>CM060937.1:318641375-319336736 GCA_030765085.1 Allium cepa
GCATTTTTAAGTATGATATTGGTTGTTAAGTTGTTTAGTTGCCTTATTTTTTTATCATCTATCATTTTGAACTAATCATGGAATACCACATCATCACTATATTATAGCTGGTTGTAACCATTATATTGTTAACAATTGAATGCTTTCCATTGATACAAAAATTTATTATATGAATTTTATGTCACTGTTATAGGAGTGAACTTTTAGTGAAATTTTTTGTATATCAGAGCTTATTTCTTTTAGGTGAACAGTGACACAGAAAAGCCAGCTGAAGAAGTGGGCAAACTCTTTTTTTGATGAAGTATATATTTGATACACACGACTTTAATTTTGAATTTTAACAGATAACTGACCAATTGATTAAACTTGGAAATGATAACAAATTCTTCAAAAGGAAATTCAAGAGGTAAATAGAGAACATGCTAGCTGCATTCTCTCTTTAATTTCTATTATGTGGTGGGTATAATATAATGCTAATTTATCCATATTAGACATTTTTTTCATATCATATATAATGCTTACTTCAAAGGTTTGTTTCCAAACTTGTCCTCATCACAATTTTTTTTTAAATTTAGAAAATAACTTTTGTTATTGCCTAAATTGTTTATTTGTTGCACGATATTTTCATCATCATTCCCTTCTTTTCATCTTCTCTTTGTTCATTTGAAACATTTTCAATCCCTATAAATTCATACAAAATTGCTATTCTCTCAAAACACTACAATTGAAATCCTATCTTATTAAATAATTAGTCGTAGTTTGACATTTGATATTTATGTATATGATAAGTCTTTTTGCATGCTTTAGATAATATAAAGTAAGAATGCTTCAAAATACTGAAACGCTTTTTCCAAATATTGAACTGCGTTAGATTTAGAGTGTAATAAATGGTATAGAATGTATTATTTTTTAGTTTTGGCATTCTACACAAAAAATTTATGAATATGAGCTCCTTATGGGCGATATTGGTAATGTGATAACAAATATATGTGGATTTTACCGGTATTTCCTTAATTGTTTTATTGGTTTTCTTAGCAAAATGCGTCGACCATGTTATCACTGAAATTAATTTTTATGGCAAGAAAAACTGATAACCCTTTCATATCTTCTTCCTCTGTCATGTGCTCCTGAATGTTGAGCATAAACATATGAGAAATTTCAAATTCCTAAACTTTTCCATCCTCTCTTTTATAGGAATGTCACGCCATACACAACAAAAATCGTAGGAAAATGCCCAGATATGATGTAAAAATTTACAGCCAAAGGACAACGAATTTGGTCTAGAAATAGAACAATGTGTGGAATACCCTATTATTATATGCTGACGTATTCATGTGTAGTTTCATTATGCGGCTAAGTTGCTTAAGATTTTTTGAAATACATATTATGCTAATTAATTTCTAATGTAAGATCATATAGCTATGTTATGTTTTAACTTGGTTTGAAATTATTTTAGTTGTTCACATGATATTAGATATTTTAGTTTTAAAACTGGAAAATATTTTATATGAAACTGCAGGCTTATTCTAACTAAATAGATCCTCTTTTTTACGCATGGAAATTTAGTAATTCAAATTTTGGAAGTTAAAATTTACATTTGGAGCTGAAAATGATATTAATTAATCGTTGAAAGCACATCAATCTCCTTTCAGAATCTTAACTGCATGATGTGAAGATATGAAAACTAATTTAACCATGGAAGCACCTCGGATTAGAAAAGGTGTTTTTGTATTTTTAGGTGAAATAGATTTCTTCAACCAAAACATTTTCATTTTCATATCTTAAATAAGTTTTTATTACTCTGTGTATTAGGAATTATTTATTGTTCGTTCTTTCTATAAGAATAGCATATTAGTTAGAAAAAGAGATGTTATACCCAAAATCCTTTACATAAACTGAGTAATTTGCAGGTAAAATTTAAAATAATACCTTTAAATCTTTCATATATGGTAATCTCAGTTTCTTCATGCTAGGTTAAAATTCTAACAGATGCTTCATTTATACATAGGGAAAAGGAGAAAATGTAATGTTATGTACTTTTGCTGCAGTATCCACATAATTTTGGACACATGTAGTAGATTTGTTAGATTTGCTATATTAAATTGGCTTAGCTATTTTCTTACTTGGTATTTAAATTAGCAAATGAATTTGAGATTTTGTGATTATAAGTGCAAAGTCCTCCTTTGTTCCCCTCAGTTTAAATTGTTTTCTACTTAGAGTAATTCATCAACTTACAACTCGGTGACTGAGCGATAAACATTAGTTTGGAACTGAAAAATATTTCTTCGGTCTACCTACTATGTAATTGGATTTTACATAATAGCCAACTTTGTTTTTAGGTTATACCTTTATCATCTGTACTGGAGATGAACAAAAGCGAATATCCATTGATTTTTTGATAACGACTGGTGGTAAGGTTTTTGATGTTCTAATTGTGTGCATAGTCTGTTTTTGACCAAAGATTTACAGAACAATATAATAAAGCTTTCAAATTTTGCTTGCATGCACCTTCTCAAATCAGTTTTAATTATTCTATATCCGTAAACTATAGGTAATGAAAACCTAAATTGTTATTAATTTTTAATTATGTCTTTGAAGTTGTAGTTTTATAGATGTGTATTTATGAATAACACATATACTATTGTAACTGTCAAAAAAAATGATGCCTTTATACTGCATGCAGACTATGTTTGCAAATAACCAAGGATTGAAGGACTTCATCATGTTCTGGACAAAGATTTAATTAGAGAACAAAGCATTTAAGAGTTCCCAAGTTTTCGGTGTGACGTTTAATGAAGTCAAACAATTTAAGGGATATATTGATATATTCTAAATTTATTTTCCTCTCCATTTGTGACGCCCCACCTCTATACCCATGCTAGCCAAGGACACTACAGGGTAATGCCGTCAACTAACACGGAGAAAAAGGCTGGTTAGGAGCGACCATATATAGCCTTGCTCTAACTATCTATCGAATATATCGACAATAAACAAACCAAGCAGGTCGACATACCCAATGAATACTTTAAACAAAACCATAGGTGGTTGGAGGATCTATCAGAACAGAATATAACAACTCAAATGTAATATACATCACAGAACAGTAGATCATCATATACACATATATACAGACACATAACAGAGTATACAAACTAATACATGTCAAGTGGTGTAGCAAACCACAATATACATACAAATCCAGAAGAATAAATATCAGAGTTACAACAAAATAGGACTACACAAAAAGCTATGATAAAAAGGAACAAGCTGAATAGTCCATGTGGAAGCAAAATAGGCTAAGTCCAAAAGCACCTAACCTGAAACATCTCGGTCTGACCCGAGTATAAAATACACGGGTCAGTCTAGCTAAACAAATCAGTTAGATAAACTGAACAACAATAAACCTACAAGGCTACAAGGTATAACAAATATCTCTAAAGGAGATAACACAATCATCTAACAAAAGATGAATCATATGATAACAAGCCTCATATCATCGGCAACTCATAGAAAAAAAGGATAGGAATATCCCAAAACAAGCCAAAAGGAAAATAACAAATACCAATAAGGTATACAAGTTCCACAAGGTAATCGCTACATATCGTGTGGTTCAAAAAGACCTACACCGAGGGGCGATACCTAGGGAATATACATATCAATGAAACATCAGAAAATTGCTCGAGCACAGTACTGTATAAACAAGGATCCATGAGCCCGAAGGCTCCAAACCCAATATCATTCGAGCGGTGACGAATGACCAACTCCGAAAGCGATAGAGTAGGGCAACAAACCCGAAGGCGACAAACCCAAGTATCTCTCGAGCGGTGACAATGGACCAACTCCAAAAGCGATACTATAGGGCAACAAACCCGAAGGCAACAAACCTGAAGGAGACAGTCCGAAGACACTATCCCAAAGGCAACAAACCGTAGTGGTGAAGGTCGAAGACCCCGTACTGGACACCACTAGCTGGCGGAATGTGTCACAACTCTCGAAAAGGAATCCAAAAAGTGGGAACGTGAGTCCCATAACCACTCGTTCGCACTAAATGGTTTACTATCCGTTAGTTAATTTCACACTCAAAGCAATACAAAGTTCACCTCTTAACATCGGTAAACCAAACCCGAAGGTTAAAACGATCAATTGAATAGGTTGGGTATTAATCGGAAAGATAAACGCATAGATTCATGGTCCGTGTTTTGCCCAACCATTTAATCACCCTTCCACTTCGCTCGAAGTGCGAAATTGTGTGTGCTTTAAATAGAATTTATAAATTGGAGAAGCAAGATTTTAATACGATTTGAAGAAATCATTTATAAAAAACCCATGAATAAAGTCAAAAAGGAATCATCAAGGTCAAATATGCATAAATAACTAATTGGAATCATTATGTATCGATTAAATTTGGAAAACTAAACGAACAAGGCAAGTTGGCAAAAACAGCATATTCAGACGTCTGAAAAAAGGGATTCAGACGTCTAAATCTGAAAATAAATTCGTTATTCAAAACAGAATTCAGACGTC
Source organism: Allium cepa (assembly GCA_030765085.1). Lineage (NCBI taxonomy): Eukaryota > Viridiplantae > Streptophyta > Magnoliopsida > Asparagales > Amaryllidaceae > Allium > Allium cepa. Next base: position 318,645,900 of record CM060937.1, read on the forward strand.
TGAATTCATACTTCCAGACGTCTGAAATAGGCAATATTCGGCCTATTTCCTTTCTGGTTGAAAATTGGCCAATTCAGACGTCTGTAATATAATTTCAGACGTCTGAATCTAGGGAAGAAAATGTTCCCCATAACAATATTTAGACTTCTGAAATTATGGTCTCAAACGTCTAAAACTCAATGTTCAGGCATTTCCTGAACCTAGGCCATTATGACCAAACAAATCGAAAGCAATCGGATGCGTGTTGATTATGGGCTTACGTCAAACGACTGCCCAAGCTTAACGACACACCCAACTCTCCGAACAACATAAAACATCAACCATATAAGGTTTTACATAGATTTGGCTTCAAAAATCATAATTTGGCAATTTCACCAAAGCAAACCAAATCGAAAGCAAAAGCATATGAACAAGTGTTAGGAATCCATACCCAACATTAATGAAACCAAGAGAAGTAGATGTGAGTTCAAAACTCACCTTCTAATCCAAAAACAAAAGAAGAAGGAGTTCAATTTGCAAGGAGAAGACCAACAAATCTCCACTTTACTCAACTAGCTTCAATCTAAGAATAAAACAAGTATTTTTTCTAAGTTTAGGTTTAGGAATTTCTGAGATTGAAGAGAGAAAGAGATGGAGAAGATGAAGAGGAGCTTACTAATGTCTTCTCTTTGATTTTGGAGCAAGAAATCAAGTTGCAAGAGGAAACTAGGGTTAGCAATTTCTATTTCCTCTTTCCTTCCACCATTTTCAGTTTTCTTAAGCTTAAGAAATGAAATGAGGGTGAATGGATGAAGAGAGGGCTGAGTTAGGGGTTTAGTTAGCTAGTGGGCTGAACCCAAACCCAAAACCCAATAGAAAAAAGAGTCAAAATTTCACAAACTCCAAACATATCGAAGCTTATACTCAAAAAGATCGCAAACGCCATTTTGGAACCAATGGTTGTGGTTTTGAGACCTAATTCAACCGTTTTCAGAAAGTAGCTTTTCGGACTATAATCCGACAAACGACGTTATATTTAAATAAAATATTTAAATATACACCCGATAAATATGCGGGTTGTTACAGACTCCCCTCCTTAAAGAAATTGCGTCCTCGCAATTCTTAAGAAGAAAATAAAGAGTAACAACCCAAAAATATATTAACAAATAAGAACAACAGAATAAGAAGTTCACCATAAAGTGCACGAAAGGATAAGCCCTAACTTATTTGCTCAGAGAATTCTAAAGATTCCTAAGCTCAAAATAATTCGGAATACCGACGCGGTGCAACAATACGTCAAATGAACCAAAGCTCAACAAAAGGAAGTACAACAAAACGTCTGATGAACCTGGTAAAAAGATCATTCCATTCGGACATCAACAAAGAAACAATCACTTGTTGCGTACAACTAAATGCATTGGCAACACAATCCCCCTTCCGGGAATAGAAAGATTGAGAGTATCGGAAAAGAGTTCTTTTAAATAATCAACTTTCCCAAAAGCTAAAACTTTCAAAACCACAATTATTTTTATGTCATTGTTTTTCTAGAAAATTTTTCTTATTTCAAATCGATTCATTGTGTCTGATTGTCTCATCAAAGCGTTTATGAGATTCCTATTGATAACTTTGATCAAGCGCATCGACCAGAATTCTTAAAGCACTTAATGGGCAATACAATCACAAAACAATCTTCTATATGATAAACTTATTTCTAAAAACTTTAAAAATTCTTTTTGTTTGTTTTAAGAACAAAAATCCCATTTATGCTTATAAATAAATCTTATGAAAAAGATTTGCAAAAATTTTAAATTGCTAATTTCCATCCAAAACCAATAAATACAAAAATGGAATCATCGAGATATTCACAAAATACTCGATTCCAAAAATGGATGAAATGAGCTAAAGAAACTGAATGACATAATAAATCATTCATAAGAATCACAACGAGTGCGGAATGCGGTAAGTGGAGTGCTAACTTCCGCAACTCATAGCCAAATCAAAACCGATGGCAAGGTTGAGCAGAAAAGACCTTAATACCACCCAAAGGATTGCTTAGGTGATAATCTTAAGACAAGATCCAAAATACCAGAAAATTCTCAAACTACAAGAATGAGAGAAACAACACTTTCCTCATCATGAGGGATTAAAGAAATATAATGATGCCATCAAATTGGAAATCGAACCACAAAGAAAAGTAGAAACCAACCAAAATAGATGGAGACATACCTTATCCCCGAGAAGAGCCTCTAGAAGCATCTATTACATTTAGCTTGCTAGATTGAGAATTATTCGAAGCAATAGGACAAGTGGAAAGACGATGGCCTTCCTTCTTGCAATAGCGGCAGAAGAGAGGCTTAGGACAAGCTCGAATCATATGATCAGGAGAATCACAATTGAAACACTTCCGAATGGAAGGTGTTCCAGCAGGCTGAGACTGAGAATCAGATTCAATGGGCTTTTTCTTCTTGGAAGGGAAAAATTCCTGCTCATCCAATGGAGACTGTTTTTTGTTGGGTTTCTTGCGAACCTCAACACCATCACCACTATCACACTCCTTCTCGACGGTTTCGAGATGAAGTGCCGAATCAACTAACTCCTCAAAAGAAAGCTTAAGCTGGAGCAACAAAGACTTCTTAAGATACTTCTTAAGACCAGAAACAAACTTCAAATTCTTCTTATAAGAAGTGCTAATGAATTCAAGACCATACTTAGATAAAGCCTCGAATGATGCAACATACTCAGAAACAGAAGACTTCCCTTGCTTCAACTCAAGGAAGCGACGGGTCAATAAATTTTTTTCAGATTCAGGAACGAACTTGAGTTCAAATCGCTCCCGAAACTGAGTCCAAGAAAGAGTAGACTCATCAATTTCGGCTACAAGAAGCTCATACCAATCAAGGGTGCGCTCTTGTAATAAGCTAGAAGTTACAAGAACCCTATCATGATCAGAAAGATCCATGCGAGAGAAAATATGCTCACACGTGCGAAGCCAAGCTTGGATTTCAAGAACGGATTCGGATCCCTTAAACAGCTTTCCTCCGAGATGAGAAAAATCACTGCACAGATGTGCAAAGGCAGACTTGCGAGGCGGAGATACACGAGTAGGAGCTGGAGGCTGAGTGCTCCTAAACAACTCCATAAAATGATCAGCTGACATATAAACACCGTCCGGATGTGAGCCACTGGATTGCCCAACACCCAAGCGTCGTCCCCTGCCTCTTCCAGCCATATGCTGAAAGTAAGATAAGAACAAGATAAATCACAAGGTAGATATGTGACGCCCCACCTCTATACCCACGCTAGCCAAGAACACTCCGGAGAAGTGCTGTCAACTAGCACGGAGAATAAGGCTGTTGAGGAGCGACCATCCATGTAATTGCTTATCACACGGTGGCTATAAATAATCTTTAGAAACAAACATAGAAATAATCATATCACAAATCAGTCACAGATATCCATATCACAAAGGCGGAAGAAGATATGAATATATAACTAACACATGAAAGTGTACATCAGAGTAGTGGTCAATAAGATCCATGATAATACAAAAGAATAGCAACACGTGCTATACAAAAGAATACAACTATGAGTCTATATCTCAAGTGTATACAACAAAAACTGCTAATCTAAACAGTTAGCCAAAAGTCAGAGTGATGAATCCCTGGGAAGAAGTCAAGCAGAAGCACCTGTAACATCTCGGTCTGATCCGAGTATTATTTAAGAAAATAATAAACGGATCAGTCTAGCTATAAATATCAGATGACATGATATAACATAAAAGATATGGCATAAACATAAACATCCATAACGACATACCACTATAAGTATGTAAATAATGATCAACAGAAGATCAATCAATAAGAGATAATCAATATCACAAGAATCTTCTCAAAGATTCGAAGGGGGCATCATACCCTAAACTTGTACTCATAACAAGTCAATGACATAAATTCCAGAAATCAACACCAGAAATCCAGAAATCATAAAAAGGGAAAGAGGCCTATCACATGACGGTCCGAAGACCATGGGGAGCTACCCCACATGTGTGAGTGGAATCACACAGAATGAGGTCAAGACTAACCAAAAAGCAGAAAGGTATGTGTGAATGGAATCACACAAGTGGTGTCTAGTCTAACCTTGCAATGAAAGAGACATCGCGCAATTGCTAGTCTAATTCATAAAGCGATCATCAAGATCAACGAGAAGTGTCAATTACACTAAGCTAGTAAATATAGAAGTTTAGCTTCATGTCCCATAACCACTTGCTTAACTTAAATATTTACGAACAAACTGTAAATCTTCACTAATAAAATTGTCACAAGAGGTTCAATCGAACAAGTCCAAGAATTAACCGACGAAGTGAACGCAAGCGTTTCATACCACTTGTTTTACTAAGTCGTTTAATTAGATTTCTCATCCGAGTGAGGTAAAGGCTTGTATATACTAATAGATTGGAAAACGGTTTAAGAAAAGAGCTTTGTTATTAAAAATAGAGTTGAAATTGTTTGTTAAAAGAGTTTTGATATTTACTACTAGTATTGAAACCTTTATATTATAAAGTGACAAAACACATAAGCAAGTGTAGAAACAATCAGTCACAAAGATCGCATACGGAGATGCGAATAAAATCCAAGGAAATCAGCTCAATATTTTTCAGATAAGATCCCCTACGGAGGGGGGGGTCCAGGGGGGTGGCAACCCCCCCAAGGTGGGGGTGCGGGGGCAACGCCACCGCTTACGGGGTTCGACCTGCCCGATCAGGTCGCGGGGGTCCAGGGGGCAGCGCCCCCGGCGGGGTGCGGGGCAGCGCCCCGACCAAAACGGTACGACCTAGTGAAGACAAAATGAGGTCTAACGACCTAAGGGGAATAGGGTCGAGCGACCTATAAAACTCGCGACCTAAAAGTTAGCAAGGTCGAACGACCTATAGAGGCATAGGGTGCAGCGACCTAAAACATCGCGACCTAGTGAAGACCTAAGGGAGGCGAGCGACTTATAAAACTCGCGACCTAAAAGTTAGCAAGGTCGAACGACCTATAGAGGCATAGGGTGCAGCGACCTAAAACATCGCGACCTAGTGACCTAACGGTTTAAGGGTCTTGCGACCTAACTGGAAACAAGGTCCAAACGACCTAACGACTTAAAGTGAAACCTGGATGAGCGATATAAGGTCGGAGACGACCTACGACTTAACTCCGTGTGAGCGACCTACGACCTATGGTTGCTACGACCTAACGAGTTCCAATAGTGAAGGCTTAAGGTCTAACGACCTAAGGGGTACGACCTAAGGTCTTACGACCTAAGGTGTTGAGGTTGGACGACCTAACCAAATTGCATAGGCCATACGAGCTAAGGCCTAACGACCTAACTCCGAACGAGCTATACGCGAGTGACCTAGGGCGCTAACTCGCAAACGACCTAACGTTAACTCGCGAACGACCTAACTCCAGACGTGCCTTTTCAACGCGTGCGAGCTGAAGACCTACCGACCTACGACCTAACTCCAAGCGACCTAAGTCCTAGGTCGTGAGCGACCTAACTGCGAGTGAGCAAAAATGGCCAGAACGACCTAGGGGTTAACTCGTACGCGACCTACGACCTAAGGTCCACACGACCTAACTCCGAGCGAGCTAAAAACGGCCAGAACGACCTAAATGCAGAAATTTCTCCCAAACACCAAAAATCGGAGTTTTTCGCCAATCCAATCCAAACCAAAAGCAAATATGCATGCTAAAGTGATAGGGAATCATTCCCAACAGTCCAATATAGTTATAGACTAGAATTGTGAGATAAAAATCTCACATTTGCACTAAAATTTATGAAGATGAAGCTTGAAAGCAAGGAGAAGCAATCCAAAGCTTGAATCCAATATCTTCTACTTGAATTTGGAGTTGAATGATGGAGTTGCAATTGAATTTGAGCTTGGAGTTTTAATTTCCCATTCTCTTCACCATTAATGCTAGCTTGAGTTAGTTAGGAAATTTATGAAGAGTGAGGAGAAGAGGGTTGGAACTTGGGCTTAATAGGCTAAACTAACCCAAAGTCCAAAGCGGGAAAAGTTAGTGAAATTTCACTAACTCCAAACCTATCGATGTTTATACTTAAAAAGTTGTAAACGACATTTCGAACTCAATGGAAGTGGTCTCGAGTCCTAATTTGACCGTTTGCAAAAAGTAGTTTTTCGGACCAAAATCCGATTAACGATTTAATATTTAAATAAAAATATTTAAATGTAAACTCGATAAATATGCGGGTTGTTACAGACTCCCCTCCTTAAAGAAATTGCGTCCTCGCAATATATATATATAAGGTGGAAATAAAAAGTAACAACCATAAAAGCATATTAACACAAGAGAAATTTGAAATAAGAAGTTCACCTCAAAGGGCAGGAGTAAGCAAGTCCGGATGTGTACGCTCGATGAATTCTCTGGATTCCCAAGAACAATCCTTAGGATTTGAGGACCATTGAACCTTTACAAGTGGAACATCTTTATTTCGAAGTCGTTTAACCTCAGAAGCTATAATTCGAATAGGATGCCGCTCATAAGTTAAATTCGGCGAAACTTCAATTTCTTCCACAACAGCAGGCTCAAGAATAGAATCGGAATCCCGAAGGCATTTCCGTAATTGAGAAACGTGAAATACATCATGTATAGCAGAAAACTGAGCCGGCAATGCAAGGCGATAAGCCATGGAACCAATACGTTCAGTGATAGGAAATGGCCCAATATATCGAGGCGCTAACTTCCCCGATCGACTGAAACGTACAACACCCTTCATAGGTGAAACACGAATAAAAACAGGATCCCCAACAGAAAATTCTAATTTCCTTCTTCGATTATCGGCATAGGATTTTTGTCTACTCTGGGCTTCTTTCATCCTATGTCGAATAAGTTCAATCTTTTTCGTGGAATCACGAATAAAGCTGGACCTAAAACCAGCTTCTTACCGGCCTCAAGCCAACAAGAAGGAGATCGGCATGGCCTTCCGTAGAGTGCCTCGAAAGGTGCCATACCAATACTAGATTGGAAGCTATTATTATAGGAAAATTCAACAAGTGACATATGATCTTCCCAACTTCCACCAAAATCAAGCACACAAGCACGAAGAAGATCTTCAAGAGTTTGATTCACACGCTCGGTTTGTCCATCGGACTGGGGGTGATAAGCGGTGCTAAAATTAAGCTTCGTTCCTAAAGCTTTTTGAAGACTCTTCCAAAATCCACTAGTAAACAATGGATCACGATTGCTAACAATAGAAGTAGGAACTCCATGCAATTTTACAATTTCCTTGACAAATAGTTTGGCCAAAAGAGGAACGGTTCGGTTAGACCGAACCGGAATAAAATGGGCGGATTTAGTAAGTCTATCAACAATCACCCATAAGCTATCATGACCCGAACGAGAACGGGGAAGGCCTTCTATAAAGTCCATGGAAATTTGATCCCACTTCCAAATTGGAATTTCTAAAGGTTGCAATAACCCACCAGGCCTTTGATGTTCGGCCTTGACAAGTTGGCAAGTCATGCAACACTAAACAAAGTTAGCAATATCAGATTTCATTCCCTCCCAATAATAAAGTCGCTTCATATCAGCGTACATTTTACTACTACCGGGATGAATGGTGAATTTAGAACAATGGGAATCTTCTAAAATATCTTTACGAAGATTTCCAATATTTGGTACGATAAGTCTACCAAATTTTCGAATGCCGCCACGAGAATCAATATCATAGTCTTTCAAACCTTCAATATCAATTTTATCTTTAACATTTTTGCCAAGAAGAGCCAATTCAGAATCTAGCCCTTGAGCTTCAAGAATGCGGTCTAAAAGAGAAGGATGAGCCTCAAGGCTACATAAAACAAGCGATGAGCATAAATCGGATACGCGCTCTCGAATCTCACAAGTGGATAAGATCTCGAGATCGTTCCATTCGGATATCATCATAGAAACAACTGCTTGTTGCTTACGGCTAAGAGCATCGGCGACACGATTACCCTTACCGGGGGTATAAAGAATATCAAGATCATAAGGTGCAAGGAACTCGAGCCAACGCTGTTGACGTAAATTAAGTTCTTTTTGAGAAAATAAATATTTCAAAGACTTATGATCCGTGTAAAGAATAAATTTCTCTCCCAATAGATAATGACGCCACATTCGAAGGGCGAAAACAATAGCCGCGAGCTCTAGATCATGTGTGGCATATCTAGTCTCGGCCGGCTTCAATTGCCTAGAAGCATAAGCAACAACACGTTCTTTTTGCATAAGAACGGCACCCAAACCAACGTGACTAGCATCGGTATAAACAACAAAATCTTGATTCCCCTCGGGAATAACAAGAATAGGAGCATCGGAAAGGAGTTCTTTCAATTTCTGAAAAGAGGCTTCACATTTGTCCGACCAAATGTATTTAACTCCCTTCTTAGTCAAGCCAGTAAGAGGCACGGCAATCTTAGAAAAGTCTTTAATAAAACGACGGTAATAGCCCGCCAATCCGAGAAAACTACGAATCTCTGTCACACTCTCCGGTCTCTTCCAATCTTGAATCGCTTCAATCTTTGAAGGATCCACAGATATCCCGGATTCGGAAATAATATGACCGAGAAACTTCACACGAGATTGCCAAAAGTGGCATTTAGAAAATTTCGCCTTTAATTGATTACTCCTAAGTGTTTCCAATACAATCCGAAGATGTTTCTCATGTTCCTCCTCGGTTTTTGAATACACAAGAATATCATCAATGAATATGAGAACAAACCGATCGAGGAAATCTTTGAAAACTCGATTCATGAGGTCAACGAAATAAGCTGGAGCATTTGTTAACCCAAATGGCATAACAAGCCATTCATAAGATCCATATCGAGTACGGAATGATGTCAACGGAATGCTATCCTCAGCGATACGAAGCTGATGGAAACCGGTAGCCAACTCCAATTGTGAAAAGACCTTAGCACCACTAAGCTGATCGAATAGATCATCAATCCGAGGTAAAGGATATTTATTTTTAGTAGTAAGATCGTTAAGCTTGCGATAATCAACGCAGAGCCTCAGAGTACCATCGGATTTCTTTACGAAAATAGCCGAAGCTCCCCAAGGCGAGGAACTAGAGCGAATAAATTGCCTCGTCTCCAACTCAGATAATTGTTTACGCATCTCCTCATTTTCCTTATTGGACATGCGATAAGGAGGACGAGTAATAGGTTGAGCTCCAGAAACAAGATTAATTCTGAACTCAATTGCTCGTTTAGGTGGTAAACCTAAAACGGGCTCGAATATGTCGGAAAATTCACGAACAACATGAATACAAGAAATAATATCATCTTCATCATCATCATCGTTATCACGAGGATTTAAAGAATATAAAGATGCCACCAAACATGATTCTGAATCTTTAAGATTAACAGAAATATGTTTAACAGATTGTGGATGTCGGAGATGAATAGTCCGCTCAGGACATAGGATATGGGCTTGATAACGGTTAAGCCAATCCATTCCCAAAATTATTCCAAAGCCTAAGTAACGCATGACATGCAAATCGGCTAGGAAAGAAAAATCACATAAAATAATCTCCACATCTTTACAAAGCAAACTAAGAGTTGCGGATCCACCAACAGGATTCGCAATTTTTAAAGAAGTCATCAATGCAGTAACACTTAAGGAAAAGTGTCTACCAGTTCCTTTGATATAAAGGAATGGGATGCACCCGTATCAAAGAGAACTCTAATAGGTTGATCATGAAATAAAATAATACCATCAAGAATGGAATGAGAAATACCTTGGCCACGAGATGTGTTGCCAGGGGCTTGAGCCACATTTAACTTTCCCTCATTCCTGCTTTTACGTTTGAGGCATTGATGTATAAAGTGATCTGGGCTCTTACAATAGCGACAAGATTTGGGCTTAGAGCACTTATTCGCATAATGATCCCCAGACCCACAGTTGAAGCAACTCGCACCACTAGGAGAAGGATACTTTGCCACAGGGGTTGCCTGCTTACCCTTTTTGTTGGGATAAGGACCCTTGAATTTGTTTGGCCTCTTCTTGTTGTTGAAGTTTGGTTTAGCGCCTTCCACTTCAACATCACTCTCTCTATCAGCCTCTTTAAGACGAAGAGCGATATCGACGAGTTGATCAAATGCGACTTCTAGTTTCAGGAGCAGTGGCTTCTTAAGACTCTTATTTAAGCCATAAACGAACCTCTGGTTCTTCTTCAATGGGGTGTTGATGTATTCAACCCCATATTTGGAAAGCGACTCGAAGGCTGCGACGTAATCAGTCACAGAGGATTGACCTTGAACAAGGTCTATAAAACGTCGAGCCAAGCTTACTTTCCCAGCTTCTGGTACAAACTTTAACTCGAAGCGTCCCTGAAATTGCTCCCAGGTGAGATCCGCTTCATTAATTTCTGAAATAAGGAGTTCGTACCAGTCCAATGCTCTCTCTTGGAGCATGCTGGAAGCCACCTGAACGCGGTGGAGATCGATAAGATTCATGCGAGAAAAGATTCGATTGCATGATTTTAACCAAGCCTGGACCTCGATGATATTTTCCGAACCTTTGAAGGGCTTCCCACCCAAGTTGGTGTAATCGCTGCACAATCGTGCAAATCCCGACTTTGGGTGAGTAGGTTCCGGGTTAGCTCCAGCTGCTTGAGCATTAGTTACTAAATCAAGAAGCTGTTGAGCAGTCATAAAAACTCCATCCGGAGGAGCAGCACCAGATGATCCAGTTCTGGGACGGCCTGGTCTAGACATTCTCTTCCTTAAAGAAAGAAAGAAGAGAAGGAAGAAGGTTATTTACCAATGAACATCAAGCAATCTTGATAGATAAAACAAGGAATCATAAAGGAAATAGGATGAGTCGGTACGAAGACTCAAATTAATCCTATGGTATGACTCCTAAGATAGACCTAGGACGATGATCCTTGTTAAGTTATTCTACATTGTTCCGAAGTTTGGCTCTGATACCAAGCTGTGACGCCCCACCTCTATACCCACGCTAGCCAAGAACACTCCGGAGAAGTGCTGTCAACTAGCACGGAGAATAAGGCTGTTGAGGAGCGACCATCCATGTAATTGCTTATCACACGGTGGCTATAAATAATCTTCGGAAACAAACATAGAAATAATCATATCACAAATCAGTCACAGATATCCATATCACAAAGGCGGAAGAAGATATGAATATATAACTAACACATGAAAGTGTACATCAGAGTAGTGGTCAATAAGATCCACGATAATACAAAAGAATAGCAACACGTGCTATACAAAAGAATACAACTATGAGTCTATATCTCAAGTGTATACAACAAAAACTGCTAATCTAAACAGTTAGCCAAAAGTCAGAGTGATGAATCCCTGGGAAGAAGTCAAGCAGAAGCACCTGTAACATCTCGGTCTGATCCGAGTATTATTTAAGAAAATAATAAACGGATCAGTCTAGCTATAAATATCAGATGACATGATATAACATAAAAAATATGGCATAAACATAAACATCCATAACGACATACCACTATAAGTATGTAAATAATGATCAACAGAAGATCAATCAATAAGAGATAATCAATATCACAAGAATCTTCTCAAAGATTCGAAGGGGGCATCATACCCTGAACTTGTACTCATAACAAGTCAATGACATAAATTCCAGAAATCAACACGAGAAATCCAGAAATCATAAAAAGGGAAAGAGGCCTATCACATGACGGTCCGAAGACCATGGGGAGCTACCCCACATGTGTGAGTGGAATCACACAGAATGAGGTCAAGACTAACCAAAAAGCAGAAAGGTATGTGTGAATGGAATCACACAAGTGGTGTCTAGTCTAACCTTGCAATGAAAGAGACATCGCGCAATTGCTAGTCTAATTCATAAAGCGATCATCAAGATCAACGAGAAGTGTCAATTACACTAAGCTAGTAAATATAGAAGTTTAGCTTCATGTCCCATAACCACTTGCTTAACTTAAATATTTACGAACAAACTGTAAATCTTCACTAATAAAATTGTCACAAGAGGTTCAATCGAACAAGTCCAAGAATTAACCGACGAAGTGAACGCAAGCGTTTCATACCACTTGTTTTACTAAGTCGTTTAATTAGATTTCTCATCCGAGTGAGGTAAAGGCTTGTATATACTAATAGATTGGAAAACGGTTTAAGAAAAGAGCTTTGTTATTAAAAATAGAGTTGAAATTGTTTGTTAAAAGAGTTTTGATATTTACTACTAGTATTGAAACCTTTATATTATAAAGTGACAAAACACATAAGCAAGTGTAGAAACAATCAGTCACAAAGATCGCATACGGAGATGCGAATAAAATCCAAGGAAATCAGCTCAATATTTTTCAGATAAGATCCCCTACGGAGGGGGGGGTCCAGGGGGGTGGCAACCCCCCCAAGGTGGGGGTGCGGGGGCAACGCCACCGCTTACGGGGTTCGACCTGCCCGATCAGGTCGCGGGGGTCCAGGGGGCAGCGCCCCCGGCGGGGTGCGGGGCAGCGCCCCGACCAAAACGGTACGACCTAGTGAAGACAAAATGAGGTCTAACGACCTAAGGGGAATAGGGTCGAGCGACCTATAAAACTCGCGACCTAAAAGTTAGCAAGGTCGAACGACCTATAGAGGCATAGGGTGCAGCGACCTAAAACATCGCGACCTAGTGAAGACCTAAGGGAGGCGAGCGACTTATAAAACTCGCGACCTAAAAGTTAGCAAGGTCGAACGACCTATAGAGGCATAGGGTGCAGCGACCTAAAACATCGCGACCTAGTGACCTAACGGTTTAAGGGTCTTGCGACCTAACTGGAAACAAGGTCCAAACGACCTAACGACTTAAAGTGAAACCTGGCTGAGCGATATAAGGTCGGAGACGACCTACGACTTAACTCCGTGTGAGCGACCTACGACCTATGGTTGCTACGACCTAACGAGTTCCAATAGTGAAGGCTTAAGGTCTAACGACCTAAGGGGTACGACCTAAGGTCTTACGACCTAAGGTGTTGAGGTTGGACGACCTAACCAAATTGCATAGGCCATACGAGCTAAGGCCTAACGACCTAACTCCGAACGAGCTATACGCGAGTGACCTAGGGCGCTAACTCGCAAACGACCTAACGTTAACTCGCGAACGACCTAACTCCAGACGTGCCTTTTCAACGCGTGCGAGCTGAAGACCTACCGACCTACGACCTAACTCCAAGCGACCTAAGTCCTAGGTCGTGAGCGACCTAACTGCGAGTGAGCAAAAATGGCCAGAACGACCTAGGGGTTAACTCGTACGCGACCTACGACCTAAGGTCCACACGACCTAACTCCGAGCGAGCTAAAAACGGCCAGAACGACCTAAATGCAGAAATTTCTCCCAAACACCAAAAATCGGAGTTTTTCGCCAATCCAATCCAAACCAAAAGCAAATATGCATGCTAAAGTGATAGGGAATCATTCCCAACAGTCCAATATAGTTATAGACTAGAATTGTGAGATAAAAATCTCACCTTTGCACTAAAATTTATGAAGATGAAGCTTGAAAGCAAGAAGAAGCAATCCAAAGCTTGAATCCAATATCTTCTACTTGAATTTGGAGTTGAATGATGGAGTTGCAATTGAATTTGAGCTTGGAGTTTTAATTTCCCATTCTCTTCACCATTAATGCTAAAGCTTGAGTTAGTTAGGAAATTTATGAAGAGCGAGGAGAAGAGGGTTGGAACTTGGGCTTAATAGGCTAAACTAACCCAAAGTCCAAAGCGGGAAAAGTTAGTGAAATTTCACTAACTCCAAACCTATCGATGTTTATACTTAAAAAGTTGTAAACGACATTTCGAACTCAATGGAAGTGGTCTCGAGTCCTAATTTGACCGTTTGCAAAAAGTAGTTTTTCGGACCAAAATCCGATTAACGATTTAATATTTAAATAAAAATATTTAAATGTAAACTCGATAAATATGCGGGTTGTTACAAGATACTTCAATACGGAATACTACGGAAACACATGCATTCCTAGACGTATTCCCCAAATTCTATCTAACCTTTGATGGTAGAAGGAATAGAAAAGCACGATGATTCGAAGATCTGTATCACTTATTACACTCTGATGTATCGTAATATGTTTCTCTATTCTGTGTTTATCATATTTTGTCCTGAACTCAGCTCTGATACCACGATGTGACGCCCCACCTCTATACCCACGCTAGCCAAGGACACTATAGGGTAATGCCGTCAACTAACACAGAGAATAAGGCTGGTTAGGAGCGACCATCTATAGCCTTGCTCTAACTATCTATCGAATATATCAACAATAAACATACCAAGCAGGTCGACATACCCAATGAATACTTAAAACAAAACCATAGGTCGTTGGAGGATCTATCAGAACAGAATATAACAACTCAAATGTAATATACATCACAAAACAGTAGATCATCATGTACACATATATACAGATACATAACAGAGTATACAAACTAATACATGTCAAGTGGTGTAGCAAACCACAATATACAGACAAATCTAGAAGAATAAATATCAGAGTTACAACAAAATAGGACTACACAAAAAGCTATGACAAAAAGGAACAAGCTGAATAGTCCATGCGGAAGCAAAATAGGCTAAGTCCAAAAGCACCTAACCTGAAACATCTCGGTCTGACCCGAGTATAAAATACACGGGTCAGTCTAGCTAAACAAATCAGTTAGATAAACTGAACAATAATAAACCTGCAAGGCTACAAGGTATAACAAATATCTCTAAAGGAGATAACGCAATCATCTAACAAAAGATGAATCATATGATAACAAGCCTCATATCATCGGCAACTCATAGAAACAAAGGATAGGAATATCCCAAAACAAGCCAAAAGGCAAATAACAAATACCAATAAGGTATACAAGTTCCACAAGGTAATCGCTACATATCGTGTGGTTCAAAAAGACCTAAACCGAGGGGCGATACCTAGGGAATATACATATCAATGAAACATCAGAAAATTGCTTGAGTACAATACTGTATAAACAAGGATCAATGAGCCCGAAGGCTCCAAACCCAATATCATTCGAGCGGTGACGAATGACCAACTCCGAAAGCGGTACAATAGGGCAACAAACCCGAAGGCGACAAACCCAAGTATCTCTCGAGCGGTGACGATGGACCAACTCCAAAAACGATACTATAGGGCAACAAACCCGAAGGCAACAAACCTGAAGGAGACAGTCCGAAGACACTATCCCAAAGGCAACAAACCATAGTGGTGAAGGTCGAAGACCCCGTACTGGGCACCACTAACTGGCGGAATGTGTCACAACTCTCGAAAAGGAATCCGAACAGTGGGAACGTGAGTCCCATAACCACTCGTTCGCACTAAACGGTTTACTATCCGTAGTTAATTTTACACTCAAAGCAATACAAAGTTCACCTCATATCATCGGTAAACCAAACCTGAAGGTTAAAACAATCAATTGAATAGGTTGGGGATTAATCGGAAAGATAAACGCACAGATTCATGGTCCGTGTCTTGCCCAACCATTTAATCACCCTTCCACTTCGCTCGAAGTGCGAAATTGTGTGTACTTTAAATAGAATTTATAAATTGGAGAAGCGAGCTTTTAATATGATTTGAAGAAATCATTTATAAAAAACCCGTGAATAATGTCAAAAAGGAATCATCAAGGTCAAATATGCATAAATAACTAATTGGAATCATTATGTATCGATTAAATTTGGAAAACTAAACGAACAAGGAAGTTGGCAAAAACAACATATTCAGACGTCTGAAAGAAGGGATTTAGAGATCTGAATCTGAAAATAAATTTGTTTGTCAAAACAGAATTCAGACGTCTGAATCCATACTTTCAGACTTCTGAAATAGGCAATATTCGGCCTATTTCCTTTCTGGTTGAAAATTGGCCAATTCAGACGTCTGTAATATAATTTCAGACGTCTGAATCTGGGGATGAAAATGTTCCCTTGAACAATATTCAGACGTCTGAAATTGTGGTTTCAAACGTCTGAAACTCAATGTTCAGGCATTTCCTGAACCTGGGCCATTATGGCCAAACAAATCGAAAGCAATCGAATGCGTGTTGATTATGGGCTTACGTCAAATGACTGCCCAAGCTTAACTACACACCCAACTCTCCGAACAACATAAAACATCAACCATATAAGGTTTTACATAGATTTGGCTTCAAAAATCATAATTTGGCAATTTCACCAAAGCAAACCAAATCGAAAGCAAAAGCATATGAACAAGTGTTAGGAATCCATACCCAACATTAATGAAACCAAGAGAAGTAGATGTGAGTTCAAAACTCACCTTCTAATCCAAAAACAAAAGAAGAAGGAGTTCAATTTGCAAGGAGAAGACCAACAAATCTCCACTTCTACTCAACTAGCTTCAATCTAAGAATAAAACAAGTATTTTTCCTAAGTTTAGGTTTAGGAATTTCTGAGATTGAAGAGAGAAAGAGATAGAGAAGATGAAGAGGAGCTTACCAATGTCTTCTCTTTGATTTTGGAGCAAGAAATCAAGTTGCAAGAGGAAACTAGGGTTAGCAATTTCTATTTCCTCTTTCCTTCCACCATTTTCAGTTTTCTTAAGCTTAGGAAATGAAATGAGGGTGAATGGATGAAGAGAGGGCTGAGTTAGGGGTTTAGTTAGCTAGTGGGCTGAACCCAAACCCAAAACCCAATAGAAAAAAGAGTCAAAATTTCACAAACTCCAAACATATCGAAGCTTATACTCAAAAAGATCGCAAATGCCATTTTGGAACCAATGGATGTGGTTTTGAGACCTAATTCGACCGTTTGCAGAAAGTAGCTTTTCGGACTATAATCCAACAAACGACGTTATATTTAAATAGAATATTTAAATATACACCCGATAAATATGTGGGTTGTTACACCATTCCTCTATTTATCATAAATTTCTACAGAGGTTATCTTCAACCTCAGTATTCACGGAATAACATTAGTAGTTGTAACATCAAAAGATATGTAGTGATTTATGTTCTCAATGTTAACATGCGATCATATATGTGATGACTTTCAGTTGGAATCTGGCCATCTTTTTTTTGGGTACATAAATGATTTAATAAAACAATTTAATTAGGATAAAATTGTTGTTTACTAAAACAATTTATTTAGGATAAAATTATTTTGTACATTAGAAAGGATTTTTTTGAAGTTTTTTCTACAAAGTTATGCCGTGTCTATTATCTTCTATCTACATAAGCCATCTGTTGGAAAAAGATATAAAAGGAAAGTCATGACATAATAAAAGAACTATAGTGAAAACGTTCTTATTATATTGTCAATGTCTACTTATTTATATATCCATTATATGTATATCACACTTTTTAAATTCAATGCCACTCAAGTTGTATCCATCTCCTGCACGCAGCACCGAGTAAAAGAGACGTTATAATGTAAAAAAAATTGATAAAATTATACTTTATACATAGTAAATAAGAGGAAGAACCAAAAAATATTATGACTCGGTTTGTGACCAGTTCTATAGTATAATTCCATTTTTAGAAATACGTGCCTCTTTTTATACACTATACAAACTGAATTAATATTTCAGTCAACACAATTTAATTGTCACTTAATATTACAGTAAACAATGCTTTTACTCTGTTCGTCATAATCTTTAAGAGACATATTTGATCTTTTCTTACTTATGATCTTTTCTTACTTTACTCTACTATTACGTGGTATTCTATTGTTTATTATTATGAGATGACTTGGTAATGCTGTTATCATACTGACATATAAGCCACTTTCTTCGATCATACATTATGACAATGTGTTTAATTGGATATACGTAGATTCATGTCATCGTCACCTGTCCTTTCCTTACACCAGTAATAAGCTCTTCCTGATTTTGTTCACCCCAATGATTTATTCACTGTGGGTGTTGCAATGGAACAAAAAAATATTTATTTTACCACTGCCTGAGTACAAAGATTGATTGTTGCATTATGTTGATCATAAATACAAAGTTTTTCTTCTTATTTATACTTAGATTATTATCAATGTGGTACGGTTAATTTTTATGCCATTCTTGGATTCGTCTATGGGAGTGGGATAATAATGGTTGTTGCATATTCAAAAACATGCATTTCATGGTGGACTCCATTTTGTAATTACAGATTATATCATTGGTGGATGTTCCGTCATCTGTACCAGTATCTATATAACTTCTCATCACTGCATATTTTTCAAATATCAAATCATTCTTACTTCTTTCCTTCATAATCACCGATAGACTGATGCATCCCTATAATAAAATCAAGTACATATCAACAAGTACATGAGAGCATGCTATATTTTTAAATTTTACCTGTAAAATACAATTTTAATTTGGCAACAATTGAAATTGATCTGTAAAGCCTTGCTACTGACTACTGATTGTCAATTCTCAAAATGTTCAACTTTGACGCCAACGAGTTGTTCAATATCAGTTCAAAAGTTTAGCTTTACCAACCAATAATAGTCGTATCCGGTTGGTTGGTTTCTCAGGGTTTCTATTTCTCTCTCTTTAAATACCTAATTGCCTTTTAATTCTAGGAATGTGTTTATTTTTCTATATTTTTTTAAAGGGCATTTACAAATTGCAAACTGAGTTACTTCCATTATTTAACTCTTAAACAAGGATGTGTGCCGTGTTATTTTACTTTGGATTTTTTGATAACCAAAGTTATTACTGTTTTAACTGACATGGAACTGTGGCTGCAATTTTTATAACAGGGGAATTTGTGTTTTAACAGTTCTTCAAATCTGGTAAAAAGGTAATATTATCAATCTTTGTCAATTATTTTGAATAAGGCATAAAATATGTATGGTAATATATAACACAGGTTTCGGTTATCTCTTATTACAAACAAATTTAATTGTCATTCGTTTGAGGGAGAGGAAGAAGTGGTAGATAATAAGGGACATAATATGCACATTTTGGCGTCTTATAATATATAAGCAGTGTTCAGCTCTCTTTATGTAAAATATACAAAAGAAAGGCATGAAAATTTTAAATTCATGTTGTATGTGTTCATAACATGAAAGAAATCAGTTCAGATTCATCCAGAATAATAATTACCAAGTGAGACCTACATAGGCATTGTGTTTGATGTAAGATGGAACGTATTTATCATAAAATCCAGCGAATCACTTGAAGGGTAATGAACTTGGTATTCAGATTTTGAGAGTTTTGTAATACATGAACCACCTGCAACCATGTGTCAGGGTTGCTCTGCAATACCCTCAATATCTGATTTGCAACTGCTCTCTACCATGATAAACCAGAAAGCCCCAAGTGGAATTACTTAATAAAAAGGTCAAAAAGAGATAAGGGATTGTTAATATGTTTGACCGTATTTTCTTGCTGCATGCTAATACAAGTCAATGGAGATTAAATGTTTCATTAACTTTTTTAATTGGTGTTTGAATATATCAGAACATATCACCTGTTTTAATGCTAGAAAATTATGGTCATAATAAACTTTTATACAAGATCAACAAAACAGAGTGAGCTATCGGATAGGTGATAGCTATTCAAGAGAACAAAATGTATATATTATGTGATGTTGGTTAAATATCACACATACATACCAAATGGTTAATGCAAAGAAATAAAATAATACACGCTTTGCGTTTTCAAGTTCTTATGACTTCCTGTCATGAGTGTATTAATTGATCAAAGTTTTGAATGTCAACTTCCAGTAATTCTGCGGCTTTCAAGCCATGCAATCAGATTATATTAATATATATTCCCATAATTTAGTGAAAAATTAAGTGCATATCTTAATAGTTGATGAGGTGCATATCTTATTACTAAATCAGCCATGTGTTATAGGGGTTACATAACCTCTTTCATGTTCTTAGTTGATGAGGTCCATGTTATCTCATATACCTTATCTTCATTTCTAACCCTAGAATTACGTTAGCTTGATTCATATTTTAGAACCAATATGGTACAGAAAGCAATTAGCCTGGGATTTATACTCATCATATAAAATAAAATAAAACATAGCTAAATGCAAAGTCAGATTAATGTTTGCTTACGACAGAGGTGGTGTGTAGAGAGCCATGCTAAAAAGACCGAAGATTTGGGAAAACCAAAGAAGAAAAGAGCTAGAAAGATAATGGGTCATAGCTATGCTGGTAGGTTAAGAAAGGATAAGAAAGCATTCTTGTCGGCATGTATAAGGCTGGTGCGAAGCCCGCTGAGATTTTTTTTGTTATAAAATTGAATGTTAATAGCTACTCAATTATCAAAACTTTTAACAATGATATGAGATTCAATGAATCTTTGGGGCAGATTGACTCAGATATGAAATGTTTGGTAACAAATGGCCATCGGTAGACATAACTTTCCCTTTTTTCATCTTTTAGGTGCAACAGATTATTTATGCATGACATGATGGTGTGTTAGGTTAAGCTATCTCATATTATACTTAGACTATTTATAGAGTATTGATAGGTAAACTGACATTTAAATCATATTTTTGTAAAGGCCCGCAAATCCATACCCCTTTGAACTAACCAAACTCATCACAGTTCAATCCAAAGAGGCACAAAGGTACGAGTCTTCGAGTAAAAGAAGAAAGAGGTAGAAAAAGAAGAAACAAAAACAACATCAGAATCTCACATCGCAGCGGAATAAAATATAATATATAGAATACAGTTTTAAATACAAGAAATCTGTACTGTATACATATACATACATATCATCATCAGAGTACATCAATCAATCATACATGTCCATACACAGCGGAAATAATAGACAAATACGGGAATACGCTCTGTCATCCAGCTCGTCTCCTGAGCTCTAGCATATAACCTGAACCTGTTTAACTCGGTCTGACCCGAGCATCATATAAAACAACACCCGAGTCAGTCTGGAATACCAGCGTGAGAAAATCACACTCAATTGGATTATTAAAGTTTTGAAAATCCTTTGAAAACAAAGCATCTCGTAAGACCATGCCACAAATAAACATGTCGGGTTTTTACCTTACGATAGCTAAAACAATTTTTATTAAAGTCCTCTGATATTATTATAGTGTCTATAGAAAGTAAAATAGAATCTAGCTGAAATGCTTGCATCTCACGTTTCAGCAATAGTTGGGCACAATCAAAACCGTACAGGCGCTTATTGGAGTTTGGATCCCATACAATGGCAGGGCTACTAGGGTACCGCCCGTCACAGTATGGGGCCAAGATCACCGTACCGAGGATTACTCCCTTCATCCCCTGCAACACAAGGCCGGAACCATTCCTTACTGAACGGTCCCGAACAAGATAAACCCCGTGGTTGGCGCGACCAACCACCCACTAAGCCGAATAAAAAGGGACATCTAGACAGGGGAAATATCTTGTCCTGCTTGGGCATGACCCACCTAACCTTGCTGCACCTCCCCTGTTTTAGCCATTCCCGGTTGATGAGGCTTGAGGTTAAACGTTACCTTAAAAGAACGCGTTACTTAGAATGCTCATCGTCCACCTGACGATGTTCTGAAAGCATTCAATCCATACAAGTTGCCCTGGGTTTGGAAAACCCAATCACCGTCTTCAACTCTTCACGGTCTTCATTCGTAATTCGTATAAACCGGATCGAAGTGGTTTTCGAGAAATAAATCTCGATCCCGGACTCTTCGAAACGATCAGCGCATTTGTCCAATATTGATAGTCGGTTATTTAACTATCAATTAATCACACACAAGCAACCATCAAATAATTACCACAATTATTTATCTCAATTATCATACAGATATTATTCACACTTAACCATTTGAAATAAATTTTCAAAGTCTTTTATTTCCATGAAATCATTTAACTGATTTCTTATATCACTCACAATTGATTTATCCTTTGAAAAATATCTTTTATTTCTCATTCATTCTTCAAAAATCAATTTACACTACCCTTATAATTTCTCAAACTCACTTACTCCACTTAATAAGATTTCTCCTAAATCTTATCCCATTTAAATCAATTAGCTTACCATCACAAGAGGATTTTAATTGGATTTTGAAAACATTTTGACAACATATAGATTTATAAAATAAGAAGTAATATTAAATATTTAAAATTATATCTAGTTATTTATAAATTTCAAAGCTAGTTTTAGAAAACTTAGAGTTTATAATAAATAATAGCTAAACCTTCAAAATAACTAATTCGAAAATATTTTACATTCAAATAATAGTTTATAAAAAGATTTATATAGTATAGTAATTTAAAATATCCTTTTAAAATAAATTATAATTTTAGAAAAATCCAATATCCATTTATAAATACCTCTTGTCCACATTCATCTTTGGAAATATCCTGCTATTTCCATTCAACCAATTCCATATCTCATTTATAAATTCCATTCATAAATTTATAAAATCTCCTTGGATTTCATTTATTATAAGATAGTTTGATTTAAAAAACTCATCTTTATAATTTATTTCTTTCTATAAAGTTCCATATTGTCCCATTTAATAACTTTCATTCATTATTAAATAAAATTTCCTTTTTGGCTCTTATCAGAATTTCTTATTCATAATTCTTAATAGAATTTCTTTATTTCCTAATAAATTTCTTCTCTTTTCTTATTAATATTTCTTTTATTTCCTTAATAGACCTTCATTTTATTTCCTCATATAATTCCATTTTCTTTCCTTTACTTATCGATTACAATATTCCTTCAAGTATACATTTATAATTTAAATTTCCAAAACTCAACTTTATCACATTAAAGTTTAACTTAAGTAAAAAAAAAATATTTTTATTTATTTTCTTCATTCTCAATTAAAGCAGATTTAAATTTCAAATAAATATTTTCTATTTGAGTTTTACTTAACTTCTTCAAATTAATTTATCAACGATAATAGAAATTTCAAATTTTCAACTTCTCTGTTATTCAATAGTTGATAACTCAATTATCTATAAAACTACCCAAATCAATATATCATCCTGTCACAGAACAACATATATACGAAATAAAATAAATAGTTTTGAGGAATCCTGTTGGATCCCTCCAACCTGTTTCCCTGCATCCACAGATGTTAGCACAATAACAATTTCACTTCAATGTGAAATATTGCAGCATATGGGTTATAATATTAACCAGTGAATGAAATAAAATCAACCAATCAATCACATCCAATAATTTAAATTTAACATTTCAATTTAATTTGGGTATCCAAATGATTGAGAAAATCTCACCTTTGCCTTTAAGTTGCAATCATGTCCAATATCGACTTGTTTCCATATTCTTGACCTTGAATAACAGTTATATGAATTTTATTAATATTTGAACAATCACATGACAAATTTATCGGTGAATATTTTAATTGACTTACAATTTTTATAAGCTATTTATTTCCCGACTTAAACCTTATACACACAGTTATATGATTTTTATACAAATTCGAACAAGTCGAACAATTTTTATCGTTTAAATAAATTTTCCTTTAACTCTAATTATTTAATTTAACTGGTGGTGAACTTTAAGAAAATAATAAATTTTTAAACTCATTCTCCCTTCAAAAATCTTTTAGTAATTTAAAATAGATTAAATAAGTTTATTAACAAACTATTCTTCTAATACATATACTTATTATTATTTTTTTAGTATATACAAATATAAATTGTCCCGTTTAAATATTCAAATTAAATTAAAACCCTACATATATCCTGTTTTACTGTATATATGTTTAAAATAGGAATATACTTATATTTTAAATCTAAGTGTATATATTTAATAAATTAAATAGAAAAAAAAGAAAAAAAAAGAAAACCGATACCTTACTGTTCAGAAGACCAACCTAACATCGCACGAACCACCGAGGAATCCCTAGCTACAGCAACGCCATCGCCTCCAATTTTCAGATCCACATACCCCCTTCAAGCACGAGAAGCCCTTGTCACCATCCTCTAATTCGCGCACGTGCGACTCTCGACCTCGATCATTGGTTCGCGGCAACCCAAAACACGACGCCACAAATCCCTAAATTCCTTGCGTATGCGTGCGAACGTTGCTGCAATCATCATACCCTCAACCAAACTAGCTTCGTGACCACCGCATCACTGAACAACACCCAAACCAGGCTCGCGAGTTCGCCTCTGCCCACTCAAAAGCGTCGCTTGAAATCGAGTTCCCAGAACTCGCTCGATTGGATGTGAACGAGAGCGCGTCCATTGCTTCGTTCGAGCAAACTGATTTAGAAAATTTAGTTCACCCCTCATCGCGATTGACGTTCGGCCATTATAATAATTTTTTTTTTTTTATGAACTGATTTGAGGTTTTAGAAAGAAGAGGTTCGGTTAGGCCATTAATCGAACTGGATTACAATAGAAGCATCGGCCATTAATTTAAAAACGAACTGCTTTGGGTTTGCTTTTATAAAACGTGATGAACGATGGTGTATACTGGAAGATAAGGAAAGCGTGCGGAGGAAGGGATAAGGATGGCGTATATAAGAAGCTTAACCAATTTAATTAAATTTTATTAGGTTATTATCAATTAAATTTCCAGCACGTTTACTTTGTACGCTCACACAACAAACCCGATTAATACGAAATTTGAAATCCGATAATAATTCAATATTACGGACTCAATGGAACTGGTCTCGTCGAATTCCGAGACTTTGCCTCGGAAGGCTATTTTCAATTGTCAATTAAACAATGTAAAATTTAAAATTGAACAAATGGTAATTAAATTCAATTTTAATCCATTCATTACTTTCGGTATTATCAATATAAATTTATAAGCCATTAAAATAGTTTTACCAAGCTTACAATTCCAGATTTAAATAATTTACCCAATTGTCAACTACTATTTAATTTATTCAATTAATTGTTATATTGAAAATCTGAGTTCTTTTCATTAAATCAAACCAACTTTTCATATTGAAAACAAATTATATTTCAAATTCATTATTTAAATTCATTTTAAATATCACTAATTAACTGTTGAAAAAGCCGGGCCGTTACATTCCTCCCCCCTTAAAAGAATTTCGTCCCCGAAATTACTAGTTAGGAAGAATGGTCCCATACCCGCTATTATTACTTTACAATCAACAATTCAACATCCTATCACTATCTTTTAATAAAAGATGCATTACCTTCTTATTAACTTTCTAAACCTTCCTTAGTTTCAAACTATACTATATGCTTAACTATTTACGTTGCAATTTAAACTCAAATTTGACTTATCAAAATTTTCTCAAAATTTTTCTAACACCCTAAATTCCCGAAATTTTTTGCCAGCGTTTCCTTTGCGCGGCTAGCTCGGTACAACTACAAAATGGCTCTACGGCCTCCCAAATCTCAAAAAGAAAACAAAACGCCAAGCGGCTCAATCAAAATCCCAATCAATTTCCATATATAAACTTAAACACATACCTTTTTGTCGGGCATTACTTATTTATCTTCTGAAATCAAAATCAATTCTCTTTACCTTATATTACCTGCATAACCTTACACAGCAATATATCCAATCACAATACACAAAACATTTTATCGACATCCTTACAAATGTCAATCTATTCATTCAAATATTATTTTAGATTACTTATGCAATATCAATTCCCAATTGAGAATGCATCTTCCCTTACTTAAGTTAGTATAAACATCTTATGTGTTTCTTATATTTACTTTCATCTTACCACTTTAGTTTGTATTCATCCTCATTCAATTTATTCTTTCATTTCCATATGAATTTAATTTATCTAAAACTCTAAATATTTAAATTCTAATTTTCATTTATATTAAATTCATGTCTTAATTTTAAATTAGTTTCATTCACTAATTTATTTCAATTTCCAATTTGAAAACGTTTGTCGTTAACAAAAATTTTCAAAAACTTCAAAAAATTTCTAACTCCCAAAATTTCTGAAATTTTTTGGCAGAGTCCCCTTTGTATGGAGGAGCTTTTGCAATTTAACAATAGAGATAAATATATATACATCGACCCACACGGTCGGAAAATCAAAAACAGTTCATATTTCCTAGTTTTATTGCGTAGGCGTACCTTATTTAGCATTTTAAGCAAGCGGCTTATTTAATTTTAGCATTTGCGTGCCCAAAATCCCACTATACAATCTTCTGGTACCTGTACTTACTCAGTTTATAAACATTAGTATCATATTTATGAAAATTTATAACATTGCATTCATTTAAGCAACTATTACAATCAATAACATAAGCAATGCTATATAAATAACTTCATAACCAAATTATATAGTTCCCAACTGGTTCCATTTGTTTATAACTGACACAAACACCGTTTGCATCCAACTTTAAGTGAGTTACAATTCATTTATTTTACTCCATTTCATAATTATGTCCAAACAAACCTATTTTCCATTTAATTGATTTCAAAATCAATTCCTGCTTCTTATCAATTCAAAACCATATTTTATAAACAATTATACACGAATCTAGTTATATAAATAATTGATAAGGTTCCAATTAAATCCAATTGCTTTACTCAACTTATAATACCATACTCAATTAATAACATCATATTCAATCCATTCTTAAAGAAAACTAATTTGTATTCATGGCAATTGTATTCCAAAATCAAATTTAATTACTTTATCATTCCATAGAACTGCATTCAATCATGTTTACGCCAACAACAATTATTTCAATGCAAATTACAACAATATTCATACAAACCAACAGTTACTTTAATTTTATAACTGTTTTAAAATTGATTCCAACTCAAGTTATATGAAATTTCATTCCATTCTAATTTATTTCTTAAACCATATCTTTGCATTGATTTATTCAACACCGTTTTTATTAAGCTCGACAACTTCAATGCTTAAAATCTAACAATCATGTCCCAAATTTATATAAGTCATGCTTCATTGAATTTTAGACTTAAGTTAATTTACTTCAAATTATTTAACTTTCATAACTTAAGTTTATTTCATTTGCCCATAAATTCTTTTGCCAAAGTAATTTGATTTTATTTAAATCAAATTTCTTTCATTCACTTCTTAATTCAATGAATTATTTCATTTTAAAATTTCAATTTCCATATTTAATTCATTCTCGAACTTATTTAATTAAATTCAAGACCATTTTTACTTTATTTATACAAATTGAATTTTTGTTTACACTTCTAACCATTTTATATTTAATCCAAGTTCATTTTATTTACCAATCAATCCGAAGTTGAATTTTAGATATGTAGCTCAAATTTTCTTTCTACCATCCACTTAAATTCACAACCCAATTTATTAATTTACCATTCAACCTTTATTTAACCAATTCAAAGTTTATTCACATATTCAGGTTACTAATTTATCCCAGATTTAGTTTATCCCCAATTTATAATTCAATACATGATTTTAGCTTCAAAATTTCTTCATGTAAATTTCTTTTGTTCAATTCTAATTTGAAATTCAGGTTTGGATTTCCTTTCATTTTCCAGATTCAAACAATTCTATTGACTTATTTATTCCATCTTAATTTTATAAGTCTACTTCTTATTTATCTTCACACTTCCATTTATTTATAGTTAACCATATTCCTATTTATTTTATTTTATTTTATTTTATTCGAATTTATACATTTTCACTCAATCGAGTATATATTTTTCCTTACCTCAGCTTACGTTAAATTCAATCTCATTTCATTCTCATGAATTTATACAAGTGAGAGTTTCATTTCATTACCATATCATTTACATAGCAATTTAATTCAATTTCAACATTAACTTAGCTTAAGTTAATTCCAGTGCAATCAAAGTGCCCAATCCAATTTATTAAATGAACTTTCACTTCTATCAAAATCACCTTCCCATAAATTTTAAATCTTAAGTTAATTTAATTATTGCAACTTCTTACTTAAATTCATTGCAATTGATTTGATACTCAACTAGATCAAATCCCAAGTAATTTAATTAGCCATTCTAAAGTTGTTAAGATAACATTCAAGGCCAATTTATTCCATCCGTACTTGATTTAGATTTTATTTGTAACTTCAAACTATCTTTATTTTAATCCAATTCCAAAACAATTTCAATTCATATATAATTTACTTACCATTCAATGGAATTTCTATTTACACCCCAAGTTTCATCACTAAATTCCATTCTTAATTCCAATTACAATTTAAATCAAATACAACTGAATTTATTTTCCAGTTTTAATTCAATTACTTCCATTCACATAACTTGAATAAATTTTAATCCACTTAAGTTTTATTTCTCATTTCAATTTCATTTACATTCTAAATTTTTATTCACTTCTTCACCTTATTTGCATTTATTATTATTATTATTATTTTCATCATCTCACTTCAATCACAACAAAATTTCTTATTCATTACTTAAATTTCAAAATTTAATCTTAAATCCAAGTTAAATTCTCATTTCTAACCTTTCACTTGATTTTAAATTCCATAATTCAAATCTAGTGATTTCCTGGGTTATATAAGCTATTTCGGATTTTAAAATCTCATTTGCCTATAATATTAGTATCTAAACATCCAAGCTATAATAATAATTTCAGAAAATATTCCTTTTTATACCAAAATATATTTTGGATGAAATTATTTCATTCACCCACTTTAAAAATCAATATTGTGTCGAATTGCTCTATTCAAGCGTTTAGAAACCCCTTCGATACAGTTTCGAGGCTGTGCCGACGAAGGTTCATATACCACTCAATAAATCAATCAACGCAATATAAAACCATTTTACATTCACTAACAAATACGCACTCATATCTATTAATACGCTCAAACTCATTCTAGAGTACCATTGACTCTATTTCTAATGAGTAATTTCCCACCAGAGCCAAGGTTCTCGCTTAACCTTTCAGCTCTGATACCAAGTGTAAAGGCCCGCAAATCCGTACCCCTTTGAACTAACCAAACTCACCACAGTTCAATCCAAAGAGGCACAAAGGTACGAGTCTTCGAGTAAAAGAAGAAAGAGGTAGAAAAAGAAGAAACAAAAACAACATCAGAATCTCACATCGCAGCGGAATAAAATATAATATATAGAATACAGTTTTAAATACAAGAAATCTGTACTGTATACATATACATACATATCATCATCAGAGTACATCAATCAATCATACATGTCCATACACAGCGGAAATAATAGACAAATACGGGAATACGCTTTGTCATCCAGCTCGTCTCCTGAGCTCCAGCATATAACCTGAACTTGTTTAACTCGGTCTGACCCGAGCATCATATAAAACAACACCCGAGTCAGTCTGGAATACCAGCGTGAGAAAATCACACTCAATTGGATTATTAAAGTTTTGAAAATCCTTTGAAAACAAAGCATCTCGTAAGACCATGCTACAAATAAACATGTCGGGTTTTTACCTTACGATAGCTAAAACAATTTTTATTAAAGTTCTCTGATATTATTATAGTGTCTATAGAAAGTAAAATAGAATCTAGCTGAAATGCTTGCATCTCACGTTTCAGCAATAGTAGGGCACAATCAAAACCGTACAGGCGCTTATTGGAGTTTGGATCCCATACAATGGCAGGGCTACTGGGGTACCGCCCGTCACAGTACGGGGCCTAGATCACCGTACCGAGGATTACTCCCTTCATCCCCTGCAACACAAGGCCGGAACCATTCCTTACTGAACGGTCCCAAACAAGATAAACCCGTGGTTGGCGCGACCAATCACCCACTAAGCCGAATAAAAAGGGACATCTAGACAGGGGAAATACCTTGTCCTGCTTGGGCATGACCCACCTAACCTTGCTGCACCTCCCTTGTTTTAGCCATTCTCGGTTGATGAGGCTTGAGGTTAAACGTTACCTTAAAAGAACGCGTTACTTAGAATGCTCATCGTCCACCTGATGATGTTCTGAAAGCATTCAATCCATACAAGTTGCCCTGGATTTGGACAAACCGAATCACCGTCTTCAACTCTTCACGGTCTTCATTCGTAATTCGTACAAACCGGATCGAAGTGGTTTTCGAGAAATAAATCTCGATCCCGGACTCTTCGAAACGATCAGCGCATTTGTCCAATATTGATAGTCGGTTATTTAACTATCAATTAATCACACACAAGCAACCATCAAATAATTACCACAATTATTTATCTCAATTATCATACAGATATTATTCACACTTAACCCATTTGAAATAAATTTTCAAAGTCTTTTATTTCCATGAAATCATTTAAATGATTTCTTATATCACTCACAATTGATTTATCCTTTGAAAAATATCTTTTATTTCTCATTCATTCTTCAAAAATCAATTTACACTACCCTTATAATTTCTCAAATTCACTTACTCCACTTAATAAGATTTCTCCTAAATCTTGTCCCATTTAAATTAATTAGCTTACCATCACAAGAGGATTTTAATTGGATTTTGAATACATTTTGACAACATATAGATTTATAAAATAAGAAGTAATATTAAATATTTAAAATTATATCTAGTTATTTATAAATTTCAAAGCTAGTTTTAGAAAACTTAGAGTTTATAATAAATAATAGCTAAACCTTCAAAATAACTAATTCGAAAATATTTTACATTCAAATAATAGTTTATAAAAAGATTTATATAGTATAGTAAATTAAAATATCCTTTTAAAATAAATTATAATTTTAGAAAAATCCAATATCCATTTATAAATACCTCTTGTCCACATTCATCTTTGGAAATATCCTGCTATTTCCATTCAACCAATTCCATATCTCATTTATAAATTCCATTCATAAATTTATAAAATCTCCTTGGATTTCATTTATTATAAGATAGTTTGATTTAAAAATCTCATCTTTATAATTTATTTCTTCCTATAAAGTTCCATATTGTCCCATTTAATAACTTTCATTCATTATTAAATAAAATTTCCTTTTTGGCTCTTATCAGAATTTCTTATTCATAATTCTTAATAGAATTTCTTTATTTCCTAATAAATTTCTTCTCTTTTCTTATTAATATTTCTTTTATTTCCTTAATAGACCTTCATTTTATTTCCTCATATAATTCCATTTTCTTTCCTTTACTTATCGATTACAATATTCCTTCAAGTATACATTTATAATTTAAATTTCCAAAACTCAACTTTATCACATTAAAGTTTAACTTAAGTAAAAAAAATATATTTTTATTTATTTTCTTCATTCTCAGTTAAAGCAGATTTAAATTTCAAATAAATATTTTCTATTTGAGTTTTACTTAACTTCTTCAAATTAATTTATCAACGATAATAGAAATTTCAAATTTTCAACTTCTCTGTTATTCAACAATTGATAACTCAATTATCTCTAAAACTACCCAAATCAATATATCATCCTGTCACAGAACAGCATATATACGAAATAAAATAAATAGTTTTGAGGAATCCTGTTGGATCCCTCCAACCTGTTTCCCTGCATCCACAGATGTTAGCACAATAACAATTTCACTTCAATGTGAAATACTGCAGCATATGGGTTATAATATTAACCAGGGAATGAAATAAAATCAACCAATCAATCACATCCAATAATTTAAATTTAACATTTCAATTTAATTTAGGTATCCAAATGAGTGAGAAAATCTCACCTTTGCCTTTAAGTTGCAATCATGTCCAATATCGACTTGTTTCCATATTCTTGACCTTGAATAACAGTTATATGAATTTTATTAATATTTGAACAATCACATGACAAATTTATCGGTGAATATTTTAATTGACTTACAATTTTTATAAGCTATTTATTTCCCGACTTAAACCTTATACACACAGTTATATGATTTTTATACAAATTCGAACAAGTCGAACAATTTTTATCGTTTAAATAAATTTTCCTTTAACTCTAATTATTTAATTTTAACTGTTGGTGAACTTTAAGAAAATAATAAATTTTTAAACTCATTCTCCCTTCAAAAATCTTTTAGTAATTTAAAATAGATTAAATAAGTTTATTAACAAACTATTCTTCCAATACATATACTTTTTTTTTTTTTTTAGTATATACAAATATAAATTGTCCCGTTTAAATATTCAAATTAAATTAAAACCCTACATATATCCTGTTTTACTGTATATATGTTTAAAATAGGAATATACTTATATTTTAAATCTAAGTGTATATATTTAATAAATTAAAAAGAAAAAAAAGAAAAAAAAAGAAAACCGATACCTTACTGTTCAGAAGACCAACCTAACATCGTACGAACCACCGAGGAAACCCTAGCTACAGCAACGCCATCGCCTCCAATTTTCAGATCCACATACCCCCTTCAAGCACGAGAAGCCCTTGTCACCATCCTCTAATTTGCGCGCGTGCGACTCTCGACCTCGATCATTGATTCGCGACAACCCAAAACACGACGCCACAAAGCCCTAAATTCCTTGTGTATGCGTGCGAACGTTGCTGCAATCATCATACCCTCAACCAAACTAGCTTCGTGACCACCGCATCACTGAACAACACCCAAACCAGGCTCGCTAGTTCGCCTCTGCCCACTCAAAAGCGTCGCTTGAAATCGAGTTCCCAGAACTCGCTCGATTGGATGTGAACGAGAGCGCGTCCATTGCTTCGTTCGAGCAAACTGATTTAGAAAATTTAGTTCACCCCTCATCGCGATTGACGTTCGGCCATTATAATAATTTTTTTTTTTATGAACTGATTTGGGGTTTTAGAAAGAAGAGGTTCGGTTAGGCCATTAATCGAACTGGATTACAATAGAAGCATCGGCCATTAATTTAAAAACGAACTGCTTTGGGTTTGCTTTTATAAAACGTGATGAACGATGGTGTATACTGGAAGATAAGGAAAGCGTGCGGAGGAAGGGATAAGGATGGCGTATATAAGAAGCTTAACCAATTTAATTAAATTTTATTAGGTTATTATCAATTAAATTTCCAGCACGTTTACTTTGTACGCTCACACAACAAACCCGATTAATACGAAATTTGAAATCCGATAATAATTCAATATTACGGACTCAATGGAACTGGTCTCGTCGAATTCCGAGACTTTGCCTCGGAAGGCTATTTTCAATTGTCAATTAAACAATGTAAAATTTAAAATTGAACAAATGGTAATTAAATTCAATTTTAATCCATTCATTACTTTCGGTATTATCAATATAAATTTATAAGCCATTAAAATAGTTTTACCAAGCTTACAATTCCAGATTTAAATAATTTACCCAATTGTCAACTACTATTTAATTTATTCAATTAATTGTTATATTGAAAATCTGAGTTCTTTTCATTAAATCAAACCAACTTTTCATATTGAAAACAAATTATATTTCAAATTCATTATTTAAATTCATTTTAAATATCACTAATTAACTGTTGAAAAAGCCGGGTCGTTACAATTTTTTTCTTAAAAAAGAAACCAATATGATACATTTTTTTCTATAGATTCAAACCATAAAATTTGAATTTTGAAAGGTCAAGTGATATTTAGGAAGTAGATATAGAAAATTGCTTAGATTTATATAGACATCTTATGGTCAAGACGGGGAAGAAATTTGCCAACAATTTTTATGACACGAGCTTTCCGGTGCATGCAATAGACATTGGCAATTTAGATAAGTAAACAGTTTGATCGTTTTGTTAAAACATTGCTTGATATTCTCCTTCACTTTTGGAATTATCCTGACTTAGAGTTTGAACTTATACTTAAAGGTAGGGATGTTAATGATTAAATGAGGTTTCCTTTACACTAACTGATTTCATACATGCTACTGGAATATATTTATGACAGTTTTCTTCGATAGAATGATTAAATCTGATAGTAGACGTAAAATACAAAAGCAGTTAAACACTTGATAACACATATTTCCAATTATTGCTATATGTTACTAGCTGTATTGCAAAAATATTTTTCTACATCAAAACTTAACACAAAAAGATTACATAGAGAAGACTACTACTAAATTATGAAACTGTAATTGGAATTGGAAAATTTGGACATATCTGACTGTAAATATACAAGACATTGCTACCGTATGCTTTTGAAATCGTTCTATGTTGGAAAATCATTCTTTCTTACATATCACCATTTGTACTTATAATTTTAGAATCATAAAAATATATTAAATGGTTATGTATTTTATAGTTAAAATTGTTATCGAATCCTTCTTCACAGCTTATCACCCTTTGAGCTTTTGTGCTTGCTTTCTTCTACTGTTTTACATGCCCACTTTGTCAATCTATCTATTTCACAGTATAGGAGGCATTCCACTAACTGTTCCAATGGATACAATATCACCAATTAAATTATACAGGATCTACTACACGAACATTCAAGTAATCCAGGTATGTAGATATTTCATAAGCATAATAAGGGATATACCTTTGGCACTTCGCCAACTAAGTTTACTTATGTTCAATTTTTTCTTAAAAGTAATGGTGTAATGATGACATGATGATATAACAAGTTTCCCATAACCAGGTTATAGCATCCAGTACCATTATATATACTTTTACAACTTGACTAATGAGATACTATTTAGTCAAAAGAATCACCATAGCCAAGTAATTAATGATACTATGTATGCATCTGAAAGCATTTTGGTATTGGATTTTAAAATTGAGTAAAACTATAATGTCTTTATATATAGTTTGACATGATACGAACTATGTCCATATTTTATCCACCCTGTAAATTGTAGTTCAACACGGAGCAACACGGTTACATCATGGAGTAAACCGTATGAAGATAGAGCATTGAAGCTAAACCATAATACTACACAATTGATACGAGAATAAAGTAAGTTTCTCACTGTTGTAGACAGAAACAAACCATAGAACTTTAACATTGAATAGAAAATTTTCGTCAATTGACTTTGACCCGGTAGAGAATTTATTATACACAAGGATATATTGTATAAGCCAAAATAACATAAAATGTCGATTATTAGTTTATGGATGTGTGGTGCTTTTTTATCAGAAATGATTATTATCACTATTATTCATGTCATCCATGCACATTGAATATTGATGTGTTGAATATGATTTATAGGAAATGTGAACTTCTTTTGTTCAAATTTGTGGGTATTATTATGTGACGCAATATCCTAGAAAGGAGAAGATGAGGCAGTTGTTGGAACGTGCACAGCTTGGAGAGCTTAGAATGGTAAGTTTATATACATAGCAATGATATTTTTTGAATAGTGCCATTGAAATGGAATGTGGGTTAATGCATAGATGAAATTTAAATTTTCTTATTAATACGTAGTATTCTTCGTCATTTCAAAAGATGCAATCATATTTTTATAATGGAAAGGAAGAGAAGGTAAATTAATATAGGTTAGCATTTAAAATCGAACATTGATTTCCTCATCTTTTCCTAAATGGAAGAAATCAAGAGGTTTACTATGATCACGTAATAAATTGCTTCCTATAATAGCATGATTAATTGCTTCCTATAGTCATATGAAGAATTGATTCCTATAATTAGATGTTAAATTGCTTCACTATATGGGTATTTTTGAAAAGTATTATACAATTAAAATACAATGTGTGGGTATTTTAGGACAATTTTTCTCAATAATATAAAACTGATTTCATAGGCCAAGCGAGAAGTTTTATTTTAAAAGGAAAACACGTGCAGGTTATTGTTAGTGGAAGTTATTAGTTATTGAATGATGTTCCAAAAGTTGTTATGTCTAAATTCAGACAATTATGTTTATTTAATTTTATTTGAAACACTCCTGTTCTCTGTTCTATTTTATATGTAGGAAAAAAACTACAGTTGGTAGAAGCTTGGCACAACCCAGTTATCAAGCTTACGGTAATATTAATATCGTGGTTTTATTTATTTGTTTCTATTTAACCCCTAATTTACTTTTACTACAACAAGTATGTTCTAAACAATTGAATTTGAGGCTATAGGTTGGATTAATTACTTACCACGATCAGCCCACTCCAATTAATTATATCCACTTATAGTTATTATTATTTACATTACATGCCAATAATAAATGAAAATGAGTCTATTAATCAATAAAAAATTTTTAATGGGTTTTAGATGTACATAAATAGAGTTCGATATCAATGAAGTGAAAGAATTAAATGCTTTAAAAAATTGATAGCAGTTCAAACCTATCTGAACTAAGGACAGACTTGAACGCAATGAAGTGAATGAAGCTAGCATTATTAATACGAAATGTAATGCAGTGAATGAAGCTGACGCAATCTTGAATACTAAAAACAGAAGGAAAACTCTGAACGGATGCAGGCAGGCTAAGTTTGTAGGCAGGCAGGCTCTAAAACTGCACGTAAAATATGGTGGGCAGGCTGCATGCTCTATAAATAAGGCTGCATTGAGAATAACTAATAACTGTTGATGTTTTACTAAGCTGAGACCGTGTGCAGATAGCCTTGAAGTGTAGAAATTACTTACCATGTTATTGCTCATGGCCAGGCTGAAAAGTATTGATCGTTTTGAAGATCCAATGTTTGAGATGAAGCAAGCTAGATATGTGTGTGTACTTGCAAATAATTACAAAAATAAAAATGTAAACTTGATCTATCATAGCTACTTTTGAAATATTGCCTCACATAAATTCATGTTGTACCTGTTTGTCGATGCTTTAATCAACTTTGCTGTAGTTACCCACATTGTGGATTATAACATATACATAAGTGTCAAGGGGTTTGGTACATGTTTGAACGTGGAGAAGTTTATTTCTATTTGTCTTTACTGATTTGTGTTGTACTACATTGCATGTCGAAGAGACAAATATATAATGAAAATATAAATGTATTAACGCTGCATATATTCGATAGTTTTGGTAAAAATGTTAAGAAAGGTACTATGTTAAAAATGTAAAATTACAAACACTATACAATAACTTTGAAACTTCATCCCTCTATACAACTCAAATGCCCATGTGCGTAGCACGGGGTACGCACTAGTTATTAATTATATAAATTAATTGTTTATAAATTTAATATTTTGAATAAGATATATTTATTATATAAATTCCTTCTTTTCCTTTCTTTTTCCTTTTCGAGGATAAAAAGTTTTGAGTGGAAGAGAGTGTAACGACCCGTAATTTTCGATAATTAAAAATTGTTAATCTAATAAAGTTTTGTAATTTAATGTTGGAAGAAATAAAAAATTTTGATTAATAATAAGAATATTATTGAAATAAAATGTAATAGTATTAATTTAAGGTAATTAATAATTGCTTTGAATGAAATTCTAATTAATTAAAAGGATTAAAAAGTTATAATTGATATAGATTGTAAATAAATGATGGAAATGTATGTATTAATGGGGTAGTCGATAAATTTAAATGTTGATTAATTCATGAAGTAATGTGTAATAAATTGTAAGTGGATAGAATTAGTATAGTATAGGTTGTTATAACATTTGTTTGGAAAAAATAAACTTACAAATGTTATTAAATGTAGAAATGGTGACAACTGTTATTTGTCTAAATTAATTGCAATTGAATGTCATTAAATGTTATATTAATGTGAGTTAAGACAACAACTGTGAAGTGTGAATGAAATAAAAGGAATAAAAATGTTAATTATATTCATAAGGTAATAATTTATTTAATAAAAGAATGAAACCAATATAAACAATTAATTGTGATTTCAAATTTTAATTAATGTGGAAAATCGACAAAATTCAATATAATTGAAATATAGTAGTTAATACAAATATAAGAAGGAAATTGTAGCATATCAGTGAAATAAGATAGCAACAAATATTAACTATGTTATTAGTGTAATAATTGATCGAATATAAAGATTGAAACCAAATTGGAAGCAATTTATGGGAAATTAAATTATAATTAATTGGGTCAATTACAGTTGAAATTGAACATTGTAATTAGTTTAATGACCAACACTAAAAATTTTATGTAAACTTGTTTAAAATTATTATAAAGGTCTCGGTAATCAAAAATGATGAAATCGTTAGTTTATAAAATATTGAATTAAAAAGTGATTTAATTAATTTAATATTAATTTATTTAATTAACGTAAAAATAGCCATTTTAGCAACTGTCTCGGATTTCGACGAAACTAGTTTCATCGGATCCGTTACAGTAAATTATTTTAAAGTTTCAAGTTTTGTAGTGATCGGACTTGTCATTCGACCTACGGGCTTGAGACGCATAGAAATTAATTAAATTGAAATCAAATCGAAATAAGCTAACTTCTTCATACGAATGAATTAGGACTTGAAACCTGTTTAAGCTAACTTCTTCATACGAATGAATTAGGAATTGAAACCTATTTCATTGAGTTTAAAAATATCTAAAACATCTATTTTGATATATGGGATGATCCACTCTCGTTTCGGAAGCGAAATGGACTTTTTGGGTCGTTTGTCGTTCCAATCCAAATAGATCTGGTCCATTTTTTTTATTTCAGCTATACCTATAAATAGCTTGTTATAAACCCTAAATATTTCTTATTTCATTTGTCTGTAGGTACAATTCTATCTACGTCTCTCTTTCCAATGGCAGACAAACCAAAACCAATTCCAAATTCAATTGCAAATCAAAATCAAATTGGAAAATTTAGACTCCTTAAAATATATCGAATTATATTTCGTTTTGAAGCTCTCGATGGGTACAAGCAAGATCTGTAGACTGTTTTTCGATTTGGGTTTCTATATAGCTGGAATCGGATGATGATGTCTCAACCGTTCATTGGTGTTCAATGATCTTCGACCAATGGTCGAATCGATGGTATGGGTTGGTGGAGATCAATGAGGGGAGTTCATCCATATGGTTTGTGTAGCGAATCGACGGTTGGATCGACGGCATTAATTCAACTAGGATTTGGCTATAACAGGCGGCGGCTGCATTTTGTTTCGCATGCATAAGGTTAGGGTAGGCTTAGGGTTTCACTGTTCCAGGCTTCGCACTTAGTGATGTACGGTTTGTTTGTATTTTTATTTATTTAATTTTAAAAATTCAATTGTCAACCGTTCTAACCTTTATAACTTTTGCATACGAGATCCAATTCACGCAAGGTTTTCTACACTAGGATCGTAACGAAATCACGGACATTTTAACGCTAGTTTGGACGAATTCCGAGACTATCGAATTTTGGGCCTTAATTTGGATTTTAATTCGATTTAAAATCGAAGGTGTGTGTTTTGACCCACTCACAACTACTAGATTATGTTATGTTAGTTAAATTAAATTTATGATGTGATTAGAAATTTATCGATTGTTGTTTGGTATGTTAAATTGTCATTCTAGTTAAATTTGACTTTATTGCATTTAATCATCATTTTAATTTAATATTGAATTAAATTGTCAATTTAATACCTATTATAGATTATCAGTTATCTGTTGGTGTTTATTGATTGATTTGGATAATAATTGTGATGGATGCTTTGTTATTGATATTGGATGACTGGATGTTGACTTTATATTGTTATATGTAACGACCCGGAATTTTTGGCAATAAGAATTTAATAATCTGTGTTAATAATTTAATTGATTTGATAATTTTCTTTAAAATTTTAATTTAAAATTGGCTAATTTATTTTTTATGGTTAATAACTATTTAATCTGATAATTGTAATTTATGTCTTTCTAACAGTTTAAAATTTTGATAAGAATTGTTTTCAAAGCGTATCAGATTTTATTCTGTTTACAATATATACATTGATATATATTGTGAATAGAAGAGCTTTTGTTTTAAATTAAGATTAATTTTCAAATTGTAATTTATATGTATGTATATGTTATAATTTGACTTTGCTTTGAATTTAATTCAATCTATTAATAATTGATATATGAATGAATTGTAATTTAAAAGTTTTGTTTTAAAATTATATTTTCAAAAGTTAATTCTAAGATTTGTTCAATTTGTTTTCCAAATATAAGACAATTACTCATTTTAAATATGATAATTAATCAATGTTTTATTTTTGTTTTCTTTAAAATGTTCAAAATAAAATGGTTATAAATATATATATAAAGTTATAAATAAAACTTTCTTTTTAATTAATCTCTTGAATTAAAATTGTTTATAAACATAAGTAGTATGTGAATAAATTACTAGATCCACATTTATATAAACATAGATGTCAATATTACATAAATATAAATATAATTAATTTTGTAATAAGGTTTTAAAAACAATCATGCTAGGATTTTAGACACTTGTTAACAAATTAACTCATGCAAATTACACTTGTAATTAATATGGCATGCATTAACATGTGGCATTATTTTACTTTAATTTTTAATAAGCCTAACTCATGAGAAAATTGGTTTTCCTCTTTTTTATGGCAATCAGAAATTTATTCTTCAAAACAGAAATCTATTTCAAAACCTGAAAATTGAATCCAAAAGAAAATCTGAAGCCAAAATTTAATTCTACAAACAAATAAAGCTCTTCCTACCAGACTCAAATCTGCATTTCAAAGTAAAATATCAACCAGCAATTCAATTTAAAACCTGCAACTTAAACAAAGAGTCAACCTGCAATTCAAAAGGGAATTCAACCTGCATTTCAATGGAACTAAGATCAACCTGCAAGTTTTAATCAATCAATTAAAGGCATGCAGAGGAATGTTCAACATGCAAGTTCAACTCAGATTTTAGGTGCCTGGAAGCTAAAATTAAAAGAGAAAAGAAAACTGCACTGCATTTATTTCAGGTGAGTAAATGTTTTCAAAAAAAGTTGAATCTTATTCTAATATCATGCATGTGTTGTATTTACCTGTATTAAGATCCTATAGCTTGAATTTTTAAGTATTAGTACTTGTATGTTGTGAGAATTGTTGTTTGCATGCAGGTGAGTTTACTGTAAAAATAATCTGTTAAAAAGAAAATTTTAACACCTCTGTATTTCAAAGCAAAATTTCTGAGTAGACTTCAAATTGGAATACAGTAAGGTGATGCTGAGATATGGAAGTTAGATTCAATTTGAGTTAAGTGTTAAAGATCAATTTGCATATGAAACAGTTAAGGAAACTGTGGGAAGTAGAATATGCAGTAAAATTAAATAATTATATCAAGTAAATCATGATCGAATTTTGATGAATAAAATTTATATCCTAAACCTATAATGCATGATATGAATTCTAAAACAGAAATCAAAATTTTTAACTTACAGTGGAAAATGAATTTTGGATTTTTCTAAATTTGGGGGTTTTGTCAAATTCATATGACTGAGTAGTTTATAGGCTTTGAAATTTGAATCGTAGCTGTGTTAATTGTCACTTAACACTCGAAAAATACAGATCGAATTTATTATGAAGCACAGATTTTAGAAACTTGATTTGTAGGGTTTGGGTACTGTTTTATTTTGAGTTTGGGAAATTTGATTTTGTGGAGCGTGGAGATGATCGAGCTGGGGTTGGCTTGGGGAGGAGTCGTGTTTGGGTAGTGAGAGTTCATGGCCGGAGTGGGAAGGTGCAGTGGTCGGCGCCGTGGGGGTTGGGATTGATTTCCTGGCGACTGCAGTTGAAATTTTTGGGTTCGATCAACTCAATTTCGTGTGAGCTTGAATGGATGGGTTCTGGGTTTGTTATCGTTGTCGCGTGAGGTTGAGTGATCATCTACGACAGTCGCGACGTACGCTAGTGGTCGGCGGCGGGGGTGCATATGCATTGTGTCTCTCGTGCACGGTTTGAGGGACTGTATTTGGGTGTTTGGTGAAGACGTGATTGTCTCGAGTTTCTCTCGGTTATGGGATCGTGCAAGTATCGGGGGCGACTCGAAGTAGTGGGGCAGCTTGTTACTTGGGGATTGACCCGTGTTATTTACGTGTTAGTCTGGGTTTTAGGGATGTTATCTGATTACTGTGAATTGAGGAAGTTGTGTAGCAACCCAACCTTGAAATTAATGAAGGTAAGCTTTAAGATTTAAGATCAAGTTTATAAAAGAAAATAAATTTTCAAAAGTTATAACTTGATCTTTAAAGTAAAAAGTTAATCAAACTTTAAAATGCTAATTGATTTATTATAAATTTTAAATTGTTTTAAATTGATTTCTTTTGAGTAATCAACTAATTAAATTTTGAATTCAAGAGTGTTTTGGATTTAATTATTAAATCAAAGTTTTAAAGTAAATTATTAAGTAATGTTTTAAAACTTAAGTTTCAAATTTATTTAAAACGAATAAGTAAAAATATGAATACTAAGGTGTTTAGATTTTAAATTTGATTTCTAAATTTTTATTTTCAAACAAGCTAAATGTTATAATTTTGTAATCCAAATAGAACAATTTGTTTAAGATTTATTAATGGTAATAATTAAGGATTTTGAAATTATAAGAAGTTAATTAATTAATTGTTTAATTAATTTTAAATAATTAGTTAATTATTTATTTAATAATCACTTAATTATGGATTAATTAAGTATAATTACTTAATAAAGTAATGAATGATTAATTATTGAATGTAATTAAGGAAGTTAATTACTTATGGAAGTAATTAATGATAATTACTCATAGAGTAATTAGTAGAAGTGATTATAGCTTAATCTCTTAATGATATCAATTAATGAATTGATTAATATAATTATGAAGTGATTAATTAATTAAAGAATCAAGAATTATTTAAGGATGTGATTAATTAAGTAGGAGATTAATAAAGGTTTATTAATGAAGTAATTAGAGAAAATTACTTATTAAGAGTTAATTACCTAATTATTAGTTAATTAATGAAAGTGATTAACTAATTAATAAATGAGATTAATTTAGGATTAATTACCAAGAGTAATTAATTAAATTGCAATTAATTAATTAAGTAATTAATTAAGGATTATTTATTTATTTTATTTAATAATAATTACTTAATGAAGTAATTAAGGATTAATTAATTGAATTAATTAATCAAGGATTGAAATAATTAAATTAGAAGTTCATTAATTAAAATAAGTAATTACAAATTGTTAATTACTGATTATGATTAATGAATTGATTAATTATAAGCTAATTAGTTAATTAAAGTATTAATAAGGATCACTAATGAATGTGATTAATGATATTAATCAAGGTTGATTAATATAAGTAATTAATTTAAATATGATTAATTAATTGAAATTAATTAAGAATTAATGTAATTAATTATAGTTAATTAATTAATGAATGATCATTAATTTTGTAATTAATGATAGTAATTAAAGATTTAATTACTGAATATGGATAGGATAATTACTTGAATGTAATTAAATAATAATTAATCAAAGAAAGATTAATTAGTGAAGATCATTAGAGATGATTAATTTATTTATTTGGGATAAATAAATAAAGAATGATTTAAGTAATCCAATTGATTAGAATTAATCAATTCTGTTATGGATGAATGTTTAATATTGGATGATTGATTGATACTGGATGTTGAATGATATTGGATGATTGGATGATATTGGATGTTGATATTGGTTTGATACTGGATGATTGGATATATCTGTTAAGTGATATGCTGCTTTGTGTAGATGGATATTGATATGAATTATCTATTGTGATAATATGATGCATCTATTTGTTTATATCATCCTGAATATATGTTTAATCTGTTTAAACCCTTAAGTACAACTTGGACATTAAAATAGCGTTTGGTTTCGGTGAGACCGGGATCGGGTTTCCATATTTGGAATCCGAAAACCACATCGATTCCAATTA
Source organism: Allium cepa (assembly GCA_030765085.1). Lineage (NCBI taxonomy): Eukaryota > Viridiplantae > Streptophyta > Magnoliopsida > Asparagales > Amaryllidaceae > Allium > Allium cepa. Next base: position 318,689,444 of record CM060937.1, read on the forward strand.
AACGTTAGGTCGTTAATCCAAGTGGAGCAAGTGAGGACTCGAGGTGTAAGGGCTATACGTCAGTATAACTCTGTGGGTGATTCCGTAATGAGTTTGACGGAATAGTGCTTATAGATTCGAGATGGTGAATCAGAGTGCAAGGGCTATGGTCGTTGACTCTGAGGGTGATTCCAATAATGAGTGCAACGAGATAGTGCCTTCGGTTTCGTTCGAACCCGGAACGAACTTGTATGGATTGAATGCTTTCAAAACATCATCAGGTGGACGATGAGCATTCTAAGATTTGATGTTCTATAAAGGTAATCGTAACCTCAAGCCTCATCAACTGGGAATGGCTAAAACAGAGGAGGTGCAGCAAGGCTTCGTGTGTAGCTCCCACTGGAGAGCAAGATTTTCCCCTGTCTAGAAGTCCCTTTTTATTCGGCTGTGTGGGCAGTTGGGTCGCGACCAACTGCGGGGTTGTCTTGTTCGGGACTGTCCAGTAAGGGATGGTTCCGTCCTTGTGTTGCAGGGGATGAAGGGAGTAATCCTCGGTACGGTGATCTAGGCCACGTACTGTGACGGGCGGTACCCTAGTAGCCCTGCCATTGTTGGAAACCCATTTTCCCTACGAGACCCTACGGTTTTGATTGTATTACCCACTTTTGTGGCTAGTAGCTGGAATTTAATCATGTAACAATTTCGGCTATTTTCTTATTTACTTGAAAACCCTAGACACTATTATAATATCACTGGATTTCCTATCAAATGTTTTGGTTAGTGTAAGGTAAAAACTTTTCCATGTTTATGTGTGGGAAGTCTTACGTGATACCTTTTCTTTTTAAAGGTTTTTCTAAAGTTAAGCAACTTTAACCCGTTTACTCACACCAGACCCTGTCTGACCCGAGTGTTTATTTTCTGTTTTATTAAACTCTTGGGTACTCATATTATGTATGAGTAGTCAAGTGATTCAGGTTAGCTTGACAAATTCTGGAGGAGATATGGAGCAGGAGGCTTCGATGTGTAGATATATTGATTCCGCTGTGTTTATTTGATATCTGTATCTGTGGTACTTGAGTTGTATGAATTAGACAGATGTTTATAACTGTCTAATATGTGTTGGATAGTTGTATACTCTGATGTAATAAGATACTATGTAATATTTTATGAGATATATTATATTTTATTCGTTCCGCTGTGAGTTCTCTGTTGTTGTTTGTGTTCTTCCTTCTCTTTCTTTTCTTCTTCTATCCCTTTCTTTCTTCAAGATGATGCGATTTTCTGGGAGTGGAAAGTCGGGTCGGCAGATTATAACACTACAAGTTCCCTATGGGTTTAAATGACACATACCCAAACGATCTATAGATCAGGAAAAAAATCGTTATGGGTTGAAATGATAGGCTCGAGGGATTTTATGGATTTTTAATTAATTCGGGATTATGGTTTGAAATTATATATAACCGTAAAATTTTAATTGTGGATTGAAATGATAAATATCTGTATCACTTGACCCTAGGGTAGAAAATTATATACGGACACCGGATTGGTTAAATTAAATGATTTATAATTCCTTAAATTTTGAATCCAGTTAATTGGCATTTTGAAATAGAAATTGATTTATATAAACTGAATTATTTTCGATAATCCAAGTGTTATTGCTGAAATTGGAATTGATTTAATGAATTGTTCAAAGGATTTAAATTGGAATTTCCAAGATGAAGTGACAAAAATAAATAAATCTATCATAATTGAGCTATTGAAATGTTTTGGATATAACTTTGAAATCTATTTTAAATTAATTTAAACCATTTTAATAAATTTAAAACTATTTTAATTTATTTATTCTGTTATAACCAATTTAACCCAATTTAATCTATGTTTTTACCTATTTTAAACTAATTAAATTTATTTTATATATTTTAAATCTATTTAATATGGTTTAAATCTATTTAATCTATATTTAATCTAGTTAAATCATTTCAAATCTATTTAAATCTAATCAAATTAAATTTAAATCTATTTAAACTATTTTACTATTTAAACTATTTTAATCTATTCAAACTATTTTAAACTATTAAACTATGCATGACTTTCTAAACTATTTTTTAAAATTTCAGACGGCGTAAAGTTTAAGTATTTATATGTAAATCCTTGATAATGATACAACCTAAGTTGTAATTTGGTACTGATACCTTTTTGAAAAATGACATATTTGAATAATATGATGATTTTGAAACAAGGATTTAATTAACCTATCTCATCGATAAAATTTAAAAGTGAATATGACTTTGAAAGTGAATATAGTTTTGAAAGTAAATATGATTTCGAAGGCGATATGATTTGAAATTGAATATGATATTTTGATGTAAATTGTGAATTGACATTTTGAAATGTAAAACAACCATCGGGTGTGAAATAAGCGTTTGGTTGTTAAGAGACGGGGATCAGATATTGTCATACTCTCTGCCAATACCAAAAACCACTTTAACAACTGTACACGTGGTGGAGATTCTCGAAATGAAGTAGGATGGTTTAGTGTACGATTTTTTATGAGGTATTTACGTAGCCCTAACTCCCATGAGTTAGCTTGATGTGGCTAAAATAGGTGCCATGCCAGGACAAGTGAGGTCGCACCTCCGATCGGACATATTTATTTGATACCGTATTATGACTTTGTGATGATTTGGTGGCCACCCCTTGATTTTGATTTGGGAGTGTGTTCTAAGGTGGGCGGTTGTAGCTACTATGCGTTACCACCGGTCCTGATACACAATTAGTATATCTACCCTGGCATTGCCTCGTGCCTTATCGCATGCCATATTGCACCTTCTACAACTTTGTTTTATACCATACTTATGAAATGTCCTCTGATAGCCTCCAGTTTACGGAGGAGTTACGGTACTATATAGGCTATGGGAATATATAAAAATGTGTTAAGGGTGATATGGGTAACGCCTTAACGCAATTTTAATACTTTCACTTTACTGTAGACATATTATAATAGCGTATTGAACTACATAGTAGATAGTTTAACGGATCCTTAGGAGATGGAAATCTCGAACATCTCCTAAGTTATTGCACCCACATTAAAACTGGATAGGAGATGTCAAACCTTATAACATCTCCGACGCCGTTACACTCATATATATTTACTGTTGATTTAAATTACATAAGATCTTTTAGTTCCGACTCAAGTGTTTTATCTTTTCAATTCGCACGGGTCAGTCTGAGCTTTTTCAATTTATCGAAGACTCTTTCTAGAGGATGAAGACGAAGATGTGTACTATTATTATTTAGTATATTTATTCCACTGCATCATGTTATTCCGCTGCATTTTTTATTTATTTATTTATTTCTATTTTATGAAAATCTGATTTTTGTGTTGTAGAATAATCAAATGTATTTATAAAACAGTTTCATGAACTATTGTTTGATTGTTATCTGCGAGATTCTATATTTGTTTTATTTCTTTCTCTTTTCTTGTTTACCCCATAATAATCTTCCCTTTTGAATGGTTTGAGTCTAGCATGTGTGTCTGCTTAAAACGTCCAAAAAGGCAGATCGTTACAGTTTGTATCAGAGCTTAGGTTTAACGATAACTTTAGCTTTGTAGGGTCTGCCTCATATTAAAAAGGATAGTAATACCCTTGAATGAGTCGCTGAGTGTATATATATGAGAGAGCGTATTTATTAGTGTTATAATAGGTGTTTATATTGTGTTAATTTGTTTTGTTTTGTATTTATAAATTCCCTCTTGTGCATACGACGTTATGACATTGATAGGGATTTCTAAACACTTAATAGGGCAGACCGACACAATATTTTTTTTGAAATATAAGTAAATGAAATAATTTTGCCTATTATATATTTTATATATAAAATAATAATTTTATAAATGATATATTTGGTTGTAATATATTTATTGTTAGGTAGTGAAATTTATAAATATTGGTTGAGAAATGAGATTGTAAAGAAAATAATTATAAATTGGAAATTTTTGAACTTATGTTTCGAGATTTTTGAAATTTCTTTCAAAAGAACTTGGAATATAATATTAATATTACTTAGAAGTATTTTCTAATATAAATATTTCAAGGTGATTTGAAAGAAAGTTTTAAAGAGAAATTTGAAGGAAATAAACTCCCCTCTCCGTCGCTAGAAAATAATTTCGGTGATGAGTGCATGCGTCATCGACGTTCATTTTCAAGTTTCAAAGTGCATACACGGTTGTAGTGGTCTTACTACACTTGTTTTGACAAACGAATCTTAAATTGTAATTTATAAATATGGTTTGATCTACAAGGCTATATATATATATATATATATATATATAATTTTCTAAGTGATTAAAATGAATCTGGAGTTTAGTTCTTAGAGTTTTCTGGTAAGTGTAGTTTTAATTATTATAATGAATGGAATTTTGACCATATTAATTGGAGACTTCTAAAATGAAATTAAGAAATTTGATGTTAAAATAATTAATGAAATAGATAATAAGCTGAAATTATGAAATTGTAAACAAAAAGGAAACGAAAATAAGAAATGATAATTGTTGAACATTTTTTTAATTAAAATAAATATGATAACTGGGGTAACCTTCCATTGCATTCTGAAAACATATATATAACTTACCTAAATGTAAAAGTTGAAAAGTTTACAAGAATAGGTAATAGAATAATGTACAGGTAAACTTTAGTAAATGAAAGTGCTCAATGCAATTACATCTATGAATAAGAATTCTGATGTTACAAATTGTAATAAACTGAAGTAAATAGTTTGAAATGCTACTAATTAAATGTAATAAAGTGAATAATGTAAGAAAATGATATAAACTTAGTAAGCTATTTATAACTAGATTTAATGGTAAAGGTGAATACTGTAAGTAAATAATTATAAATTTGAATTAATATTGAAGCCATTTATAATTAAAATGAGTACTATATGAATTGAATGATTATAACTTCAGGAGACATTTAAATGATTTAGAAATGGAATTAATATTTAGTATACTTTAAATATGGAAGGATGAATGTGAAAAAGAAATAATCTGTAAATGGTGAATTGAATTGTAAAGAAACTTACCAAATAATGTACAATCCTTTAAATTGAAACAAAAATAACTTATTTAAGCAGTGAATGTAAGGAAATAAAATGAAAGAAATGGCACTATATGAATAAAGGAGAAATGAACTTTTGTAAGTAATAACGAATGTAAATTGATTAAAATAAACATCATATGAATGAGAAAAGAAAGGTAAATGATGAAAAAAAAAATCAAAATAAATTGCAAATGTGAAGTAAACTAAAGTAAAATGTGTACAATAACGAATTCATTTATGATCCAAGTAATTAAAATGGATAAACTTATGTAAGTAAAGAATGTAAATTAATAAAATAAGCCTTGCATGAATAAATGAAAATTAAAATTTTGTAAGTAATGAACGTGAATTAAAGAAAATCGTTGTATGAAAAAAAACAATAAATGATGTGAAAAGATAAATTGAGAAAATTTGAAATGTGTTGAATTCTTTTTTGTATTGGCTTATGGATTGGTTGGGAAAAGATACTTCTATTTTGTATAAAGATGTACAAATAATCTATAAGTTTTATCTGCGACTGTTGAGTGTATGGTTTATTTCATAGTTAATTTATCATTTCACATGATTAGAAGTTCTGACCTCGAACAAACCATTTGTTTGGTTGCTATGGATGGATGATTGCTCTCTTTGTTGAAAGTGATGTATGTATTGTTGTTTGCAATGACCATTGTTATATTGTGATGTTTTCTGTCATTTATTGAAACAAATTGAAAAAATTCTTTTACTTAATTATTAACATCTTTTAAACTAAATAAGTAAAATACAGGTTATGAAAGCAATTGCTTCCGCTTTTGGTTTCATAAAATAAGCGCTGTTTGGTCGACCAATAGTTACGTTCTCGGATTACGTTTTTCTAGCAATATTATATTGTTTTTCCCGTGGTTTGGGATATATTATTTTGAAAATCATGTGATATATTGTTATTATTGATATTACTATTTCTCCCAGACCTCTCCGTACAAAGGAGACTCTGCCGAAATTTTCTGTGAATTTTGGACTTAGAAATTTTTTTAAACCATTTTCCATACTTTAGTTAACTTGAATATAAAAGGATTTAATTGTTTATAAATTGATAAATTTTATTTGAGTTATTAATTAGGTAAATTAATTGTTTATAAATTTAATATTTGAATAAGATATATTGATTGTATAAATTCCTTCTTTTCTCTTCATTTTCCTTTTCGAGAATGAAAAGTTTTGAGTGGAGGAGAGTGTAACAACCCGTAATTTTCGATAATTAAAAATTGTTAATCTAATAAAGTTTTGTAATTGAAAGCTGGAAGAAATAAAAATTTGTGATTAATAAAAAGAATATTATTGGAATAAAATGTAATAGTATTAATTTAAGGTAATTAATAATTGCTTTGAATGAAATTCCAATTAATTAAAAGGATTAAAAAGTTATAATTGATATAGATTGTAAATAAATGATGGTAATGTATGTACTAATGAGGTAGTTGATAAATTAAAATGTTGATTAATTTATGAAATAATGTGTAATAAATTGTAAGTGGATAGAATTAGTATAGTATAGGTTGTTATAACATTTGTTTGCAAAAAATAAACTTATAAATGTTATTAAATGTAGAAATGGTGACAATTATTATTTGTCTAAATCAATTGCAATTGAATGTCATTAAATGTCACATTAATGTGAGTTAAGACAATAACTGTGAAGAGTGAATGTAATAAAAGGAATAAAAATGTTAATTATATTCATAAGGTAATAATTGATTTAATAAAAAATGAAACCAAGATAAATAATTAATTGCGATTTCAAATTTTAATTAACGTAGAAAATCGACAAAATTCAATGTAACTGAAATATATTAGTTAATACAAATATAAGATGGAAATTGTAGCAAATTAGCGAAATAAGATAACAACAAATATTGACTATGTTATTAGAATAATAATTGATTGAACATAAAGATTGAAACCAAATTAGAATCAATTTATGGGAAATTAAATTATGATTAATTGGGTTTAATTACAGTTGAAATTGAACACTGTAATTACTTTAATGACCAACACTGAAAATTTTATGTAAACTTGTTTTAAGTTATTATAAAGGTCTCATGAAATCGTTAGTTCATAAAATATTGAATTAAAAAGTGATTTAATAAATTTTATATTAATTTATTTAATTAATGTAAAAATAGCCATTTTAGCAATTGTCTGAGATTCTAATGAAACTAGTTTCATCGGATCCGTAACAGTGAATTATTGTAAGGTTTCAAGTTTCATAGTGATCGGACTAGTCGTTTGATCGTATAGGCTTGAAACACGTAGAGATTAATTTAATTGAAATCAATTTGAAATAAGCTAATTTTCAAGCTAACTTCTTCATATGATGGAATTACGACATGAAATCTATTTCATTGAGTTTATAAATATCGAAAACACCTATTTCTATATATGGGATGACCCACTTTTGTTTCGAAAGCGAAACGGGCTTTTCGGGTCGTTTATCGTTCCAATCCAAATCTATCTGGTCCATTCTTTTCTATTTCATCTATACCTATAAATAGCCTATTAAAAACCTTAACTATTTCTTATTCCATTTTCCTGTACGTAAAATTCTATCTACTTCACTCTTTCCAATGGCAGACAAACCAAACCAATTCCAAATTCAATTGCAAATCAAAATCAAATTGTAAAATTTAAACTCCTCAAAATATATCGAATTATATATCGATTTGAAGCTCTCGATGAGTGCAAGCTAAATCACCGGTCTGTTTTCGATTTGAATTTCTGTGTGGCTGAAATTGGGTGATGAAGTCTTGGCCGTTCTTTGGTGTTTGATGATCTTCGACCGACGGTCGAATCGATGGTATGGGTTGGTGGAGATCGACAAGGGGATTTCGTCCATGGGGTTTGTGTGGCGAATCGACGGTTGGATCGAATGCATTAATTCAACTAGGGTTCGGCTATAACAGGCGGCAGCTGCATTTTGTTTCGCGTGCGTTAGGTTGGGGTAGGCTTAGGGTTTCACTGTTCGAGGCTACACACGTGGTGATGTACGGTTTGTTTGTATTTTTATTTATTTTAATTTTAAAAATTCAATTGTCAATCGTTCTAACCTTAATAACTTTTGCATACGAGGTCCAATTCACATGAGGTTTTCTCTGCTAGAATCGTAATTAAATTTCGATCATTACTAGGCTAGTTTGGATGAATTCTGAGACTGTTGAATTTTGGGCCCTAATTGGGATTTTAATTCGATTCTAAATCGAAGGTGAGTGTTTTGACCCACTCACAACTACTAGATTATCTTATGTTATTAAATTAAATAAATGATGTGACTAGAAATTTATCGATTGCTGTTTGGTATGTTAAATATCATTCTGTTTAAATTTGACTTTTATTGCATTTAATCATCGTTTAATTTAATATTGAATTTAAATTGTCAATTTAATACCTATTATTGATCATCAGTTATCTATTGATGTTTATTGATTGATTTTGGATAATGATTGTGATAGATGTTTTGTTTTTGATATTGGATGACTGGATGTTGTATTTTATATTGTTATAACACTGCAAGTTCCCTATGTGTTCAAATGATACATATCCGAACGATCTATAGATTAGGGAAAAATCGGTATAGGTTGAAATGATAGACTCGAGCGATTTTATGGATTTTTAATTAATTTGGGATTGCAGTTTGAAATGATATATAGCTGTAAAATTTTAAATTGCGGATTGAAAGTTTAAATATCCGTATCACTTGACCCTAGGGTAAAAAATTATATACGGACACCGGATTGGTTAAATTAAATGATTTTTAATTCCTTAAATTTTGAATTCAGTTAATTGGCATTTTGAAATAGAAATTGATTTATATAAATTGAAATATTTTCGATAATCCAAGTGTTATCGCTGAAATTGGAAATGATGCAACGAATTTTCAAAGGATTTGAATTGGAATTTCAAAGTTAAAATGCCAAAAATAAATGAATCTATCGGAATTGAGTTATTGAAATGTTTTGGATATAACTTTGAAATCTATTTTAAATTAAGTTAAGCCATTTTAATCAATTTAAAACTATTTTAATTTATCTAAACTGTTATAACCTATTTAACCCAATTTAATCGATTTTTACCTATTTTAAACTAATTAAATTTATTTAGTCTGTTTTAAATCTATTTAATATAATTTAAATCTATTTAATCTATATTTAATCTACTTAATTCATTTAAAATATATTTAAATTATTTTAAATCTAATTCAATTAAATTTAAATCTATTTAAACTATTTTATTGTTTAAACTTTTTTAATCTATTCAAACTATTTTTAAATTATTAAACTATATGCATGACTGTGTAAGCTATTTTCTAAAATTTCAGACCGCATAAAGTTGAAGTATTTATATGTAAATCCTTGATGATTATAAAACCTAAGTTGTTATTTGGAACAAATACCATTTTGAAATATGACATATTTGAGTAATATAATGACTTTGGAACTAGGATTTAATTAACCTATCTCATCGATGAAATTTAAAAGTGAATATGACTTTGAAAGTGAATACAGTTTTGAAAGTAAATATGATTTCGAAGGGGATATGATTTAAAGTTGAATACGATATTTTGATGTAAATTGTGAATTGACATTTTGAAATGTAAAACAACCATCTGGTGTGGAATAAGCATTTGGTTGTTAAAGAGACCGGGATCGGATATTGCCATACTCTCTGCCAATATCGAAAACCACTTTAACAATGTGCATGTGGTGGAGATTCTGAAAATGAAGTAGGATGGCTTGGTGTACGATTTTGTATGAGGTATTTACGTAGCTCTAACTCCCTTCATTCAGCTTGATGTGGCTAAAACAGGAACCACATCGGGCCAAGTGAGGTCGCTCCTTCGATCGGACACATTTATTCGATACCATATTATGACTATGTGATGATTTAGTGGCCACCCCTCTATTTTGATTTGAGAGTGCGTTCCGAGGTGGGCCATAGTAGCTGCTATGTGTTACCACCAGTCTGGATATGCCATTGGTATGTCTACCCTGGCATTGCCTCGAGTGCCTTGTCGCATGCCCTATCGCGCCTTCTAAGAGTTTGTTTTGTACCATACCTATGTAATGCCCTCTGATAGCCTCAGTTTACGGAGGAGTTGCGGTACTCTATAGACTATGGGAATATATAAAAATGTGTTAAAGGGGATATGGGTAATGCCTTAACGCTATTTTAATACTTTAACTTTACTGTAGACATATTATAATAGCGTATTGTACTACATAGTAGATAGTTTAACGTATCCTTAGGAGATGGAAATCCCGAACATCTCTTAAGTTATTGCACCCACATTAGACACTGGATAGGCGGTGTCGAACCCCGTAACATCTCCGATGCCGTTACACTTATATATATTTAATGTTGATTTAAGTTACATAAGACCTTTTAGTTCTGACTCGAGTGTTTTGTCTTTTCAATTTGCTCGGGTCAGTCTGAGCTTTTTCAGTTCATCGAAGACTGTTTTATGTAGGATGAAGATGGAGATTTGCACTATTATTATTTAGTATATTTATTCCACTGCATCGTGTTGTTCTGCTGCATTTATTTGTTTATTTCTGTTTTATGTAACTCTAATTTTTGTGTTGTAAAAGAATAATCAAATGTATTTATAAAACAGCTTCATGAATTGTTATTTGATTATTATATTTTGTCATTCCGCTACGAGATTCTATATTTGTTTTATTTCTTTCTCTTCATTGTTTACTCCATAGCAATCTGCCCTTTTGAATGGTTTGAGTCTGGCATGTGTCTCTGCTTAGAAAGTCCAAAAAGGCAGGTAGTTACAAAAGAGAACAAGTTTTCATTTTTTCTTGGAAGTCAAAACTAAAAATGGTTTGAATATGACAAACCAAATGGGCCTTAGATTGTAATTAATCCAAAGATTGTAGTTCTATACCAATCTAGTGGTAGCTAACCGTGTCCAGTTTGACGACTTAGAAATAATATAGCTTTGTATTAGTAGGAGATAACAACCATTGATCTAATAACACAAAATAAATTAAAATGAATTCAAATTTTTTGTCCTGTTAATCAAATGCATTATGGAAGAAATATTTAAATTTCACCTTAGAGAACACTATTCTTTGCCTAACAGGCAATTCGTTGGAAAAACATCAATATACTAACCAAAGAAGCAAGTAGAAACCATTAAAGCAAAAGAAGTTGCAAATACCGATATATATATATCTAAGTATCAAATGGAAAACCATATCTTGGAATGCATCATACACTCAAAAGAAAATATATCTTATATGCAAAAAATAATCATGAAAATTTACTTTTCACGCAACTAATAAAAGACTAATTTATAAGACATATTTCACTGGCTAACAATCTATTAGTATTGGTATGCTATAGTAATAAGAGAATAGGTAAAGGAATATAATCACGGTATTATTGATGAGTAAAGTTTAATGAAACTCATTACACAAATTTGTAGTAGGAAAATTTTTGAGATGATTTTAGCAACACACTTAAGACATAGATCATTTGAAACCATTTAGCGCAACACAATTTACTAATTTGAAGTACGTAACATCTGCCGACTATCAACACTGGCCATCATTCAAGTGTATCTCGACCAAAAACATGAAGTAAATATCAGTATGGACTCCTTGTGGCACGCTTTGATTTCCTTTGTATCAAACCCTGAAAATGTTTAACGTCTATACTATTAGCACATAGAAATGTAGCATTATCCATCATTCCAATAATGGTTTTCACAACAGTTTCAAGGTCATGAATGATAGTTTTAATCGGAATTGTACCTTATTATATGCAATACCAAAGTAATCACTAATAATACAAAAAATTAATCTCAAAGACATAACTAAGAGCTAGTTATCATTATATATGCACATAGCTATTAACAAAACAAATTATATGTTGTTAAAGTACTGAGTTGATAAACAAAAAACCAAAATTACTAAGCATGACTACAAAATATTTCATCAAGAAATTTATGTAGCAATGAGACACTATAATTATCATTCTGTTAAATTAATTTCACTTATGCCCTGATTTTTCTGAAGGATGTAATCACTACATCAACAAAAGGCAATAATTTAAAATTAGAGGAGAATGACCTACAAAAAATACCAAGATAATGAGAAGTGTAGTGAAAAATCAGTAGACAACGAAAGCATATCATTCGGTAATCTAGTCTGTGGAAAACCTTAACAGTTTCAACCCAACAAAGAGAATAAAAAGAATATCAAAACGTACAAATTATAGATAAAGGACAAAAAGAAAAGGCCACATCGGTATAACGAGGTTTGGCAATGCCTACGTCCTCTGACCCAACAACCATTATTATTCCTTCATTTCAAGAGGGGGTATAATATAAGAAGAGTATAAATCACTCAATAAATTTCACTCAATCTAAAATAGATAAAGAAATAGGGATCTTATTGAAGATATTTTGATAAAACAATTTCTAGTCGTCTTCTGCTAAAAAGATGAACAAATGACTTCATATATATTGATGTGAGGATGAAGGCTGCCCTGGAGATAAGGATGAAATCTTTTCAGATTTACTTGGTTTGATTTCAACACAAATTTAGCGTATTGGTTGGTTCCACGTATATCCTTATTTAATTGATTCCTCAAATCAATTAACATATCTTTTTAAATTAATTGATTATTTTACTATTTTCTTACCATATTTGATTGTTTGCGGTAATCAATTAATATCTTCTCCTTTTTAATATTTGGAATAGATGTAAATCATCTAAATTTAATGCTCCATCTTGATTTAAACATATCCATCGATTAACAAAATTGGTTGTTGGGTCAGCATCCCATGATGTTAGGTAGCGCGTACCACACTAATCAAGTTTGAGCAGTGCTTAAACTTGTCCATTGGAACCGACTTTGTTAACATATCAGCTGAATTGTCCTTTGTGTGTATCTCTGATAGTTTTATCTTATTTCTCTCTACTTCAAGCATAAGAAAAAAAATTCTAACATCAATATGCTTTATCCATGAGCTATAGGTTTGATTCTCAACAAGATGAATGGCGCTCTGGCTATCTGAAAATAACTCCACCGTCTTCTGCATTATTGATAAATCTTTCAAAAACTACAATAAATACAATCCTTCCTTAGTCACTTCCATAATAGAAAAATAAGCTCTATCTCTGCAGTTGATAAAGATATAATAGATTGTAGCTTGAATCTCCAAGAAATCGAACTTACGCCAAGTGTATGAACACAACCCGAAATCGATTTCCTACAATCTTTATCCCCAGCACAATCTGAATCACAATAACCCCTTAGAATTATATCGCTGCCTCCTAACAATAAGCCAATATCAGAAGTGTCTCCTAAATACTGTAGAATCCACTTTACTGGTTGTTATGAGTTTTACCTAAGGTAGACATGTGTCTGCTACCAACACCAACAGCATGAGCTAAATCGGCCTTATGCATACCATAACATACATAAGGCTTCCAACTGCACTAGAGTAAAGAATATTAGCCATATCCCTTTTCTCTTCTTTCGATGTGAGGCATAAATCTCTAGATAGTAAAAATTGAGAGCCTAACGGAGTAGCCATCGATTTATCTTTCACCTTTCTCTATACCAAATCAAGATAGGATTTTCTCGATATATTGAGTTTGAGTGAGCCTTAAAACTATTTTCTTTCTATCCCTTTGAATCTCCATTCCCAAATTCTCTATGCCTTTCCCATATATTTCATATCAAACTCCTTGCTGAACTCCGCCTTCAACTTTGAAACTTTAGTCATGCTCTTAGAAGCTATCAACGTATCATCAACATAAAATAACAAATAGACGATATCTTCGTTACACTTCTTAAAATAGATGCATTGGTCCTTAAAGTTTCTAGAGTAACCATGTGAGATCATAAACTTACCAAATTCCCTATACCACTTTCTAGGAGACTGTTTAAACAATAAAAGATTTGTTAAGCTTACAAACATGACTGGGTTTGCTACTATCAATGAACTCCTCTGGATGCTATAAGTTAATGCCCTCCTCAATATCACCATGCAAGAATATCGTCTTGACATCTAGTTGCTCAAACTCCATGTCGAAGTGGGCAACCAATGCCAAAAAATGCGAATGGAAATATGTCTGATGATTGGAGAAAAAATATCATGGAACTCCACACCATTCCTTTGAACATACCCCTTCGCCACTAATTGCGCCTTATACCTCAAGTCGCCATTGTCGTCATCTTTCACCCTATAGATTCATTTACATGCAGTTTCACTCTTGCCTGATGGAAGCAGCACTAAATCCCAAGTGAAATTTTTGTGCAAAGACTCAAATTTCTCCTCCATATCTACTAAACCACTAGAACTATGAACTGAACTAATGGCATCTCTATAGTCTCTGGGCTCATCAAGAATTGTGCTTAATGCATAGGCTGGCATATCATCAAAATTCAGTGTCTGTAATGCTCAATCCCATAAAATCATCAAACCATCTAGGTTTTTTCTTCTCTCTGATTGGTTAAGTTTAAATTTGTGCTCCATCTTGAGATTGATCTTCTATCTTCTCTCACCAACCACGATGTCATCAGAAACACCATTTGTACTTGTATGGAAGTCTGATGATCTACTTCGTGTCTGGTACTCAAAATTATCATCTCAACATCATTAATAACTGATGAAGAAGGCTCCACCTTCAACATGGCCTTTTCATCAAATTTAACATGCTTGCTAGTAACAATCTTCTAGGTAGTAGGACATCACAACCTATAACCCTTAACTTCTCTCTTATATCCAAGAAAAAAACGCATGCACGATCTTGGATCCAACTTCTCTTTGCTCTCATGCACATAAGTTGGAAAACCAAACACTCTGAGAAAGGAATACGAAACAGGCATTCCCATTCATACTTCTTCAAGAATCTTCACATCTATGGCGGTAGAAGGTGTATGGTTGATGAGGAAAACTGTCGTGGATAATGCTTCTAAACAAATTCTCTTCTCTAATCCATCAGCTAGACGTAAGCAACAAGTTCTTTCTAACAATGCTTGTTTCATTCTCTCTATAACCCCATTTGACTGAGGGTCCCCTAGCACGGCGTAGTGCCTTTTTATTTCCTTAGACACGCAAAATTTGGTAAATTTTGAGATGCGAATCACCATTATCTGAACGAAAAATCTTCACTTTCTTTCGAGACTGCTTCTCAATAAGAGATTTCTAACTGTGAAACTTATCAAAAGTTTCGTCCTTGGACTTCGTAACTTAAAGGCATACTTTTCTAGAAAAATCATCAACAAATGAAATTAAAATACCTGGCTCCTCCAATAGATAGGCATGGTGTGGGGCCCTACAAAACAATGTAAACATACTCCAAAAGCATCTTTGGACTTATGTTCTATAATGCCGAAAGAAAACTTCATCTTCTTTCTAAGTACGCGTCCCTTACAAAAGCCAAGTTTGGAATGATGAATGTCATCAATCAAACCTTGCTTTCTCAACACCTCCAAACTGCTTCTCCAATGTGTCTCGTATGAAAATGCCACAATCTGGTATAATAGAATCAATAGAATCAACAACCGAAAAAGACTCCACAACAACTGTGGCACGCTTCAGCAAATATAGATTTCTAGCTTTTACCAATTCACCCCTATTAACGAGCCATTTGAAATTTTCAATGAATCTTTTTCTATTACACACTTCAAACCAAGATTACACAACACCCTAATAGAAATCAAACTATGCCTCAAATTTAGTACATGCTGACATCACACAAAGTACGAACAAGCCATCAAACATCCTGACCTTCATCATTCCAATACTAATCATGCGACAAGTAACATTATTTACCATGAGTATCTCTCCTCCATCAAATTGAATATAAGTGGAAAAAAAAGTGTCTATCAGGTTTCATATGGAAGGATGCTCCAGAGTCAATAATCCAAATAATACTCTTTATAGAATAGGTAGAAGATGTATAAATGCCTGGATCACTCTTTGAATCTGATGTCTCCTCTGTAGAAGTTGAAACATTTTGGGTATTTTTTTATTCTCCAACTTAGGGCAACTTGCAATGTAATGTCCAAGCCTTCTCCAATAAAGAGAACTCCCTTTGAAGATCCCCTTGACTGAGATCTTCACTTGGCTTTATCTCCACTATATTTGAGTCTACTCTTACTTCTTCCCCTGCATAATAATCCCTTCGAAATCATTCTCCATACTCATGTTTTCTAATTTTCATCTAATTATGCAAATTTGTCTTTACATCCTCCAAGCAAATAGAAGAATGCCCATAGATCACAAAGATAGCAAAATTTTATATTCCGCATGCAAAGAACATAAAAGAAATTACAACTTGCGCTTCATCGTTAATTTTTACTTCATCTGCACGTTCTTAATAAGTGTGTTTATGGCATCCATGTGAGCTAATACATTGTTTCCAGGCTTTATCTTGAACGAGTAAAGTTGTTGTTGTAGGATGATGTAGTGGGTGAGCGACTTGCTGTAGAACTTTTTCTAAAGAGCATCCCATAATTCCTTAGCAGTTTTCACATGAGAAAACTCTCTAGGTGCTTCATCAGAAAGGCTAAACTGGATGGTAGTAAGAGCATTCTCTTCCATTTCCTCAATCTCTTTAGGCACTAATTTCTTCAGTTTATCTGGATCTAAGACAACCTTAAAAGTCCTCTCTTTCTTCAACACTGCTTCCATCTTTGTCTTCCATGTGCCAAAATCTCCCTTTCCATCAAATCTTACGACTCCATAATTTGCAAAGCTTCCACTGGTGCTATTATTTATAGAATTAGACATAGTTGAAGCCGTCTTCAAACAGATTAATAAGCTTTGGTACTATACTGCAGTGAAAAATAAGAGTTTTAAGAAGCAGCAGTAGAACATTCAATAATCTAGTCTATGGACAATCTCAACAATTCTAATCCAACAAAGAGAATACAAAGAAAATCAAAGAGTGCAAATTATATATAAATGAAAAAAAGGGAAAAATACACCGATATAGTGAAGTTTGGCTATGTCTACGTTCTTAGACCCAACAACCATTATTGTCTCTTCACTTCAATGGGGAGTATAATATGAAAAGTGTATAAATAACGCAATAAATTTCACTCACCCAAAAATAGATACAGTAATAGGGATCTTATTGAAAATATTTTGGTGAAGAACTTTCTAATCATCTTGTGTTAAAAAGATAAACATCATATATATAGGTGTGATGATAAAGACTACCTTGGAATAAGGCTAAAATCTTTTCGGATTTACTTGATTTGATTTCAACACAAATTTAGCATATTGGTATATATTTCCACGTATATCCTTATTTGATTGATCCTCAAATTAATTAACATGTCTTCTTAAATGAATTATCTTTCTTATTTGCATCCCATGTTTGATTGATTGCACCGATCAATTAATATCTTCTCCCTTTTAATCTTTGGAGTAGATATAAATCGTCCAAATTTAACAAGAACTGACCGTTTCAGTTATTAAGTTCGATATATCAATACATAATTTGACATAACTAAAAATAAAATATATGTAAAAATGTTCTTCTATAGTTCAAATAAAAGCAAGAAATTCCTTATTTAAATGCATCAATGTTTTGATATGTGGTATTACTTCTTTGTTTTGATAAACAAACTGCAAAATGTTACATTATGTAAGGAATATAAATCAATGAATGTAAATGTAGTGATATCATGTTATCCTAATTTTATTTATTATACACACACAAATATATATATATATATATATATATATATATATATATATATAATACAACTGCTGCATGAATATAAATGCAATTTTTACAATATTGGTTGTGCTAATAAAATACCATAAAACATGGAGTAAAACAGAAAATTAGCTAGAAAATTTTAACATTAAGAAGGATGATTTAATTTTTGATTGTGCTTAATACAAACATACAAAAAATCTAGGATCAATATCCCCTTTTAAGATAGCACCACTTATAGCTCCTTGATATCAGGCACAAGTTTATATTTAAATATTTGGCCCTTGTGACAAGAGAGAAACAATAAATGTTTAAATGCAAACTTATGGCTGATATCAGGGGCTACAATATGGTGCTAAATAAAGGATGTCATTCGTCCTAGCTATTGTTATCTCACCTTTTCACCATGCAGTATACAGATGAGTCCGAAAAGTCAAACTTTAAAGTTATCGAGGCAAGACACCCTAAAGATGACCACAACGCTCAAAACTCAAGTACAATCAAGATCACAATACAAACGTGAGTGCACCACAATAATTCAAGAACCCAAAATCCTAAAGCGTTGTGTCGGTACCGACCCCACCCCGTGGGTTGGTACCAAACCAAATACACTTCACCGTTATAGTTCATCTTCTACATACTAGGCCTACTTGATATTAGAGACCTATTTCCAGTGTTGTTTTGTTGTTCCGATGCAATTTTCTATTGATCTCCATGAACTCTTGAATCTACAACTCGGTACTTCTATAAGTCCATCATTTGAACTCCGAAACAAGCTAATATTGGTACAAACAACTATGGAATCACGAAGCTAACCACAAGATGAGCCTAAACGAAGAGTTGATGGTAGCTAATTTGGCAATATTATAGGTTGGTAATGACCCTTACCCTTGGAGTTGTACCGACCAATCCAAGCTGATGAGGTGGCGACCTATTTTTGTGGAGAACTGGCCTATAACAAGGAAAAAGGTCCAGAGATCTTTTGGACAAGATTTTAGGCTCCCTACCTCTATAAATAGAGAAGTATGGCTCATTTTTGAATATCATTTTGGCACTTGCTCTCTTTTCTTTAATTTCTTGTAAACTGTGTTGGAGTTATACCGACCCATAATGGAGTTGAACCGACCTGTAAGAACTTCTTTTGTAAACAATAGTATAATAAAGGAAAACTTAAAGTGGACGTAGGCTGGAGTACGCCGAACCACTATAAACCTCTGTGTGTACTTTCTTACTCGGTTTGCTTTTATTTTCTTCACTCTTATATTCTCTACTAAATCTATTAAGCGTTTGTACCATTTTTGATTCAATGATTTTGATGCATCAATGGGAGCTACTTGAACTCATTGATTTAAGACTTCGAAAGATTCAGAATGACTAGACAACCAACTAGAAGGACCGTTGTTGGAGCAAATCAACTAGAGGGAAAACAAGAGGAATCCTTAGGAGCTAACCCACATCCATCTATATAACCAGGGATGAGATGAAGACTATAATGAGTGGATTATAGGAAAGGATGATTGCTCGTCGGGAAGAGATGATGGAGAACTTCTTTAGGAGAAAGGGCATCTGGAAAATACTACCTATTCCATGAGCTAAATGGACATAATACGAATTGTTGTAAACATTTACAAGATCTAATCGAAGAGTAGGTAAAAGATAACCAGTTACAACAATATGTGGGAAGCCAAGTTGCTTTGGTGGAACAAGAGCAGCCATCAACTAACAACGAATGGAAATAACCCTGGATCAAGCTCTAGGAAAGTCATCTCTTGATCGGGATGGTAGGGAATTAGGTTTGGTTCTCTCACTCTATTTCCCCCATGAAATAACATAGTCTAGTCACCTACTCATGTACGAGATCCCAAACGGTCTATAGGCACGCTTTGAGCTAAATGCTAGGCTGTAATACCAGGTGAAGCAAATATCTTAATGTTTGATTTTATATTTCTTGGTCTTTGAATTCAATTCCATTAGAAAAATCCATGATTACTAAAACCCACTTGAATGTGATGACTGATACGAATCGCTTTTAGTCTTATCCGAAAAGATGGGACCGAAGTGCAAGAAGCAAGTCCGCTCACTAGAACATGAGCGGATGGCTTGCTTATCGTTGAGTACTCCCATCGAAGAGTGAGCAGATTGGACTCAGCAAGGGTCCGGAGAGACCATGGAATTGAATCGCTTTAAGTCCCATCCAGAAAGAAGAGACTGGTACGTAATAAGCAAGTCACCTCACTGAAGCATGAGCAAATGGGCTTGTTTATCATTAAGTTCCCTCATCGAAGAGTGAGCGGATTGGGCTCAACAAAGGATACGGAGAGACCATAGATTTAATTACAGGCCACAGAATTGATTACTGGCCTGGAACGACCATGTATTTGATTATCGGCACCTAACTACAATGGCTTTGATTATCGGCCCAGACGGTCATGGATTTGATTATCGGCCCCAAACCTCCATAGACTTGATTAACAGTCCAGTGAGACCATGGATTTACTTACAAGCCTCGAATGGCTATAACCTCAACTAATGATCCAAAGAGATCGCAAATTCTATCGGCCTTGAATGACCACGAATTTGATTGTCGATCTAGAGATATCGTACATTAAACTAAATATAAAACAATCTGGAAACATCGAACCTAAAAATGAAAACAGATTTGTTTTTGATAAAAGGATTTGAATGCCTCGCAAGTGGAATAGAATAGATAAATTCTAGATGAACACCGGACTATTTTGATATATGATGTAATGGCTTTGGATGAAAGTGGAATTGTGATGATGTATAGACAACTTAGGCAAAGTCTAGAATCTTAGGCTATGATAGGTCTGCAACAACCCATAATTGACAAGAAAATCCAAAAGAAAATGATGATTCGCAAAAGCTTGATATAACTAGCAAATTCGACAACTAAAGTTCCATTAACTTCTACATATTTTAACAAAGCACACCTTCTATTCATAGGACATGCTTTGGAGGGCAAGTGTTATCTTGTATTTTGACCAAGCAGTATACAAACATGTCTGAAGGCTCAAACTTTGAAATTATCAAGACAAGACATCCGAAGAGATGGCCATAAAGTCCAAAACTTAAGCACGACTAAAATCATAATACAAATGTGAGTCCATCACAAAAATCCAAGAACCCAAAATCCTAAAGTGTTGGATCGATACCGACCCCACTTTATAGGTCGGTACCAACCATATACACTTCGCTATTGGATTTCATCTTCTGCATACTAGCCCTACTTGATATTAGAGACCTACTTCTAGTGTTGTTTTATTGTTCGAATGAAATTCTCTATCGATCTCCATGAGCTCTTGAATCTGCAACTGTGTTCTTCTGTAACTCCGTCGTTTGGACTTCAAAACAAGCTAATATTGGCACAAACAGCTATGGAATCATGAAGCTAACCACAAGATGAGCCAATGCAAAGAGTGGAAGGCAGCCAACTTGATAATATTATAGGTTGATACTGACCTATCCAAGCTGATGAGGTGGCGATCTAATTATGTGGAGAACTAGTCTATAGCAAGAAAAACAGTCTGAATCTTTTGGGTGAGATTTAAGTCCCCTTGCCTCTATAAATAGCGGGGTAGGGCTCATTTTTAGGATCATTTTGGCTCTTGATCTCTTTTATTTAATTTCTTGTAATCCCTATTAGAGTTATACTGACTCGTAATAGAGTTGTACTGACCCATAAGAACTTCTCCTGTAAATAACAGTATAGTAAAGGAAAATTTGAAGTGGATGTAGGCTAAAGTATGCCAAATCACTATAAATCTCTGTGTGTATTTTCTTACTCATTTTGCATTTATTTTCTTCACCTTTCTATTCTCTACTCAATCGATTAAGTGTTTGTGTCATTTTAGGTTCAAACGGCTATATATATATATTCACCATAATGTGGCATAAACATCCAATTGAGATTTTGTAGAGAAATAAATGAAGAATATAAAATAAAACAAAGAAAACAAGCAATTAAATAATAGGAAGTCAAAGCAATTATAAGAACACAACGATTTATAGTGTTCGGCATTGTTTGCCCATGTCCACTTTGAATAGATAGCTTTATTAATCACTCTTTCAAATGAGTACAATAGGGATCAGATGAAAATCCTTAGTTATAATAGAGCATAAAGCAACAAGCAGGATAAAAGTCCCTAAAATGAATAATCAAGCCCATATTTATAGAGGGAAACGGCGAAATATATACCCAAAAAAATTCGACAGAAGGATCTCCAAAACCATATGGGCCCAAAGGAGGAATCACATGGCCTAAATCCCAAGAAATAGGGATCGTTGTCGATCCTTATTTTGGAGGAATTCGGTGGTGTGATCCATGTGAGAGCTTCTCCATGTTGTAATATGCTTAACTTCAAATTTTCATGCAAACTGGATTAGTAGAACTTGAGTTATTGCTCGATCTTTGCGGCAATGTGTGTTGTTACATGATTCAGACCGATCCCTATGAAGGAAAGAGGGTCGATCCCTATTGCTTAGTCCTTTTGACATGCGATCCCTAGGGTAGGCTTCCTAGGGTCCCTACATCTTGTTTCAGAAGTTTCATATGCATTGGACATCTGGACCTTGAGATATCAATTGTTTTCCATTGAATTGCACTTATATGGCTAAAGTAGACCGACCCCTATGACTGAGAATGATTATAGTCGGTCCCTTTTCTATGTTAAAGTGTATTCCATACTTTGAACATTCTACATTGCATAGCTCTTAGTTTCGTTTGATCATGGCTTCATATTATCATCTAAAATTGATTTTTGGACCCCACAACTGTAACGACCCGTATTTTACGTGTCGATATACCATAGAATTCTAGGTCGTCAGTGTTGATAAGTCGTCCATAACCTAAGTCGTAGGGAAAGATAACCCGTATGTTGTTTGAGTCGCAAGGAAGTTAGGTTGAAAAGTTAACTCGAGTTAGTTTTAAAACGAGTTAACGAGTTAGTGTCTTTGCGAGTTACGGGTTAGTGTTTAGATAGCGACTTAGGGGATGGACAAGTTAGTGGTTATCGAGTTAGTGGGGTTAGCGACCTAGGGGGTTAGGTCGTTTGGAGGTTAGGTCGTGAGTAGGGGTAAGCGACCTAAGGGTTAGCAAGTTGTATGACCTTAGGAGCTAACGAGTTTAGGGTTACGAGTTAACTCGTATGGAACGACCTAACGAGTTAGCGAGTTAGTAAGAACAGTGGGTTAGCGACTTAGTGGTTATCGGGTTAGTGGGAGTTAGGTCGTCGAGCGACCTAAGAGTTAGAGTTAGGTCGTGTCCCGTGTGCTTAGGTAGGTCGCTGATACTATCTCGTTTGCAGGTTAGATGCTAGGCCGCGTAAGCGACTTAGTGATAAGTCGCTCGAGCGACTTAGTGGTAGTAGCTGGTGTTTATAACTCGCAAGGTCTTGTGAGCTAGGTCGTATGAGTCGTAGCATGATAAGTCGGCAGCGACTTAAGTTAGGTCGGGGAAGATTTTAAGTCGGCACTAGGCTAAGCCGCGTGGGATGTTAAGGTGTTAGGTCGTGAAGGGGCTTAAGTCGCTAAGCCGCATGCAGTTAAGTCGGTAGGTCGCTAGGTTGTTGAGGCGGGTTGTTTTAGGTCGCAGGATGTTGATGAGTCGTGGACGACTCATGGATAGGTCGTGACCGACCTAAGGGGCGACGACCTAAGGGTGATTCAGCCTTTAAATAGAGGGCTTTGGCACACTTTTTGGCACCGGTTTTTGAAGCGATGAAGTGCTGCCATTTTGGGAACTCGACTACAACATTTCTTCATCTTCTTTTCTCCATTCCAATCTAGTTCTAACATCCATCCAAGATCGAAGATCGAGATCGAAGATTCAAGGGCCAAAGTTGAAGATCTTCATCCAACGAAGCTAGATTTCATCGTTTCTAGCGGGATCTCGACGAATCAAGTTTGGATCTCCGCTGTCCAGATCTGAAGTGGGTTTCTTTTGGAGTGTTTGGGTGATTCGGTGAGTGGTAGTTATCTCTCGCACGGACCCAAAGGAGTGTATTGGATTGGTGGTTTGTTGGAGTGTTGTAGATAGTGATTTTATGCATATTTCCTTAGATCCAAGTGTAGATCCATTACTTATGAAGATATTTACTTTTGCAAGCTCATTCATCTAGTTGTAGAGACAAAACCCATGATTTATATTTGTTAGATCTATGCTAAAAACCCATAATTCATGTATGTTAGATCTATGCTCATTTATTTACGAAATTGTCATTCTAGTTATAAATGCCTATTTAGATCTTGATTGACTACTTATTTGTTTGGATTAATGTTTGCCTTGTTTGATTGATATAAATGAGTTATCTAGTTGATAGATTTGGACAAGTATGGTCAAAGACGATTCAAAAGCTACGGAAGAGGCTCTTGAATGGTGAAAGTTGCTTAAGACATATGTAGCGGATGTTGAAGCTCATATGTATGGATTGGATGATGTTGAGATGGAACTTTGCCATGATGCGATGAGGCAAACCATGTTGTTGAGTTCAGACTTTGCTATGGTGTGATAAAGCGAAGTATGATGTGATGAAGACTTGGCGTAATCCAGGTAGGGATCATTCCAAGCATGTTGATAACTCGAGGGATGGTTCGAGTTGGTTGATAATGGATTGCTCGAGAGGTAGCTTGAGCTAGTATGAGAATAGTCGTTGAGGAGGATGACTAGGAGGCTTAGATCTCATCGTTGTTGAAGGTTCTAGCATGCTCAAAAGCAAGAGTACATGGGGCGCCCATAACGACTACAGGTAGGTAGTCGGGACACCCAAAAGACTACAGGTAGGTAGTTGAGTACTCTGGGCAGAGTAGGTAAGTCCTAGGCATGGGTCACGATGACGTGCGGAGCTATGTCTAGAACCGGGGTTACCATTAGCCCTTGACAGGTGGTCGTTCAACTAACGGTGAAATCAAGGCAATGATAACAGTGATAGCCAGAGTCATGGATGTTTGGACGTTTGGTTGTATCATCATTCGGCCTCAAGAGCGGTGTTTTCTGGGTGCTTATCTGATCTTGGTTTAGGCCTTGGGGGTTTGTATTTGGAAAACATCGTCCTTGACTCGAGTGGTTATTGCTTTACCTTAATTGCCTGCTATGTTATGCTTGCTTCTCCTTAGTGTGTGTCTGGGGGCTATCACTGTAGAGAGAGGTGGAGTGGGATGGTTTGGTTCCTATTCCTTTTATCCCTTATGCTCTTTTGGTATGTTTGATAGTTGATTTACTGCTCACTAAGACTTTGTCTGACTCAAGGTTTTATGTCTCCTCTTATTACATTGGGCTGTTCATCCATGTTGGGATGGGCAGACTAGGTAGCAGGTGACAGGTGCTGTTCTTCGAGATCTACGCTGTTGGCGACGAAGACGAGCAGGAGGCTTTTGCATATTATCTCCTATATGTACTGAGTATCCGTTGCTGTATTTGATTGAGTGTTATGTAGTGAGGCTTTGATGTATGGATGATTCACATGTTTGTATAAAACTATTATGATGCTTATATGATGATTTTCTGTTATGAAGCGTCACTATATATTTCTCTATTGTATTTTATCCATGCGCTGTGAGTTATACGATGGAGCTTCTGTTTTATTTTACCCTGACTATCGTCCATGGCTGCCTGGCATACCTTTCAGCGCTCTTTTCTCTTGTTTTGGTGCTGGAGTCATGGGCGGTCGTCTCATTTGGTATCAAAGCCTTGGTTAATCGATTTTAGCCAACGCTCGCTGACGTAACTACGTATGAGAGACGTAATTGTATTTTGATGGATGATTACTATATATAATATAGTAGTTTAGAAGGATTTGAACTCCTTATGCAGTTGTTTCTCAAAGGTGTTCTAATCATTTCTTTTTCTAGATATTAAGGATGAGTCGAAGAGGGAGACCAGCTGCAAGGGAAGGCCGTGCTACTGAAGGAGCTGTTGATTATGGAACTATGTTCGAAGCGATGATGACTTCGATCATGAGAAGGATACCAGCTTCAGGGCCATCTGTAGATGTTGGAGTTCAAGTCCAAACTCCAAGACCGGTGGATTTTGCTAAGCTTTGTAAGGACTATACTTCTCTTGGAGGAAAAGCTTTCTTGGGGATAGAGTCGACCATTGAAGTGCAAAGATGGATAGATGCATGTCGAAGGATCTTTGGTGACTTAGGAATTGAGGATGCAACTAAGAGGAAGCTTGCATCGAGACAGCTTCAGGGAAGAGCTGCTGATTGGTGGAATTCTATCACCATAGATACTCCAGAAGAAGAGATTACTTGGGAGCAATTCCAAGTTAGATTTGAAGCTAAGTTCATTTCTACGGCTCAGAAATCCGTTCTGTTTAAGAGATTCGTGGAACTCAAGCAAGGTGGGAGACCAGTTCTTGAGTATATTTCCGAGTTCGAAGCCTTGTCCAAGTATGCAAGATCGTATATTGATTCTCCTTATCAGAAGAATGAAAAGTTTGTGACGGGCTTGGACAATTATCTTGGAAGGCAGTTAGTGGATCATTTGGACGATCCGTTTGAGAAGCTTGTGGAGAAAGCTCTCAGGCATGAGAGTTTGTTTCCTAGGGAAAGTTCTGTTGTTGCTGTGACCATGGACCATAGTGGAAATAAGAAGAGGAAGCAGCAGCAGCAGAAGGGTAAGGATGGCCAGAAGAAACCAAAGGGCGAAGTGACCTGCTACAACTGCCAGAAGAAGGGTCATCTCTCCAAGGATTGTAAGAATCCCAAGATGCCGGGAAAGTGTTACAACTGTGATAAGCTGGGACATATCAAGAAGGATTGCCCAGAACCTAGGAAAGACAGGCAGATTGTGAAAGCTTATGCTTTGGGGGCTGTTCCATCGTCTTCGAAAACTCCTACTGCTGAAGAGAAGGGGAAGAGTGTGGTGGTTCAAGGTACTCTTTCTATTTGTGGTGTTCCAGTTAGAGTGTTGTTTGATACTGGAGCGTCGCATTCTTTTGTTTGTGATGATTTGGTAGGCCGGTTAGGTTTGGAACCGGATATTGTTGATAGGCCATTGGTTGTGACTAATCCAGTTGGGGGTTCGTCATGTTTGTGTATGATATGCCATGGTCTAGTTGTGTCGAGTCATGATTGCTCGTTTGTTTGTGATTGCTTTGTTCTGAACTTTGCGGGGTTCGGAATTATTTTGGGTATGGACTGGCTTAGGAAGTATGCGGCAAGGATTGATTATGAGAGGCTGGAGTTGACAGTCGGGAATGTGGAAGGGCGAAAGGTTGTGATACAATGTAAGCATGAAGAAGGCGTCTTCATGAGCTTCATGTATTCGCTGGTTGTTCCACGGGATGGACTGTCATCGGTGCCTATTGTGAATGAATTTGAGGACGTCTTTGACGAAGTGAAAGGGTTACTGCCGCATAGGGAGATCGAGTTTCGTATCGATCTAGTTGAGGGAGCCAGACCTGTTGTGATGCCTCTTAGGCGGATGGCGCCTAGGGAGCAGCAAGAGTTGAAGGTGCAAGTTGATGACCTTTTGCAGAAAGGATTCATTCGGCGTAGTGTGTCCGAATGGGGTGCACCAGTTGTGTTCGCAACCAAAGCGGATGGATCGTTGAGGTTGTGTGTCGATTATCGTGAGCTGAATAAGGTGACTAAGAAGAACAAGTATCCATTGCCGAGAATAGATGACTTGTTTGATCAGCTTCACGAGGCTAAGGTGTTTTCTCAGATGGATTTGGCAACGTGATTTCACCAGTTGAGAGTGGCTAAGGATAGTGTTCCGAAGACTGCTTTTAGGACACCATCCGGTTTTTATGAGTGGCTGGTAATGCCGTTTGGATTGACTAACGCACCAGCGTATTTTGTGGATCTTATGAATAGAGTGTTCAGAGATCGGTTGAACAAGTTTGTACTTGTGTTCGTGGATGATATTTTGGTTTACTCCAGAACTGAAGAAGAGCACAAGATGCACTTGAGGATTGTTTTGGAAATCCTGCGGAAACATCAGCTGAAGGCTAAGTTTTCGAAGTGTCACTTCTTGAAGAGTGAAGTGAGGTTCTTAGGTCATGTTATTTCTGGAAATGGAATAGCGGTTGATCCCGCTAAGGTGGCAGCGATCCAGGATTGGGTTAGACCTAAGAATGCATCTGATGTGAGAAGTTTTCTTGGATTAGCAGGATATTATCGACGATTTATCAAAGACTTTTCCAAGATAGCTGCACCGTTGACAGGATTGACGAAAAAGAACCAGGTGTTCAGATGGGATGATAAGTGTGAGCAAGCTTTCGTAATCCTGAAAGAGCGACTGACGAGTGCTCCTGTTTTGACTATTCCAAGTGGGAATGATGAGATGGTGATTTACACCGATGCATGTGGCACTGGACTTGGAGCAGTGCTGATGCAGAAGGATAAAGTTGTTGCGTATGCAAGTCGACAACTGAAGTCGCATGAAAGGAATTATCCGACTCATGATTTGGAGTTAGCGGCAATTGTGTTTGCTTTGAAGATGTGGATACATTATCTATTGGGAGTTCGATTCGAGTTGTTTACGGATCATAAGTCGTTGAAGTATCATTTCTCCCAAAAGGATTTGAATCTTCGATAGCAAAGGTGGTTAGAGTTTTTGGCATCATATGACTTTGGTATAGCCTATACTCCGAGAAAAGGTAACGCAGTGGCAGATGCGTTAAGTCGAAGACATGCAGGTTTGGGAGCCATGTTTTCAGAATGGAAGAGTCTTGAGTATTTGGCTGGATTTGACTTCAGGCCTAGATGTGAATTGGAACCTGAGATGTTGGCAAACTTATCGATAAGACCTACTCTTATGGAGAGAATTGGCGAGAGCCAAAAGCGAGATGATAAGCTTGTCAGGATTATCCAAGATTTGGAATCTGGATTGGAACCAGAGAAGGTTAAAGAATTTGAAGTCGATCGAGATGGTTGGCTTTGGAAATAAGGACGATTAGTTGTTCCCGATATTGATGGATTGAGAGATGAAGTTCTGAGGGAAAGTCATCACTCGAAGTTGACGATTCATCCAGGTGGAAATAAGATGTATCGGGATATGAAGAGAACTTACTACTGGGAAGGTATGAAGAAAGATGTTGGAAGTTTTATTTCCAAGTGTATGAACTGCCAGTTGGTGAAAGCTGAGCAGAGGAAGCCCAGTGGATTACTTCAGCCATTAGAGGTTCCTACATGGAAGTGGGAGCAAGTGTCGATGGATTTTATCGATGGTCTACCTAGAACCAGGGCAGGGAATGAAGGGATTTGGGTCATAGTAGATCGGTTGACCAAGAGTGCAAGGTTCATTCCTGTTCGATCGACTAGGACTGCACCGAAGTTGGCTGAGCTTTATGTTAAGTGGATAGTTCGATTCCATGGTGTTCCGAAGAGTATAGTGAGCGATCGAGATCCGTTATTCACAAGTGGATTTTGGAAGAGCTTCCAGGAAGTTTTGGGAACTGAGTTGTGTTTGAGTACAGCTTATCATCCCCAAACAGATGGTCAGACCGAGAGAGTCAACCGTGTTTTGGAAGATCTCTTGAGAGCATGTGTTTTGGACTTCGGAGGATCATGGGAAGATCACCTTCATTTGGTGGAATTTGCATATAACAACAGTTATCAGTTGAGTATTAGTATGGCACCATATGAGGCATTATATGGAAGACCGTGTAACTCTCCGACATGTTGGTTGGAAACTGGAGAAAAGTTGATACTGGGCCAGAGATGATTCGACAGACTTCGGATTGTATAGAGATCGTTCGGCAACGAATGAAGGCAGCCCAAGATCGTCAGAAAAGTTATGCAGATAATCGTCGTAAGGATTTGGAATTCGACGTGGGTGATATGGTTTTTGTGAAGATTTCTCCATTGAAGAGTGTTATTAGATTCGGGAAGAAAGGAAAGTTAACTCCGAGATTTGTTGGACCATTCCCGATTATCGAGTGAATTGGAAAGCTCGCGTATAGATTGGAGTTACCAGGGAAGATGGCGGGTGTGCACAATGTTTTTCACGTATCGTATCTACGGAAGTGTGTGCATGACCCAAGTACTGTGGTTTCTGCTGATAGCTGTGAAGATTTCGAGGTTGATCCAGAGGTTAGAAGACCTCGTAAGCCGCTTCGTGTTATTGGAACTGACACGAAATAGCTTAGGAGAAAGACGATTACGTTGCTCAAGGTACAATGGAGTGATGATGTTAACGACTGTACATGGGAGGAGGAAGAGAGGATGAAGGCAGCTCATCCTGGACTCTTCGAGGTATGGCCCTAAGGTGTCGTGGCATCTCATGAATTTGTAACTTGATTCCTGTCTTAGAATTCTGCATGCTAGGCTAGAATTGGATGCATGGTTTGTTGATTGCTATGGATGGTAGGCATGCGGATTATCTTTGATTGCTGTTGTCTGCTTGGAATTTCGGGGGCGAAATTCCTAAGGGGGAGAGAATGTAACGACCCGTATTTTACGTGTCGATATACCATAGAATTCTAGGTCGTCAGTGTTGATAAGTCGTCCATAACCTAAGTCGTAGGGAAAGATAACCCGTATGTTGTTTGAGTCGCAAGGAAGTTAGGTTGAAAAGTTAACTCGAGTTAGTATTAAAACGAGTTAACGAGTTAGTGTCTTTGCGAGTTACGGGTTAGTGTTTAGATAGCGACTTAGGGGATGGACAAGTTAGTGGTTATCGAGTTAGTGGGGTTGGCGACCTAGGGGGTTAGGTCGTTTGGAGGTTAGGTTGTGAGTAGGGGTAAGCGACCTAAGGGTTAGCAAGTTGTATGACCTTAGGAGCTAACGAGTTTAGGGTTACGAGTTAACTCGTATGGAACGACCTAACGAGTTAGCGAGTTAGTAAGAACAGTGGGTTAGCGACTTAGTGGTTATCGGGTTAGTGGGAGTTAGGTCGTCGAGCGACCTAAGAGTTAGAGTTAGGTCGTGTCCCGTGTGCTTAGGTAGGTCGCTGATACTATCTCGTTTGCAGGTTAGATGCTAGGTCGCGTAAGCGACTTAGTGATAAGTCGCTCGAGCGACTTAGTGGTAGTAGCTGGTGTTTATAACTCGCAAGGTCTTGTGAGCTAGGTCGTATGAGTCGTAGCATGATAAGTCGGCAGCGACTTAAGTTAGGTCGGGGAAGATTTTAAGTCGGCACTAGGCTAAGCCGCGTGGGATGTTAAGGTGTTAGGTCGTGAAGGGGCTTAAGTCGCTAGGCCGCATGCAGTTAAGTCGGTAGGTCGCTAGGTTGTTGAGGTGGGTTGTTTTAGGTCGCAGGATGTTGATGAGTCATGGACGACTCATGGATAGGTCGTGACCGACCTAAGGGGCGACGACCTAAGGGTGATTCAGCCTTTAAATAGAGGGCTTTGGCACACTTTTTGGCACCGGTTTTTGAAGCGACGAAGTGCTGCCATTTTGGGAACTCGACTACAACATTTCTTCATCTTCTTTTCTCCATTCCAATCTAGTTCTAACATCCATCCAAGATCGAAGATCGAGATCGAAGATTCAAGGGCCAAAGTTGAAGATCTTCATCCAGCGAAGCTAGATTTCATCGTTTCTAGCGGGATCTCGACGAATCAAGTTTGGACCTCCGCTGTCCAGATCTGAAGTGGGTTTCTTTTGGAGTGTTTGGGTGATTCGGTGAGTGGTAGTTATCTCTCACGCGGACCCAAAGGAGTGTATTGGATTGGTGGTTTGTTGGAGTGTTGTAGATAGTGATTTTATGCATATTTCCTTAGATCCAAGTGTAGATCCATTACTTATGAAGATATTTACTTTTGCAAGCTCATTCATCTAGTTGTAGAGACAAAACCCATGATTTATATTTGTTAGATCTATGCTAAAAACCCATAATTCATGTATGTTAGATCTATGCTCATTTATTTACGAAATTGCCATTCTAGTTATAAATGCCTATTTAGATCTTGATTGACTACTTATTTGTTTGGATTAATGTTTGCCTTGTTTGATTGATATAAATGAGTTATCTAGTTGATAGATTTGGACAAGTATGGTCAAAGACGATTCAAAAGCTACGGAAGAGGCTCTTGAATGGTGAAAGTTGCTTAAGACATATGTAGCGGATGTTGAAGCTCATATGTATGGATTGGATGATGTTGAGATGGAACTTTGCCATGATGCGATGAGGCAAACCATGTTGTTGAGTTCAGACTTTGCTATGGTGTGATAAAGCGAAGTATGATGTGATGAAGACTTGGCGTAATCCAGGCAGGGATCATTCCAAGCATGTTGATAAATCGAGGGATGGTTCGAGTTGGTTGATAATGGATTGCTCGAGAGGTAGCTTGAGCTAGTATGAGAATAGTCGTCGAGGAGGATGACTAGGAGGCTTAGATCTCATCGTTGTTGAAGGTTCTAGCATGCTCAAAAGCAAGAGTACATGGGGCGCCCATAACGACTACAGGTAGGTAGTCGGGACACCCAAAAGACTACAGGTAGGTAGTTGAGTACTCTGGGAAGAGTAGGTAAGTCCTAGGCACGGGTCACGATGACGTGCGGAGCTATGTCTAGAACTGGGGTTACCATTAGCCCTTGACAGGTGGTCGTTCAACTAACGGTGAAATCAAGGCAATGATAACAGTGATAGCCAGAGTCATGGATGTTTGGACGTTTGGTTGTATCATCATTCGGCCTCAAGAGCGGTGTTTTCTGGGTGCTTATCTGATCTTGGTTTAGGCCTTGGGCGTTTGTATTTGGAAAACATCGTCCTTGACTCGAGTGGTTATTGCTTTACCTTAATTGTCTGCTATGTTATGCTTGCTTCTCCTTAGTGTGTGTCTGGGGGCTATCACTGTAGAGAGAGGTGGAGTGGGATGGTTTGGTTCCTATTCCTTTTATCCCTTATGCTCTTTTGGTATGTTTGATAGTTGATTTACTGCTCACTAAGACTTTGTCTGACTCAAGGTTTTATGTCTCCTCTTATTACCTTGGGCTGTTCATCCATGTTGGGATGGGCAGACTAGGTAGCAGGTGACAGGTGCTGTTCTTCGAGATCTACGCTGTTGGCGACGAAGACGAGCAGGAGGCTTTTGCATATTATCTCCTATATGTACTGGGTATCCGTTGCTGTATTTGATTGAGTGTTATGTAGTGAGGCTTTGATGTATGGATGATTCACATGTTTGTATAAAACTATTATGATGCTTATATGATGATTTTCTGTTATGAAGCTTCACTATATATTTCTCTATTGTATTTTATCCATGCGCTGTGAGTTATACGATGGAGCTTCTGTTTTATTTTACCCTGACTATCGTCCATGGCTTCCTGGCATACCTTTCAGCGCTCTTTTCTCTTGTTTTGGTGCTGGAGTCATGGGCGGTCGTCTCAACAACCATTGCTCTAGACTTACTAGCCTTGACGATAGTTGAATATAACTTGTCCAATCAGTTCAGATATAGCCGGGTCAAAATGTCGGATACCCAAAGTACGCCTTGGGCGGAACATGACGTGATTTGAATCAAGGCAAGTTAGAGTTTTCAAAAAGAATTCTGTCGAGTTTTCGAAAAGAATTCTGTCGAGTTTTACGAAAAGTCGCTATCATTCCGTTGAATTATTTTCCCAAAGTGTTGTATCTCCCTTTGATAGTCATGACACTTGGTCGATTTTCAATAGTATAAATTCAAGATTATATTCTGTCAGTTGATGTCTGTGTCTTGTTCTACGAGGCTAGTAAGCTTTGGGTATTTGATCCAGTCTCGACCTTGACAGCTTTTGGTTTGAATTCAATTTCTGTCAGTTTCAAAAATTGAATTTTTAGAATATACATGTACATGTTCTTGTCGTTGACTCCCAGATGCGTATGCATGCTCTTGGGTCATCGCCAATTTTCGTTGAATTAGATGCAATTCCAATGCATTTCATATTTATTTACTTTATATAATTTTTATGCACATATTTTCAGGAACATTAGGTTGGTAACTGGTCCCTTCTTTCTCTCTCTTTCTTTTATGTTCATAGGGATCGACATTCTTCTAGCCGATCCCCCTTTTTATAATAGGGATCATAATTCTCCTTTAGTCGATCCCTTTCTCTCCCAACTTCTTTCTTCCCTTCTTCTTCTTTTCGAATAGGGACAGGATTGGATCCCCGAGTTGAGAGTTCATAGCTAATCCCTTCTTATGTTGGGCACTTAATCTTTCTGGCCTTGTGGAGAATGAAAAGGGAAGTTGATCCTTCTAGTTTCATATATAAATAAACACTCTCCTCTCCATCCGTTACTTTATTTCATTTCATTTTTTCCTTCGTTTTCTTCGAGCTCGGCTACAAACTCTCCCCCTCCTCTGATCCCTCTTCTCGAATCAAACACCGCTTCCATCTTCAGATCCACTATCCTCTTCTATTTTTGGACCATCATTCTACCTTCGATTCGAATCGAAATCCAAAATCTCTCTTCGAGTAACAAGTGTTCTATATTTAGGTAGGTTCTCTTGCATTTACTTTGGTTCATAATGAGATAATGGGTTTTGTTTACGTCAACTACAATTAGCGTGAGTTGAGTTTGGAGAAGATGAGATGGATGGTGGCGATGCAGGGTTTGGCGAGATGGTAGAGGAGGAGGAAGGAGAGGAGCGAAGCATGGAGGAAGTAGAGGAATCGGTGTAGAAGGTTGAGGTGGAGGACGAGAAAGGCTAGGTATATGGATGGTGTAGTGGCTTTGAGAGGGATTGGTATTTGAAGTTCGAAGAGGGATCGTTAATGGAGTACTTGCTAAGGGATCGGTTGTGTTGGGTTTGGCATAGGTGTTGGTTGTATTGGTGGATGAGGGATCGGTTGTTTGTGGACTCTGGAAGGGTCGGTGTTAAATTGGGATCAGCTATTGGCTTCATCAGAGAGATCGGTTATAGGCTTCGTGAGAGGGCATGAAGGATCGGAATTTTTAGATAGAGGGATCGGCTATGGGTACAGCCGATTCTAAATTTTGAATTAGACTTTAACACTTGAGCAAACAATCCAAATTCACTTGCATGAACAATTAGAACCAATCCTATCTCAACGAATTTGAACTTATGACGATGATGAATAATGGGATTTGCATATCCAATATCGAACTCGAAATTGAATGAATAAACTTCTGGGACTTAGAGTATGAACTAAAACTTAACATATGGACTTCAATAATGGACTTTGCACTTCGATATGTCAATGGTCGATCCCAACGCTTACACAACCGATCGATCTAAATGCCAGTTAAGATGGTTAGAGATGACGGTCATTATGCTTAGAATCCAAAGACCCGCACTTACTTTTGCTTTTAACTTTGAACTGTTTATCTCTGCACTGCACTGCACAACACTGCACCACACTAGTTTACACTCAGCCCAGGAGGATAGATAAAATTTTCTAATCTCAGTTATCTACTGAGTTTAGTTGATATGGGCTCCAGATGTTCAAAACATTTAGCCGCAATTCCTTTAGGGCAACCTTCACAACACATCAATCCCGGAGTGGAGTCAAGCTCTGCAACTGTATTCGGCAGACTTTCCCCTAACCATCAAACTGGGCAGCCAGAGGTTTCCAGCCCATTGTTAAACTTTTTCTCTGATGTTCCTATCCTTCTGGTGGAAGAGATAAGTCCTACCCTTGATGTTATAGAAGGTATTCTATTTCTGGATAAACTGACGGATTCCCAAGCCTTCAGAATTGGCGAGGCCGCTCTCTATAGGCTATGCTCTAAATATAGGGTTTCAGTTGGAGATGTTCTAGTCCTTTCAGTGAATGACAGGGCTCATTTTGCCCCCCAGAGGGGTATATGGCATGCAACAAATTTATGTGCTAGGTTGGATGCATTCCGCCTTTTAATTCTTTTATGCAATAGATGCTAAATTATTTGGGAATAACTCCTGCTCAGCTGCATCCGAATAGCTATGCTTTTCTTTATGGCACTTTCTTCCTGTTTATGGATGTTTTATTCCACCACCATCTCCTGAGGACATCAGGTTTGTCTATAATTTCAAATGATGGATAGAAAGCCTTTCTTACATTTTCCTCGAGCCTTCACCCAACTTTCAACTTCTAACTGGTGTTTGAAACAAGCTCAGTATCTTTAAACACGAATGATTCTACGATCATTGTCTGCCTAGCTTCGCGAGACGATGGTTGGAAGGATAAAAGTATTGTCTTCACTTTATTCTCAACTTCTTTAGACTAAGTCATATCTAAAACTAACTAATACTTATAAAATTTACAAGTGTCCATCCATATCCAGAAGGTAATAGTTTCTCATGGGCAGTATCTGCAATTCATGCCACCCCAATTGAAGACAGGTACAATAGATCCCTCATAACCGATGAATGGTTATCTCCTTTTTGGCAGTTAGAGGAAGGTTGCAAATCAGGCTTCCAGGAAGTGTGGCACCAGTAAGGAATGCTGCGAAACAAGAAGGCAACTCTAATAGCCATATCGTGCCCTCGGTCGAGGGGGCTTAGGACGATGCCGAAGAGGGTGAAATTAGAGGTGATGAAGCCAACAAACACAGTGATGTTGATGTAGGTCCGGGCAATATGCTTGTAAAATCAAACTATCATATGGTGCAAAATTTCATGTGCCAACAAGAAAAGGAAAAAAGTCAGTTATAAACTCCATAGGAGAAAAATAGCCAAAGAGCCAGAGTTCATCATCACCTCTATTGAAGAAGAGTCTTCCTCTCAACATTTAGAAAGTTCGATGGAAGGGTTCTCGAATCTGGCGATACCTAATGATATCATGACCTATGACTTCCCCAACATCAGTATTGGAGGACTAAATTCTCTCACCAGGACTGGTGGCAACATTCCTCCCACTAGCAAAGGGGAAAATACTCCTATGAGTAAGGCTATAATAACTGGTCCATCAGGGGACACTAGGACACTCATAATCACACGCACTTCACTGCATGATTTTCGTCTATCTTTTAATTGATGGTCACTTATACGATCTTGTTTGATTTGTAGGTGCTATGTCTCATTCTCATGCTTTCGATCGCTTAAGGGGCTCCCTAATACAGCATGGATCCAGTCGCGGTCCAGACTTGGGCAGGCATTGAGAAAGAGATGACAGTCAGGAAAGAAGTCATTGCTCAAGGAATCTTCATCTTCTAAACACAAGTCCCAATCTCAATCGTCTCATCAGGAAGTTCAGCTCAATCTTCCTGTACATAGTGGTGACCAGACCTCTTCCCATGCTCTCTAAACCTTTGT
This sequence comes from Allium cepa, assembly GCA_030765085.1. Lineage (NCBI taxonomy): Eukaryota > Viridiplantae > Streptophyta > Magnoliopsida > Asparagales > Amaryllidaceae > Allium > Allium cepa. The sequence continues at coordinate 318,726,406 of CM060937.1, forward strand.
GTCGCCAAGCATTATTCAAGTTCATTTGGTTCTCGACAGCCTCACAATCGTACGTCGAGAAAATGCCCAATTGTTACTTATGATCAAGCTTTGACTACTGCAGATCCCAAGGCTCCCACGGTAGAAAGATTGACCGAACTTATGGTCAATTTTCCAAAAATCTACTTTGATGGTCTTAAGTTCCTTCCTTCTATCCATACAATTCCAAGAAGTGCTAAAGTAAGTTCACTTGCATGTGTCAATGATGTTTTCGTGTAGTATGAAGCATTCTAACATTTAACCGAGAAAATCTCTAAGATTTCTACTAAGAGACAACATGAAATTGATCGCCTCAAGCTAGAGGCGATCCATGATAAAGTATAATTAAACATCAAGATGATGAGATCTTGGAATTGACAATGAAGCTAGTCGGGTAAAAAAAGGTGCTAAAGAAACATCCAACGCGGTTAGTCATTTGGAAATGGCTCACAAAAAGGAACTGGATGCCATCCTCAACCACAGCAGTGTGCTTGCTCTCGAAAAGGGCACACTGCAAAAAGAGAAAAACATTCTGGCATGCTGCATTGAGGAACTCGAGAACTCCTTAAGAATGTAAAGAAAGAAAAAATAAAAGCTTAGGAGGAGTCTCAATGATATTGTGAAGAGACCGTGGAAGCCTGGAGACTGAAATTAAACTTGATGAGCAACTCGCTCAAATTGAAGTTCTCAAGGAAGAGGTAAGAGAAGTTGGCCATTATGAAGTTAAAGACCAGATCGAGGCCCAGTTGGAGGATGTAAAAGAGCTGGTCGGAATGAGATTAAGGACATGTTTGATCCATTAATTATTAAATATAATTCTAAATTCCTAATTCATCATGGTTTGAGTTTTCTTGGAGAGGGCTATCTCGAATCACTTGCCAAGGCTTAGGGATATATTTTTAAAATGAAGAAGAAAGCCCTTAGCGAAGCTGATTTAGATGAGGAGAAACTGATACGGGAAATTCTTTGTGGGGATGAACCTTTAGATTTTGTCGCGGCAAGGCTCAGATACTTTGATAGTTTAGCACCCTCCGGCAAAGGAAAAAACATCGTCGAAGCTTCGAAGTCTGATCCCAAAGGTCCCCCTTCACTTTAAATAGTCGGAACATCAATTTCACTTTGCCTAGAATAGGATCTAAGCTATGATCCGGACAAACCGGTTATCAATCAAAGGTGTTGACACCTATTCAAGAGAGGAGCATTTCGGTGACAACAGAAAGTCAGCTGGACAAAGGTATCCTGCTTTACTCTCTATTATTCAAGAAATTTTGTTCCCCATACCCAATAGTTATGTTTTTATTCTTTATTCCCGCGAATCTATAGGTCTTTCGGGTCATAGTCAAACTCCAGGTAGTGATGCCACCATGGAACAACAACCAACATTTACTGAAATTCCGGCGGCTACCGACATTCCAGGGTTTGATGCTTAGGTTATTGGATCACTTAATGATGAAAAAGCCGACGACCAGCTGCTAACACATGAATCAAATGATGTTTTGATCACCCATGCCTCCAAATATACCGATGAGCTCAGCTTGAAGAAGCGCATTGAGAGGGATGAGTTATTGAAGAAAAGGCTAAAACTAAACCTGCCAACGTGGACATTGATGATCTGAATCTTGTCCTACTACAAGTTTTTCCACGCGATAGGTCGGATCCTAAAGAACTCCCTCCAACTTCTGAAAGCTCTTCTGCCAAGGGTGGTAATGGATCAAAGAGAAGGATAGGCGAAAACTCGAGTGGTGCTACTCCTAAACAATCTAAAAGAGAAAAGGCAAAAGAAATAGCCATCACTTTGGCTTAGTTTGTATATAACTTGTATTACTGTTTTTCTTTTTTATTGGCCATGATTGTGTGGGTACAGCCTCCGCTTTTGGATAAAATTGTACTACGATTTACAAGTTTAATATGCAAATAAAAATTCTTTATTTTCTATCGAATTTTAAAGTGAATTTTGTTTGAATAGTCGAGCTATTACTTTCCCATTCAATGTGCTTGTAATTTGTTGCTCATTAATTCAGATAATCATCCGTTAATTTTCACTCAAAGACTCCATTTTGTCATGGCCTCAAGTTGTAGTCAAACACTAGGCTCAAGCTCTAGTGTTGCGCCGTCGAATTAAGCGGTTTGAGTGATTATATTCCTAGCCCCGGTCTTGGGTTAGTGAAGTTAGATTGTGGATGGTCGAACTCCATCATTAGTGAGTTTATACTCCTCTTGTCGGTTTTAGGTCAGAGTTTATGGAATAGTGATTGGTCGAACCGCACCCATATATTTGTTTATACTCATATCCATACTCTAGGGATGAGAGTTAGCTGGTGGGCGATCAGATCACACCGAGTTTGTGTTTATTCTCCAGTCCACATTCTGGGGTCTTAGAGTTGTTTCGAAAAACATTCGGACCGTACTTTTCGTAATTGATTGATTTGCCCTCAAGTCTGGGGATTAACTTAACGAGTGACGGGCCGTATCACGGTCTCTTTTAATTCATGTCTGTCCCATTGCTCAGTAGGATTAATTTGGTTATATAATGGTCAAGTCACATCCATTCCTCATTAGGTACTCCATCCATCGGGTATGAGTTAGAATCATCAAATGAATGGTCGGACCATGTTCATTTTGTTTAGTTCAATCATGAACTTATGTAAACAGCTAGCTCCAAACTTTGGGAACTTGCCCAGACATGCCAATATTAGTTAGTCGGATATCGTAACTAATATGTAATGCTACAAATATCACAGACATGAAGGAAATTTCAAACTTTATTTGCCAAATGGGAAGGAATGACATAATTTATCTTATTACATATCTAGAAAATCAAATGCTAAAGCGAATTCGAAAATTGAATACAACTGAATAAAATGAATAAACTAAGTGAAATACGTCATAAATGCTTGCTTTTCCAACACACTTGGGAGCATGATGACATCAACACTTGCTAGCTTGAAAGTTCCCTCTCTAAGCCTATGTTCAATGACATAAGGTCCTTCCCAAGTAGGATTCATGTGTGACAGGGCAGGAAAAACCTGTTTTAAGATGAGATCACAGATTTCAAAGGTCCTAGGTCGGACTTTAGTGTTGTAGTATCGGATGACTCGGTGTTGTTGTGCAGCTACTCTCAAATCAGCTTCTTCACGCTCCTCTTCTACAAAGTCTAGAGATTCTAAGAGGAGATCATTATTCCTTATGGGATCATAGTAGGTTACTCGATGAGAATGGACTTTTAATTCAATAGAAATTATGGCTTAGGACCCATAGGTAAGGGCGAATGGAGTATGTCCAGTCGTAGTGTAACGTTGTCGACTTTTCAACGCTCGAAAACCGACATCAATACGTCCACTGCATCAACTGCCGAGCAATCGAATGCCTGAAAACCGTACCGTTATGGTTAAAGAAGAAGAAAAAGATAGAAGAAGAGAGAAAAAGATAGAACAGAAAGAAACAACAGAACAATATCAGAATCTCACATATCGCAGCGGAACAACATATAATTACTAAATGAATAATCTTTAAACAAAGAACTATATCTGTTATTACATTACATCATATTACATTACATTACATCATCAGAGTGTACAACAACAACAACAAACAGCAGGAAAGAAATACTATATACTAGTGAATACGCCATGCCATCCAGCTTACCTCCTGCAACTCCTGAATACCAGAATATCCTGATAACCTAACTCTAGACTGCCCGTGTGGAAATTGGTGGGCACCCATAGTTTAGGAAGGAAAACAATAAACTCCGAGTCAGTCATGTGACTGGTGTGAGAACTAAAACAGTTTATTTTTTTAAAACAAAACTAAGGAATATTTTTAAAGTCAATTCGAAATGCTTTTAAAAATGAAACTACCATAAGGCCTCCCGGCACACACACAATGCAAACGCAGACTTGGGGGAGATTTCTCCTTATGATAGTCAAAGATGCTTACTACGCAAAATCAAATCATTTTTTATATTATTATTAGTGCATAGTGTAGGAAACCTTTCGAAAGTAGAATATAAATCTTAGCCAGCATAGGTACCATTATATTATGCCTACTATAGCTTCCATATTAAATGGCAGGTTCTACAACTAAAACCATACAAGGTTCGTATTGTTTCTTTGGATTTCCAACAAATGGTCAGGCCAAGGAACTTCCCATTGCCACATGGGTACGCCTCTGGAAAGACGACCCGAGAACCTAACCGGATCTCTACCAATACAAGGTCGAGTTAACCTTCAAACTGGGTAACTACTGACACGAATATGTCATTCCCCGATCGTAACCGATCTATATCCGAGGATCCTCGATTCCAACAACCACAAAGTAATAAACTTGCAGCAACAACATAGGTTAAATATCTGGGCTCCATACCATGATACCACCTCTATCCAAAAGGAATGACATACACTAAAGGGGCGCTACCCTCTAATAACCTTGCCGCATCCTTCATGTTTTGACCATTTCCAGGGTGTGAGGTCCGACGAAGTCTCGTCCACAAAGCCACGCTTATACAAAAGCTGTGCTTTGATCACATATGCTCAACATCACTTCGTATGCCACATTACTAATTTGGGAATGTATCACTAGTAACCATCAACTACATAACATCTAAGGGTGTTAAGCTAAGAGAATAAATTCTCCGCCACCAACGGGAACATATTTGATAGAAACCATCTTTACATCTCAAATTGTAACGTCCGAAACACATCCATACAAGTCCGTTCCGGGATCGAACGGAACCGAAGGCACTTACAAAGAAGTCCTTGCAATCCGGATATTCACTAATCACGACCGGACTTCCCATCACAAAGGGTAATAAATTTCTATATCGGTGATCAGCCGATGCAGAAACATTCGACGGTAATACTTCCGTTTTCATAAATATCTGGTCTTCAACACCGGTCATCAAATGCAATCCATAACGACGTATCACATATTCGGAATGGGTTATACGACCCTAAGGTCCTTTCCCGGCTAACCCGAATAGTGAGCGCTTATTTTTTAAAATAAGTGTGCCATTCAAATTCAAGTAATCATAACAAATACCTATTTAAAGGTAAATATTGATAATCGGTTATTTAACTATCAATAGGCATGCTCAACATCACCAGATTCCAAATAATTTCCCAAATTAATTATTTTCCAAAATATCTTTACTAGATATATAATTTCCACACTTCAACCATTTGAAAACTAATTTTCAAATCACTTTTCACCTTTACCACTTTTGAAAACAAATTTCAATCATTTTCCTTACGCGGAAGTACTTTCATTTAAAATGGTTCATTTAAACCAATTAAATAAATCCTTACCGATTTACTTTATATTTACGTTCCAAATCCGTAAATTTATTCCCACACTTCAAAAATAAATCAACGTTTATTTTTAAACAAATTTCCCTTTCTTTTATAAATTCCATAGTGAATTTACAAATCCAAATATCTATGAATATATGATTTCTAAATCGATTTCTAAAATACATTTTCAAATTATCTTTAAAAGATAAAATCTCAAAATATTCACTTCATATTGGAAAACATTTCCATACTTATTTAATAATAATAAGTAATTCACAAATCCATTTATTTTTCAACACTTGGAAAATATTCAACATACTTAAATCGAAATTAAGTATATATTTCATTCTTTAAAGAAAACATTCTGTTAACACATTTATTTGGGTCAAAACGAATGTTGCGTAAAACATCGTTACAACAACCCAAAATCACTAGTATAGGGATTCGAAAATAAGATAGATATATAAATCCCAATACTATACAAAAAACATTTCCTTTCGGAAATCATTTACTATAACAACAGTGTTATAGTCCACAATTTCCTTTTATTTCTCGAAAACATCTATTTCAACAATGAATGTTGAAATCTATGGTTTCGACACTTAATGCATTTTAAAACAATTTCAAATCGTTTTAATTCCATTTTAAAGATTACTCCCTAAAACCTTCTATATTAAATTTATCAAATTCAATTGATTTCGGATTAATAAACAATGTTTATAAATCCTATTTCTATTTATAAAAACTTCAATTATAAAATCCCTTTTATAAATCAATTCAATTTATAACTCAACTTTATACACAAAATCCGATTTATAAGCTAATTATTTGTAAATCTTTTATTTTACAAAATCTATTCATTTCATAACTTCACAATTTATAAATCTATAAATTTTATTCAATTGTGAAATCCATTTATGCTTCATTTTAACACTTAATAAAACTCGTTTCACAATTCCTATATTTTTAAATTTATAAATATTAATCTTAGAAATCTTTTATATAAACCATTTATAATAATTCAAAAATCTCAATTTAAATAAACCAATCCTTTTAATAATTTATAAAACGTTATTTAAAACTTATATAACTCCAAAATCATACTTAAGTACTATTTTCCAAAAATGTAACTTTTATAACAATAAAATTATAATGTTTATTTATTTTAAAAATTCAAAATTTAATAAAATGTATACTTTCAAAAATCACTTTAAAATTCTTTTTTAAATCAAAATCATTATTTTAAAACTTCAAAAATGGATCGGATGATGCAACAGCACCAAATAGTTAATCACGACTTCCAAGCATCATATATCGATATGATAATCAATAAAATATCACAATATCTGTAATCAAATAAATACTGGTGAGGAATCCAGTTGGATTCCTCCAACCTGTTTCCCTGCATCCACAGACATTAGCACAATACCAATTCTGTTCCAATATGGAATATCGCGGTATATGGGATTCATAAAATATTATCCGCTATTATGCGGCGCAATAGGGTCTCATCCGCTATATAATGTAGGAAATCAACTCCAAGTACATAAATAATACCAATTTCAATCAAGATGGAATTATCGCGGTATATGTTTTTAATAAATAACATCCGCTTAATATACGGCGTATAATGTCTATTTTAACAATAAATAGACAACAATTTATCATTCAATCACACAATCATCAATTTTAAATCTAACTGTTTAAAATTTTAAATCGAAACAATTCGATTGAGTGAGAAGTTCTCACCTCACTTTCAATTCAGTTTCCGCGTTTTATTTCGAATAAAATTAATCGTGCGTTTAATTTTACCCAAAATTTTTACTAGCTCCAAACGACTCCAATCCTTTTCCATTGCGTAGTGCTCGACAAAACGAAGCCAACGCAATTCGTTTCGTGTGTTTTCAACCTCGTATGAAAAAGATATCAATTTTTAAAGTTCGTACACATTTTATATAATAGGATTTTACAACTTTTATTTTATTTTTATACCCTAAATCTCCTCAGCCGTTGGATCTGGGCCGCACGTATCAAGGCCGCACATACCTCTCCTCCCTCCCATGCAAAAACCTCCCAGATGAATGAAGCCGGATCCAAAAAACGCCCAAACCCTAATACACGCAAGTTATACACACCACTCCACGTCGATCGGAAAGTGCCAAACGAAAGCTCCTCACTTGTGCTACCTTCGGCCGCAACCAGGTGAAGCTCAGCCTCCCCAGGCTTTAGAAAAGACGTGCGCAACATATGAACTTTGAACGAGAATTCCCACTGATTCGATCAATTAAAATTGATCACAACCGTTGGATTTGTAGATTGCATTATGCTCTACAACTTTCGTGTTGGAAGTTTCTTGAATTAATCGGTGGATTTGAAGATAATTGGAGGGGAAAGTTATGAATTTTCGGCCATTGGTATAGTGGGAGGTGGCGGCTACTGTAAATTAGGTTAGGGTTTTATTCTTGTTGCAAATGTGAATATTAAAGTTGCTTATATAGAAAAATTCCAAAAACACTATTCATCCAAAAAAATTCGAACTCCAAACGAAGCATGCCGGCTGGCATTTCTAACGTTTACCCCGCGTTCCGAACACAATGGAATAGGTTTCGGATGCTAATTCGATCATCTGTGTGAGTTATGGCAATAAACGATCAATTTTAAATTAAACCGATAAAACGAATTTCTATGCGTTTTGGCTTGCCCTGGACAAACGGTAAATCCGATTAACACGAAATTTGAAACCTTACAATAATATCACATTATGGATCCGATGGAACTGGTTTTGTCGAAATCCGAGACTGTTTGAAAAATGGATATTTTAACTCGTCAATTAAATATTAAAATATTCAATTTTCACAAATTAACTTTAAATTCAATTTTAAAAGTTCTATAACATCATTCTAACTTCAACATGATTAAATAAAATTTTACAAATCATTTTCAATCATATTTAACCCAATTTCCAATTATTTCTGTAATTTCAAATATCAAAATTATCGATTTAATTATGCAATTAAATCCAGATATTCGAAATAAAATTATTCGACTTACAAATCTTACTTGTTAATATTTTTAATTCAATTAAATATACAAATTTTAATTAATAGAAATTCTGGGTCGTTACGAACTTCCCCCCTTAAAAGAATTTCGTCCTCGAAATTACCAAGTTAGAAAAAGTTACAGAATCCATTAACTTTCCAAAACAAACCATTCAAATTGGATTTTTCAAATCTCTTAAGTGTTTAACTTTCCCAAAATTCATAGTTAGACCTCTCTCAACAACTTTACTAAGTTTCCAAATCCAAACTTAGTTTTCATATATTTCCCAATTTTCTCATAAATATTCTAACACCTTAAGTTTTCGGAAAAATTCGCCAGAGTCTCCATTGCGCGGCTCGATCCAAAAAAATGATAGTATATATATCACAAATATACATCTCATCAAGTGATGAGGCATCCCGCAGGGGAAAAAAGTGTAAAAGTACGATATTTAATCCGAGATATGTACCTTATTTATTGTTAGCGAGCGTATACGGCTAATATAGCGCGAAAGCGAGCTCCAAATGCGAAGCATGCGCAATCCGCACCTACTAAACACTCAACAACAACATGAGAAACATGCATATATGAAAGTAACATCAATATACAACATATATCACTACAACAACTACATATGCCAATATAGCAAATGCAACAAAAGCAATAAATGCAACCACCAAACAACTATCATCCAACTAACATCCATATGACAACCAATGTATATTCAACATAACCAAATTATTCAGTTTACATTCAATTTGGTCCAACACTTTTAATTTCAATTGTTTTATATTAAATTGATTTTCATTCAATTATTCAACTTCCAATAACATTAGCCTTTAATGAATTAACATTTACATTCTTTATTCCTTATCAATTCTTTTACATTCGATTGATTAATATTCTATCCATTTATTAATTCAATTGCTAATTCCTTTAACAATTTAAAGTTGAATTTCATTTATATAACTCAAATTCACATTCATTTAATTCACTCGATTATTTTACTTCGATACCAAAATCAACTTCATTCAACATCATTTAAGTTACTTTCCATTTCAACATCATTTGTTTCAATTAAACTTAAGTTTTCCACTTATAATCCAATTCAGATTTCATTTCTATTTAACTTTTTCCAAAGTCAAATTTTCATCACTGTAACGACCCGTAGATTTCGTGAGTTTAATTGGGTTAAATTAATAAGTTTTGTAATTAAATTTAGTAGAAAAAAAACTTATAAATTAATATTGAAATGAAGGCTAAAATAACATATATGAATGGTAATTTAAGTCTTTTTTTGTAATATGAATAAATTTTTCAATAAATAAAATGGTGTAAGAATTGTACCTGAATATAATGTGAAGATAGAAATTATAGGGTAGGCATTAAATTTGTTAAGTGTAAATTTATGGGTATGATAACAAATTCGTGTGCATTATCTAAATAAATTGGTCAATTAATTTGTTAGAAATCAAAACCTTTTTAATTGGTAAATAATTTGACGTGTATTGATATAAACGTTACTTTAACGATTATTTATAAAGTAACGGAAGTGTAAATGGAATAAATGAAGTTATGCAGTAATGAGTGAATAAATAAAAATATTGCAACAAAATTGGAAACTGACATAACATTTATAAATGATAACGAGCATTGGTAATGAATAAATGAGAACAATTGAAATAAAACTTAAGGGTAATTAAAAGTTGAATAGTTACCATTGTAAGATACCTATTTGGGTAGTTGATTAACTTTAATGTGAAATGGATTGAAAACTTTTGGCCAAATTTGGGTAGTTAGTGTAGTTTTGATTTGTCATTGTAGTTTCTTAATTCTATAAGATGCAATCGATGTTAGCTTTATTTTAATATGACGTTTGGGTGATTTAAGAAGTGAAAAACCAAGATTTATTTATTTATTTGAAATTGAAATCCAATTTGGGGATTTATTGCAAATAAGTGAAATTAATGTTTAACTATTACGTTAAGAGGGTCTAATAAATTAAAAGGGAAATCAATAGGGATTAATCTAATTTAGGTTATATTAATATAAATTTGGGTAAAAAGGTGTTCGACCAAGGAAATAATATTAATTGGTTTTTTAGAAACCTTAATTTAAAATGTGAAGCAGACAAGATTTCACGTTATAACCATTTATACAAATCCAGGATGTATGTAGAAGTATTAAAGGAATAAAACGTAAACAAATGTTGAATAAACGAATAGGAATCAACATTTATTTATTTAATTGGATTTAACTACGATAGTATGATTTATTGCAATTAAATGAACCTATATAGACTTTTAAGTTATATTAAACAATAAGAAATTGGATGTCTTGTACGAAGTTAATATTGTGTGAATTATTAATAAAGAATAACTAGAATGGGATTCAAATTGGTATAATAATAGAAAGTGTTTATTTGTTGCTCTTAAGTAATAAAAATTTACAATAAGCAATTTAAAGCAACCGTTTAATTAACCAAATTCAATCCAATACAATTTATTAAAACGACAGTTAGGCTATAATTGAATATAGGTTTAAGTTAGAAACGTACACTTAATGCAAGATTGTAATTTGGGAAATAAGAAGAATGAAACCAAGAAAGAAGTTATAGAGGATAGTTAATTGAAATCAATGTATCTATTTGGCAAATATAATAAGTGTAGTACAATCCAAATTAAGGTAAGCAAGGTGTGAAGTTCTAATTTATTGAAATTGGTAGAATTTGGAATGGATTAAAGGTTACATAAATTGATGGTATGATACGTAATGAATTTTAGAATTTGAATATTTTTAAATAGTAAGTTAATTGATTTAATTTATAATAATTGGATGTAGTGCAAAGGAATGAAATCAAGTATTTAACCATTATTGAATATAAAAATTAAGTTGAAAACTGGAAGATTATGTGATAATTTTTAAATCCAATGGTAAACCCTTATATTGGAAATTTATGAATGGAATAAATATAGGTTAATTCAATAAAAAGGAAATTTTGGAAATTTATCTACAATTTTGAATTTTACGAAATTGAAGATTTATATTGATTTAATCTTTAATAAATTGACATATAAAATTTGTTAAATCATTTTAAATATTGAGAAAATAGTACTAAATCGATTGCAATAGATATAAATAAATTTTTACGTTAATGTTAATATAAAGTACTTTTTGAAGATAACGTCAAATTCATTTATGGAGATTTAGTCAAATGGGAACTTTGATTTTGAGAAATAAAAGCGTATTAATGTGACTAAAGGTTAGAGTACGATTATTGTATGTTGCCTATTTTGGTAGCTTGTTAATTTACAATTTTGAAATCAGTTACAATAATTTTTAATTGAGTATTGCGTTAATGTTAATTAAAGTAGTATTTGTAACAATGTTAAGACTTTCGTATTGGATAGTTTGTTGTAATATAAGACTTGGAAATAAAGTTATTAACGTATTGAAAAACAATTACATTTGATGAAATTAAAGGTTGAAATATTACATAGATAAGAATTTAGATGAAATAGATTAGTTTATGAAATAAAATGGTAAGTAATTATAATATTGTTATTAATAATAGACGTTACTTTAAGGATAATTAATGTAGTAACGTAAGGTGACAATGTAAAATTGAAAGGGAAACGTAAAATTTAGTTAGGGTAGTAATTTATGAATTGGGAATAAAATTCAAATGTTATATTAGGCTGTAAATCAATTTGGGAATAAAATTTTATTTAATTGGGGTAATTGATATATACTAATGTTAAATATATACATAAGATGATGATTGATTTAATAAAGAGAATTGAATATGAATGGTATAAAATTTCATTTGAAATAAGATTTTATAATTTATTGAATTTACTTTAACTAAAAGTAAACACTAAAATTTTTGCAATAAATCTTTATTTGATATGGAGGTTTGGTTAATAAATTTGAAGCTAATTGCAATCAAAAATGATAGGAATGGTAAGTTGACCATTTACTCATAATAAGATCTAAAAATCAAATAAATGGATTATTGGAATTTAAATTTGACAAATTGTGAATTCATTTAAATTCGGATCCATCTGTCTATTCCAACTTCATCTATAAATACCCCGCTAAACCCTAGCCTCCGCCTATTCTCATCTGTCTGCGCGTAAAATTTCATCAGCTCCTTCTCCTCCTCAATGGCAGACAAACAAATATTAGATCCAAATAAAAATTCCAAACCAAATCAAAAGCTAAAATTCAAACTTCTCAGAAAAATCTAGAAGTAAAACGCATAAGGGAGAGAGGGAAAGAAAGGGGGATGACGTGGTGCTTGATGGTGTTCTTTTATTTTTATTCTTTTTTCTTTTTCTTTTTTTTTAAATTTCAATCACCATTAATGCGTATAACTTTCTCCTACGAACCTCGTTTCACGCGAGATTTTTTTTGTTAGGATCGTAATAAAATTCCAGATCTTTTGATACTGGTTTGGACAGATTTGGAGACCGTCGAATTTTTGGGTTTAGATCGGATTTAAATTCGATTTAAATTCAAAAGGTGAGTGTTTTAACCCACTCACAACTTCTAAAAATTTTTATGTTTGTTAATTTGACTTTAGATATGAGTAGAGATTTATTTATGACTGTTTGGCATGTTTTATTCATTATCTCTGTTAAATCGCATTTATTTAATATAACTGTTAATTAATTTATTGCATATAAATTTGACAGTTAAAATTTATTTATTTGCATATTAACTGCCAGTCATAGTTATGTTAAATTTTTATTTCATATTAACTGCCAGTTTAATTTACGTTTATTTTTGCATATAAACTGCCAATTAACAGTTATTGAATTTATTTTGAGTATAAACTGGTAATTGATACCATTATTTATCACCTGTTATATATTGATGATTGTTTGAAATTGGATGATGACTGTAACAACCCGCATATTTATCGATTATATATTTAAATATTTTATTTAAATATTTCACCGTTCATCGGATTTTGGTCCGGAAAGCTACTTTGTGCAAACTGTCGAATTGGGACTCGAGACCACCCCCATTGAGTTCAAAATGACATTTGCGACCTTTTTGAGTATAAGCTTCAATATGTTTGGAGAAAGTTGATTTTTGCCACTTTTTACTTAGGGCTTTGGTCTGGGCTGAGCCCATTAACCCCACTTAACTCAGTTCCAACCCTCTCCTCTTCATTCACTTCTCTTCTATTTTCCTTATACTCAAGCTTTGATGTTAATGGAGAGTGGAAGTGGAAATTAAAACTCCAAGCCCTAGCTTCCTTTGCAAATCCATCTTCTTGCTCCAAAGTTCAAGAGAACCCATTGGTAAGCTTCCTCTTCTTCTTCTCCAACTCATTCTCTCTTTGATTTCAGAAATTTCCTAAACCTAATTTAGGAAATATTTTACTTGTAAGCTTAGATTGAAGCTTCTAGAGTTGTTATTGAAGAGGAATTGATCTTAGCTTGTTTTAAAAGCTTCTCCTTCATTGATTTGGGTTCAAAGGTGAGATTTTTATCTCACATCTATGACTATAATTACGTTTGGTTGTTGGGTATGAATTCCTAACACTTCTTCATGTGCATTTGCTTTGGAATTGGATTGGTTTTGTGAATATTCCAATTTTTAGGTTTTTAAGTCAAATTTGTGTGAAAATCTTTTCATGGATGTTTGATCATGCTTTTGGTGATGCACCGAGGAGCATATAGGGCCGGGTTGCCAATGTTCGTCCGGTTGCATTTTGGAAGAGTTTGCTCTTCATTTGAATTAGGTTGAAAAATAGCCCAGGCATGATTCAGTCGACTGAAAACTCTGTTCAGTCGACTGAACCTGAAACCCGTGAGTTTCCAGGCATGATTCAGTCGACTGAATTCTTCTGCACAGTCGACTGAACCTGGAAACAGAAAGTTTCCTGAACCTGGAAAATTTCCAGGTACAGGGTCAGTCGACTGAAAACTCTGTTCAGTCGACTGAACCTGCTGTTTCAGTCCAGTTTGCCTTTTCGGATTGAATTTCCAATTTAAATCGATTCGTGATGATCCTATTTGTTGTTATCATTTATTATCGAGGTCGCTCGATCCTATCCTCCCTTAGGTCTTCACTGGGTCGTACCGTTTTGGACGGGGAGCTGCCCCGCACCCCGCCGGGGGCGCTGCCCCCTGGACCCCCGCGACCTGACCGGGCAGGTCGAACCCCGTAGCAGGGGCGTTGCCCCCGCACCCCACCTTGGGGGTTGCCACCCCCCTGGACCCCCCTCCGTAGGGGATCTTATCTGAAAAACATTCAACAGAACTTGCTTTGTTGAGATGCTGAGTTGACCATTCGTCGAGACATACTATCTTGGGCTTCTCGGTCGATTTTATGGATTTTTGAATATCTATGTCGATGGATTCTTTATCGGTTTCTTTGGATTTTATTCACGTCTTCGAATGTGAATTTTTATGATTGATTGTTTCTACAATCACTTCTATGATTTGTCACTTTAAAATATAAAGGTTTTCTATACTAGTAGTAAATATCAAAACTCTTTCAACAAAATGATTTCAACTCTATTTTCAATAACAAAGCTCTTTTCTTAAACCGTTTTCCAATCTACTAGTATATACCAACCTTTACCTCACTCGAATGAGAAATTGAATTAAACGGCTTAGTAAAACAAGTGGTATGAAACGCTTGCGTTTGCTTCGTCGGTTAACTCTTGGACTTGTTCGATTGAACCTTTTTGTGACAATTTTCTAGTGGAGATCTACAATTTGTTCGCAAATATTTAAGTTAAGCTAGTGGTTATGGGACATGATGCTAAGCTCATATATTTACTAGCTTATTGTAATTGACACTTCTCGTTGATCATGACGATCATTTTATGATTTAGACTAGCAATTGTGCGATGTCTCTTTGTTTGCATGGTTAGGCTAGACACCATTTGTGTGATTTCGACTCACACATACCTTTTTGCTTTTTGGTTAGCCTAGACACCATTTGTGTGATTTCGACTCACACATATCTTTTCTGTTTGCGAGGTTAGGCTAGACACCATTTGTGTGATTTCGACTCACACATACCTTTTTGCTTTTTGGTTAGCCTAGACCTCATCTGGGTGATTTCGACTCACCTATATGGGGTAGCTCCCCATGGTCTTCGGACCGTCGTGTGATAGGCCTCTTTCCCTTTTTCTGTAATTTCTGGATTTCGTGTGTTGAATTCTGGAAGTTATGCTTCACCAATTTTAGTGATTTTCATTGATATGATTTATCAATTTCCTTTTTTGTGCATTAGTGGTTTCGTGTGTCATTGACTTGTTGTGAATACAAGTTTTGGGGTATGAAACCTCTTTTTGGATCTTTGTGAAGATTCTTGTGATATTGATTAACCTTTTGTTGATTGTCATTTACATGCTTATTGTAGTATGTCAGTATGGATACTTTATGTTTATGACATATCATCTGATATTTATAGCTAGACTGATCCGTTTATTATTTTCTTATAAATAATACTCGGGTCAGACCGAGATGTTACAGGTGCTTCTGCTTGACTTCTCCCCGGGGATTCATTACACTGACTTTTGGCTAACCTTAGATTAGCAGTTTTTGTTGTATACACTTGAGATATAGACTCATAGTTGTATTCTTTTGTATAGCACGTGTTGCTATTCTCTTGTATTATTTTGGATCTATTTGACCACTACTCAGATGAACACTTTCATGTGCTATTTATATATTCATATCTTCTTCCGCCTTTGTGATATGAATTGTCTGTGACTGAATTATGTTATGTTTATTTCTATATTTGTTTCCGAAGGATCTATATAGCCACCGCGTAGTAGCTTTGAGTTTGTGTCGGTATGTCGGATTTCCTCTTGAAAAAGAAATGCATGTTATACTATCTGACATATCGGTGCTCGCGCAAAGAAATTACACGGATGGTCGCTCCTCAACAGCCTTATTCTCCGTGCTAGTTGACAGCATTACTCCATAGTGTTCTTGGCTAGCGTGGGTATAGAGGTGGGGCGTCACAATGACTGTGATAAATGGATGAATGGATGATTAATTTTATTAATTGCAAGTTGCTATGCATTTCATTTCATTCGGGATTGCGGTTTGAAATGATATACAACTGCATTTTTATTTTAAATTGCGGATTGAAATGATAAACATCCGTATCACTTGACCATAGGGTAGAAAATTTTATACAAGCACCGCGGTATATATATATAATATATTTTGAAATGTTTTTGGTTTTGTAAAGCTATATATTTGGTTTATGGATATTGATTTGGTTATTTATATATATATAGTAATTTTCAGGTTTTAAACTTTGTATAAATTTGATTTGAAGTATAAAATAAAGTTTGATTTTCGAGATCAAATACGATTAAGAATTTATTTAAAATTTAATTTCTGGAGTTTTAATGACTTAAAAGAGAACAAGATTGGAAGATGAATATTTAGTTAAATTGAAGTTTAATGAAAAGTTATAATTTTAAAAGAATATGATTTTTATAACTTGATTTTTGTGTAGAGTGATTTAAATGAATATCAGATTGATTTAAATGAATATATAATAAATTAAAAGATTTTCCAGTCATGTGAAGTTAAAGGTTTCTTAAATTATATTGAATTCATTAAGTAAAGATTTCAAGTTTAAAAAAAATAAGTAATTGAATTTAATATATATGGATTTGTCAAATGAGTTGTTTTTGAAATGGTGAAAATATTTAAAGCTTTGAAACATAAAAATTGAAATGGTATTTGGTAGTTTAAATCGATATTTGAAATTGATTTGTGAAATCTAAAGAAGCCATTTTGTTTTATAAAAGTAATTTAATATTTAACCATTTAAGAAATGGAAACTTGTTTCAAAGTTATGATTTTCAAGGTAGTATAATTTGAAAATATTATATTCAAGAGTTTTGATTTCTAAATATTTTTCTTTGAAAACCCTATGATTTTGGAAAAGAATATATTGGAAAATAAAGATGATATCATATTGTTTTGGGCTTTAAAAGGAAATGATATTAAAAGCATAAATTATTTTAAATGACCGCGGTGTTATAATAACGTTTGGTTGTTGAAGAGACCGGGATCGGAAGTTGTCATACTCTCTGCCAACTCCGAAAACCACTTTAACAACCGTGTACGCGATGGAGATTCCAGAATGAAGTAGGTTGGTGGCGGCGTTTCCTTTGAGGTAAATACGTGGACCCAACTCCCGTGAGTTGGCATAAGGTGGCTAAAACATGAGCGATTCTCGGGCCAATGAGGTCATTCCTCTGATCGGACACTCCTCTTCGATACTATACTTTGACTTTGGATTGATTGGGTGACCACCTTTATTTTTGATTTTGGGGGAGTTTGATCAAGGTGGGCGGCAGCTGCGCGCTGCGCGTTTCCACCAGCCCGGATAGCAATTGGTATATCTACCCTGGCATTGCCTAGTTGTGCCGTGTCACCTACCCTATCGAGCCTTGTACGAGTTTGGATTTCTCCCGTAGACCGTGTGGTATCCTCTGGTGGCTTCCCGATCAGGAGGGACTATGATATTGGATGGACTGTTGGGACTATTACGTGTTAAGGTGGAAAATGTAAAGCCTTAATGCTATTTAAAAGTAAGTTTATTTTACAATTAGACACTATTATAATAGCGCAATATACTACATAGTAAATAGTTTAACGGATCCTTAGGAGATGTAAATCACGAGCATCTCTTGAGTTACTGCACTCATATTTAATTTTGCTAATTTAACTTACATAAGATCTTTTAGTTCTGACTCGAGTGTTTTTGTCTTTTCAAATTCGCTCGGGTCAGTCCGAGCGTTTCAGGATTTGAAGACTTTATTTCTGGAGGACGAAGACAAAGATTTCATTATTATTATTATTATTATTATTATTATTATTATTATTATTATTATTATTATTATTATATGGTTCCACTACACCCTGTGTTCCACTGCATTGATATTTATTGGTATGTGAACTCTAGTATTTATTGTGTAAAGAAGAATCAAATGTCTTGTAAATAGTTTTTGTGAACTGTATATTTATTATTATATTTTATCCTTCCGCTGTGAGATTCTGTTTAGTTTTTTCCTTTCTCTGTTTTTCTTATTTACCCCATAACAATCCGCTATTCCGTATGGTTTGAATTGGCACGTGTGTCGATTTAAATCGTGTGAAAAGGCGGGATGTTACAATTGGTATCAGAGCTTTGGTTTAGCGATAAACCTTAGCTTTGTGGGGTTTGACTCTTTACTAATAGGGTAGTAATACCCTATGGGAGTCGCTGAGTGTATATATATGAGAGAGCGTATTTGTTAGTGTTATAAAAGGTTTTAATATTGTGTTAATTTGTTCCGTTTGGTATTTATAAATTCTGGTTGGTGCATGGGACGCTGTGACATCAATAGGAATTTCTAAACACTTAATTGGACAAACCGACATAATATTTGTTTTTAATATAGGTGAATGAAATAATTTTGCCTATAATATTTTCTATATATAAAATAAAATTTTCAAATGATATCTATATTTGGTTGCAATATATTGGTTGTTAGGAATAAAATTTATAAATAATAGGTAAATAAGATTAAAAATAAATAAATGTAATTTGGGAATTTAGAACTTAAGTTCCGGGGGTTTTGAAAACTTCTTTCAGATGATTTGGAATATAATAATATTGTTATAAGTATTTTCTGATATAAATATTTAATATAATTAAAAAGAAATTGTTTTAAAGAAGATTTTTGGAGAAAATAAGTTTTGTACTTTCCTATCTGTCGTTGGAAAATAATTTCGGTGATGAGTGCACGCATCATCGACATTCATTTTCGAGTTTCGAAGTGGGAAGGCCACTGTAGTAATTTACTGTAGAATCGTTAAGAAATTTTATCGTTTTAATTATAATTAGATATATATATATATATATATATGTTAAGTGTAGATATCTATCTATTATTTTAAGTGATTTAAAATTAAACACGGTATTTGGTTCTTAGGTTCCAGTTAATTAATAGGACAATTAAGTGTAGCAAATTTGAACCTTTAAGTAAAGTAAAAATGGTATAAAATGAAATTGGAAATTTGTAACCTATGAAATAAAGATTACAATTATTGAACTTTAATTTAATTTAAGGAAATAGAACAAACTTGTATACCTTTCAATTATACTCTTAAATAACATATATAACTTACCAAATATTAAAAGTTGAAATGTTTAATAGGAAATGTAATGAAAATTGTGCAAGTAAAGGTAGGTAATGAAGTATTCAATGAAATTGCTGTTAAATGAAAATTTAATGTTACAAACTTAAGTTATAATTGAAATTTTACCAAGTAAATATAATTAAAGGTAAGTATGGTAAATAAACGATTATAAACTTAAGTAATTAAAGTGAAAATAAATGAATGTAATATAATATAGAAATTGTAAATTTAAGAAATAGGGTAGAGTTATTTCTGAATATAATTGAAAGAAATAAAATTGAATGAAATAAATGAAAAGAATCAAACAACTAATGTATGAAATAAAATTTATAATAAGTTAATTTGATTTGTTGATTGAAATTGTTGTTTGTCGTGGTTTGGAGTTGTTGGGTAAGGGAACTTTAATCTTGTTGGGATGGATGAATAATCCATTGTGTTTAATCTAAGACTGTTGAGTAAATGATGCACTTGATGGTTTATTCTTCATTCCGTATAACTTAAAAGTTTTAAACCCGAACAACTATTTGTTTGTTTGATTTGAATGGTTGTTTTGTTTTTGTTGTGTATGATGTTTGTTGAAATTGTTGGTTGTTGTATTGATTTGTTGATAGTGATTGAAACCACTTAAATATTTCACTTTATATAAATTGTTAACCCTTTGGATTTTATAAGTGAAATACAGGTTATGGAAGCAATTGTTACTACTTTTGGTTCCATAAATTAAGTGTAAATTGCCCGACAAATAGGTACGTTTCGGATTACGGTTTATAGCGCTATTTTATATATTTTCCCGTGTAGGGATATTTAATTTGAAAAATATATGTTGTATATTGTTATATTTAATATTATATTTTCTCCCGAGCCTCTCCGTAAAAAGGAGACTGCCAAAATTTTCCGTAAATTTGGGACTTAGAAATTTTTGAAATGTTTTTCCAAACTTTATTTATTTAAGTATAAAAAGATATAATGGTTATAAAACAGGTATATTTTGTTTAAAGTAATAAATTTAGTAAATTATTGTTTATAAGTTAAATATTTTGGATAAGATGTATTGTTATTAAATTCTTCTTTTCCCATCTTTTCCTTTTCGGGGACGAAAAGTTTTGAGGGGGGCAGAGTGTAACGACCCGTAGATTTCGTGAGTTTAATTGGGTTAAATTAATAAGTTTTGTAATTAAATTTAGTAGAAAAAAACTTATAAATTAATATTGAAATGAAGCCTAAAATAACACATATGAATGGTAATTTAAGTCTTTGTTTGTAATATGAATAAATTTTTCAATAAATAAAATAGTGTAAGAATTGTACCTGAATATAATATGAAGATAGAAATTATAGGGTAGGCATTAAATTTGTTAAGTGTAAATTTATGGGTATGATAACAAATTCGTGTGCATTATCTAAATAAATTGGTCAATTAATTTGTTAGAAATCAAAACCTTTTTAATTGGTAAATAATTTGATGTGTATTGATATAAACGTTACTTTAACGATTATTTATAAAGTAACGGAAGTGTAAATGGAATAAATGAAGTTATGCAGTAATGAGTGAATAAATAAAAATATTGCAACAAAATAGGAAACTGACATAACATTTATAAATGATAACGAGCATTGGTAAGGAATAAATGAGAACAATTGAAATAAAACTTAAGGGTAATTAAAAGTTGAATAGTTACCATTGTAAGATACCTATTTGGGTAGTTGATTAACTTTAATGTGAAATGGATTGAAAACTTTTGGCCAAATTTGGGTAGTTAGTGTAGTTTTGATTTGTCATTGTAGTTTCTTAATTCTATAAGATGCAATCGATGTTAACTTTATTTTAATATGACGTTTGGGTGATTTAAGAAGTGAAAAACCAAGATTTATTTATTTATTTGAAATTGAAATCCAATTTGGGGATTTATTGCAAATAAGTGAAATTAATGTTTAACTATTACGTTAAGAGGGTCTAATAAATTAAAAGGGAAATCAATAGGGATTAATCTAATTTAGGTTATATTAATATAAATTTGGGTAAAAAGGTGTTCGACCAAGGAAATAATATTAATTGGTTTTTTAGAAACCTTAATTTAAAATGTGAAGCAGACAAGATTTCACGTTATAACCATTTATACAAATCCAGGATGTATGTAGAAGTATTAAAGGAATAAAACGTAAACAAATGTTGAATAAACGAATAGGAATCAACATTTATTTATTTAATTGAATTTAACTACGATAGTATGATTTATTGCAATTAAATGAATCTATATAGACTGTTAAGTTATATTAAAGTAATAAGAAATTGGATGTCTTGTACGAAGTTAATATTGTGTGAACTATTAATAAAGAATAACTAGAATGGGATTCAAATTGGTATAATAATGGAAAGTGTTTATTTGTTGCTCTTGAGCAATAAAAATTTACAATAAGCAATTTAAAGCAACCGTTTAATTAACCAAATTCAATCCAATACAATTTATTAAAACGACAGTTAGGCTATAATTGAATATAGGTTTAAGTTAGAAACGTACACTTAATGCAAGATTGTAATTTGTGAAATAAGAAGAATGAAACCAAGAAAGAAGTTATAGAGGATAGTTAATTGAAATCAATGTATCTATTTGGCAAATATAATAAGTGTAGTACAATCCAAATTAAGGTAAGCAAGGTGTGAAGTTCTAATTTATTGAAATTGGTAGAATTTGGAATGGATTAAAGGTTACATAAATTGATGGTATGATACGTAATGAATTTTAGAATTTGAATATTTTTATATAGTAAGTTAATTGATTTAATTTATAATAATTGGATGTAGTGCAAAGGAATGAAATCAAGTATTTAACCATTATTGAATATAAAAATTAAGTTGAAAACTGGAAAATTATGTGATAATTTTTAAATCCAATGGTAAACCCTTATATTGGAAATTTATGAATGGAATAAATATAGGTTAATTCAATAAAAAGGAAATTTTGGAAATTTATCTAAAATTTTGAATTTTACGAAATTGAAGATTTATATTGATTTAATCTTTAATAAATTGACATATAAAATTTGTTAAATCATTTTAAATATTGAGAAAATAGTACTAAATCGATTGCAATAGATATAAATAAATTTTTACGTTAATGTTAATATAAAGTACTTTTTGAAGATAACGTCAAATTCATTTATGGAGATTTAGTTAAATGGGAACTTTGAGTTTGAGAAATAAAAGCGTATTAATGTGACTAAAGGTTAGAGTACGATTATTGTATGTTGCCTATTTTGGTAGCTTGTTAATTTACAATTTTGACATCAGTTACAATAATTTTTTATTGAGTATTGCGTTAATGTTAATTAAAGTAGTATTTGTAACAATGTTAAGACTTTTGTATTGGATAGTTTGTTGTAATATAAGACTTGGAAATAAAGTTATTAACGTATTGGAAAACAATTACATTTGATGAAATTAAATGTTGAAATATTACATAGATAAGAATTTAGATGAAATAGATTAATTTATGAAATAAAATGGTAAGTAATTATAATATTGTTATTAATAATAGACGTTACTGTAAGGATAATTAATGTAGTAACGTAAGGTGAAAATGTAAAATTAAAAGGGAAACGTAAATTTTTGTTAAGGTAGTAATTTATGAATTGGGAATAAAATTCAAATGTTATATTAGGCTGTAAATCAATTTGGGAATAAAATTTTATTTAATTGGGGTAAATTGATATATACTAATGTTAAATATATACATATGTTTATGATTGATTTAATAAAGAGAATTGAATACGAATGGTATAATATTTCATTTGAAATAAGATTTTATAATTTATTGAATTTACTTAATTAAAGGTAAACACTAAAAGTTTTGCAATAAATCTTTATTTGATATGGAGGTTTGGTTAATAAATTTGAAGCTAATTGCAATCAGAAATGATAGGAATGGTAAGTTGGCCATTTATTAATAATAAGATCTAAAAATCAAATAAATGGATTATTGGAATTTAAATTTGACAAATTGTGAATTTGTTTAAATTCGGATCCATCTGTCTATTCCAACTTCATCTATAAATACCCCGCTAAACCCTAGCCTCCGCCTATTATCATCTGTCTGGGCGTAAAATTTCATCGGCTCCTTCTCCTCCTCAATGGCAGACAAACAAATCTTAGATCCAAATAAAAATTCCAAACCAAATCAAAAGCTAAAATTCAAACTTCTCAGAAAAATCTGGAAGTAAAACGCATGAGGGAGAGAGGGAAAGAAAGGGGGATGACGTGACGCTTGAAGGTGTTCTTTTATTTCTATTCTTTTTTCTTTTCTTTTTTTTCAAAATTTCAATCACCATTAATGCGTATAACTTTCTCCTACGAACTTCGTTTCACGCGAGATTATATTTGTTAGGATTGTAATAAAATTCCAGATCTTTTGACACTAGTTTGGACAGATTTGGAGACCGTCGAATTTTTGGGTTTAAATCGGATTTAAATTTGATTTAAATTCAAAAGGTGAGTGTTTTAACCCACTCACAACTTCTAAAATTTCTTACGTTTGTTAATTTAACTTTAGATATGAGTAGAGATTTATTTATGACTGTTTGGCATGTTTTATTCATTATCTCTGTTAAATCGCATTTATTTAATATAACTGTTAATTAATTTATTGCATATAAATTTGACAGTTAGAATTTATTTATTTGCATATTAACTGGCAGTCATTGTTATGTCAAATTTTTATTTCATATTAACTGCCTGTTAAATTTACGTTTATTTTTGCATATAAACTGCCAATTAACAGTTATTAAATTTATTTTGAGTATAAACTGGTAATTGATACCATTATTTATCACCTGTTATATATTAATGATTGTTTGAAATTGGATGATGACTGTGATAAATGGATGAATGGATGATTAATTTTATTAATTGCAAGTTGCTATGCATTTCATTTCATTCGAGATTGCGGTTTGAAATGATATACAACCGCATTTTTATTTTAAATTGCGGATTGAAATGATAAACATCCGTATCACTTGACCATAGGGTAGAAAATTTTATACAGGCACCGCGGTATATATATAAAATATATTTTGAAATGTTTTTGGTTTTGTAAAACTATATATATATATATGGTTTATGGATATTGATTTGGTTATTTATATATATATACTAATTTTCAGGTTTCAAGCTTTGTATAAATTTGATTTGAAGTATAAAATAAAGTTTGATTTTCGAGATCAAATACGATTAAGAATTTATTTAAAAATTAATTTTTGGAGTTTTAATGACTTAAAAGAGAACAAGATTGGAAGATGAATATTAAGTTAAATTGAAATTTAATGAAAAGTTAGAATTTTAAAAGAATACGATTTTTATAACTTGACTTTTGTGTAGAGTGATTTAAATGAATATCAGGTTGATTTAAATGAATATATAATAAATTAAAAGATTTTCCAGTCATGTGAAGATAAAGGTTTCTTAAATTATATTGAATTCATTAAGTAAAGATTTCAAGTTTAAAAAAAAAATAAGTAATTGAATTTAATATATATGGATTTGTCAAATGAGTTGTTTTTTAAATGGTGAAAATATTTAAAGCTTTGAAACATAAAAATTGAAATGGTATTTGGTAGTTTAAATCGATATTTGAAATTGATTTGTGAAATCTAAAGAAGCTATTTTGTTTTATAAAAGTAATTTAATATTTAACCATTTAAGAAATGGAAACTTGTTTCAAAGTTATGATTTTCAAGGTAGTATAATTTGAAAATATTATATTCAAGAGTTTTGATTTCTAAATATTTTTCTTTGAAAACCCTATGATTTTGGACAAGAATATATTGGAAAATAAAGATGATATCATATTGTTTTGGGTTTTAAAAGGAAATGATATCATATTTATATGGTTTTGAAATGGATATTTTATTCGGGTTTTAAAAGCATAAATTATTTTAAATGACCGCGGTGTTATAATAACGTTTGGTTGTTGAAGAGACCGGGATCGGAAGTTGTCATACTCTCTGCCAACTCCGAAAACCACTTTAACAACCGTCTACGCGGTGGAGATTCCAGAATGAAGTAGGTTGATGGCGGCGTTTCCTTTGAGGTAAATACGTGGACCCAACTCCCGTGAGTTGGCATAAGGTGGCTAAAACAGGAGCCATTCTTGGGCCAATGAGGTCATTCCTCTGATCGGACACTCCTCTTCGATACTATACTTTGACTTTGGATTGATTGGGTGGCCACCTTTATTTTTGATTTTGGGGGAGTTTGTTCGAGGTGGGCGGCAGCTGCGCGCTGCGCGTTTCCACCAGCCCGGATAGCAATTGGTATATCTACCCTGGCATTGCCTAGTTGTGCCGTGTCACCTACCCTATCGAGCCTTGTACGAGTTTGGATTTCTCCCGTAGCCCGTGTGGTATCCTCTGGTGGCTTCCCGATCAGGAGGGACTATGATATTGGATGGACTGCTGGGACTATTACGTGTTAAGGTGGAAAATGTAAAGCCTTAATGCTATTTAAAAGTTTATTTTACAATTAGACACTATTATAATAGCGCAATATACTACATAGTAAATAGTTTAACGGATCCTTAGGAGATGTAAATCCCGAGCATCTCTTGAGTTACTGCACTCATATTTATTTCTGCTAATTTAACTTACATAAGATCTTTTAGTTCTGACTCGAGTGTTTTTGTCTTTTCAATTTCGCTCGGGTCAGTCCGAGCGTTTAAGGATTTGAAGACTTTATTTCTGGAGGACGAAGACAAAGATTTCAATATTATTATTATTATTATTATTATTATTATATGGTTCCACTACACCCTGTGTTCCGCTGCATTGATATTTATTGGTATGTGAACTCTGATATTTATTGTGTAAAGAAGAATCATATGTCTTGTAAACAGTTTTTGTGAACTGTATATTTATTATTATATTTTATCCTTTCGCTGTGAGATTCTGTTTAGTTTTTTCCTTTCTCTGTTTTTCTTATTTACCCCATAACAATCCGCCATTCCGTATGGTTTGAATTGGCACGTGTGTCGATTTAAATCGTGTAAAAAGGCGGGATGTTACAATCACTTATTCAAATTCAGATTTATTTTGCTTTACCAAATTGTTTAACCATTTTTAACAATTTGTTTCACTTTCATTTTCTCATTTCATAAGTTATACAACTCATATTCGACAATTACCACTTGGATTTTATTGATTCACTTATATTTACTTTAATTTAACTCCATCCTTTAAGTTGAATTTATTCTATCAAAATTCAAATTGTATATGTTATCAACTCATTTATCATTCCCATAATATTTTAAATGGGATTCTAGAGTCTTTTCAACCTTTCAAAACCATTTTTGAAATCAATTCAATTACCCTTTGAATTTCAAAACCCAAATCCAAATTTTCCAAACAACTTTCATTTAAAATAATTTGGCAACTATCCCTCTTTTGGAAACCCGAAAATGAACACCAATGATGTTGCAATCATCATCGGAATTATTTTCCAGTGACCAAAAAGAGTTTAGAGCTTTAATTTCTCCAAAACAATTTTTTTCCAAACCTTTGAAAACCATTTTCAAACTCAAAAAGGAATTTAATCTTTTCCAAATTGCAAATCCTTTCAAAACATTTCCAAATATTCCTTTAGAATTTTACTTCAAATTACAAATCACATTTATAAATCTTTTACTTATATAATTTCATTTATTATATATAAGATTATTTCACAAGTGTAAATCATTTTAATTATAACTTCATACTTATAATTCATTTGCTTATAAAATTTATTCTTTTACAGCTGTTGTTTTTATTTAACTTATTCAACAACCAAACAATCAATTCATATAGACTTTAATAATTCTGAAAAATTATTCCTTCATATATAAAATATAATCAAGGTAAAATTATTTCATTTACCCAATTTCAAAACAATACCGTGTCAGTTTATCTTGTTTAAGAGTTTAGAAACCCCTATCGATCACGGTTGTACTTCCCGCACCGACCAGAATTCATAAACAATCAACCGATATATCAACACAATACAAAACAATTTATATTCACTAACAAATACGCGCTCATAGCTATTATTAAACTCAAACTGATTCTAGAGTACTACTGACTCCATCTCTAATGAGTAATACCCAACAGAGCCATGGTTGTCGCTTAACCATATGCTCTGATACCAAATGTAACGAGTGAACTCAGTAGCGACCGGTAGGCTTTGCAACCATTCCAGACCTACCGTGGCTACAAACTGGTAACTGAAACTTGCTTTTACGGCCAGCCTTTCGACTGTCATGGGTTACGCCTAACCAACCCCGTAAAGAGGACATGTGGGGGTAAGAGTCTCCCGTCTGCCACGTAACGCAAAGCGAGAACCCCCCATCACATTTCACTAAGACAAGCAAGTCTCGTCCACAAAGCCACGCTTATACAAAAGTTGTGCTTTGATCACATATGCTCAACAGCACTTCGTATGCCACATTTCCAATTTGGGAATGTATCACTAGTAACCATCAACTACATAACCTCTAAGGGTGTTAAGCTAAGAGAATAAATTCTCCACCACCAACAGGAACATATTTGATAGAAACCCTCTTTAAATCTCAAATTGTAACGTCAGACACACATCCATACAAGTCTGTTCCGGGATCGAACGGAACCGAAGGCACTTACAAAGAAGTCCTTACAATCCGGATATTCACTAATCACGTCCGGACTTCCCATCACAAAGGGTAATAAATTTCTATATCGGGGATCAGCCGATGCAGAAACATTCGACGGTAATCCTTCCGTTTTTATAAATATCCGGTCTTCAACACCGGTCATCAAATGCAATCCATAACGACGTATCACATATTCGGAATGGGTTATACGACCCCAAGGTCCTTTCCCGGCTAACCCGAATAGTGAGCGCTTATTTTTAAAAAATAAGTGTGGCATTCAAATTCAAGCAATCACAACAAATACCTATTTAAAGGTAAATATTGATAGTCGGTTATTTAACTATCAATAGGCATGCTCAACATCACCAGATTCCAAATAATTTCCCAAATTATTTATTTTCCAAAATATCTTTACTAGATATATAATTTCCACACTTCAAACATTTGAAAACAAATTTTCAAATCACTTTTCACCTTTACCACTTTTGAAAACAAATTTCAATCATTTTCCTTACGCGGAAGTACTTTCATTTTAAAATGGTTCATTTAAACCAATTAAACAAATCCTTACCGATTTACTTTATATTTACGTTCAAAATCCATAAATTTATTCCCACACTTCAAAAATAAATCAACGTTTATTTTTAAACAAATTTCCCTTTCTTTTATGAATTCCATAGTGAATTTACAATTCCAAAATATATATGAATATACGATTTCTAAAACGATTTCTAATATTCATTTTCAATTTATCTTTAAAAGATAAAATCTCAAAATATTCACTTCATATTGGAAAACATTTCCATACTTATTTAATAATAATAAGTAATTCACAAATCCATTTATATTTCAACACATGGAAAATATTCAACATACTTAAATCGAAATTAAGTATATATTTCATTCTTTAAAGAAAACATTCTCTTAACACATTTATTTGGGTCAAAACGAATGTTGCGTAAAACATCGTTACGACAACCCAAAATCACTAGTATAGGGATTCGAAAATAAGATAGATATATAAATCCCAATACTGTACAAAAAAACATTTCCTTTCGAAAATCATTTACTATAACAACAGTGTTATAGTCCACCATTTCCTTCTATTTCTCGAAAACGTCTATTTCAACAATGAATGTTGAAATCTATGGTTTCGACACTTAATGCATTTTAAAACAATTTCAAATCGTTTTAATTCCATTTAAAATATCACTACCTAAAACCTTCTATATTAAATTTATCAAATTTAATTGATTTCGGATTTATAAACAATGTTTATAAATCCCATTTCTATTTATAAAAACTTCAATTATAATTTCCCTTTTATAAATCAATTCAATTTATAACTCAACTTTATACCCAAATTCCGATTTATAAGTTAATTACTTGTAAATCTTTTATTTTACAAAATCTATTCATTTCATAACTTCACAATTTATAAATCTACAAATTTTATTCACTTGTGAAATCCATTTATGCTTCATTTTAACACTTAATAAAACTCGTTTCACAATTCCTATATTTTTAAATTTTTAAATATTAATCTTAGAAATCTTTTATATAAACCATTTATAATAATTCAAAAATCTCAATTTAAATAAACCTATCCTTTTAATAATTTACAAAACGTTATTTAAAACTTATATAACTCCAAAATCATACTTAAGTACTATTTTCCAAAATATAAATTTTATAACAATAAAATTATAATGTACATTTATTTTAATAATTCAAAATTTAATAAAACGTATACTTTCAAAAATTACTTTAAAATTCTTTTTAAAATCAAAATCATTATTTTGAAAATTTTTAAAAAGGATCCGATGATGCAACAGCACCAAATAGTCAATCACGACTTCCAAGCATCATATATCGATATGATAATCAATCAAATATCATAATATCTGTAATCAAACAAATACTGCTGAGGAATCCAGTTGGATCCCTCCAACCTGTTTCTCTGCATCCACAGACATTAGCACAATACCAATTCCGTTCCAATACGGAATATCGCGGTATATGGGATTCATAAAGTATTATCCGCTATTATGCGGCGCAATAGGGTCTCATCCGCTAGATAATGCGGGAAATCAACTCCAAGTACATAAATGATACCAATTTCAATCAAGATGGAATTATCGCGGTATATGTTTTTAATAATAACATCCTCTTAATATACGGCGTATAATGACTATTTTAACAACAAATAGATAATAATTTATCATTCAATCACACAATCATTAATTTTAAATCTAACTATTTACAATTCTAAATCGAAACAATTCGATTGAGTGAGAAGTTCTCACCTCGCTTTCAATTCAGTTTTCGCGTTTTATTTCGAATAAAATTAAACGTGCGTTTAATTTTACCCGAAATATTCACTAGCTCCAAATGACTCCAATCTAGTTCCATTGCGTAGTGCTCGACAAATCGAAGCCAACGCAATTCGTTTCGTGCGTTTTCGACCTTGTATGAAAAAGATATCAATTTTTAAAGTTCGTACACATTTTATATAATAAGATTTTACAGCTTTTATTTTATTTTTATACCCTAAATCTCCTCAGCCGTTGGATCTGGCCTGCACGCATCAAGGCCGCACATACCTCTCCTCCCTCCCACGCGAAAACCTCCCAGATGAATGAAGCCGAACCCAAAAAAACGCCCAAACCCTAATACACGCAAGCTATACACACAACTCCACGTCGATCGGAAAGTGCCAAACGAAAGCTCCTCGCTTGTGCTACCTTCGGCCGCAACCAGGTGGAGCTCGGCCTCCCCATGCTTGAGAAAATACGTGCACAACATATGAACTTTGAACGAGAATTCCCACTAATTCGATCGATTAAAATTGATCACAGCCATTGGATTTGTAGATTGCATTGTGCTCTACAACTTTCGTGTTGGAAGTTTCTTGAATTGATCGGTGGATTTGAAGATAATTGGAGATGAAAGTTATGAACTTTCGTCCATTGGTATAGTGGGAGGCGGCGGCTACTGTAAATTAGGTTAGGGTTTTATTCTTGTTGCAAATGTGAATATTAAAGGTGCTTATATAGAAAAATTCCAAAAACACTATTCATCCAAAATTTTCCGAACTCCAAACGAAGCGTGTGGTCTGGCGTTTCTAAGGTTTACCCCACGTTCCGAACACAATTGAATAGGTTTCGGAAGCTAATTCGATCATCTGTGTGAGTTATGGCAATAAACGATCAGTTTTAAATTAAACAGATAAAACGAATTTCTATGCGTTTTGGCTTGCCCCAGACAAACGGTAAATCCGATTGATACGAAATTTGAAACCTTACAATAATATCACATTATTGATCCGATGAAACTGGTTTCGTCGAAATTCGAGACTGTTTGAAAAATGGCTATTTTAACTCGTCAATTAAATATTAAAATATTCAATTTTCACAAATTAACTTTAAATTCAATTTTAAAAGTTCTGTAATATCATTCTAACTTCAACATGATTAAATAAAATTTTACAAATCATTTTCAATCATATTTAACCCAATTTCCAATTATTTCTGTAATTTCAAATATTAAACTATCGATTTAATTATGCAATTAAATCTAGATATTCGAAATAAAATTTATTCGACATACAAATCTTACTTGTTAATATTTTAAATTCAATTAAATATACAAATTTTAATTAATAGAAATTCTGGGTCGTTACACGTAGACTTGTGGGTGGTTCTGTAAGCCCATAATGCTAATGGGACTTCATCCATCACTTGCCTCTAGCCTTTTCCAAACTCTTCTTTAGAATGGAGTTGATGATTTTGTTCGCAGCTTCAACTTGCCCATTTGCTTAAGGGTGAGTAACTTTCGCAAATCTCTTTTTAATATGATGCCGACGACCGAAGTCTTTGAATTAAGCATTGTCGAATTGAATCCTATTATCAGTTACAACGGCTCATGGAAGGGCAAAATGAAAAAATGATGTTTCGGACAATGAAGTTGATTGCTTTCTTTATCGCGATCATGGCTAAAGGATTTGCTTCGACCCATTTGGTGATGTAAGCAATTGTTACGATGCCGCATTTCACACCACCTTTAGAGATCGATAAGGAACCGATAATATACATGCCTCATATGGAAAACAACAATGGACTGACCATTTGTGTGATTTCATCGGTGGAGCTCTCTGAACTTTTACATACATGTGGAACTCGTTATATTGCTTATCATAATCGGCAGCATCTCGGTTGACAGACGGCCAATAATACCCAAAATGGAGTATTTTCTTTGCTAGGATTTGCTCCCCAGTGTGATTGCCACATTCCCCTTCATGAACTTACTTTAGGACTCGTTTTATTTCATTATAGGTGATATACCGAAGCAGGGAATGAAAAACCCATTCTATACATGACTCCTTCCTGAATGATATATCGTGAAGCTTATCAAAGGACTTATTGCCTTTCATTCCTCCATTCGGGAAGGACTCCCTATAGAAAGCAGTCTTTAATCGGAGTCATCCACGACTCCTTCTCAGGCTACATCTCTAGTACCCAATCGATTTTCATTTGGTTTGTGCTAGAGAATCTAGTATTTCGACTAGAACCAAGCCTATCTACTGCGCATCCCCGATGCCAGTAAATTTTGTCAATGAATTGGTCTTTTTTTATCCCGGGCAATGTGCATGATGTCATAATATGAAAAGTCGGTCAATAGCTCTTGGACTTAGATAAGGTATGGAGTGAGTCATTGTCCTTTAGCCAAGTAATCTCCCTTTACTTGGTATACTACCAACTGGGAATCGTAAAAGATTTCAAGATATTTTATCCCCAGTTCTGTGGCAAGTTTGAGCCTAGCAATTAGAGCTTTATACTCCGCTTAGTTGTTCATTGTAGGGAAGTCAAGATTCAAAGCATAGCAAATTGATCGGTCCTCTGGAGTTACCAATAAGATTCCAACTCCAGAACAACGATCGTTGGATGCTCCATCCGTATACATTTTCCTTCGAATGGTAGGGACTCCACTGCTCTTTGGGAGATCATCATATGCAGTGAATTCTGCTATAAAGTTCGCCAGTGCATATCCTTGGATGGCTCTTCGAGGGAGATAAGTGATGTCAGATTGACTACAGTTCGATGATCCACTTGAGTAACCTTCCAAACGTCTTAGGTCGTTGTAGGACCTGGCATAATGGCTGATCGTTGTAAACGTTGATGAGATAAGCCTGAAAATAAAGGCAGAGCTGTCATGAAGCAATCAGCAAGTAGTATGCCAATTTTCTATCTTTAGGTAGTTCCTTTCAGCTCCTTCTAATCGCTTTCGAACATAATAGACCGGTCTTTGGATTCGATTCTCCTCGCGAAGTAGTGCGACATTTATGGCATGTACCGACACAGCCAAGTAGATATACAAATCTTCATGATTCACCGGCTTTGACAAGATGAGAGGCCTCTCTAAGTGGTTCACCAAACTTTGGAATGCATCTTCACAATCCTGCGTTCGTTCAAAGTTCCTTTATCCTCTTTTAATCAAATCGAAGAAAGGAATGCAATTTATCGGTGGCTTTGGAAATAAATCGACTGAGGGCTACAACCTTCCTATTTAGGCTGTGTACTTGTTTGATGGTCTTTGGCACCTGAATGTTGTGAATTGCTCGAATCTTCTCGAGATTAGCTTCGATTCCATGAGCATTGACAGTAAAATTCAAAAATTTCCCGATGCAACACCAAAAGAACATTTTTTAGGATTGATCTTTATTTTGTAATATCGGAGGGTGTCGAACATTCCAACTAAGTCTCTAATTTGGTTGCTTGATCGTCGTGACTTCATGAGCATATCATCCATGTATACCTCTATTGTCTTTCCAATCTGATCTTTAAACATTCGGTTAACTAGGCATTAATAGGTTGCTCCAGTATTCTTTAATCCAAATGGCATTACCACATAGTAATACAATCCAACATCGGTAATGAAGCTGCTGTGCTCCTGATCGGGAATGTGCGTTGGGATTTGATTATATTCATAGTACACATCCATGAAAGATAGCAACTCATATCTTGCGGTTGAGTCTACCAGCTGGTCGATTCTTAGAAGGGGAAAATTGTCTTTCGGACATGCCTTGTTTAAGTTCGAATAGTCAACGCACATTCACCACTTTCCATTCGCCTTTGCCACAAGTATAGGATTAGATACCCATTTAGGGTAGAGGGCATCACGAATAAACCCATTGCTTTTGAGCCTATCCACCTTCTCTTTAAGAGTAGTAGATCTCTCCAGATCCATGCCACGCCTTTTTTCACCGGGACATGCCTCGGATCGATATTTAATGCGTGGCTCGCAATGGCAGGTAAGATTCCATACATGTCAGAATGAGTCCAAGAAAACACGTTAAGATTTTCTCGAAGAAAAGCGGCATTTTTTTTCATCATCGGTGGATTGAGCTGTGTTTCGATCTTTGGACCTATGACAGGTCATTGTAGCTGACTGTGATGTCAATTGTCAGCTCAGCCGGTGTAGTCTTGGTCTCTTTGGGCTCTTTCTCATCATTCCTTGGATCTATATCTTTATAGGACCGACTATGGCGCCCAAGCGAAGGCCCATGCACTGATTGTCATTCTTTGGTGGTTTAGATGCGGAGAAACTTGTCTATACCCTTTCCTTTCTCCTTTTATTAAGCGTCACTCAATTCAGCTACATAGCAATCAAGTTTGGTTGCCCGATCGCTATGCACAACCCTAACATCGTTATTAGTTGGGAACTTCAAAGTTAAACACCATGGGGAAAAAGCTGCCCTAAATTCTGCTAGCTGGTCTGTCCAGAAAAGCATTGTATGGAGGTCAACATCCAAAACAACAAGCGGCAACATCCGCACTCTCCTGGGTCACCTTCTACCAATTCCACGAACAATTCGACATAGTCGACAACCTCGATCACAGCATTGTTAAAGCCATGAATGCAGGCTTTAGACGATTTTAAGTTCTTGGCTTCCATCCTTATCTGATCGTAAGCCTTTTTTAAAATAATATTTATGGAACTTCCACAGTTAACCAAGATCCTTCTCACTAAGGTGGGGTCGATCATGGCCAAAATGACCATTGATCGATTGTTGGTGCCTCCACCTTATCTGCATCTCTGTTTTTGGATACAACGTCATCTGCCATTGTACGCTGCAGTTTTGTGAGGCCCCGTTTTCTATACTCGAACAATACTCGAAATTCATGTGCCTGATTGCGCTAGCATAGCGTTCCATCTTGTGTCAACTCTTGTTGGTTAGATGCGGTCCTCCAACTATTGTATTAATCACTAATCTTCCACTAACCTACGCAGGCTCCTCACCGCTGTGTGGCGCTTATCCTCGGTTAGGGTCGGATGTCCCCTACCCGTCATCCTACGAGACTTTAACAGACTATTGTAATTTTCTTTTCCAAATCAATTTCTCGATATCATCCTAGATATGCCCATATTCATTAATGTTATGGCCATAACATTCATGGAACCGGTAATATTTTCCAGTCTACTTCTGCTTCTCCGTCGATTCTTTTGGAGTTAGTTTCCTATACGACATGTTATTGCAAGTAGACAAGTAGACGTTCTCTAGAGATGTATTCAGTGATGTGTAGGTATCATACAATGGAATCCTAGGCTTTCCTCTCCTAGAATCCTTTTTCATTCACAGTTCTGAATACCGCCTTTCGTTTGCCGGTTTACTTGAACTTCTCCGTAACTATCCCTAGACTGTTTCACTGCAGTGTTAGTCTGCACTCCCTCTCCACTCGATCCCACAACATTCTTCTTCCTAGAGCATCTAGCTTCCTCTTTCCTCAAATACTAAGCTACTTTTGCATAGAAATGCTCTAACATTGTTGGTGGTTTGCCAACTAACCAATCGCCAAAGTTAGATTCTAGATCAACCCCTCTAATTACGGTCGTCAATATTGAACGGTCATTCGGATTACTGACTTCTGTGACAGCTGTATGAAATCTTTTCAAGTAATCTTTCAATGATTCTCTTAGATCTTGGATCACGTTTGATAGGGACATTACATCTTTCGGACAAATTGCATGTATATGGAATTGCTCTATAAATTTTGTTATTAAATCTTCAAATCTAGAGATTGATCGTGGGGGTAATCTCGTAAACGACATCGTTGCTATTCCGAAGAGAGTAATAGAAAACATTTACATTTTGTAGCATCATTAGCTCATGGGGAGTCCATCAGCCATTCATATCTCATGATATGTTGCATGGGGTTGTTTTTCCCACATAGGCAGACATCGATGGCATGTTGAACCTCCTAGGATACTCCGCAAATAGGATATTATCGGTGAATGGGGTATGGCTTCTCGAGATCCCTAATCATCATTGGTCAAACCTTGGCTCTCCCTTACTAGGTGTCTAACTATAGCTGACAAGTCCGATGTTTGGATAGTTGGAGTGAAGTGGTATTCGTGCTCCACCTTACGTGAATGGTCTTGTCGATGTCTACTGGTTGTTCCACGCCTTCTTGGCTTAACATCCTCATGATATATATCACATATGTTTACTTCATTATCATTCCGTGGAGGCAACTAGTCTGCATCCACCTGAACTCCAACATCCAAATCAATCACAGCAGCTCTATCTTGCGCTCCAACATAAAGAGGCGAGATTTCTTCTTTGGAGGAGGGATCAGCCCCAATCTCTATAAAGCGATCGGCACCGATCGGTCTCGGCAAGCCAGGTTGGTTTGCCTGCTGATGTCCAGAAGCTTCTGCATGATATCTTTCAATTCTGTGATGTATGCGCCTATGATAATCATCTGATAAACTAGAACTCTCCGATCCAGAATGAGGGGTTGGCTCCCTCCTAGCTTTCCCGCGTTGTTTATCTCTAAGTTGATTCATTAGATCGATATTAGCTTGAATCTGCTGGTTCAACTATCGGTGGTTACCCACAAGATCTCTAATCAGGTTTTGGAAATTAGCTCTTGTGATGGAATTAGTCAGATTCTTGACATCAAATGGATTGGCAGCATTCACATCTAGTGGTAGATTGCTCGGGCCTCCTTGTTGGATGCTGCATTCTCATTTCCTTCTGCATTTTGAGAGGTAGGTCTGGTGTTACTAACCATTGTTAATGGTTTTTCTTAGACTTTTCTAAATCTAAATAGAATTGATAAGCTTCTTGAATATAATTATGGATCTCTTGGAGGGATTTATGCAATACAGTAGAGGTAAAAGGGTCGAAATAGAGCCGAGAATCTTCTCTCAGTGAAAGCACCAAAATGTTTGCACTAAAATTTGACACAAACACCCAATAGAGACTTAGTAGAGAAATAAATAAAGAATATAAAATAATAATTATGGAAACAAGTAATTAAATTACAAAAGGTTAAAGCAATAATAGGAACACAATGGTTTATAGTGGTTCGGCTTTGTTTGCGTACGTCCACATTGAATATATAACTTTATTAATAACTATTTCAAATATGTACCATAAGGATCAGATAAAAATCCTTAGTTACAATAGAGCACAAAGCAACAAGCAGCATAAAAGTCCCCAAAATGAAGAATCAAGCATGTATTTGTAGATAAAGATGGCGAAATTTCTCTTTGAAAATTCGATAGAAGGATCTCCAAAACCATATGAGCCCACATAAGGGATCGCATGGCCAAAATCCCAAGAAATAGGGATCGGTGTCGATCCCTATTTGGGAGGAATTTGGGGATGCGATCCCTATGAGTCTTCTCCATGTTGTAATATGCTTAGCCTCCAAGTTTTATGCCAATTGGTTTAGTAGAATTTGAGTTATTACTCGATCTTTTCTGCAATGTGTGTTGTTACCTGATTCTGGCCTATCCCTATGAAGGGAAGAGGGCTGATCCCTTTTGCTTAGTCCTTTTGAGATGTGATCCCTAGGGTAGGGTCCCTACATCTTGTTTCCAAAGTTTCATATGCATTGGACATCTGGATCTTGAGATGTCGATTGTTTTCCATTAAATTGTACTTGTTTGGATGACGTAGCTCTACCTCTATGACTGAGAATGATTATAGCCGATACCTTTTCTATATTAAACAATATTCCATACTTTGAACATTCTGCGTCGCATATCCTTCAATTCCGTTCGATCATGGATTATCATCTGTAATTAATTTTTGACCCCACAATCATTGCTTTGGACTTACTGGCCTTGACGACATCGAATCTAACTTGTCCAATAAGTTCAGATATGGTCGGGTCAAAATGCCGGATAACATTGTGTGTGTGTGTGTGTGTGTGTGTGTTAACCCACTTTTTAGCATAGTGGATTTTAACTGGGATTAAATGATCAAGACAAGAACGAAACGATTCACGAACTTAGAAACGCATAGAGAAGAACTAGAGAAACAATTCGGAGAAGTTTTAACCAAAATGGAGCTAAGTACATAAATCAGTGCCGAGCTATCATAAGTCGGTACTAATCCATATTCCTCGTTTTACTTCCCAAACTCCATACACCTTTTGTGCTACTCCAGTAACTCATGGTCAAGTGATATTCCAATGATTTGGAAAATCACTTTCTAGGATCGATGAGAAGAAAGCAAGGAAACCAGCTATCGAAAAAATTGTAAGAATCTACTCAAAGACTAAGGAATAGGGGCTAGATCAACTCAACAAAAAGAGATAACAAATGGAAAACTTTAACTTCCACCCAAAAGTGTAGTTCAGTACTGACCTGTAGATTTTAATCATGACTTTGATTTTCCTTATATGGCATCGGGCTATCTTCTGGACTTCATTGCAAGCAGGCCTCTAACTCCATACATCTATTTCTCTAT
This sequence comes from Allium cepa, assembly GCA_030765085.1. Classification (NCBI taxonomy): domain Eukaryota; kingdom Viridiplantae; phylum Streptophyta; class Magnoliopsida; order Asparagales; family Amaryllidaceae; genus Allium; species Allium cepa. The sequence continues at coordinate 318,765,344 of CM060937.1, forward strand.
AAATACCAGCCTACCTATAACCAAAACAGGATCTAATTTCTCACTCATGGGAGACTTCTTCTTCTTCACTCCTATATTCTACCTCAAAAACACTCTAGAAACTTCATTGTAAGTCCGAGATCCACTAGATTGTGGTCAAATCTGTAGGATCGATTTCACCCTAGAGTGGGGGTGAATAGGGTGATAGTATTAATTATAAAAATTAGTTGCGGAAGCTTATAAAATTGTTTCAACACAGATCACAGAACAATAGCAGCACAGATAATAGCAGAAAAATAAAATGCAGATATAGAACGACACAGAATTTACCCAGCTTCGGCAAAACTCTGCCTACGTGTTACCCCCAAGGTTTCTACTAGAAATTAGATAGTCAGACGCTTACACGCGTAAACTCGCGACACCCGCTATCGACTAAACCTAACTCTACGCTTAAAACCCTGCCACAACTCAACCACTGAGTTGCGAATTCTCAAACTACGCCACGTAATTTGTCCCCTAGTCACACGATTAGAAATTTAAATGGTTAAAAGTGTTTTTGAAATTAAAAATAAAAACAAATGTTAAAACCCTAACAAAATAAAGCTTTTTTAAAATTAACAAGCCGGCCCTTTTTGTAATTAAGCTTAATAATAAGCCGACCCCTTTTCTCTTTATGTCCCGCTCCTTCTTCGATTTGCTCTGAGAATCTTGAGAAAGAAATATGGCGGCTTTGTTTTCTCTTAGCTCTGAGATTTAGGGCTTTTTTGAAGCTCCGACTTTAAATTGATCGAATCATTGGTTAATTGCGTGAAGTCTTGTTCGATCGAATCCTTGTTGCTCACTTCGGTTGCTTCGAGTTAATGGAGTTCGACTTCGATTCGGTATGTGATTTTCGTTTATGCTATTCTGTTATGCTTGATTGAACTCCATGGTTTTGAAATTGCCGATGATGATTGTTTATATAGGGTTTGTAACCCTAGAATTGCGTTCGTCCGATTTGTTCAATATCATGCTTTCGACCATTCGATTTTTGTTGAACGTTGATGATTTATTTGACTTAATCAAATTCGTATACTTGATTCTCACGGCTTTAAATCTGAACTGTTCGTTTCTTTATCGCCACGTCTTTGACTTGTTCAACATTGAATTAGGCTTGATGTTTTTTTTTGATTTGGTACGAACTTGATATTGATATTGTGAATTTTTCGTTGACTTCTGTATGCTTCCGTGACTTCGACGTTTACATTGTTCATCTCTGCTTCATGTTCGATTACTGAGCACTGCTTATTGTCATGTTGCATACTCTCTGTTGCACCGAGTCTTGATATCACTTGAACCTTAGTATTGGTCTATCTAGATTCAAAATCTGGTTACATTATGTTGGACTAGTGATACATTCTCCACTTTCTGTTTGCTTTTGGTTTCATGTTATAGTTGCAATGTGTTGTTGCAATTTGTATTTGCTGTTTACCTATGTACATGCTTCACTGCATCTTCAATTACCTGTTGTACATGCAGTGTATTGATTGTCTGCATTTTGTCTTGTATCACTTGTGTCACTAGTGCACTTGAGTCAGTGGTTTGCTTGATGAAGAGGTTGAACCTGTTAGTCGAGCTTGCATACTTCATGTTGCCTTGACTCTGCATATTCGTATGATTGCATCTTGATGCAATATTTATGCACTTGATTTGTCACTACTGTGTCTTTTACTTGGTCTAGTTTGATTGCTTTTGAATTATAGCCTCGAGCTTGCTTTTGGTGCATTTTGTTGCGGCTGTACTTGTACATCTCCTTCTGGAATAGTTTGAACTTGAATCTGGTTCATGTTACATTGATGCTGTTATGTTGGTTCAATAGTATTTGATGTGTTTAACCATTTATGTGGTAGCTGGACTTGATTATTTGGGCATTGTTTTATTTTGGCCTTCATGTATACACAGCTGATTCATTGTTGTTGTTAGAATTGGCTTGTGGTCTTGGTTTGGTGCAGCTATGCCTTTGTGCATTTCACTGTGTTCATGCACTTGAAATTGATATTGTACTTCATTGTGTATATTGATCACCATCTTGCTTGCATGCTTGAAGTCGTAGCCTGTACAACTGCCATGTGTTGAATCCAGCTAATAGCTCGGGTTTGACCTTGTGCGCGTGTTATGATTTTATTTAAATTGCATTTGAGTTGAACCCGGCTTTTCATTTGGGTTTCACCTGTGCTCACCTGGCCCTATAAATCAATCAAGTGTATATTTCGATGTGCACGGCCTTGTGGCATATACAGTGATACACTTTGTATGTCACAAGCTGTTCGTGTATGATGAATTCAAATTTAAATAATGACGAACAACCCAAATAACTGAGGCAAATAATATTTTCAAAATCCATATTTTATTTTATATTGCAAAAATATTTCTTTTTCAATTTTACTGCGTTAGTGAATATTTTTGCAGATTGCTCAGATGCTGGATTCCAACTGGAATGAAGTTGAAGTTAAAATACGAGTGTGAGTGATATGTGGTGAGGAATTTATGTAAATTAAATTGTGATGTAATTAGAATCAAAATTGTATATGTATAGTGAGAGCTTGAATTTGTACTATTCAAAATTGTACTAAATATTTGTTTGAATAAAATTTCTGTTTGAATTCAAATTCTTTGTTATTTAATTTTATTCAGCAAATATTTATTTAATCTATGAAAAATAAAATAGTACATTAACAAATACATTTAAACGAATGTATATATGTTTATTATCATCAAACAAAAATCATATAAGTGCATATTCAACAATCTCCCCCTTTTGATGATAACAAACATATATTTAAGATTTTGAATATATTAAATGTATTTGATCATTGATATGATCTAATTGCTCCCTCTATTTAAATGCTTCCTCTCTATTCAAAGCTCCCCCTACATATATGCATACAAATAAAAATATGCAAATGAGCCTAGATGCAAATAGAAAAATTGTTTGACCTTTGCTTGATTTTATTTGACAAAATCTTAACTTTTCTATCCCCCTTTTTATCAACAAAAGAATAATAGTGTTAGAGAAAATACATATAAGGTGATCGATATTAATTCAGCATTAAAACTCAATTGAATATAAATATTAAATTTCAATAAAAAATCAAACAAAGATCATAAATATTTTGTTAGGCACATATTCCACTTTTCGAATGATGGGAATTATGTCATCATATAAAACCATACAGTTGTGTCTATTTGTGGTATATTTATATCAGGAATTTGAATATTACTAACCATGCATAACCATTAGGACTTTTAAATGAGATTAATAGTATTCCAATTTTTATTTTAAAAAAAAACGAATTCAAGTATCTTCTAACCACGCATAACCGTGAGGACTTTTAAATGGGATTAGAATCAACTTGTTTATTTTAAAAATCAACTTTGATATGCGTTCCATACATGCATAACCGTGAGACTTTTAAATGAGCATGGAAGCACATAACAAATTCCAAGTAATTCACCCATGCATAACCGTGAGGATTTTTAAATGAGAGTGAATACTTTGGTATTTATTTATTTATTTTATTTTATTTTTATTTATTTTATTATTTTATTTAAAAAGAAATATAAAATGAAAAACGAACGATTCCTGTTTAAAGTACCACATATCGACAAACTATATAGAATTTTGATGAGTGATGGTCGTTAGAAATATGATAGAGATAGAGATGGTCATGGAATTTTTACCAACAAAAAGTTTTATAACTCTTGTTTAAATTTCTAAAGAAATTTACTAATTATACCATCTCGAGTCATAATATATGATAGATATCAACACTCATCACTTTTTCAATCACTATTTATCTTTTCGATAATTATTAGGGAGTCGGATTAGTCAAAATAGTCATTTAAAATCAAATTCAAAAATGATTATGAAATCAATTTTTCAAAATGATTAATTTGAAAATATGGTCAAAAATGATTTTTTCGAGGGGATTATATGAGAAAATTTTCTGCTATATGAAAATTATTTGAAATAAAAATATGCAGATATTTTCTTTGAAAAATGATGCAGTTACTAAATGTTTCAACAAAAATCACGTTTAACTAGTAATTTTTCTATCAACTAGATTACCAGTGTAATCTGCTTCTGAATTTCTCTTTCACTCAAAATTATCATTAATTGAATTTGATCGACCAAACCATGAAGTGTGCACCAAAAATTTTAAACTCAATTTTAACAACAATTTAAATGACATTCTCTTGAATTTGAAATGAAGCCGTGTAAATAATCAAAAAACCATGAATATTGAGTTAGCCGTATTATAACCAATTGTATTAACATCCAACAAAAAAAACACTATTATTAATCCAAATGATATATATGAAGTAATTCAAAGAATCTAGAGATTTTTATAGCGCTTTTAGCATAAGAATATAATTGGCCAACTATTTTAAATAAGTCAGAATCAAAATCATCATCTTTTCATCATCTGAATGTTGGATGATTTTAATTCAGAATATGGTGCAGATTATCACATTTAATATATCGTTCAAATAAACATACCATTACCTGTTTTACCTTAACGATATTTTTCGTTGTTGCCCATTGTGATTCTGTCACCTTTGTACTAGGCTAAGGAACTTTGCTTTATCGCTCGGTGTGCTCTTGGAACAGCCAGAATCCAAGTAGCACTATTGTTGTTCCTTAGCCTGCCACCACACCTACACGGGAAAAGATTTATGTGACATATTTGTTTTTATAGGTCCATGGCTGTTAGTGGCAGAAAATTTTGAAAAACAATTTTGTGAAGACCCAAAACTATTTATAATTGTTCCCTTCGACACCCAAACTTGTTTAACTTTGAGAGTTTTTATATTTGTGTCTTTTGGAACCCAAATCGATATAGTTTTCACATGTTTATGTATATACCAACAATATTGTGATTGTGTCCATATTTTCTACAAATTGTGCACATAGAGTTGACTTGATTAATATTGCTTTCAACAATTTTCGTTTTATTATATCCAAGTCCTTGTCTAACCGTATTAACAGTTTGCTTTCCTAATAGCATATTCAACGATTTTTCACTATTTGAAAATTTATCTAAAGTCGTTGACAATTGTTGGACTTGTTTTTTGAGAGACTCATTTTCGTTTAACAATTGTGTGCACTTTTTAATAGAATTCTCTCTTCTAGTATTTTCATTCTCTTTTAAAATCAGAATTTCATTTTCAAGTGATTTCATTTTAATTTCTGATTTTTTAATTTCTTCTTCAAATGTTGGACACTTATCACACTTAGGGATCCTACTTTGATAGGTTTTAACTAATTGATCAAGTTGTTCATTTAATTCTATCAAAGTAACTTTTTATGATTCAAGTTTCGCATATTCATCCCTAAGTCGTTCAAAACAGCCATTTACTTCGTGGAAATAAATAAGTAATTCAGAGTGAGTGAGTTTTGATACCTCGCTTGGCTCATCATCGTCGCTATCCGTTATATTTCCATGAAGGCACATATCTGCTTCCTCACTCTCACTGCTAGTACTTTGATTATCTTCATCTCTTCTATTCCACGTGGCTGTAGCATTTCCCCGTTTTGATTTCTTTTCAAAATCGCGATGAAATCGGGGATAATTGGGCTTGATATCACTGGGTTTGTTGCAAATGATCCCGTGTTCTTCCGAGTTGTCTAGTGCTTTAATTATTCTGCTTTTCAATTGTTGATTTAGAGCTGAATTTCCGTATTTATGGCTCCACTTTTTGAATCTCTTTATTAGTAGTGTCAGCTCAGCTGCTCCATTATCATCATCCTCATCACAACTGCCTTTTACCAATCTTGTTAAGCACATTTCTTTAACTGAGTCGGTTGTGGAGGATTTCTCATTGCTGTTGACTTTTGCACCATATATTGCATCGAAAGTATTCCAGATTTCCTGTGCATTTTCACAATGAGAAATGAAATTAAAATAATCTTAATTAATATGAGAATATAATATATGCATAGCAAGAGCTTTAATCAAGATAATTTTCTTATCTTTTATAACACACCTATTTTCAATAATATCCCAACATTTAATTTTAACAGATTTTAAATAAAATTCCATTTTCAATTTCCAATTCAAAAAATCTGTTCAATCGAAAATAGAAGGAATAATATTGGAGTGACCCTCAACAAAAGTATTATTAAAAGAATCCATTTTAAAAATTCAATTTTTTAAAACAAAAACCGATTTCTGAAACACGAATTTTTAAAACAAAAATTGACTTCTATTCCTAGCTCTGATACCACTTGTAGGATCGATTTCACCCTAGAGGGGGTGAATAGGGTGATAGTATTAATTATAAAAATTAGTTGTCGAAGCTTATAAAATTGTTTCAACACAGATCACAGAACAATAGCAGCACAGATAATAGCAGAAAAATAAAATGCAGATATAGAACGACACAGAATTTACCCAGCTTCGGCAAAATCCTGCCTACGTGCTTCCCCCAAGGTTTCTACTATAAATTAGATAGTCAGACGCTTACACACGTAAACTCGCGACACCCGCTATTGACTAAACCTAACTCTACGCTCAAAACTCTGCCACAACTCAGCCACTTAGTTGCGAATTCTCAAACTATGCCACATAGTTTGTCCCCTAGTCACACGACTAGAAATTTAAATGGTTAAAAGAGTTTTTGAAATTAAAAATAAAAACAAATGTTAAAACCCTTAAAAATAAAGCCCCTTTAAATTAACAAGCCTGCCCTTTTTGTAATTAAGCTTAATAACAAGTCGGCCCCTTTTCTCTTTATGTCCCGATCCTTCTTCGATTTGCTCTGAGAATCTTGAGAAAGAAATATGGCGGCTTTGTATTCTCTTAGCTATGAGATTTAGGGCTTTTTCGAAGCTCCGACTCTAAATTGATCGAATTAGTGGTTAATTGCGTGAAGTCTTGTTCGATTGAATCCTTGTTGCTCACTTCGGTTGCTTCGAGTTGATGGAGTTCGACTTTGATTCGGTATGTGATTTTCGTTTATGTTATTCTATTATGCTTGATTGAACTCCATGGTTTTGAAACTGCCGATGATGATTGTTTATATAGGGTTTGTAACCCTATAATTGTGTTCGTCTAATTTGTTCAATATCATGCTTTCAGCCATTCGATTTTTGTTGAACGTTGATGATTTATTTGACTTAATCAAATTCGTATACTTGGTTCTCACGGCATTAAATCTGAACTGTTCGTTTCTTTATCGCCACGTCTCTGACTTTTTCAACATTGACTTCGGCTTGATGTTTTTTTTTTGATTTGGTACGAACTTGATATTGATACTGTGAATTTTTCGTTGACTTCGGTATGCTTCCGCGACTTCGACATTTACATTGTTCATCTCTGCTTCATGTTCGATTACCGAGCACTTCTTACTGTCATGTTGCATACTCTCTGTTGCACTGAGTCTTGATATCACTTGAACCTTAGTGTTGGTCTATCTAGATTCAAAATCTGGTTACATTATGTTGAACTCGTGATACATTCTCCACTTGTTGTTGCTTTTGGTTTCATGTTATAGTTGCAATGTGTTGTTGCAGTTTGTATTTGCTGTTTACCTATGTACATGCTTCACTGCATCTTCAATTACCTGTTGTACATGCAGTGTATTGATTGTCTGCATTTTGTCTTGTATCACTTGTGTCACTAGTGTACTTGAGTCAGTGGTTTGCTTGATGAAGAGGTTGAACCTGTTAGTCGAGCTTGCATACTTCATGTTTCCTTGACTATGCATATATGTATGATTGCATCTTGATGCAATCTTTATGCACTTGATTTGTCATTGCTGTGTCTTTTAATTGGTCTGGTTTGATTGCTTTTGAATTATAGCCTCGAGCTTGCTTTTGATGCATTTTGTTGCGGCCTGTACTTGTACATCTCCTTCTGGAATAGTTTGAACTTGAATCTGGTTCATGTTACATTGATGCTGTTATGTTGGTTCAATAGCATTTGATGTGTTTAACCATTTATGTGGTAGCTGTACTTGATTATTTGAGCATTCTTTTATTGTAGCCTTCGTGTATACACAGTTGATTCATTGTTGTTGTTAGAATTGGCTTGTGGTCATGGTTTGGTGCAGTTGCTATGCCTTTGTGCATTTCACTGTGTTCATGCACTTGAAATTGATATTGTACTTCACTGTCTATTGATCACCATCTTGCTTGCATGCTTGAAGTCGTAGCCTGTACAACTGCCATGTGTTGAATCCAGCTAATAGCTCGGGTTTGACCTTGTGCGCGTGTTGAGATTTTATTTAAATTGCATTTGAGTTAAACCCGACTTTTCATTGGGGGTTTGACCTGTGCTCACCTGTCCCTGTAAATCAGTCAAGTGTATATTTCGATGTGCACGGCCTTGTGGCATATACAGTGATACACTATGTATGTCACAAGCCATTCGTGTATGATGAATTCAAATTTAAATGATGACGAACAACCCAAATAACTGAGGCAAATAATATTTTCAAAATCCATATTTTATTTTATATTGCAAAAATATTTCTTTTTCAATTTTACTGTGTTAGTGAATATTTTTGCAGATTGCTCAGATGCTGGATTCCAACTGGAATGGAGTTGAAGTTAAAGTACGAGTGTGAGTGATATGTAGTGAGGAATTTATGTAAATTAAATTGTGATGTAATTAGAATCAAAATTGTATATGTATATTGAGAGCTTGAATTTGTACTATTCAAAATTGTACTAAATATTTGTTTGAATAAAATTTCTGTTTGAATTCAAATTCTGTGATATTTAATTTTATTCAACAAATATTTATTTAAGGGGATTTTCACTTAAAGGGCTTATTTGTGCAGGGTAATAAGTTTTAAGGACACTACTTCTGAAAAATTAGTTTTAAGGACATTTTACAGGAAAAAGATAAAAGAATTTATTATTTTCAGTTATACAGAAATAATGATAAAATGATTTATCATTTTTCTGTATAACTTAAAAAGATAAATGAATTTATCATTATGCTGTAAATTGTCCTTAAAACTAATTATTCAAAAGTGCTGTCCTTAAAACTTATTACCCTGCAAGTAGAAGCCCTTTAACCTAATTTCCACTTTATTTAATCGGTGAAAAATAAAATAGTACATTAACAAATACATTTAAACGAATGTATATATGTTTATTATCATCAAACAAAAATCATATAAGCGCATATTCAACAAGATCCGATATAACTCATTGTAATCCAGAGAGAAGGCAACAAATTGTTAGTCGCTATGTAAAGGATCAAAAATGCCAATATATAAGACATAATATAAATGCACCAGAAATATAAGAGTAGATCACACAGTTGATTTATACTGGTTCGGACCTTCCGTCGTATGTCCAGTCCCTAAGCACCTCTTAGGATTTTTACTATCAACAACCTCACTTCATCTGGAGGAACAGATTTATAGACTCAACCTAAAATCCCGAACTAGGCTTCAACACTTACTATCTGAGGACTCCGTAATAGGACTTTAATATTTTCTTTTATAAAGAAATAACTTGACTATATATTGTATTTTCAATACACTGAGTAGTCACATTAGAGTACAACTTCTATGACCTTTGGAATGATGCAGAGTGAGTATGCCAAGGTTAGATAGTGAATTAAAACCAAAATTGAATGTTGTGGAGTGAGAGAGCATTGGCCTAAATTTTCTTTTGGAATGAATATGAAGTGTAGGGTTTTAGGAAGCAATATGAGAATGGTTTGAGAGCATAGAATTGTGTGTTTGCTTTTGGGGTAGTAGGAGGCTTATATAGGAGTGATAAGATACCATTGAACATGACCAATTCTTTGGCATTTCTGTTTGAAAGAGATGCAATCATTGAAACTTCACAATGCTTGAAGAAGAAGCTTGAAAATGCACTTTATCTTTTCATTTATAACAGTTATTTAAAGCTACAGCATGCTTTGAACTAAAGAGACATGTAGTAGAGTGGTTGAGGTGCGCGTTCGTTCCCATGCCGCCTTGGTTCAAATCCTAAAGTGTCAATTTTTGCAACCATTCAACTATTTATTTATAACATTCATTTCAACTTCTAACCTCCTTTATTTCAAAAGCCCGCATAGTGTAGTGAAAGGGGCACGTGTGTTTCTCCTCGATATGCTTGGGTTCGACTCCCACTTTTGTTGTTTTTTCAATTCTTTATTCCCTTCGATTTCTCATCTCATACTATAATAATGCTAACCAGATTTTGAACAAACTCACTAGTGCATTTGGTGAAGGGGCATTTCTATGTTTTCCTATCTGTGTTCGAGTCCATACATGTCATTTCATCAAAGTTAATTTTTGGGTCTTTATGTAGCTCTTTTGCTTCGATAGTTTTCTTTTTTTATTTCACCTTTTCCATTCACTCTATATTCGAATCCCACCACTTGCACCAATTTTCTTCAATATTGTTTGTATAAACTTTATCATCCATTGTATGCCTTCTTAACCTGAAATTATTCAATTATACATTAGTAGCGTTATCATATGGTTGTTACCATCAAAAATACAAATCATGTTTTCAACATTCTACCCATTTTTGATGATGACAACTATATGACTTTAAAAAATAATATTTATTGGTACCCCTTAATATTTACTCCCTAAAAATTTATATACTCTGCCTCCTAATATGCCCAATTTTCTCCCCCTTTGACATCAACAAAAAGGTTGAAAATCATCATTAGTTTTTGGTTGTGTATTAATTTAGTCAATAATAATAATAATAATTTTTTTGAATACTCATAATCGACTTAAATACCCTAGTATTTCCTTGTTAATTTTTGTATATTTGTTACAAGGAATGAATAGTTTTGAATGTGTGCTATTATCTATTTTAGCACTATCTTATAAAGAATATTTTTTTAGATTTAAATTTTAACTTAAGCTTTTTTAAGAAATAACTAATTATTAGCCAGTTTTGAAAATAGTTTAACAAATTAGACATAATATTGGCTATGTTAGGTATAAAAAAATAAATTATTTATACAATAGTAAGCATAGTTATGCATTTTAAAAGTATTTGTTACTTTAAAAAATATTTTTATTTTCCTTGAAATAATTTTTCACACTCATTTAGCATAATGGAAAATGTTTTAAATATTAATTTCCAACACTTTTGAAAGCTACACCTTATATAAAAAGAGTAACTAAATTAATTTTTTTCAAACAATATTAATTTATGATACTCTAAAATTAACACTACCAACCCCAAACTGTTTATAAAAAACGAATTAGATATACTGAATTTGTTGCAGTTCCATTATCCATAAATGCTCATTCTCCATCATATGTATGGAATATTTGTTATTCAAAATCCATCTCGTCATTTTGTTTTTCTTGGGTAGCTGCAAAAATAAATTCTATATTTTGGTACCCACTTTCTACGTTAGGGTCCGGGGGGTTAGATCGAAGGTAACCATACCAAATAAGATTTGGCTGAACCTTTTAAAATAAAATAAAATTTTATTAATTATCATATCAAAATATTCATCAATTTATTTTTCTCAGTTTTTTCAATCAACAGGAACTCAAATATTTAGATAATTTTATTCATATCTCATGTTAATGATTTTATACTTTTACAAATATTATAAATATTATTGGTCATAGAAGTACTTGAATTTCTATGAAGTTTGGATTTAGATTTTACTCAAAATCTAGTACGAGCACTAACATTTTTACTATACATGAACGTATCTAGTACTATCTCCAAGAATTTTTATTATATCCTAAACCGCTTTTGTCAAATAAAGTTCAAGAACAAGATAAAATCATGTTTAAATTATTTTGACCTTTATTAAATTTTGTGACTTCAATTTTAAGTTTCTCAAATTTAGCTTTAAAGTCACAATATTATTTCGAAAAGAAATATTACTATGTTTCAAAATATCAATTCCTTCATTTAATTTAGAATTCAACATACAATTCTCATTTTTTTAGAAGAAAAATTCTAGATTTCGAATTATCTAAAGATGATTGTAATAAATCATTCTCTCTTTTCAAATCTAAAATTTCTTTTGAAAAAATTTCTTTTCTTTTGAAAAAAATTTCCTTTCTTTTGAAAAATTAGTGTTTTGTTCATCTAATTTTTTTAAGAGTCATAAAATTATTTTTCAAAATATCATATTTCTTTTTAAAATCTAATTTTTCATTTTTTAATTTCTCATTTTCAAGTTCGATAGGTTTAACTTTTCTAAAATAATAAAATTAAACTTTGAGATCTTATCATTTATACAAACTAATTCATTATTATCTTTCACTAAAATTTGGAAACTCGAAATTAACTTTTATAGTCCTCATTTGTTGTAGCTTTGATAGTTTTGGGATTTTTGCTTGCTGTATTTCGATCGGATCTTTTTCTGGCCATTATTCTAAGATGTTGTGAAGATCGATAGAATTTTAGGCTCTAATACCACTTGTTAGTCACTATCTACAGGATCGAAAATGGCCAATCTATAAGAGATAATATAAATGCCGTAGAAATATAACACTAGATTACATGGTCGATTTATACTAGTTCGAACCTTCCATCCGACGTCCAATCTCTAAGCACCTTGGAGGCGCTATGAACACCCTCGCTTCACTTTGAGGAATGGGTTTACCGACTAAGCTTAAACAACAAAATTGGACTTCTGCACTTACTGCCGAATGACTCCGCCATAGGACTTCAATCTTTTCTTTTACAATAAATAATTTGACCGTATATTGTGTCTTCAATGCACTAGTAGTAATACTGGAGTACAACTTCTATAACTTTTGAAAATAAGGCAAAGTGATTGTGCAATGGTTAGAAAGTGAATTAGAACCAGAATTGAATGTTGTGGAGTGAGAGAGTGCTGGTCTAAATTTTCTTTTGGAATGAATATGAAGTTTAGGGTTTTAGGAAGCAATATGTTTGAGTGTGTAGTATTATATGTTTGCTTTTGGGGTCGTAGGAGGCTAATACAGGAGGGATAAGATGCCACTAAACATATTCAATCCTTCAGCAATTCGATTTGGAAGAGATGCAACTATTGAAACTTTGCAATACCTAACGAAGAAGCTTTAGAAGGCACTTTATCTATTCATTTATAACGGTCATTTAAAGCCCTTCACTTTCTCATCTCACAATACAATAATGCTAGCTAGATTTTGAATAAAAAGCACCACTAGCGCATTTGGTGAAGGGGCATTTCTATGTTCGCCCTCCAGTGTTCGAGTCCACCTATGTCGTTTCTTCAAAGTTTTATTTTCGGTTTTCTTTGTCTTCATGTTGCTCTTTTGCTTTGACAGTTTTGTTTTTTTATTTCACCTTTTTCCATTCACTCTAAATTCAAATCCCACTACTTGCACCATTTTCTTCAATATTTTTTTATAAACTTTATCAACTATTGTCCTTCTTTACCTGAACTTATTCAATCACATATTAATAGCATTGTCATATGGTTGTTATAATCAAAAACATAAATCGTATTTTTCAACATGAATAACAGACTATAAAGTGGACGTAGGACAGAGATTACCGAACCATTATAAAAATTCTTGTGCCTCCTTTTACTTATTCGGCCTTTTCCTTTACTTTTAATAGAACTAGTGCTATCATCCGATTTTTTGGTATTGATCCCTTTTTTTGGTTAACAATATATACACATACACACATGAAAGAATCAGATGCACCTCTATTCCCTTCTGATTTCAACCACACGTTCTGATTTAAATAATTATAGTCACTCTATCATATCACTTATATAACTATTTAAATCAGAATGATTGAAATCAAGTGGGAATAAAGGTGTAGCCAATCCTTGCTTTTACATAAACATATATATAATATGCATATGTGTGTGTGTTTTTATGTACATATGTATGTGGATGTGTGTCTATGTGCGTATATATATAGTAAAATAGTATCATGGAATGTAAAATTAGCTAAGAGGAATATTTTTTTCCCTATGAAAAAGGAGCAGAAGAGAATCATGAAAGAAGAAACTAAGGTGATGTTCCACTAACCAATGTTACATTTATGCACACATATATCAATATTTTTATAACAACAACCTTAAAACATTTATGCACACATACAAAATCATTCTATAGTTGTACAAACACCATTTGAATAGTGTTTGCAAATTGGATTTACAATATTATAAGTAATGTGAGCAATTTTTTCTTCCTCCAAATAATTATATGCATGACCTATGAATATAAGAATAAGTACCCTTTTGATGAAATACCTCAAACGGAGAAAGTCCCAAAAGCAAAATTTCTTATACAGCCACTTAGTCTATGAATTATTTTGACTACATAGTATAATTTATATTGATATTTTTTCTATTTATTTTTGCAAATAATGTATATATTACTTTATACAACTTTAAAAAATGAATATAGTTCAGCAAGATGTCAAAGATGAAAAACCATTTATTTTTATGTTCACCTTTTATCACTACTAATTTGTGCTAGGAAATATATCAAGTTAACTTCCTTATTTTATCCTACAGTTAAACAGTAGTATGTATATATTTATTGAGATAAAGTATATTTATTTGTTCAACCTTAAGTAATCAATTGACCTAAATGAGATCCACTCAAATATACATGTGCATACATCTGAATTTATCAAATATCTATGTTGGTACAATATATAATATGATTATTTGCTAGTAGTAATCAATAAAAACAAATTACATATATGCAAAAAGAAAGACATTTATATATTCCTAATAACGGGCTTATTCTAAATGTTGATAGATGAGCTAACCATATACATTAGCATATATGTAAATAAAATAATATTCTCTTATTAGAGAGTAATTGAAGCCGCATAATGATTAGATTAATAGAAGAACAAATCCCCTCGCAAACTGCACATATTAATTTATCATAGAAAAAGCTTAATTTTTTACTATAAAGTAAGAAGCATTTGACATTTATTTTTATTTTTTTTAAAGGCTAGCAGGCTCTTATCCTAGGTCCCTGCCAGTTTATTGAATAGAAATAAAAATCATTATAGAGAATATAGGAAAGGAAGAAATAACTAGTAAAAAAGAAGAAGACATGCATCATGATTACTATAATCATCGTAAGGCAAAATACAGCTATGAAATAACAGAATTGTTTTTCTCTGTCTATACAAGCAAGATCTCTGGCATGAATGATCGATTGTTAAATCTTTGTGAAGATAGCCACATTAGTAGATGTAAGGGAATTGAAAATTCTATTGTTTCTCTCGTGCCATGCCTCGATTGCAAATTTTTTGAGGATCGGTAAGATCATCCTATTGTGAACACATCTTTGAACCTTGTTGATTTGAAAATCGAAAACCATTAAACGTCCAAACCTCTATGTGGAAAGAGCATAACTCATAGGTTTTATACATAAGAACATTCAAAGTAAAGATGGGCTTTTGTTTTAACGTTAGCCTGCTAAAAGGACACAACACCTATTTGTGAAAAAACCCAGAGAATAGAGCTTATCACTGATGAGCAGTGCATTATTTAGTATCTTCCATAAGTGAAAGTTGAACTTATCCCTAGCAGTACCATATCTATTTCATATCCTTTTGCACAAAGGATCAATACGCGAATTAGAGATTCAAATCAAGGCTTTGTAAACTCCACAGATTAAATGATTTTGTCCTTTTGGGTCCAAGATAGACCTTCTGAATGCATATCATAGTTATGTTCCATGAGTGAGTTCCATACTTGCCTGACATTATTGCAACTTGTATAGGGTAGAATTATCCGACTATATTGAATAATCTGAGAGGCTAGAGCATTTTTAGGAATGCTGGTTTCCATTTTTTCATTGAAAGAGAGGATATTGTTAAGGAAGACCATGTGAAGCTCAAAAAGTGTGCCAGAATAGATCAGATTGAGAGTTGGTAGAATTATAACTAAAGAGAGGGTGGAATCAAGGCCGGCCCAGGGGCAAGCCCACCAAGCCCCTGGGATGGGGCAGCCCACTGAGCCGGGGCAACAGGAAAAATCTGTTTTACTTCAACGTTACAGCTCAATAGCAATCTCCATGTTGGCGATGCTTGAACCCAAAAAAACTAGGGTTTAAAAAATCAACGCCTTCTAAATAATCATCGCTGCATACTCGGCTATTCCATCAGCCATCGTCGGCTCATCCTTGCCTCCTATGCGATATTTTCTACTGCTGATTTGAAGTCCTGCTACAGTCTCTTTATACTGCCACTGCTGATTTGAAGTCCTTGCCACTGCTAATTAAGTATGCGAATTTCTTTTTTTGAGTTGTCTAATTTTCTAAAATTGAGTCGCCCTTTTACTGCTTTAGATTTCATTAACATTGAAAACGCCTGAAGCTAATAACTTATTAGTATTTAGTTATAAACAACTAGTTTTCTGTAAATAATCGCTTAGGAATTGAAATTTGAAAGCCGACGCTAAAAAACTAATAATCATTTAGAAACTGATACTTACATTGATGTACTATTTTTCCTGCAGTGTGTGTATGTCTACCCGCAAACATTTAGGCAGAACCCAATATGATTTGCCTGTACACTTAACTAGATACACTAGTTTGCAAACTTGATTCATTTAGTTAAAAATTAAATACACTGTTTTGTAAACGATTTGAGACTATAAGTATTGCAGCCCACTTAATGTGGCAACTTTTGTATAAAAAGTTGGTGCTTTGTTATGTTATAGTTTTATATGTGATTTTATGCGCTTATATAAAAAAGAAAATTTAAAAAAATTGACATGTTATATAGTAAGGGGCAAAAAAATTCACATTGGGCTTGGGCAACCGATTCTTTGGGCCGCCCCTGGGTGGAATGTGGGTCTTAAATTAAGCAAGTTCCTCCAGAACCAACTAATGGATAGAGGAGTGTCCATGGTCCAAAATCTCTTGTTCTTTAGCTGGTATTTGAGTGTAACGACCCAGTATTTTCAACCATTTGCATCCACTGTAAGTGTATAGATAGACACTCATGCTGGAATTGAATTGCTCAAAATACCGCGTTGTAAATAAACTTTTGGCAAACCTCAGAATATACAGTAAATAAAATCACAGATCACAGACACAGAGTAATAATAATGCAGCGGAAGTAAAAGAGGAGATAGTAGTTCATGAAGCTACTATATAAAATATAAGATACATCAGAGTTAAATAAGATACAACAGAAGGGTAACAGGATACATCAGGTATAAATCAGATACATCACTTAACCACTGGATACTGAAACAAAATAGATGGCTGGATCTTCAAGGAAAGCTCCAATGTCGAAGGTGAATCTTGAATGCTAACTCAATCAATCTGACCCGAGCGTAAAGCAAAATACAAAACCCTCGAGTCAGGACATAAATACTTATAAACTGTAAATCAACTCAAGTGAACAGTAACAAAATGCATCAGTAACTTAAAGGATGCTTGGGACCGCCCATCCTCTAAGGACCCGTTAAACTATTTACTATGTAGTAATATACGCTATATACGGTAGTGTCTAATCAGTAAAATAAAATCATATAGAAAATAGCGTTAAGGGGATGGTGAACCTTAACGCGGTCGGATCTTTAAAACCAAAATCGTAGTGGGCTCGATATAAGGATATGACACGGCACGCGAGGCAATGCCAGGGTGGATACACCGTTTGCACTCCCGGACCGGTGGTGACGGCAAGCCAGCAGCTTCCGCCCACCTCGAACAATACCCCCGAATCAAAGTGGCGCCACCGAATCGAATCACAACAGTAATAGAATAGTTTCCGATGGAGCATGCTCGATGAAAGGGTGCGACCCTTTGTGTAGCCCGGTATAGCTCCTGTTTTAGTCATATATGCCAACTCACGGGAGTTGGGTCCACGTAACATACCTCGAGAACGTCGCCACCATCCTACTTCATTCCGGGATCTCCACCGCGTACACAGTTGTTAAAGTGGTTTTCAGTATTGTCCGGCTATAAGATAATATCCGATCCCGGTCTCTTTAACAACCAATCGTTATTATAACCCATGGATATTTATTTCAAATAATTTATACTTTCAAGACCAAAATATCATACTCATTTCAAAACAATATCACAATTGTATCATTTCCATTTCAAAAATAATTCAATATTATATTATTCAAATAAAACCCAAATTTTTAAATCATTGGATATTTCTTTAAATTTATTAAACTTGAAATATTCCTTTAAATTTTCATAGCATTTTGGAAATGTTACCTTAAGGAATCATAGCATTTTTGGAATGTACTACTTTCCACTTTACATTGTATATAATCAAAGTATTGATAAGCTTAAAATTTTAACATGTCAGTTTATCATAGCCTTATAGTTAAATAAACTTTCTTACCGTAATATACAATCTAAACCGAAATTCTTATGTTAAGTTAAAAGCACCTTATTAACTTACATTATTATTACAATAAAGAAACTTTATTATTTTAATCATTTAAAGTATGCCATTCACATAAATTAAAACTTGCTTATCAAATGTACGTTATCAACTTACATTTTATTATTACAGTAAGTAACATTTATCATTTTAATCAATTTAAAATACACCATTACATTGATTAAAATCTACGTGTCAAATGTACGTTTTAAATTTTATATTCCTATTACAATAATGAACATTTATTAATTAAATCAATACCACACTACTTAAAACTTTACATGTTTCTTTCTTAATTAAAACTTTACATGTTCTTGCATTAATTAAAACTTTCATGTTCTCTCGTTAATTAGGACTTTACACGTTTCTTTCATTAATTAAAAACTTATACGTTTCTTTCATTAATTAAAACTTATATCTTTCTTTCATTAATTAAAAGTTATACCTTTCTTTCATTAATTAGGAATTTACATGTTCCTATCATTAATTAGAACACCATACGTTCTTTCATTAATTAAAACCTATACGTTTCCATCATAAATTAAAACCTATACGTTTCTTTCATAAATTAAAACCTATACGTTTCTTTCATAAATTAAAACCTATACGTTTCTTTTATACATTAAAACTTAACTTAACATTTCAGATTTATATTACCATTTCACAAATTTAACTAAACTTCCAGTTTATTTAATTAATTTAACATCTTTAGTTAAAACTCAAATTTCACATTTTCAAGTCAAGTTATATTTTAAAATTTCATTTTCAACAGTCATTTATTCAACCACTTAAATTTATAGAAAATCAATAATTCTTTAATAAATCACTTAAATTCAAATATAAATCAATTTATCATATTTACCATTTTCCAAATAAAATTAATGTCCATTTTATTCATGTAACTTAAATATCATTTTTAGTCAAAATTCCAAATTTCAAACATAAGTTATATTTCAAAATCCAGTTAATCCATTCATAAATTACATTTTTAACACATAGAAAAATCATAATTTATTTATTTTAAAACCTTTCAAAATCTATTTAAAACAAATTTCATAATTTTATATTTTTAAAATACTTAAAATATTCAAAGCTTAGAATAACCACAGGTCTGTATATAGTTTTCTAACTTAGGTCAAGTGATACGAATATGTATCATTTCAATCCGCAGTTTAAAAGGTAAAAATCCGGGTTCTATCATTTCAAACCCGCAATCCCAAGTTTAAATAAATAAATAAAATAACTCAGGCCTATCATTTCAGCCCATAATGATTTTTATCCTAACAGGGAACTTGCAGTGTGATCATACACAGAAATAATATAAACAATGTCAATATCACAATATACAGTCATGTATCAGATGTCAGGTGAAAATTAATAGTTTTAACATGGTAATAACATGGTAATAACACGACATAGCATATCATATGATCATCATTAACTTGCATAAACATTTTACATTACTAAACACTTGTCATCAATCCGCTTTTCATAAGTATATATGTCAGAGTGAGAAAGACTCACATTTTTCAAAGCTAGAGACCAAAACAACATACAAGCATGACTCCAAAGGCACGACAAGCACAATTTCACGACTTTTGATTTGAGTTGAAAGATAGCCAAGATATGATTTTGTATCAACAACCCAAAGCAAAACAATGAAAGGAGAAAAATGAAATAAAACAAGAGTGAAAAGAAGAAAGAAAGAAAAAAGAGAAAAAAAAATGAAAGGAAAAGCATGCGTCGGTTCATACCTTCAGGAGATGCTTACGCAAATTTTGATGGAAGCAAAATGAATAATTTATGGTATGGAACTTTCGAACATGAAATATATATTAACATTTGCTCACTAATTTATGTAGAGGGCAGGCAAGAGAAAAATGCTTGAACGGTAGAGGCAATTAAGGCATTCAATTCTATCCAATAGGTGGAAACGTATGGGAGGCAAGAGGGAAGGAAATAATTCACACACGGAAATGATTTAAGGCAAGATTTGAGCAAGATTTTGGATTCTCAAAAGAGAATATACGGCTGAAAACTTTACATTGTTAACGCAAGAAAAAAAATCAAATAGATAACGAAAAGGCAAGAGCAACAATTAAATATATGCCCAAAGTAACGTACAAATTATTTTGTTTCTCTTGTTAAATAACGTACAAATTATTTTGTTTCTCTTATTAAATAAATTTAAAATACTAAGTTTCTATTAGGAAAATAAACCATCACTTTAAACCAAAATTTAATAGATATTATACCATAATTAATAACATTTGATTTAGCTTCATCCAATTGATTGTTAAATATAAAGTTAAGAAACAGATGTAAACATATGTAAAAGAAATGTAAAGTTTATTTCCCGTTTCACACTAATTATTACTAACTTTAAAAAAAAAAAAGGTATACAACAAATCTGACCAAAACAAAAGTGAAACAAATGTTACACAATTGTATACAGTTCAAGACGAAAATTTTGCCTTTAGAATTGTAAAATTTAGAATTTCTATTAAAGTTACACTTTTTATCCAAATCAAATTTTCAGACATTGTTTATTTTTATTTGGACAAATGATCAGAAATCATTTCAAGAAAATTTCCAAAATTAGATTTTTAAGAAAACAGAAACCAAAGTCTTTAAATAAATGAAAAAAATTAAAATTTAGGGAAAACAAGTAGAAAAGTAAGAAAAAGAAAGGGAAGCCATTACCAGATCTTTGAAGCCGTGAGAAACAAATGAAAATGATCTTTTTTTTCACGTGAAAACCTAATGAGATGACGGCTACATTAGGGTTTTACACGGCTAAGGCAATTAATTGAGGAGTTTAAGCAAATGAAGGGTTTGGGCAAATAAAAGGGCTTACGTTTCAAAGTGATTTACAATCTTCCATATTCTTTTCCTTTTAAAACTTTACATAAACAAAATTTCAGGAGAAAATACTTTACAAACCGAAATCAATTAGAAATATGAGGTAACAAAGAGTATAATTTGAAAAAAATATAAAATAATGAAGAAAATGCCTTAAAAATACCAAACAGTATTCTAAAATTGTGCGTAAATCACTGTTAGTCTTGGAAAATTATACATTTCATTATAAAATTATTATGAAGTGGAAATGAATGTTTTCATGTGAAAACGAGGTAAGAAATGCACAGCTACAATAAAGAAAGGAACGGTCAAAGGAAATTAAATCTATTAATTGGAAAAGAAACGGAAGAAGAAACGTTAAAACGGTTTTACGTTTCTTTGCTTTCAAACCTTTTAAACTTCCTATATATATATTCATATACATCTTAAATAACTGAAAACACTTATAATTTCAGTTAGAATTCAAAAATAAAACAGATAAACAAAATATTAATAATTAAATATTAATTAAATATGATTAAAATAAGAAAAATAGCACAGAAAATGAAAACTTGACTTAAGAATTAGAAATAAATTCAAATGAACTTTAGAAAAATTATATTATCATTTTAAAAATACTTAAAAGTCAAAATATACATTATATAACATATTATCACATATTAAAATAAAATAAAACAAAGAAGAAGTAATTTATACAATTTAAAATAGTCAATGTTAAATAACCCTATATACGCACAATATTGTAAAGGGTATAACTTTCACAATTTACATCCAAATTCAACGAAACGAGAAGTGGTGTTCTTAGAATTTTATGTAATTTCATAATAAAGAAAAAAAATTAAATTTTTAAACTTTTAAGTCACAGTTTGACTATTTTGACCAAAATCAGCATTTCAGGCAAATATTCAACTTACACAATTTTGGAATTATAACTCATATAAAAATCAAGATTATATTTAAATAATAAATTTAATCATTTCAAATAAGTAAAATAAGTTTTTAAATCAAAATCTTACATTAAAAATAATTAAAATATACAATAAAATAATTACAAAATACAGGGTTGTTACACTCTCCCCCACTCAAAACTTTTCGTCCCCGAAAAGGAATGAGGTATGGAAGGGCACAGAAAAGATAGAGTGAAATAGGATTAAGAGAAGATGACAAGAATATTGAAGTTATACCTGATAACTGTTGTTATAGGTAAGTTTTACAAGGTGGAGATTATCAAAGATTATAGAAAGATTTCTAAACAGAAAGATCATAGAAAGATGCGTATACCAGTCTATAGCAAGATGAGGACGATAAGAACAACCAAAAGATAGTTTGAAAAACAAAATAAGAAAATGAATTTGAAAGCATGGAGATTTCAACTTAAATAGAAAATAAACTTTTACACAAGTTACATAAATCTTAACTATCTCAAATTTCATTATCTTATTATCCAATCATCTTAAATTAACAATTTTTTTTTTAAAACCATGGGTTAGAAAAATAATCATTTATTACACTCACAATGTATTTAATAAATTTTATTCTTCTTTATTCCTAATAAAAATTAAATTTATTCCTCTCAATATATTTATCACTCATGTTCAATATACTTACACTTATCATAACTGCTTTCTTTTATTCTTAGTTCTTTTAACATCATTTTATTGTAAGTTATTCAATTACCCTTTATTATATTTACCTCTGTTAATCATTTTTTAATTAAAATTTAAGTGTATAACATTTATTATAACCACTCAAATTTTATTTAAAAAATCTTTTTATATTGTATATTACCCAATTAAATTGTTAACTTCTGAAATTAAGGTAAGTTATATTGGAATGAAATTGTGTCATACAAATAAAACTTTCCAATTTAATTATCTCAAGTTTAATCATTTATCCAAATTTTTTTGATTTTCTTTTTATAATTGAAATTATTGTTAAAAATAAAATTTAAGAATTAAATTTCCGATTTCTTCAAACCATTTAGAGATAAGTAATAATATATATATAATATGTCAAATCAAATTTCAATCATATATCTATATATATTATAAATTAAGTCATATTTTAGAAATTCAAATCAATTTAATTTCCCAAAACAAAGCTGTAGCAAGACTACAGAACAGTCTCTTCACTTCGAAACTCGAAAATGAACGTCGATGATGCTGCAGTCATCACCGAAGTTATTTTCCAGCGACAAAGAGAAGAATACTAATTTTAAACTTAAAATTCTTTGGAAACAAATTTCTATTTGAAAATATTTTAAATATTATATCCCTTTAAACTTTTAAACAAAAGGTTTGGAACCATCGGAAATTAAATTCTCAAATTTCTTTTTCTAAATTCATTTAAGTTCCCATATAAATTTATAAACAATTATTTATAAATTCATTTATAGAACAATAAATGATAAATCAAGTATTATCATTTCAAATTATCAATTTGAATCATTTTATTAAGTTCCATAAATATATATATATATATATATATATCAAAATTTTATTTCATTAATCAAAACAAAATTTAAAATAATATCGTGTCAGTTTGTTCTGTCAAAGTGTTTTAGAAATTCTAGCGATAGCGTTGATCAGACGAATCGATCGGAAACCCAAATCAACATCAACAACTCCAACAACACAATACAAAAAAAAATATAGATTGACAAATACAATTCAAAATGTTTGAAAATATGTTGGAAACAAAAGACAAGATGATTAAATACAGAGTAGGGAGGTGGATAAGCTAAAATGAATCACGGGCAACCTTAATCGGGTCAACCGTGACTTAAAGTATAAGATCGAAGTGGATTTTCTGGGGTAAATCTACGTTTGATCTCAAGAGTTAGAGTTTGAAATAACAAAAGATATTAGCATCTAAACCAAGGATAGATAAGAATCTCTGGTGAATCGATGCTAACTGCAAAGGAGTTTTCCCCTTTTTTTCAATTCAATTTGAAATTGGCGTGACCGCTGACTCACTAAAAAGATCATTCGAAGCGGAGTTATGGAATGCTCCAGAGTCAAAAGAAGATGAATAGTGAGGGATACGAATGGATTTTGGAACCGTAGGGAATGTTCCAAAATTCAAAGGAATCGAGTCAAAAGGGAGAGATTCAAACTCGAATGAAAGTGATTATGTAAATACATTCACTCCATATGCTGAGTTTTGCCTAGAGCTACCAAAGCTCTGATACCAACTGTAACGACCCGGTTTTTTCAACCATTTGCATCCACTGTAAGTGTATAGATAGACACTCATGCCGGAATTGAATTGCTCAAAATACCGCGTTGTAAATAAACTTTTGGCAAACCTCAGAATATACAGTAAACAAAATCACAGATCACAGACACAGAGTAATAATAATGCAGCGGAAGTAAAAGAGGAGATAGTAGTTCATGAAGCTACTATATAAAATATAAGATACATCAGAGTTAAATAAGATACAACAGAAGGGTAACAGGATACATCAGGTATAAATCAGATACATCACTTAACCACTGGATACTGAAACAAAATAGATGGCTGGATCTTCAAGGAAAGCTCCAATGCCGAAGGTGAATCTTGAATGCTAACTCAATCAATCTGACCCGAGCGTAAAGCAAAACACAAAACCCTCGAGTCAGGACATAAATACTTATAAACTGTAAATCAACTCAAGTGAACAGTAACAAAATGCATCAGTAACTTAAAGGATGCTTGGGACCGCCCATCCTCTAAGGATCCGTTAAACTATTTACTATGTAGTAATATACGCTATATACGGTAGTGTCTAATCAGTAAAGTATAATCATATAGAAAATAGCGTTAAGGGGATGGTGAACCTTAACGCGGTCGGATCTTTAAAACCAAAATCGTAGTGGGCTCGATATAAGGATATGACATGGCACGCGAGGCAATGCCAGGGTGGATACACCGTTTGCACTCCCGGACCGGTGGTGACGGCAAGCCAGCAGCTTCCGCCCACCTCGAACAATACCCCCGAATCAAAGTGGTGCCACCGAATCGAATCACAACAGTAATAGAATAGTTTCCGATGGAGCATGCTCGATGAAAGGGTGCGACCCTTTGTGTAGCCCGGTATAGCTCCTGTTTTAGTCATATATGCCAACTCACGGGAGTTGGGTCCACGTAACATACCTCGAGAACGTCGCCACCATCCTACTTCATTCCGGGATCTCCACCGCGTACACAGTTGTTAAAGTGGTTTTCAGTATTGTCCGGCTATAAGATAATATCCGATCCCGGTCTCTTTAACAACCAATCGTTATTATAACCCATGGATATTTATTTCAAATAATTTATACTTTCAAGACCAAAATATCATACTCATTTCAAAACAATATCACAATTGTATCATTTCCATTTCAAAAATAATTCAATATTATATTATTCAAATAAAACCCAAATTTTTAAATCATTGGATATTTCTTTAAATTTATTAAACTTGAAATATTCCTTTAAATTTTCATAGCATTTTGGAAATGTTACCTTAAGGAATCATAGCATTTTTGGAATTTACTACTTTCCACTTTACATTGTATATAATCAAAGTATTGATAAGCTTAAAATTTTAACATGTCAATTTATCATAGCCTTATAGTTAAATAAACTTTCTTACCGTAATATACAATCTAAACCGAAATTCTTATGTTAAGTTAAAAGCACCTTATTAACTTACATTATTATTACAATAAAGAAACTTTATTATTTTAATCATTTAAAGTATGCCATTCACATAAATTAAAACTTGCTTATCAAATGTACGTTATCAACTTACATTTTATTATTACAGTAAGTAACATTTATCATTTTAATCAATTTAAAATACACCATTACATTGATTAAAATCTACGTGTCAAATGTACGTTTTAAATTTTATATTCCTATTACAATAATGAACATTTATTAATTAAATCAATACCACACTACTTAAAACTTTACATGTTTCTTTCTTAATTAAAACTTTACATGTTCTTGCATTAATTAAAACTTTCATGTTCTCTCGTTAATTAGGACTTTACACGTTTCTTTCATTAATTAAAAACTTATACGTTTCTTTCATTAATTAAAACTTATATCTTTCTTTCATTAATTAAAACTTATACCTTTCTTTCATTAATTAGGAATTTACATGTTCCTATCATTAATTAGAACACCATACGTTCTTTCATTAATTAAAACCTATACGTTTCTTTCATAAATTAAAACCTATACGTTTCTTTCATAAATTAAAACCTATACGTTTCTTTCATAAATTAAAACCTATACGTTTCTTTTATACATTAAAACTTAACATTTCAGATTTATATTACCATTTCACAAATTTAACTAAACTTCCAGTTTATTTAATTAATTTAACATCTTTAGTTAAAACTCAAATTTCACATTTTCAAGTCAAGTTATATTTTAAAATTTCATTTTCAACAGTCATTTATTCAACCACTTAAATTTATAGAAAATCAATAATTCTTTAATAAATCACTTAAATTCAAATATAAATCAATTTATCATATTTACCATTTTCCAAATAAAATTAATGTCCATTTTATTCATGTAACTTAAATATCATTTTTAGTCAAAATTCCAAATTTCAAACATAAGTTATATTTCAAAATCCAGTTAATCCATTCACAAATTACATTTTTAACACATAGAAAAATCATAATTTATTTATTTTAAAACCTTTCAAAATCTATTTAAATCAAATTTCATAATTTTATATTTTTAAAATACTTAAAATATTCAAAGCTTAGAATAACCACGGGTCTGTATATAGTTTTCTAACTTAGGTCAAGTGATACGGATATGTATCATTTCAATCCGCAGTTTAAAAGGTAAAAATCCAGGTTCTATCATTTCAAACCCGCAATCCCAAGTTTAAATAAATAAATAAAATAACTCAGGCCTATCATTTCAGCCCATAATGATTTTTATCCTAACAGGGAACTTGCAGTGTGATCATACACAGAAATAATATAAACAATGTCAATATCACAATATACAGTCATGTATCAGATGTCAGGTGAAAATTAATAGTTTTAACATGGTAATAACATGGTAGTAACACGACATAGCATATCATATGATCATCATTAACTTGCATAAACATTTTACATTACTAAACACTTGTCATCAATCCACTTTTCATAAGTATATATGTCAGAGTGAGAAAGACTCACATTTTTCAAAGCTAGAGACCAAAACAACATACAAGCATGACTCCAAAGGCACGGCGAGCACAATTTCACGACTTTTGATTTGAGTTGAAAGATAGCCAAGATATGATTTTGTATCAACAACCCAAAGCAAAACAATGAAAGGAGAACAAATGAAATAAAACAAGAGTGAAAAGAAGAAAGAAAGAAAAAAGAGAAAAAAAAATGAAAGGAAAAGCATGCATCGGTTCATACCTTCAGGAGATGCTTACGCAAATTTTGATGGAAGCAAAATGAATAATTTATGGTATGGAACTTTCGAACATGAAATATATATTAACATTTGCTCACTAATTTATGTAGAGGGCAGGCAAGAGAAAAATGCTTGAACGGTAGAGGCAATTAAGGCATTCAATTCTATCCAATAGGTGGAAACGTATGGGAGGCAAGAGGGAAGGAAATAATTCACACACGGAAATGATTTAAGGCAAGATTTGAGCAAGATTTTGGATTCTCAAAAGAGAATATACGGCTGAAAACTTTACATTGTTAACGCAAGAAAAAAAATCAAATAGATAACGAAAAGGCAAGAGCAACAATTAAATATATGCCCAAAGTAACGTACAAATTATTTTGTTTCTCTTGTTAAATAACGTACAAATTATTTTGTTTCTCTTATTAAATAAATTTAAAATACTAACGTTTCTATTAGGAAAATAAACCATCACTTTAAACCAAAATTTAATAGCTATTATACCATAATTAATAACATTTGATTTAGCTTCATCCAATTGATTGTTAAATATAAAGTTAAGAAACAGATGTAAACATATGTAAAAGAAATGTAAAGTTTATTTCCCGTTTCACACTAATTATTACTAACTTTTTTTTTAAAAAAAAAAGTATACAACAAATCTGACCAAAACAAAAGTGAAACAAATGTTACACAATTGTATACAGTTCAAGACGAAAATTTTGCCTTTAGAATTGTAAAATTTAGAATTTCTATTAAAGTTACACTTTTTATCCAAATCAAATTTTCAGACATTGTTTATTTTTATTTGGACAAATGATCAGAAATCATTTCAAGAAAATTTCCAAAATTAGATTTTTAAGAAAACAGAAACCAAAGTCTTTAAATAAATGAAAAAAATTAAAATTTAGGGAAAACAAGTAGAAAAGTAAGAAAAAGAAAGGGAAGCCATTACCAGATCTTTGAAGCCGTGAGAAACAAATGAAAATGATCTTTTTTTTCACGTGAAAACCTAATGAGATGACGGCTACATTAGGGTTTTACACGGCTAAGGCAATTAATTGAGGAGTTTAAGCAAATGAAGGGTTTGGGCAAATAAAAGGGCTTACGTTTCAAAGTGATTTACAATCTTCCATATTCTTTTCCTTTTAAAAACTTTACATAAACAAAATTTCAGGAGAAAATAATTTACAAACCGAAATCAATTAGAAATATGAGGTAACAAAGAGTATAATTTGAAAAAAATATAAAATAATGAAGAAAATGCCTTAAAAATACCAAACAGTGTTCTAAAATTGTGCGTAAATCACTGTTAGTCTTGGAAAATTATACATTTCATTATAAAATTATTATGAAGTGGAAAGGAATGTTTTCATGTGAAAACGAGGTAAGAAATGCACAGCTACAATAAAGAAAGGAACGGTCAAAGGAAATTAAATCTATTAATTGGAAAAGAAACGGAAGAAGAAACGTTAAAACGGTTTTACGTTTCTTTGCTTTCAAACCTTTTAAACTTCCTATATATATATTCATATGCATCTTAAATAACTGAAAACACTTATAAATTTCAGTTAGAATTCAAAAATAAAACAGATAAACAAAATATTAATAATTAAATATTAATTAAATATGATTAAAATAAGAAAAATAGCACAGAAAATGAAAACTTGACTTAAGAATTAGAAATAAATTCAAATGAACTTTAGAAAAATTATATTATCATTTTAAAAATACTTAAAAGTCAAAATATACATTATATAACATATTATCACATATTAGAATAAAATAAAACAAAGAAGAAGTAATTTATACAATTTAAAATAGTCATTGTTAAATAACCCTATATACGCACAATATTGTAAAGGGTATAACTTTCACAATTTACATCCAAATTCAACGAAACGAAAAGTGGTGTTCTTAGAATTTTATGTAATTTCATAATAAAAGAAAAAAAATTAAAATTTTAAACTTTTAAGTCACAGTTTGACTATTTTGACCAAAATCAGCATTTCAGGCAAATATTCAACTTACACAATTTTGGAATTATAACTCATATAAAAATCAAGATTATATTTAAATAATAAATTTAATCATTTCAAATAAGTAAAATAAGTTTTTAAATCAAAATCTTACATTAAAAATAATTAAAATATACAATAAAATAATTACAAAATACAGGGTTGTTACATTGAGCATCCAGAGAACCCATGTAGATGATCTGTCAGTGAGCAAGGTATTTAAATGTTTTGATGCCGCGGCCATGTTCCACAATCTCAGATTGATTCCATACCACCATGAGACTTTAGGATGGTAATTTTTTTGTATGAAATAGGTATGGGCTTCTTGGAGAAGCAATCACCATGCCAAAGAAAGTGGTTGAAAGCTTTGCTTAGATTAGACATTAGTTTTTTTAGAAGAATAAAGGTCCTGGAATAGTATGAGAGCATAGTAGTTCCAACGTAGGAAATAGTGGTCATTTCGCAAGCTTGAAATAGAAGGTGAGTTGGCAATGATGTAAACTTGGATATTATGGTTTTAAAGAGAGGGGCACATTGATTAGTAATAATTCTAGATGAAGTAAGTGGAATGCCTAGATATACAGTGTTAGAATATTGACCATTACTAAGGCCTGCAGATATAATGTTGGACTTTTAAATAATTTATAGCAAGGTCGGTACATTGTTGAAATTGGTGAGAGAGCTTTTGATTATGGAAATGGATTGAGTGTCTAGCTTAGAGAATACTAACAGATCATCAACAAACATCAAGCAACATATATCTGGATCCCTACACTTTGGATGGAGTTTTAAGGTTTTCAAAAGTATCTGTTTTCTAAACAAGCAAGCGAGAACCTCCATAATTATGATGAATAAGTAGGCAAATATGGGATCACCTTACCTGATCCCATGTGAGGAAGTGAAATAACCTTCTGGAGTGCTATTGATGATTAAGGAGAAGTTTGCAGTGGATATACAAGTGAAAATCCATACAGTCAATAGCTCTGGAAACCTCATTTTAGTCGTGAGAGCAACTAGGGATAGCCGGCTAACAGAATCAAAGGCTCTTTGAATGTCTAATTTCATCATGCATCTTGGTGAAATGTTCTTGGAATTGTATCCCTTTAGAAGCTCATGTGTCAAAAGAATGTTGTGAATAATATCTCTCTTTGGCAAGTAGGCAACCTGGTTTGGAGAGATAATTCTTGAAAGCACAGGCTCGAGTCTGTTTGCTATAATTTTTGTAATCACGGTGTAGATAACATTGGAGCAAGCAACATGCCTACAATGTGAAACTGATGTAGGGTTCTCTATTTTGGGTATCATGGCAAGGTTAGTAGAGTTAATTTCTTCAAGCAGTTTACTAGTGTTGAAAAAGTGGTGAATGGCTTTGATAAAGGAAGAGCTAATAATGGATCATGTTTGAGTGAGGAAAAAGAAATGAATCCATCTTGTCCTCCCATGCTTGTGGAATTTAAACCAAATAGAGCATCCTTGATTTCATTGTCAATGATACCAGATAGAAGAGATAAAGCCTTAAGATGAGTGATGGTCGGTAGAGGAGCTTCATGCACAATGTCTAGCAAGATGGTCTCAAAGCATTATGAGTTAAAACATCTAGTGAAGTAATTTTGCAATGCATTATTAATATCTATAAGATAGGTGTGTGAAATTCCATGAAGGTGTGCAATGGACATAATCCTTGACATATTATTCTTGATCTTGAGAGATGAGTGGAAGAATTTAGAGTTTCTATCTCCATCAAAGAAGATGTTTTTTCATGCTTCTGTTTTAATAACTGTAATCCATAGCGTAAATATTTAACTAATTCATTTTTCCATACCATGTTCAATCTATGAGAGATATATATCGTCAGGGAAATGAGCATTTTGGATTGAATAAGCTCGAGCTCCTATCTAATGGTAGTTGATTTCTATGCACCTTTCCCAAATTCAGTTTTTCGCAATGTCTTTAAACTATTTTTAGTATTCCTTAGCCGAGCTTGTAGTTTGTACATGGGGTTTCCATGAGGACTGATAAACCAAGCCTATGAAACAATGTTTAAAAAGGCTGGATGTTTAGTCCAAAAGTTAAAAAAATTAAATAAAGGAAATTTTTTTTATAATGTCCACTTTCCAAATAAGGATTTGAGGGCTATGATCGAAGATGCCAAAGTTTGGAATTAAAACATTAAGGGAAGGACAAAGGCAAATAGCAGGTTGAAAAACTATGTTCAAGTTTGCCAAAGGTCCTTCGGCATCCATGTTTTTTGTTATTCCATGTGTACAGAGCACCAGAGAAAGAAATATTATGAAGTTCAGAGAAGTGGACGGCAGTATTTAGAGGGGAAATGTCATTTATAGAGAGAAGAATACCACCAGATTTATGTGCAGAGTTGTTCATGTAATTGAAATCACCAAGGCGAAACCATGGAATTGTAGAGGATTTTAGAGTAGGAATTATGTCTAACAGAACTTGTCTTTGCATGATCTAGTTGTAGGAACAGATAAAGGTAGTTTGGAAATTGGGAGAGGATAGGATCTGTGTAACGTTAGGGTGAATGATTAAGAGTGTTGAGAGGCAGATGAAATATGGTAGATGAGAGAATTCCACATCACAATTATTCTACCATATGGAGCCGCTTGTAGGTTGTCAACAAAATTCCATTGGTTGTTTATATGATTACATGCTGTCTTAGTAAGGGAGGAGTTGAGTTATGTTTCTAGGATACCAATCATGTGAATTTGATGAAGGTTGATTGGGTCTTTTATTTCATTCTGCTTGATTATTGAGTGTGCTCCCCTAATATTCCAAGCCGCTATGGAGTCAAGCATTAATTTTTGAGTTTTTGGATTTAGCAGAAGCAGTCATCTTTCTGGATATAGTAGAGATTATTGTGGATTCATCATTTTTGGTTTCAATTGAGCTTTTAAAAAGTTGTTTAATCGCATAATCCTCACCATTGTCATAGTCAGAATCTAATGAGTTTTGAGTATTGTTCTTTTACTTCTTCTTTTTATTTTTTGTAACGACCCAGAATTTTAGTTATTAGAAATAAGAATATTTAATTAATTTTAAATATTGAAAAGTTAATTTTAACTTAAATTTCAAATATAGCGTTTTATTGGATAGTTTAATTGCTGAATTTAATAACAAATCGTTTAAATAATTGAATCTTAGATTTTTATTTGGATAAAAATAATTTAAAAAGTTATTTAATCACTATTTAACAAGAATGAGGGTAATAAAACTTTTAAATTGGATTTAAAAGTGATTTACTCGATTTCGAAAATAACTCATTTTAATTAACATATAAAAGCAGTCTTCCGGGGCACTGTCTCGGATTTCACCAAAACCATTGTCATAGGGTCCATAATAATGAATTATAATACAACGTTAAATTTCGTACTGATTAGACGTATCGTTTGGTCGTACGGGATAGAAACATGTTGAAATTAATATCGAAAATTTGATATAATAACTGAGTTCAAAAGCTATATTCTCCTTACGATCGAATTAGCTTTCAAAACTAGTTCCATTGTCGTCAGAATATGAGTATAATATTATCAACGCAGGACGGCACGCCTCGATTCGAATCCGAAATTTATGGCTAGATATTTTGAAGTTTTAAATAATAGATTTCTATTTATATTTGACCACAATCGTTGTTCAATCTCTATCAGCCCCCGTACCCTGAACAAGCCACCCCACCCTAATCATCATTATCTCCCATCATCCTTTCTTCTATTCAAACACTGTAGAGAAAGAAAAAACATAAGAATCCAATAAAATTAAAATATATAAATCATGAAATGAGCCTTATAATTCTCGGTTCGATGAGATCTTCATGTAAATGTGTTTTTGAGGGTTACAACAACTATTGGGGAAGTGAAAAGTGGATAGTGGAGTGGGTTTCTAAGCTAGGGTTGGGAATTGTCATAGATTTAGCACTCGATTGTTGGATTGAAACGTAGATTCGAGATAAGCATGAAGAGCAACACCTAGGGGGCGAGTTTGGTGGCGTGCGGTGAGGCGAGGCAATTCCCGTCGCTACAGTATCACGCAAGCAAGCTTTGGTCACTCTTTGATTAGGGAGCTCGAACGAGATGTGATGGAGTGTATCGCGATGCTCAGTTCAAAGAGTGTTTCATCGGGATGGTCGTTGGCCGTTTTAAAGAAGGGATGGCCAATGGTGGGCATGCATGTATGATCGGCTGAGCATGTTTCCTGTGCACGTTTGGGTAAGAAGAAGATGGCAAATGTGTAATTTAGTTAAAAGTAATAATTTGTTCGTTTAAATTATTATTTAAAATTGTGGATAACTTATAAAATTCGTATCTTCTTCATACGAGGTCGGATTCGAACGTGGATTTTTGCATTGCGCTCGTATCGACAAGTGTTTCAAAATGGATCTAGTTTGGATGGATTTGGAGACTATCGAAAATTGGGCTAAAATTGGACGTCGTCCGGTTTTAGTTCCAAACTGAAATGCTTCGACGACAGCAGGAATTTTCGATGAGTTAATCTCACCTTTTTCGATAACTAGTATGGTATATAGTTGATAAAAATTATTGAATGATTGTTTGGATAAATTGTTATATTTATTAGTTGATTTGGATATATTCTCGCATATTGGAGCGGATGAGACCGTATTACCTTCCCGTGTAAGAGCAGATGACCATTTGTATACGAATCCCGCCTCGAAGTAGTTGAATTATATTTTATCATTATCTAACATTTGTGATGCAGGGGAAAACGGGTTGGAGTGATCCAGCGGGATTCCTCGCTGTTATTGAATTATATTGATTCGGTAATATTTTCCTTTATATGGATTATTGGAAATAAATATGATTGTGGATACTGTGGTTATAACATCATTATATATTTTGAAATTAAAACCCAGAAGTGATAGAAAATCAATTTGTGTATTGGTTAAGTGTTGGGTGGCTATTGGCCTCAAATTAGTATTTTAAAAATGCTATAAATTGTCTTTAAGTCGGAATTGGTTTTAAAAGACAAGAAATGATTTTTAAATCCGAAATCGGGTTTAGAAAATATTTTATTCTAAGAATTTATTTATTTAATTTTAATAATATTATTATTTTTGGTTATTCAATTATATTAATGTTGTTTTATAGTTATTTTATTATAGTAATATTGTTTTAAAGTGTTTACTTAAATTAATATTGTTTAATAAGTATTTAATTGTATTGATATGGTTTTAAAGTTAATTAATTATACTAATAACAATTTAAGATTATTTAATTATATTGGTATTGTTTTAAAGTTAATTGTCTATAGTAATATGGATTTAAAGAATTATCAAAATGTGATAAGGTTAATTATTTAAGGATAATTATGGTTTAGATTTAATATTAAGGATTATTTTGTCAAGGCCGGCCGGTTTTATAGTGGACCGTCCACTTTTTATTACGAACGTAATAAAATTTGAAGTATAGGAGAAAGGTAAAAGCACCTTAACTACTAAGAAAAAGAAAAAAGACAGCACAGGAGTGCGATAGACATATCACAACAACAATATGAATATCGTAAACAACTACTCCTCCGAAGAGGTAGCATCACCATCATCCACTAAATCCAGGGAAGACACCAAAGGGACATTCCCCAACAGACCAGCATAGGGGCGGAAATGGGAAGAAAGACAAGGATCATAAGCCACAGAATCAGAATAGTACAAAAAGGAACGATCCCAGGATGTATCAGCAAGCATGATAGAATTCGATCTCGAAAAATAACCGTCCAAAACAAGAGCTAATGAGTCACCAGACGGTCTATAATAAAGGCATCTAAGGTCAAGATGATCATCAGAAACAAATCTAAAGAAAGAATCATCCAAGGGGTTAAATCTCATGTCAGAAATGTGATCAACCCAACATCTCTCAGCATCATCACAAACAATAGAGGGACAAGGCAGACCAGGAACAAGGGCAGCAACAGGAATTGCAGTAATATCACCAGCGACCAATGGCAAACATGGCGGAACAGGAACCTGAACATGAACCGTTGAAACATCAGAAAACGCCACAGAAGATGGAGGGGAAGCAGGTTGAGCAATGCAGGGAGCCGGATCCGGGACAGATAAAGGAGCCGCAAGAGGAGGAGCAACCTGAGTAGAAACCTTAGGAACCCTGTGACGCCCCACCTCTATACCCACGCTAGCCAAGGACAATACGGTGTAATGCCGTCAACTAGCACGGAGAATAAGGCTGTTGAGGAGAGACCATCTGTATAATTGCTTTGTGCGAGTACCGATATGCCAGACAATATATAACTTGCATTCTTTTCAAGAGGAAATCCGACATACCGACACAAACTCAAAGCTACTACATAGTGGCTATAATGTCTTCGGAAACAAATATAGAAATAAACATAACACAAATCAGTCACAGATAATTCATATCACAAAGGCGAAAATAGATATGAATGTATATAACACATAAAAGTGTTCATCAGAGTAGCGGTCAACAAGATCCACACTATCACAAAAGAAATAGCTATCAGTGCCATACAAAAGAATATGGGTACAACCATGAGTCTATATCTCAAGTGTACACAACAAAAACTACTAATCTAAGTAGTTAGCCAAAAGTTAAGGTAATGATCCTGGATGAGAAATCAAGCAGAAGCACCTGTAACATCTCGGTCTAACCCGAGTATTATTTAATAAGAAAATAATAAACGGATCAGTCTAGCTATAAATATCAGATGAAATGATATAGAATAAGAGATATGACTAAACGTATAATAATCACATTGCCAAGCTGTGATAAATAAGTAATTGAAAATCAACAAGAGATTAATCAATGTCACAAATATCTTCTCAAAGATCAAAAGGAATGTCATACTCCTTATTTCATTACCAAACCATAAATATTGACAATTATATCAATGTCAATCACAAAAGTCACTGACACACAAATTCACCAATGCACAAATATTGATAAAACTTATCAATGAAAATCACAAAAATTGGTGAAGCACAAATCCCGTAAATCATCAATAGAAATCCAGAAATCACAAAAAAAAAGGGAGGCCTAGCACAAAATGGGAGCATGAAAACTCGCCAACATGTGTATCACAATACGGAACGTTATTCCATGGTTGCTAACCATTTATTTTGAGCCGAGGTTCCACAAAACGGCCCGAAGACCATGGGTCGCTAACCCACCAATTTGAGGAGAAGCTCCACAGAAACGGGGTTTAGTCTCCCTCGTAGACAAAGAGACATCGCACATTGCTAGTCTAAGTCACAAAAATGATCATCATCGATCACAAGAAGTGTCAATTACACTAAGCTAGTAAATATATGAGCTTAGGTTCATGTCCCATAACCACTAGCTTAACTTAAATATTTACGTACAAATTGTAGATCTCCACTAGAAAATTGTCACAAAAGATTCAATCGAACAAGTCCAAGAATTAACCAACGAAGTAAACGTAAGCGTTTCATACCACTCGTTTTACTAAGCCGTTTAATTAGATTTCTCATACGAGTGAGGTAAAGGCTCGTATATACTAATAGGTTGGAAAGCAGTTTTATAAAAAAGTTTGATATTGAAAGAGTTTAAATAATTTTTGATAAAGAGTTTGAATATTTACTACTAGTATACAAACCTTTGTATTTTAAAGTGACAAAGCACAAAAATGATTATAGAAACAATCAATCACCAAAATTCACATACGAAGACGTGAATTAATTCCAAAGAAATCGATATCAAATCCATCAAAATGGATATTTCCAAGAATTCCATATTAGAAGTCATCAAAGTCGAAAAATAGATAGCATCAATTAGGAATCAAAACGAATCGATAAAAACTGGAATCACAACCCAAATAGGCATAATACGCATTTAAGAGCAGGTCAGTCGACTGGCTCAATGAGTTCAGTCGACTGATCACAATCCCTGAAAATATGCGGGATACTGGTCAATCGACTGTACTCAGTGGGTCAGTCGACTGAATACAGTAAACAGAGCCCCTAAGGCTCTGCGGGAAGCCTTCACCCTGCTTATTAGCTTCAGCCAGTCGACTGACCAAGAAGTCCAGTCGACTGACTAGAGCTAAGGCAGTTTTCCCTGCCTATCAACGGAAGAAGAAACCCTTCCCATTTCGCAACCGGACGAGCCTCGGGCACTAAGGGATTACGCCGATCGGCAACCCAGCCCTATAGGCTCTTCGATGCATCACCAAAAACTTGTTCAAATATCCATAGAAGGATTTCCATAGAATTTGCTTTCAAAACACCAAAAGTTGGAATATAAACCAAATTAATCCAAACCAAAAGCAAATGAAAATGAATAATTGTTAGGAATTCATACCCAACGTTCAAAGATAGTTATAGACCTAGATGTGAGATAAAAATCTCACCTTTTCACAAAATCAATGTAGAAGAGGCTTGAAAACAAAGGGAGAATCAACCACTCTTCAACACAACCCAAAATGAGCTTGAATCTATGCTCAAAAGAAGAACATTACCAAAGTTAGGTTTAGGAATGTCTGAAATTCAAGAGAGAAGGAGTTGGAAAAGGTGAAGAGAAGGCTTACCAAAGGGTTCTCTTGAATTTGGAGCTAGAAGTTGATTTGCAAATAGAAAACTAGGGCTTGAGTTTTAATTTCCCATTCCACTCACCATTAATCTCTTTAGAACTGAAAAGTAGAGGAAGAGGGGGTGAATGAAGAGGGAGGAAGAGGGGGTGAATGAAGAGGGGGTTTTAGTTTGGGGTATTAAGTTAGAACATTGGGCTGAACCCAAACTCAAACCAAAAGTGAAAAAGGTCAAATTTTTAGCTAGCTCCAAACATATCAATGTTTATACTCAAAAAGGTTGCAAATGGCATTTTAAACTCAATGGAAGGGGTCCCGAGTCCCAATTTGACCGTATGCAAAAAGTAGCTTTTCGGACAAAAATCCGACTAATGATGAAATATTTAAATAAAATATTTAAGTATAAAATCGATAAATATGCGGGTTGTTACAGACTCCCCTCCTTAAAGAAATTACGTCCTCGCAATATATAAGATGGAAACATAAAGTAACAACCATAAAAGCATAATAACACAAAAGAAATTTGAAATAAGAAGTTCACCTCAAAGAGCATGAGTAAGTAAGTCCGGATGTGTTCGCTCGATGAATTCTCTAGATTCCCAAGAGCAATCCTTTGGATTCGCGGACCATTGAACCTTAACAAGCGAAACATCTTTATTTCGAAGGCGCTTGAACTTCGAAGCAATAATACGAATAGGATGTTGCTCATAAGTCAAATTAGGTGAAACTTCAATTTCTTCCACAATACCGGGCTCAAGAATGGAATCGAAATCTCGAAGGCATTTCCATAATTGAGAAACGTGAAACACGTCATGAATAGCAGAAAATTAAGCCGGTAATAAAAGGCGATATGCCACGGAACCAATACGTTCAGTGATAGGAAACAGACCAATATATCGAGGTGCTAACTTTCCCGATCGACTGAAACGCACAACACCCTTCATAGGTGAAACACGAACAAACACAAAATCTCCCACAGAAAATTCTAATTTCCTTCTTCGGGTATAGGCATAGATCTTTGTCTACTCTGGGCTTCTTTCATCCTATGACGAATAAGGTCAATCTTTTCTGTGGAATCATGAATAAAATCTGGACCTAAAACCAGCTTCTCACCGGCCTCAAGCCAACAAGAAGGAGATCAGCATAGCCTTCCATAGAGTGGCTCGAAAGGTGCCATACCAATACTAGATTGGAAGCAATTATTATAGGAAAACTCAACAAGAGAAATATGATCTTCCCAACTTCCACCAAAATCAAGGACACATGCTCGAAGAAGATCTTCAAGAGTTTGATTCACACGCTCAGTTTGTCCATCGGACTGAGGGTGATAAGCAGTGCTAAAATTAAGCTTCGTTCCTAAAGCTTTTTGAAGACTCTTCCAAAATCCACTAGTAAACAATGGATCACGATCACTAACAATAGAAGTAGGAACTCCATGTAATTTTACAATTTCTTTGATAAAAAGCTTGGCCAAGAGAGGAACGGTTCGATTGGACGAACGGGAATAAAATGGGCGGATTTAATGAGTCTATCAACTATCACCATAAGCTATCATGGCCCGAACGAGAACGGGGGAGGCCATCAATAAAATCCATAGAAATTTGGTCCCACTTCCAAATTGGAATTTCTAAAGGTTGCAATAATCCACCGGGCCTTTGATGTTCGGCCTTCACAAGTTAACAAGCCATACAACACTTAACAAAGTTAGCAATATCAGATTTCATTCCCTCCCAATAATAAAGTCGCTTCATATCCGCGTACATTTTACTACTACCGGGATGAATGGTAAATTTAGAACGATGAGAATCTTCTAAAATATCTTTACGAAGATCACTAATATTTGGTACGATAAGTCTACCAAATTTTCGAATGCCGCCGCGAGAATCAATCTCAAAGTCTCTCAAACCTTCAATATCAATTTTATCCTTGGCCAAGAAGTGCCAATTCGAGATTTAGCCTTTGAGCTTCAAGAATGCGGTCTAAAAGAGAAGGATGAGCCTCAAGGCTACATAAAACAAGTGATGAACATAAATCGGAGACACGATCTCGAATTTCACAAGTAGATAAAACCTCGAGATCATTCCATTCGGGATATGATCATGGAAACAACCGCTTGTTGCTTGCGACTAAGTGCATCGACAACTCGATTTCCCTTTTCGGGGGTATAAAGAATATCAAGATCATAAGGTGCAAGAAATTCGAGCTAACGCTGTTGACGCAAATTAAGTTCTTTTTGAGAGAATAAATATTTCAAAGACTTATGATCAGTGTAAAGAATAAATTTTTCTCCCAAAAGATAATGACGCCAAATTCGAAGGCCGAAAAAGATAGCTACGAGCTCTAAATCATGAGTGGCATATCTAGTCTCAGCCGGCTTCAATTGCCTAGAAGCATAAGCAATAACACGTTCTTTTTCCATAAGAACGGCACCCAAACCAACGCGACAAGCATCAGTATAAACAATAAAATCTTGATTCCCCTCGAGAATAACAAGAATAGGAGCATCAGAAAGGAGTTCTTTTAGTTTCTGAAAAGAAGTCTCACATTTGTCCAATCAAATGTATTTAACACCTTTCTTCGTTAAGCTAGTGAGAGTCACGACAATCTTAGAAAAGTCCTTGATAAAACGACGGTAATTACCCGTCAATCCAAGAAAACTACGAACCTCCGTCACACTCTCCGGTCTCTTCCAATCTTGAATCGCTTCAATCTTTGAAGGATCCACGGAAATTCCGGATTCAGAAATAATATGACCGAGAAACTTCACACGAGATTGCCAAAAGTGGCATTTAGAAAACTTTGCCTTTAATTGATTACTCCTAAGAGTTTCCAACACAATCTGAAGATGCTTTTCATGCTCCTCCTCGGTTTTAGAATACACAAGAATATCATCAATAAAGATGAGAACAAATCGATCGAGAAAGTCTTTGAAAACTCGATTAATTAAGTCAACGAAATAAGCCGAAGCATTCGTCAAACCGAATGGCATAACAAGCCATTCATAAGATCCATATCTAGTACGGAACGATGTCAAAGGAATGCTATCCTCTGCAATACGACGCTGATGAAAACCAGTTGCCAAGTCCAATTGTGAAAAGACTTTAGCACCACTAAGTTGATCGAATAGATCATCAATCCGAGGTAAAGGATATTTATTATTGATAGTAAGATCATTAAGCTTGCGGTAGTCAACGCAAAGCCTAAGTGTACCATCGGATTTCTTCACGAAAATAGCTGAAGCTCCCTAAGGCGAGGAACTAGAGTGAATAAATTGCTTCGTTTCCAAATCGGATAATTGTTTGCGCATCTCCTCATTTTCTTTATTGGATAAACGATAAGGAGGACGAGTAATAGGTTGAGCTCCAGGGGTAAGATTAATTCTGAACTCAATTGCTCGCTTAGGTGGTAATCCTAAAACGGGCTCAAATATGTCAGAAAATTCACGAACAACGTGAATAAGAGAAATAATATATTCCTCATCATCATTATCGTCATCATGAGGATTTAAAGAATATAAAGATGCAACCAAGTTGGAATCCGAATCTTTAAGATCAATAGAAATCTGCTTGACGGATTGAGGATGTCGAAGATGAATAGTCCGCTCAGGACATATGATTTGGGCTTAATAGCGATTAAGCCAATCCATTCCCAAAATCATTCCAAAGCCTAAGTAACGCATAACATGCAAATCGGCTCGGAAAGAAAAATTACACAAAATAATCTCGACATCTTTACACAATAAACTGATCGTTGCGGATCCACCAACCGGATTCGCAATTCTCAATGAAGTCATTAAACACAAAACATCCAAAGAAAAGGTATCAACAAGTTCCTTTGATATAAAAGAATGGGACGCACCCGTATCACAAAGAACTCGAATAGGATGATCACGAAATAAAATAATGTCATCAAGGATAGAGTGAGAAATACCTTTACCACGAGATGTGTTGCCAGGGGCTTGAGCAACATTAAGCTTTCCCTCCTTCCTATCTTCAAGTTTGGGACAAGAAGATAAATAATGATCCGGGCTTTTGCAATAGCGACAAGTACGAGGCTTTGAACACTTGTTCGCATAATGGTCCTTAGAACCACAATTGTAGCATTGCCCACTACTTGAGGTAGAAGTCTTAATTTCCAGAGAGGCTTGCTTCCCTTTCTTATTGTTGGGATAAGGACCTCGGAATTTATTAGGCCTTTTCTTGTTGTTGAAGTTTGGTTTGGAACCCACCACTTCAACATCACTTTCCCTATCCGTCTCTTCAAGACGAAGAGCGATATCAATGAGTTGGTCGAAAGAAACTTCTAATTTTAGAAGTAATGGCTTCTTGAGATTTTTGTTTAAGCCATAGACAAATCTCTGATTTTTCTTCAATGGGGTGTTAATATATTACACCCCGTATTTAGAGAGAGATTCAAAAGACGCGACATAGTCATTCACGGAAGATTCACCTTGAACAAGGTCAATAAAACGGCAAGCCAATGTCACCTTCTCAGCTTCTGGCACAAACTTTAATTCGAAACGTGCCAGGAATTGCTCCCAGGTGAGATCCATTTCATTAATTCCAGAAATAAGAAGTTCGTACCAGTCCAATGCTCTTTCTTGGAGCATACTAGAAGCCACCTGAACTCGGTGAAGATCAATAAGATTCATGCGAGAAAAGATTCGATCGCATGATCTCAGCCAAGCCTGGACTTCAATGATAGTTTCAGAACCCTTGAATGGTTTCCCACCCAAGTTGGTATAATCGTTGCACAAGCGTGCAAATCTAGACATAGGATGAGTTGGTTCCGAATTAGAACCAGCTGCTTGAGCATTCTTAACTAAATCAAGAAGCTACTGGGCAGACATAAAAACTCCATCTTGGGGAGTAGCACTAGATTGATCGGCGTTGGGACGGCCTGGTCTAACCATTTCCCTTCCTTAAGAAAGAAAGAAAGAAAGAAGAAGAAAAGAAGTTATTCACCAAATGAATATCAAGCATCCTTGATAAATAAAACAAGGAATCATAAAAGAAAATAGGATAGAACGATACGAAGACACGAATTAAATCCTAAGGCACGACTCCTAAGATGGACTTAGGACGGTGATCCTTGTTAAATTATTCTACATTGTTCCGAAGTTTGTCTCTGATTCCAAGTTGTCACGCCCCACCTCTATACCCACGCTAGCCAAGGACATTACGGTGTAATGCCGTCAACTAGCACGGAGAATAAG
The DNA here is from genome assembly GCA_030765085.1 of Allium cepa. Taxonomy (NCBI): domain Eukaryota; kingdom Viridiplantae; phylum Streptophyta; class Magnoliopsida; order Asparagales; family Amaryllidaceae; genus Allium; species Allium cepa. The sequence goes on from CM060937.1 coordinate 318,808,710, forward strand.
GCTGTTGAGGAGCGACCATCTGTATAATTGCTTTGTGCGAGTACCGATATGCCAGATAATATATAACTTGCATTCTTTCCAAGAGGAAATCCGACATACTGACACAAACTCAAAGCTACTACACAGTGGCTATAATGTCTTCGGAAACAAATATAGAAATAAACATAACACAAATCAGTCACAGATAATTCATATCACAAAGGCGTAAATAGATATGAATATATATAACACATAAAAGTGTTCATCAGAGTAGTGGTCAACAAGATCCACACTATCACAAAAGATATAGCTATCAGTGCTATACAAAAGAATATGGGTACAACCATGAGTCTATATCTCAAGTTTATACAACAAAAACTACTAATCTAAGTAGTTAGCCAAAAGTTAAGGTAATGATCCTGGATGAGAAGTCAAGCAGAAGCACCTGTAACATCTCGGTCTGACCCGATTATTATTTAATAAGAAAATAATAAACGGATCAGTCTAGCTATAAATATAAGATGAAATGATATAGAATAAGAGATATGACTAAACGTATAATAATCACATTGCCAAGTTGTGATAAATAAGTAATTGAAAATCAACAAGAGATTAATCAATATCATAAAAATCTTCTCAAAGATCAAAAGGAATGTCATACTCCTTATTTCATTCACCAAACCATAAATATTGATAATTATATCAATGTCAATCACAAAAGTCAATGACACACAAATTCACCAATGCACAAATATTGATAAAACTTATCAATGAAAATCACGAAAATTGGTGAAGCACAAATCCCGGAAATCATCAATAGAAATCCAGAAATCACAAAAAAAAGGGAGGCCTATCACAAAACGGGAGCATGAAAACTCGTCAACACGTGTATCACAAAAAGGAACGCTATTCTATGGTTGCTAACCATTTATTTTGAGCCGAGGCTCCACAAAACGGCCCGAAGACCATAGGCCGCTACCCCACCAATTTGAGCAGAAGCTCCACAGAAACGGGGTTTAGTCTCCCTCGCATACAAAGACACATCGCACATTGCTAGTCTAAATCAAAAAAATGATCATCATCGATCACAAGAAGTGTCAATTACACTAAGCTAGTAAATATATGAGCTTAGCTTCATGTCCCATAACCACTAGCTTAACTTAAATATTTACGAACAAATTGTAGATCTCCACTAGAAAATTGTCACAAAAGATTCAATCGAACAAGTCCAAGAATTAACCAACGAAGTAAACGTAAGCGTTTCATACCACTCGTTTTACTAAGCCGTTTAATTAGATTTCTCATACGAGTGAGGTAAAGGCTTGTATATACTAATAGGTTGGAAAGCGGTTTTATAAACGAGTTTGATATTGAAAGAGTTTAAATAATCTTTGATAAAGAGTTTGAATATTTACTATTAGTATAGAAACCTTTGTATTTTAAAGTGACAAAGCACAAAAATAATTATAGAAACAATCAATCACCAAAATTCACATACGAAGACGTGAATTAATTCCAAAGAAATCGATATCAAATCCATCAAAATGGATATTTCCAAGAATTCCATATTAGAAGTCATCAAAGTCAAAAAATTGATAGCATCAATTAGGAATCAAAACGAATCGATAAAAACTGGAATCACAACCCAAATAGGCAAAATAGGCATAATAGGCATTTAAGAGCAGGTCAGTCGACTGGCTCAATGAGTTCAGTCGACTGATCACAGTCCCTGAAAATATGCGGGATACTGGTCAGTCGACTGAACTCAGTGGGTCAGTTGACTGACTGCAGTAAACAGAGCCCCTAAGGCTCTATAGGAAGCCTTCACCCTGCTTATTAGCTTCAGCCAGTCGACTGCCAAGAAGTCCAGTCGACTGACTGGAGCTAAGGCATTTTTCCCTGCCTATCAACGGAAGAAGAAACCCTTCCCATTTCGCAACCGGACGAGCCTCGGGCACTAAGGGATTACGCCGATCGGTAACCCAGCCCTATAGGCTCTTCGATGCATCACCAAAAACTTGTTCAAATATCCATAGAAGGATTTCCATAGAATTTGCTTTCAAAACACCAAAAGTTGGAATATAAACCAAATTAATCCAAACCAAAAGCAAATGCACATGAATAATTGTTAGGAATTCATACCCAACGTTCAAAGATAGTTATAGACCTAGATGTGAGATAAAAATCTCATATTGTCACAAAATCAATGTAGAAGATGCTTGAAAACAAAGGGAGAATCAACCACTCTTCAACACAACCCAAATAAGCTTGAATCTATGCTCAAAAGAAGAAAATTCCCAAAGTTAGGTTTAGGAGTTTCTGAAATTCAAGAGAGAAGGAGTTGGAGATGGTGAAGAGAAGGCTTACCAATGGGTTCTCTTGAATTTGGAGCTAGAAGTTGATTTACAAATAGAAAACTAGGGCTTGAGTTTTAATTTCCCATTCCACTCACCATTAATCTCTTTAGAACTGAAAAGTAGAGGAAGAGGGGGTGAATGAAGAGGGGGTTTCATTTTGGGGTATTAAGTTAGAACATTAGGCTGAACCCAAACTCAAACCCAAAGTGAAAAAGGTCAAATTTTTAGCTAGCTCAAAAAATATCAATGTTTATAATCAAAAAGGTTGCAAATGGCATTTTGAACTCAATGGAAGGGGTCTCGAGTCCCAATTTGACCGTATGCAAAAAGTAGTTTTTTGGACAAAAATCCGACTAATGATGAAATATTTAAATAAAATATTTAAGTATAAAATCGATAAATATGTGCGTTGTTACAAACCCATTTCCTGAGCGGAGGACGAGAAAGGGGGATCTTAGGAGCAGCCACGGTAACAACAGAATGCGAGCAGGCGATAGCCAGGTGGCCAAAGGAGTGGCAGGAGGAACAAATATCTGGAACTCAACCATAGCAGATACGGACTTCCACCACGTGCCCAACAGCTAGCTGAACAGGTATAGAGGAAGGGAGGGGCTTAGAAGGGGAAATCTCAAACAGAGCCTTAGCAAACATCAATTTTTCTCGCGCAACCGTATTAGAGCCAAAACATTTCAATTTACCTACATTACTAGCAAGCCAATTCAAACCAAGTAAAGGTTGAAGAGCAGAGGGGATATGGGAGAAGTAAAACCAAACAGGAATGGAGAGGACTTGCTCACGAGCACCAGCAATTATCGGAGTCCAAGGAGTAATAATAAAAGGTTGCCCACCAAAAAATGAAGGCTCGGCCTCAAGGACACGACAACGATCGTCCGGGGAGGAGAACAAAAGGAAGTACATGGAGTCAACCAGCCTAACACGAAGGTCACCACGAAGCCGCCAAGCCCTACGACAAATCGAAGCCGCATCGTGTAGGCGATGAGAAGGGTCTAGAAAGAATCCAACCAAGTATTCAGACCAATAATCTAAACCGGCTTGCGTAAATAATATTAAGGATTATTAATAAGGTTTTAAAATAAATTATTATTATTTATGGAAATGGTAAAGGTTAATTATTATTGTTCTTAAACAATATTTTGAAGTTATTAATTATCATTTTTAAGATGTTTTAAAATTTATAAATTTTAATGTTAATAATCATTATTATATCATGGTGTTGAAGTAAAACATTTTAAATTATTTATAATTTTTTTGTAAGGCCCTGAGAATATATTTGAAAGACTTAGATTTTATAAAGAAGTTATAAAATGGGTTTGAAGAATTAAGGGAAGGTTATTTGAAAGGTGAAGAGTTTATAAATAATTAGATATTTATAAACGAATTTCGGAAACAGGTTTATAGATTTATAAAAGAAGTTTATAAATGGGGTATGGATTCATAAAGGGTTTATAAATGATTTTTGGTAAGTGTAAGAAGCTTATAAGGGATAGATTTTTTATAAAGGGATTATAAATGGTTTTAGAGGTTTATAAAATCATTATAAATGGTTTTGGAGAATCGAATGAATGAAAACTTTCTAAATTTTGTGGATTTACTTATACCATTGGGATAAGTATATGGGTTTTTTTAAGTGTTGAAATATAGAGATTTGTGAGTATATCTTTCTAATTTACAAATAATTTATGAAGTGGGTTTTATTTATGAAGGATTTATTAAAAAGTGGTCGATGGTCATTATGTGCTTGGCCCATGTTGTTTTCACTTAGGGAATAATTCTTTGTGTGAATGTTTGTCTATTTGATAGTTAAATAACCGACTATGAAATCTTGGCCTATATATGTAATCCTTCTTAATTTTGGTGGTACAGAAATATTCCCTACTTAACACCGAAGGATTTTAACTCTAGAAATATCAAGGGAAAACACCGGAATTACATGGTACAGTTACATCGGTAGTGCTATATTATACGTATAAACTTGTTTTGTTCTTCTAGGACAAATGGTAAGGAGATCCGTCCACTTAAACGGTTAGGGGGTGATCCCCATTCTTATGTATTGTCTGATTATTTTCTAAAGAGCCGGTATTGAGCATTCTGGAAACCGGGGTTGGTTTTGTGGAGCACCCGAGAAATGAAAGAGTGTACTCGTAAGAGATGACCCGAAACCGTGACCACTCCAAAAATCATATACTGTTCTATGAAGGAGATTCATGATATTTTGAGATGTTGGAATCCATGTGTGATTCCAAGACCCATTGGGGTATGGGAATCTTCCAAATCTAATTGAGATGTGGGAACCTATGTGTGGTTCCGAGACCCATTAGGGTATTGGAATCCATGTAGGATTTCGTGATCTATTTGGTGGTGGCGCATAAGATGGAATGCCAGACGTAGCCTCATCAGCGGGAATGACTAAAACCAGATATAGGAGGCATGTCCAGTAGGGTTGGTAAACTCATAGGGTGTAGTTGGCTCCTTCTAGATGTCACTTATAGTTATTATGCATGCAGGGGGCGATGCACTCGGTCTTAGGGAGACCAGCCATGTCTTTCCTATGGTACATGTGACATTCCAAAAATTTATCAGTTAAAATTAATAATATATTTTAAACTTTTGGAATTTAAATTGGAATTAAATTGAAAAGTCTCAAACAAATAAAATAAGTGATAATCACATATGAATAAATTCCAATTTCTTTTGAGTTTAAAATTTTGAAATAATGAATGTTTTAAAAAGTCATTTGAATTTAAATTATATACATATATGTATATTGCATATATGAGTAGAATTGAATATATATTGAAATTGAATTTAAATTGTTCAAGATATGTGTGAATATATAAATGGACACAAATGGTTATATTTCAAGTTTGAATTGAAATTTGAATTGAAATTTAAAATAAATGTTTTAAAAAAATAAGTGGCATTTAAAATCATTAAGGTATAATGTATATAATGTAAATATTGGTTAAAGCAGTTCTTTAACATTGTATATATATACAAATGAATAAAGGGGTACATTTATTTACAAAGTGAGTATGATATAAAAATGTATTAAAAAAAATTTGGCTTGTAAAATTACAAATGCTAAACATACACAAAGAAGATGGAGTAAAGAAATTAACATGCATTGAGATCTCATGATTATTTTTAATAAATGGCATTCAATATCATTGCTTGAATAAAATAATAAGAATTAAAAATTATAGAAAACTTTTTAGCTTCCATTTTCAAATTTATTTAGCCTCCCAAATCTCTAAAAGTACAGTAACAAAGATTGAGCATTTCAAACTTCAACACCCAAGAAAAAAATCAAAAAAAAACTGCTAACTTTTTTTTTCTTCAATTCAAAAGAAAAAATTAAAATCTGAAGATCTTTCTAAACATCAAGCTGTAGTTTATGATTCCATCTCTCAGGTAAATTTTAGTTTTAAAATCAAGTTTTAATAAACCAATTCAAAACTGCAGATTAGTTTAAAAAAAGGAGCTTCAGTTTTGCCAGTGCATAAATTCTCTGGAGTAATCTAAGACAAGTAAATTTTAAAAAAAAAAATTGAATCTGAAGTTGTTAATCAGTGATAAAGCAAAGATTTAAAAAAATTATATTAATCAGTTGCAAGAGAAATCAAGATCAAAGGTTAAATCTATTTCTGGTCTTCAAGTTGCAGGAATAAAGGCTTTCTCTGTTATATAAAAGAATTCAAACTGTAAGTAAATTTAAAATTGTTGTTATTGGTGAACTGAATAAATAAATACAACAAAGAGTAAGCAAAGATTTTTATTTACAACTTGCAGATCTAAACTCTAAGATTTAAAGTACGAAAAGAAGAAAAAATTTACAGGCTCTCGTCCTAATTTCAAAAACTATCGGAAGCTTTTTGTCTTCAGGCAAAGGTGAGTAAACCTCTGATTCATTCAATTATTTGTGTATGTATGTCTGAATGGATGGTGTAAATCCCATGCATGTGAATGAATTGATGTGCTTGTGTTTTCTTTTGCCTGGGAATGTTATTTTCTTCCCTGTTCCTCTAAGTTTAGGTTTACAGAGTAAACATGCCAAACTAAAACCCGCTCTCTCTGTTTTCTGCTGAATTTGAAGGATAAACAAATTAAAGTGATGTTTTAACATGCATTATGTTTAGTAACTGATCAAAGCAAAGCAGTATGTTTCCTTCTTTTCAAGAAACTGTGAAAACACAGTCACATTTAAGTCTCTGCTTTACAAAGTAAACCATAGCAAATCCAAACCCCTCCCTCCCTCGTTTCTTCTGAAAATGGATTGTAAACAAGTTAAAGTATTATTTAACCTTGCACTATGTTTCAGTAATGAATTAAAGCAAAGTTATATAGTTCTTTTTTCCGAAAACTGTGAAAAGCACAGTCACAATCCAAATAAGGCAAAAATTCGAATCTCATGAATTTTATTTTCAGTAATGTTATTTGAATCCCCCTCAAAATAATAATTTTAGAAACCAAAATTCAAATTTTTCATTAAGTTTTCCCTGAGATATTGGGGTTGGTTAGAACTTTTGCCAAATTCTGATGATCTAAACGTTTGTGGGCCTCGAGTTCGTCATCACAGCTAGATTGAATGTTCGAAATCACTAGAAAAATACAAGTGGAATTTATAAAACTTTAAATTATTAATCCCAGATCAAATTAGGGTTTAATAACCCATTTCTATTCACGTTTGAAATGATGGTGCTACGCCATCATTGGGTGATCGGACTTCGTGCCTTCTGTGCCAATCGCGGCGTCATACGTTGATGGAGTTTTGGTTGAATTTTGGTGACCGCTGACGGTCAGAGGAGGTGGGGCGAGACCCTATTCTGATGATGTTATGCTGGATTGTTTGGGTCGAGACGACTCGATTCTCGTTTTCGAAATTAATTCAAGTTCTAGGTGTTTGTGGGGTTCAAGTGGATGGTCGTCGACTCGATGGTGGCTGTAGCTTCGTCCAACGGTGATGATTCTGTCCGTGCATGTGCACGTGTTATCTCGTGTATTAGGAACGGGGCAGAAGAGTGAAGGAAGGGGTGACTCGAAGGAGGGCTCAGGGTGGAACAAGTGGAAGCTCGGGTGTTAACTCGAGTGAAAATTTTGAAGTATCGGGTCGAAAATATTTAGGAAATTTTTAAAGTTGAAATCGTGGCACTCGGGTAAAATTTCGGCAAAACTCGAAGCAACCGAGAAAAATTCTCGGGGTTGACTCGAAGCAGGTCTTGTGCCTGATAAATGAAACAGTTTTTTTTTACTTTAAAGATTTTCAAACTCTTAAACACTTTTAAACCTATGTTTCCAAACGTTGATTTGATTAAAGTTTAAATAAATTCAGGACTTAAGTAAGATGTTTCAAAAAAAAAATATTAGTTTATTTAGTTTTGATACCATATTTTTATAAAGTTACTTATATTTAGTAAATAATGTAATTAAGATGAAAAAAGTTATTTAAACCAAATGTTAACCTTTTTAAAGTAACTTATGTTATAAAGGTGATTTATTAAACAAGGTTTAAAAGGATAATCGAAGTAATTAATTTATCTTTTGATTTATTAAATAATTAATGATTTTGTTAATTTAATTTTTTTAGAAAGGTAATCACTTAATTAATTATTTAATATTAAAGATTAATCTAATAAATAATTAAGGTTAATTAATTTGTAATTAATTATTAATTAATTAAGGATAAATTAATTGATAAAAGTAATTCAGGTTTAATTAATTAATGATTAAGGTTAATTAGAAATTAATTAAGATAATTAATTAAGAAATGATTAATTAGTGAAGATGATAAAGGCTTAATCAATTGTAATTAATGATAATTAATAAAAATAAGTATGTGGTTAATTCACTTAAATCACATTCACCTTAATTGAAGATGATTGACTATCATCAAATGTTGTGCATTGGATTGACATTTCTGTTGTGATACTGTGATTGCACTATGATTCATGATTTGTTTCTATATGTATGTGAAAACCCCTTTGCCCGTAATATGGCATTTAAACTTCGATGCGGTAGGGAGTTGGATTTCAGTTAGTTATCCGAAACCCACATCGAACCCTGAATGTGAATCCTTGTAATTGATACACCCACGTGTTTTAAAAATTAAGCGTTCACTTTTCGGATTAGCCAGGAGAGGAACTTTGTGTCATATAACCCATTCTGAATAGTGATACAACTAAATGAATAACATCTGAAGACGGTGGTGAAGACCGGATGTCTTCGACAACGATAGGATAACCTATCGATTGTCTCTGCACTGAGTTTCTCCGGTATAGAGATCTCCACATGTGATGGGGAGTCCGATCGGAATTGGGGATACCTGGATTGGCAAGGGCTTCTTCCTTTATTGGACGAAGTGCCTTCGGTTCTGTTCAAACCCGGAACAGACTTGTATTGTTGTGTGTCTGACACTACACCTTGAGATATAATGTCGATTTCTTTCAACATCTGTTGGTGGCGGAGAATTTATTCTCTTAGCTTAACAACCTTCTCTGAGACGTACGAGCTCAGAGGTTATGTAGTTGAAGGTTATCAGCGATATACTCCCAATTTGGTAGTGTGGCATGCACTACCAAATTAGGATAACCTATCGATTGTCTCTGCACTGAGTTGCTCTGGTATAGTGATCTCCACATGTGATGGAGAGTCCGATCGGAATTGGAGACACTTGGATTGGCAAGGGCTTCTTCCTTTACTGGACGAAGTGCCTTCGGTTCTGTTCAAACCCGGAACAGACTTGTATTGTTGTGTGTCTGACACTACACCTTGAGATATAATGTCGATTTCTTTCAACATCTGTTGGTGGCGGAGAATTTATTCTCTTAGCTTAACAACCTTCTCTGAGACGTACGAGCTCAGAGGTTATGTAGTTGAAGGTTATCAGCGATATACTCCCAATTTGGTAGTGTGGCATGCTAAGTGCTACTGTGTGTTGATGATCATTTGTTGATCATTTATGATCAAAGCATGGCTTTCGTGTAAAGCATAGCTTTGTGGACGAGACCTCATCGGACCTCACACCTCGGAAATGGTCGAAACAGGAAAGATGCGGCAAGGTTATGAGGGTGCACCCTTTAGGGCATGTCATTTCCTTATGGAAAAAGGTGGTATCATGGTATGGAGCCTAGATATTTTACCTATGTGGTTGCTGCAATCTCATTTACTGTGTGGTTGTTGCTTTGAGATGGAGGGCCCTCGGATAAAGGTCGCAACGACCAAGGAATGACATAGTCGTGTAGTAGTTACCTAGTTACAGAGGTAACCCGACCTTGTGTTGGTAGATAACTGTTTAAGTTGTCGGGACGTCCCTCCAGAGGCTACCCATGTGGCAGTAGGAAGTTCCGTAGCCTGACCATTTGTTGGAAATCCAATTTTCAATACGAACCAGTATGGTTTTAGTTGTATAACCTGCCATTTACTTATGGTGGTTACCACTGTTTAGATAGTAGCTATAGTAGGCATAGTACGGAATGTCTATGCTGGCTAAGATTAATATTATACTTTCGAAATGGCTTTCTACACTACGCACTAGTAATAATATCAAAGAATTTTTCTCGTATCAAGCATATTTCACAATCATAAGAAGAAATCTCCTCCAATTCTGTGTTTGCATTGTGTTTTGGCGGGAGGTCTTATGGTAGTTTCATTTTCAAAAAGCATGAACGGTTTTCTTTTAAAATCTGTTTTTATATAAAAGCAACTATCTTTGTTTACTTATACCAGTCCCATGACTGACCTTGCTTATCTTTGTGAAACATGATGGGGGATTCTCGCTTTTTGTTTGGTGGCGAGCAGGAGACTCTTAACCGTAGACGTGCTCTACAAGGGGTTGGTTAGACGTAAGGAGTGACAGTCGAAAGGCTGGCCGTAAAAGCAAGGGCATGGTACCATTGTATGCCACGGTGGGGTTGGGATGGTTGAAAAGCCTACCAGTCGAGATTGGCCGCTGTTGATGGTTGAAAAGCCTAAACCATGACATGTGGTATCAGAACTAAAGGTTGAGTAAGAACTTTAGCTACGGAGTGTAACACATTAGATGGCTCATTAGAGATAGGGTGAAGTACACCCTAGAATGAGTATAACTGAGACCGAAACCCCAAATTTTCGTAGTCTATTTCCTTAAGATATTTCGTCCGAATATCTAAATCAATTTTCTTACTAATTACAGATAGTAAGGATGAGTGGACGAAGAGGAAGAGCTGGGGGCGAGGAAATGCCACAGCACCTAGTCAAGTTCCCCGAACAGCAGAAGCAAGTTTATCTACTCAGCATCAGCCGAATCTGGCTGATTTATATAAGAGTTTCTCAAGGCTTAGTGGTAGGCTGTTCACCGACACGGAGTCGATTGTTGAGGCCCAAGCATGGATCAGATCATGTGAAAGAATAAAAGCTGCAAGATGATCAGATGCGTCTTATAGCTTCTTGACAAATTCAAGAAGAAGCCTTAGCATGGTGGGAGAAAGTCACTGTTGATGAGCCAAAAGACGAGTTTACTTGAGAGAGATTCAAAGAAGTATTTGAAAACCGCTACATGCTATCAACATGGATTTCTCGAATGTACCAGGAATTCATGGACTTAAAGCAGGGGAGTTTGTCATTCGAGGAGTATCTAAACAAATTCAATGAATTGTCTCGTTTTCGGTCCAAAATTGGTGAACACACCTTTAAAGAAGAATGAAAGGTTCATTTGTGGGATGAATAAGAAGTTCCACGAAAGGATGATTGGCCACGTCAAAGAATCCTTTTAAGATTTGGTTGATATGGGATATCGATATGCTACACTTGACATGCAAGAAGCCCCTGTGGAGAAAGGAAATTCGAGCAATCAAAATTGGAAGAAGAGGAAATTTGGAGGCAAGAAACCATGGCACGGTAAGGAGAAAAAGAAGAGCAATCAGGGAAGCACAATAGAGAATGTCATTTGCTTTAATTGCTTGGAGAAGGGCCATTATTCTAACAGATGTACGAAGCCTAAGAGATAAGTCAATCAATCCATTCAAGCAAAACCCAGGAAATGCTATTATTGCCAAAAATTGGGACATGAAGTTAAAGTCCGCCTAGTCATCAAGCAAGCTCAGACAACCAAGGTGTACACAATCAAAGACAAATCCACATCTTCCAAAGAAGAGAAAGGGAAAGGAGTTCTAGAAGGTAATCTCACTATTTATGATAGCATTGTTAGAGTTCTGTTTGACATGGGAGCTACACACAGTTTTATCTCTCAGCAAACTATAAGTGAATTGAATCTTGAACCTGATTTTGTTGATGAGCCTATATGCGTCAAGAATACCGTTGGAGGTCCTACGAACCTCTGTCTTCGATGTAGAGACGTTCCTATCTCATATTCTTGTTACCAATTCCCTATTGGTCTCTTTATCCTTGATTTTAACAAGTTTGAAGTCTTACTCGGAATGGATTGGCTAGCAAAATATGAAGCCAAATTGGATTGCAATAATCGATTGATTTCGATCAAAACTGAATTTGGAGATTTCATTGAGATTTCATGTGAGGACCCTAGTCCTAAAAGAGAAGGGTTGATGTATAATTTGGGTTATCCCGAACCCGGTCTGGAGTCCATACCAATTGTTCGAGATTTTCCAGATGTATTTGAAGAAGTGAAATCTCTACCTCCACACCGAGAAATAGAATTCAGAATCAACCTAGTACCCAATGCTCTTCCTGTCGTTCACGCAAGTCGCAGGATGGCACCCAGGGAAAGGGTTGAATTAGTTCAGTAACCCAATGATTTACTAGCAAAAGGGTTAATTCGACCCAGTGTTTCTGAGTGGGGTCCAGCTGTCGTGCTTGTTGCTAAATCGGACGGATCTTTGAGATTGTGTGTGGATTACCGCGATCTCAATAAGCTGACTCTTAAGAATAAATTTCCACTACCCAGAATTGATGATCTATTTTATCAATTGCACGGTGCTCGTTTCTTTTCGAAGATGGATCTAGCCAAGGGGTTCCATCAACTACGAACCGCCGAAGATTGTGTTCATTTGATCGCTTTCAGGGGTCCTAATATGTTCTACGAATGGTTAGTCATGCCTTTCGGGCTAACCAATGCTTCAGCAACTTCGTGGACCTTATGACTCGTGTGTTTCGGGAATTATTGAATAAATTTGTGCTCGTGTTTATTGATGGTATTTTGGTCTATTCCAAGACTGAAAAGGAGCATGCCGAGCACCTTAGAATCGTTTTGGAGATATTGAGGAGAAATATTCTATTCGCAAAATTTTCCAAATGCCATTTCTGGGTCAAAGAAGTTAAATTTCTCGGCCATATTGTTAATGAAGAAGGGATTTCTGTTGATCCTAGCAAAATTTCCACTATTCTTGATTGGAGGAAACCTACTACAACAAAAGAAGTTCGAAGCTTTTTCGGTTTAGCAGGTTATTATCGGAAGTTTTTTCAGGACTTTTCGAAGATAGCTAGTCCGTTGACCAAGCTAACAATAAAGAATGCAAAATTCAATTGGACCCCAAAATATGACGAAGCTTTTTAGGAGTTGAAGAAGAGATTAACCACCGCTCATGTTCTCGCTATTATCAACGGGAACTAGGGTTTATCTGTTTATACCGATGCTTGTGGTGAAGGATTGGGTGCGGTATTAATGCAGAACGGGAAGGTAGTTGCCTACGTGAGTAGACAATTACGTCCTCATGAGAGAAATTATCCAACCCATGATTTGGAGCTTTTGGCTGTTTTCTTCGCTTTGAAAGTATGGCGACATTATCTTCTGGGTAAGAATCCTTTCAGCTTTCTTAACAATTTATGAATTTAATTTAACTTAACTTAACAATATACTTATTGAACTCTCTTTATTCTAGGTGAAAAAATCAAATTATTCACCGACCACAAATCTTTGGAATATCTCTTCACCTAGAAAGACCTAAATCTACGACAACAACGTTGGTTGGAATTTCTGGCATCTTATGACCTTGACATTCTATGTACGCCTGGAAAGGCCAATGTGGTTGTAGATGCCTTGAGTAGAAAGCATGTTATTCTTGCTCATCTTGTTATCGCTCCTACTCTTCTTAAGAGGATCGCGAGCAAGCAGTACGAAGATGAGTTTCTTCGGGGAATTTACAAAAGAGTATGCCAAGGGGAAGACACTAGTTTTAAGATAGATAGTAGAGGAGTTATAAGATTAAAAGGTAGAATATGTGTCCCAGACTTCCCTGATCTGAAACATGAAGTTCTAGATGAATATCACAAATCTAAGCTTTGCATCCATCCAGGAGTCAATAAAATGTATCGTGATATCAAAAGAACTTTCTGGTGGAAGACGATGAAAAAGGACATATCTATATATGTGAGTCGTTGTGCTACTTGCCAACAAATCAAAAGCGATCAAAAGAAAATGGTGGGTTTACTTCAGCCTTTAGAGGTACCCAAGTGGAAATGGGACCGAGTGTCGATGGATTTCATCGATGGTTTGCCTCGTACTCGGAAAGGCAATGAAGCAATTTGGGTCATTGTGGACTGTTTGACTAAGACAGCCCACTTCTTACCATGAAATCTACCCACACGGCAGCAAGTTTAGCCGAATTATATGTGAAAGAAATTGTCCGTCTCCACGGCATTCCTAGCAGCATAGTGAGTGATCGTGATCCGATCTTCACTAGTAGATTTTGGGAGGCATTTCAAGACGCATTGGGAACAAAACTGGATTTCAGTACTGCTTATCACCCACAATCTGATGGACAGACTGAGAGGATTAACCGAATCTTAGAAAATTTATTGCGAGCTTGTATACTTGATTTTGGTGGTTCTTGAGAGAACCATTTGCATCTGGTCGAGTTCTCTTATAACAATAGCTATCAGGCCAGTATAGAGATGGCTCCTTTCGAGGCTTTATATGGTCGTCCGTGTCGATCACCGGCATGCTGGATTAAGGCAGGTGATAGACTCGTCCTTGGATCGGATATGATAAAAGAAGCCATTGAGAAAGTTGATTCTATATGGAAGAAATTGAGGACAGCTCAGAGTCATCAAAAGAGTTATTACGACCGCAGAAGAAGGGTGGAATTCAAGATTGGAGATTCTGTCTTTCTTAAAGTATCTCTAATGCGAGGTGTATTGAGGTTTGGGAAGACCGGTAAGCTGGCACCACGGTATATTGGTCCTTTTCCTATTTTGGAGAGGATCGGTTCTTTGGCCTATCGAGTGCAGTTGCCTAGCTGGTTATCTGGTGTGCATGATGTGTTCCACATTTCTAACCTTCGAAAGTACACGCACGATCCGGATAGTATTATTGAAGAAGCTGCTTAATCTGATCTCCGCATCACTCCCAATTTAACAGTCAAAAAAGAACCGATAAAGATTGTGGATCGTGAAGAAAAGCAACTGAGAAACAAAGTTGTGAAACTAGTCAAAGTTCAGTGGAGTGGCGATCCATAGGACTGCACTTGGGAAACTGAAGATAATATGCAGAAATCATATCCCAATTGTAGAGTGGATATCTCAGCTTAGGCTGGTAAGCCATTCCTTTACTTTTTCTGAATTCGTATATTCTTTGTCTGTTTTCTCTCTCTTTCAAATTTCGAGGATGAAAATTCCTTAAGGGGGGATATCTGTAACATCTAAAAAAATTATCAATTAAAATTAATAATATATTTTAAACTTTTGGAATTTAAATTGAAATTAAATTGAAGTCTCAAACAAATAAAATAAGTGATAATCATATATTAATAAATTCCATTTTCTTTTGAGTTTAAAATTTTGAAATAATGAATGTTTTAATAAGTCATTTGAATTTAAAATTATATACATATATGTATATTGCATATATGAGTAGAATTGAATATATATTGAAATTGAATTTAAATTGTTCAAGATATGTGTGAATATATAAATGGATATAAATGGTTATATTTCAAGTTTGAATTGAAATTTGAATCTAAATTTAAAATAAATGTTTTCAAAAAAAAGTGGCATTTAAAATCATTAAGGTGTAATGTATATAATGTAAATATTGGTTAAAGAAATTATTTTAACATTGTGTATATATATACACAAATGAATAAAGGGGTACATTAATTTATAAAGTGAGTATGATATAAAAATCAATTAAAAATTCTTTTGTCTTGTAAAATTACAAATGTTAAACATAAACAAAGGAGATGGGTAAAGAAATTAACATGTATTGAGATCTCATGATTATTTTTAACAAATGTCATTCAATATCATTTCTTGAATAAAATAATAAGAATTAAAAATTATAGAAAAATTTTCAGCTTCCATTTTCAAATTTATTTAGCCTCCCAAATCTTTGAAAGTACAGTAACAAAGATTGAGCATTTCAATCTCCAACACCCAAGAAAAAAATCAAAAAAAAACCGCTAACTTTTTTTTCTTCAATTTAAAAGAAAAAATTAAAATCTGAAGAACTTTTTAAACATCAAGCTGTATTTTATGATTCCATCTCTCAGGTATATTTTAAAACTTTATAGTTTAATGGATTTGTAGTTTTAAAATCAAGTTTCAATAAACCAATTTAAAACTGCAGATTAGTTTAAAAAAGGAGCTTCAGTTTTGCCAGTGCAGAAATTCTCTGGAGTAATCTAAGGCAAGTAAAAAAAATTAAAAAAAATTGAATCTGAAGTTGTTAATCAGTGTTAAAGCAAAGATTTAAAACAATTATATTAATCAGTTGCAGGAGAAATCAAGATCAAAGGTTAAATCTATTTCTGGTCTACAAGTTGCAGAAAAAAAAGGCTTTCTCTGTTATATAAAAGAATTCAAACTGTAAGTAAATTTAAAATTGTTGTTATTGGTGAACTGAATAAATAAATTCAACAAAGAGTAAGCAAAGATTTTTATTTACAGCTTGCAGATCTAAACTCTAAGATTTGAAGTAGGAAAAGAAGAAATTTTTTACAGGCTCTCATCCTTATTTTAAAGACTATCAGAAGCTTTTTGTCTTCAGGCAAGGGGGAGTAAACCTCTGATTCATTCAATTATTTGTGTATGTATTTATGAATGGATGGTGAAAAGCCCTTGATTGTGAATGAATTGATGTGCTTGTGTTTTCTTTTGCCTGGGAATGTTATTTTCTTCCTTGTTCCTCTAAGTTCTGGTTTACAGAGTAAGCATGCCATACTCAAACCCCCTCTCTCTGTTTTCTGCTGAATTTGAAGGATAAACAAATTAAAGTGATGTTTGAACATGCATTATGTTTAGTAACTGATCAAAGGAAAGTAGTATGTTTCCTTCTTTTTTAGAAACTGTGAAAACACAGTCACATTTAAGTCTCTGGTTTACAGAGTAAACCATAGCAAATCCAAACCCCTCTCTCCCTCATTTCTTCTGAAAATGGATTGTAAACAAGTTATAGTATTGTTTAATCCTGCACTATGTTTCAGTAATGAATTAAAGGAAAGTTATATGGTTCTTTTTTCTGGAAACTGTGAAAAGCACAGTCACAAACCAAATAAGGCAAAAATTCGAATCTCATGAATTTTATTTTCAGTAATATTATTTGAATCCCCCTCAAGAATAATGATTTTAGAAACCAGAATTCAAATTTTTCATTATGTTTTCACTGATATATTGGGGTTGATCAGAAAGTTGAACTTTTTCCAAATTCTGATGATCTAAACATTTGTGGGCCTCGAGTTCGTCATCACAGCTAGATTGGATGTTCGAGATCACTAGAAAAATACAAGTGGAATTTATAAAACTTTAAATTTTTAATTCGAAATCAAAATAACCCATTTCTATTCGTGTTTGAAATGATGGTGTTGCGCCATCATTGGGCGATCAGACTTCGTGCCTCCGGTGCCAATCGCGGCGTCATACGTTGATGGAGCTTCGATCGAATTTGGTGACCACTGACGGTCAGAGGAGGTGGGGCGAGACCCTTTTCTGATGATGTTATGCTGGGTTTTTGGGTCGAGACGACTCGATTCTCGTTTTTGAGATTAATTCAAGTTCTGGGTGTTTGTGGGGTTCAGGTGGATGGTCGTCGACTCGATGGTGGCTGTAGCTTCCACCAAAGGTGATGATTCTGACTGTGCATGTGCACGTGTCATCTCGTGTATCAGGAGTGGGGTAGAAGAGTGAAGGAAGGGGTGACTCGAAGGAGGCCTCGGGGTGGAACCAGTGGAAGCTCGAGTGTTAACTCGAGTGAAAATTTTGAAGTATCGGGTCAAAAATACTTAGGAAAATTTTAAAGTTGAAATTGTGGCACCTGGGTAAAATTTCGGCACAACTCGAAGCAACCGAGAAAAATTCTCAGGGTTGACTCGAAGCAGGTCTTGTGCCTGATAAATGAAACAGTTTATTTTACTTTAAAAATTTTCAAATTCTTAAACACTTTTAAACCTATGTTTCCAAACGATGATTTGATTAAAGTTTTAAATAAATTCAGGACTTAAGTAAGATGTTTCAAAAAATTAAATATTAGTTTATTTAGTTTTGATACCATATTTTTATAAAGTTACTTATATTTAGTAAATAATGTAATTAAGATAAAAAATAGTTTTTTAAACTAAATCTTAACCTTTTTAAAGTAACTTATGTTATAAAGGTGATTTATTAAACAAGGTTTAAAAGGAGAATCGAAGTAATTAATTTATCTTTTGATTTATTAAATAATTAATGATTTTGTTAATTTAATTTTTTTAGAAAGGTAATTACTTAATTAATTATTTTATATTAAAGATTAATCTAATAAATAATTAAGGTTAATTAATTTGTAATTAATTATTAATTAATTAAGGAGAAATTATTGATAAAAGTAATTAACGTTTAATTAATTAATGATTAAGGTTAATTAATTTGAAATTAATTAAGATAAATAATTAAGAAATGATTAATTAGTGAAGATGATAAAGGCTTAATCAATTGTAGTTAATGGTAATTAATAAAAATAAGTATGTGGTTAATTCACTTAAATCACATTCACCTTAGTTGAAGATGATTGACTATCATCAAATGTTGTGCATTGGATTGACATTTCTGTTGTGATACTGTGATTGCTTTGTGTTGAACTGTGATTCATGATTTGTTTCTATATGTATGTAAAAGCCCCTTTGCCTTTAAAACGACATTTAAACTTCGATGCGGCAGGGAGTCGGATTTCATTTGGTTATCCAAAACCCACATCGAACCCTCAATGTGAATCCTTGTAATTGATACACCCACGTGTTTTAAAAATTAAGCGTTCACTTTTCGGATTAGTCAGGAGAGGGCCTTTGTGTCATATAACCAATTCCGAATAGTGATACGACAAAATGTATAACATCTGAAGACGGTGGTGAAGATCGGGTGTCTTCGAAAATGATAGGATAACCTATCGATTGTCTCTGCACTGAGTTTCTCCGGTATAGAGATCTCCACATGTGATGGGGAGTCCGATCGGAATTGGGGATACCTGGATTGGCAAGGGCTTCTTCCTTTATTGGACGAAGTGCCTTCGGTTCTGTTCGAACCTGGAACAGACTTGTATGGTTGTGTGTCTGACACTACACCTTGAGATATATAGCCGATTTCTTTCAAATACATATCTGTTGGTGGCGGAGAATTTATTCTCTTAGCTTAGCACCCTTCTCTAAGACGTACGAGCTTAAAGGTTATGTAGTTCAAGGTTATCAGCGATATACTCCCAATTTAGTAGTGTGGCATGCTAAGTGCTATTGTGTGTTGATGATCATTTGTTGATCATTTATGATCAAAGCATGGCTTTCGTGTAAAGCGTAGCTTTATGGACGAGACCTCATCAAACCTCACACCCCAGAAATGGTCGAAACAGGAAAGATGCGGAAAGGTTATGAGGGTCGCACCCTTTAGGGTATGTCATTTCCTTCTAGAAAAGGGTGGTATCATGGTATGGAGCCCAGATATTTTACCTATGTGGTTGCTGCAATCTCATTTACTGTGTGGTTGTTGCTTTAGCTTTGTGATGGAGGGCCCTCGGATAAACGTCGCAAACGATCGGGGAATGACATAGTCGTGTAGTAGTTACCTAGTTACAGAGGTAACCCGGCCTTGTGTTGGCAGAGAACAGGTTAAGTTCTCGGGACATCCCTCCAGAGGCGTGCCCATGTGGTAATAAGAAGTTCCTTAGCCTTACCATTTGTTGGATATTCAATTCCCAATACGAACCCAGTACGGTTTTTGTTGTATAACCTGCTATTTACTTATGGTGCTCACTACTGTTTAGATGGTAGCTATAGTAGGCATAGTACGGAATGTCTATGATGGCTAAGATTAATATTATACTTCCGAAATGGCTTTCTAAACTATGAAATAGTAATAAAATCAAAGAATTTTTCTCGTATCAAGCATATTTGACTATCATAAGAATATGTAACGACCCTAAATTTTGAACAATTTAAATTGGTAAGATTTAATTTATTTTAAATATTTGAATGATAATTTAAATTGAATTCCCAATATAACAATGAAATTGGCGATTAAGTTTTAAGATTTAATCTATGAAAAGTTGAATTAAAATTTAAATTTGACTTTGGAGTTGAAATTGAATATCGAATTTGTATTCTAAAATCAAACTAATGACTTAAGAAAATAATTTGGATACAAGAATTATTATTTATGTAAATTTATAAATGGATGGTTAGTTTTAAATAACATTTTTCTTTTCTTTAAAATAAAAAGGGAATAAAATTTTATTCAATACAAATTAGATAAATAAATACACATAGTAAAAATTCAAACAACATATTTATAAATTTTGGAAAAAATATATTATGTAACTACATTGGAGAAATTTTAACAACATAATGTAAACAAAAACAAACAAAAACAAAGCAAAGTAATAATAAAACCCATCGAAATTCAAAATAAAAATATAAGAGGAAAAAAATTTGTTGATTGTTGTTTGGGCTTTGAAAATTTTTGTTGGCCCACGTTTGATACTAGTGCCATGATTAAGTATACCCGATCCCCTTTATTTCACTTTCTCGTTCATAACCCTACACCCAAAAGAAAATCACGAAAGAAAAAATGGCGACACTTGTTCGTTCTCTTCATTCCAAAAATAAAAATAAAATAAAATTTGGGCTTGCGATCTAATTTGAGGCTTCAATCTTCGTTCGAGTGTGCTCATTCCCACCTCGGCCGTGTTCGATTCGAGATTTGGTGAGTTCTTTGCTCACGATTAATCTTTTATTCAAGTATTTAGATCTGTTTGAATTGAATTCTTGGTTGCATGCTATGTTTTGGGTGATATTTGCTATCAGTTGCTCTGATAAATTCGATTTAAACTGATGAGAACAGATACTATAATTTTGTTTTAAATTGATATGAACAGATGCTATTAAAATTTGCTTTTAAACTGATGAGGACAGATGCTATCAAAAACTTTGCCTATTTTGGTTTTGCTGCATGTGATGGATCTTTGAATCTGGTTGTGGAAAATTTTGTTTACTTGTGCTTGTTTGAACTTCAGTGCATATGTGATGTATGTAGGTGTCTGTAAATAAATTTTTTCCCTCTAGTTTGAAAAGCCTGTGAGAAAACCCTTCTTCTTGATTGCTATGTTTGATACTTGATGCTTATTTTTATGATAACTGTTTGTGTAGTTGTTAAGACATGCTTACATGTATATATACACATGAGAATGACTGTGCATGTCATTTTTTTACCTCTGCTTGAATTACAGGCATGGGCATCTAACATAAATTCATCTCTCCTCTATATTTAAGCTGAAACTAAGAATTTTAAAAACATTTTTTAAGTATGATTGTTCATACACAATCTGGAAAAATCAAGAAATATAACAGTAAGCAAAACAACTTGATAAACCAGGTTCTCTGTCCTTCATTGACACTGTGAGCAAACTCCCCTTATTTAAAACCTATATAGCTTGATTTCTAAAGTATGATATGACATGTTTTCAAAAGATTGAGTAAATTTGGGTTGCATGTGTATAGTAGTTTAGGTATAAGGCATGCAAGTCTGTGTGTACATATAGATGTCTTTGTTAGTGGCAGGTTAACAAAATTTAAGGGAAAGGAACTCATATCTTAAAATCTAAAAGGATTCAGTAATGATCTTTGGAAGAAAAATATTTGTTTACCTGATTTTGATTTTAAAAAAATGTATTCAAATCTTTTGTGCTTGAATTCCTGAATGAATGTGATGGCTTGAATTGAATGAATGAAATGCTTGTGTTTTGCTTGTCTGGAAACATTGTTCTCTGTTTTCTTTGTTGTGTTTTGTTTTCCTGTAACAATTTGAGTTGCAGAGTCCTTCTTTATCAGCTCTGCTCAAGTACGCACAAACACAATATTCTGCTCGCTTCCCTTCCCATTTTCAGCTCTAAGTACCTTCATGTGTGCAACTTTAATTTTTTTTTTAAAAAACCATTTCTTGGAATTCAATGCTTGAAGGATCTGTGTGCAAGCCTACATCTTTTAAACTAAATCTTGTATGCCTGATTGATGCTAATTGGCTCCTCTGATTTCAAACTAATGTGGACAAAACTTTAAAAACTTAAAAACTAGGATCTGTTACAATTTGGTGGTATTTGAAAGAATTTTATGTGATGTGTTTGCATGTGAACTTTGAGTAACTTCACTCTTTAAATCCAAAGTAAAAATTATGGTTGCATGATGAGACCTGGAATGAATGTGATGATTTCCTGTATATATATATATATGTACATGTTCCATTGTTATCTCTGTTACCAGTTTTCAAGCTTAAAACTTGGATCAAAATTCATATTCTCTTGAACTCTTTGATGTTAGTACTTAGGATTTAAGTAAAACTTGTTGTTCTGTTACACAGCATGTTTTAAAATTTGGTTTAAGTTAAATTAAATTTTAAAAATCCCACTGTAAGTATAAAACAACAATGAATGTTATTCAAAGTGAAAAAAAAACCCTGTTCTGGTTCATGTATCACTTGTAGGCATTTGCCACCATCTTGATTGCTGCTGTGTTGTGTAGTAACTGTGGTCTCTGTTGTTGTAGTCATGCATTGCTGTTGAGTTGAGTTGTCTGCACCTCGTATTTTTGTTGCATTTGGACTTTGTCTTGAATCTGATTCGAACTTGCATCCTTCTTTAGGCTGTTGTTCATTCTACCGTGCCTCGGCTTCATTGACTTCAAGTTGTTGCCAGTTGCCTCTAGTTACTTGATTTTTGCTGTCTGCATGCAGTGGCAGTTCTATATATATATGTCCATGCACTTGAAACAACTATTTGATGCTGCACACTTGTGCTTTGCCTTGATCACTTCTGCTGTGTCACTTTTGCAGTTGGTCCTGCATTTGTTATTGTTTATGCCTTCATGTCTTTGGCATTTCTGAGCCTCTGTCTTGATTGCCTGCTTTGACATTGCTGTTTGTATTGCTTTGTCTGATGTCTTCATGATTCTTTTGTCTGTGCATTGGCCTTGTTTCGATCTAATAGCCGTGTTTTTGCTTGGTGCACACGTGTTGGCGAGGCAGTGCACATGTGTATAAATATACGTGTGTACTGCAGCCACACGGGATTGACAGATTTTAAATCTAAAGTTGTTAATATGAAAATCCCTAATAGATTTAAATTGATTCATTTGTTTCATCATCTCTGTTACCATTTTATTTCAATTCATTGCAAATTTAATTACTTGAATTAAGATTAATCCTGACTCGAGTGTTCTTGTGTTTTGCAATAAACGCTCGGGTCAGACCGAGTATTTTTGCAGCTTGGAGATTTTCGCGCAGCGAAGTTAGAGAGAGGGGGATTAAAGCTTTACTTCAGTTTTTAAGCAAAAATTTTCTTGTATTTGATAAATATAAAATTATTCCACTGTATAAATTTAAATGTAATGTATTGTAAACTCTGATACTTGTATATAAAAGAAAAGTTTATTTATAAAATATATTATTGTTTCTGTGATTCTGTGACTGATTCTGTTTAAATGTTATAAACTAAATAACAATCTGTCATTCTGAACGTTTCTGGTTGGTTTAATTACCGACTAGAGGCGATCAGGGCGGCGGGTCGTTACAGAATAAATCTCTTCCAATTCTGCATTTACATTGTCTGTGTGGAGGGAGGTCTTATGGTAGTTTCATTTTCAAAAAGCATGAACGGTTTTCTTTTAAAATCTGTTTTTATTTTAAAGCAACTATCTTTGTTTACTCATACCAGTCCCATGACTTACCCGGAGTTTATTGTTTCCTTTCTAAACTCTGGGTGCCCATCATTTCCACACGGGCAGCCTAGTAGCAGGATTTCCGTGTTTTGGTGTTAGCTGTATTTTGGAGACTTTTGGGTTTGGAAGCTGTCGGTTTTTGGGGGCTTTTACCTTGGAGACATTTTGGAAGCTTTTGGATCTCAAGGTGCTTAGTTTTGGAAGTTCACTATCACTCTATTTCCTTGAATACTTTTTGGCATATGATCACCTTTTGTTCTATTATGATGTTCTATTTGGAGTTGTGGCATACGTATTATGATACTTTGATGTAGTAATGGATATTATGATGATGTTGTATCTGTGATGCAATGCATGAAATTCATTTCGTTTCCGCTGTTTCATATTCATCTAATATTGCTATAAGCTCCATCCGACTGGAGTTCGATGTTTGAATCTTCGGCAGTCAAATACAAGTGAGGTATTTGATGTCAATTTTTAAACATTGGATTTCGGGTCGTGACAGTACATCACTAGGGATGTATGTGCTTTGGAAGGGTAACTCTGATCCTTATGCAGGAGGACCGTTCCTTAAAGTACCGAGGGCACCTTCGTGGAAATCCTACACAATTAGCGAACGCGCCTTATCGATTTTCGATTATACACCTAGTATTGTTGTGATGTACACTCACAAGCATCATAGCTACTTGATTATTATTATTTTCACCCTTATACATTATCATAATATCAATTGATTTTCTATATAAATGTTTTGGTTATTGTAAGGTAAAAAAATGTCCGTGTATATGTGCGGCGTGGTCTTACGAGATAACTTTGATTTAAAGGTTTTATATAACTTTAAATCCAGTTGGGTGTGTTTTCTCACGCTGGTTTTCCAGACTGACTTAGGTGTTATTTTATTAAAATGATCATGTTTGACCGAGTATATTACAGATTAGATTGGATGTTTGGAACTTCCAGAGACGAGTTGGGGGCCCAGAGACGTATTCACATAAATGGTTTTTTTCGCTGTATTCATTGTTGTGTTATCAGCAATTATTAGGACAGGCTGTTATAACTGTCCAGACTGAAATAGGTTAGTATACTCTAAAGATGTATCTGTATACATATATTACATTTTTGTTTTTTTTGTAAAGATTTATGGTATATTATAGATTACCCGTCCGCTATGAGATTCTATGTTGTTTAATTTTCTTATTATCTTCCTCCTCCATTCATTCCCCTAACAATCGAGTTTCCGGCATTCGATCTCTTGGCATGTAATACAGTGGACATATTAGTGTCGATTTTCGAGGATTGAGAAATCTGGTTCATTACATTTGGTATCAAAGCTGAAGGTTAAGCGAGAACCTGGCTTTGGTGGGGTGCTCATTAGAGATAGGGTCAGTAGCACCCTAGAATGAGTTTGAGTGTGTATGTATGTATGTATGTATGTATATATATATATATATGAGCGTGTATTTGTTAGTGATATAAAAATGTTTTATATTGTGTTGGGTTACCTATTGAGTGGCTTATGGATTCTGGTCAATAAGAATAATTAACGTTGTTGATAGGGATCTCTAAACACTTGAACAGAGCAGTTCGACATGGTATTGTTTTTGGAAATTGGTTAAATGAAATAATTTTCCCCTGATTATAGTTCTATATATGAAGAAATAATTTTTCAAAAAAATTATTATGTTATATATGGTGTACTTGGTTGTTAGAGAGTGATAATATTTGATTATTATCATTTGTTGATTGTTTTTTGTGATCGAACAAAGGTTGATACTATAATGTAAACAAAAATTAACAGTTAAGAAAATGGTTTTTATAACTAAAGTGAAATTATATAAATTTGATTTATAAAAGTGGTTTATAAATTTAAAAGGATTTAAAGGCTAGAAAATTGAGAATTTAAATCCGTCGGTTTTGGGAATGTTTTTCAAAGTTTTGTAAAATAATAGTGATATTATTTGAAAAATATTTTTGAATAGAAATATTTAAAAGGGTTTAAAAGGAATATAAAGCACCGAACTCACTTCGGTCACTGAAAATAATTTCGGTGATAACTACGGCATCATCGACATTCATTTTCGGGTTTCCAAGATAAGAATTGCTACCATTGGAGTTTTGTATTGGTAAAACTAGTTTTGATTTTAGATTCTAAAAGGATGATTTGATATATCAAGGGATTTTGTGTATATATACATATATATGATTTCAAAAATAATTTGAAATACTTAAGAACAAGGTGTTTAAACTCTGAGAGTTCCATTTAAATGTTTTATTGAAAATATGAGAAAATAAGTTTGATGACTTATAAAATTTTGGAAATTAGTAAATTGGAACAACGTTTAAAATATTGAATATAAATATTATGAAAAGAAAATTTGCAATGAATCTTAACTTAAGTTCAGTTAAATAAGGTGGGTATGGAAAGAAAATTTAGCTTGGGTTAGGTTAAGTGCAATGATTTTGGAAATTAAATTGATTGTGATTGAAATAAATTAGTAAACGAACAAATTAATTTAATTAGCGAGTTAAGTATGGTTTTGGAATATGGTTGATAAAATTGAATTTTGAAACTGAAAAATGAATTGAGTTAAATGGAAATGAAATTGGTTTATAATGGATATGGACTTAAGCTGTAAAGAAGAAATAAACATGAGAAGAGTTGAATGATATGTTTATAGGCTTTAGTAAAATTTTATGAAATAATTCATCAATGAATTGAGCATAGAGTGAAATATGGTTTCATATAGAATTTGAGGGAGAAATTCTTAAGTGACATTAGCATTGAAAGAATTATACTAAGTAATAAGTGAATGCGGATAATTGAATGTAAATGAAATGAATGTGAATAAAGAAATTTGGTCTAGCTAAGAATCAATTGAAATAAATATGCGGGTCGTACGTATATTATTCTATTCGCATAACAGTTTGATCTAGATTCAAGTATAGAATTTTAAGATAATTTATATCGATCCGAGTTAGGATTTTTCACTCGATTCTCAAAAATGAACACTGGATATGGATTTTTGATTGATTCCAGAATTCTCTATCATAGTATATGGCTATGCAAGGAGAATAACGGTTTCTAATCAAAGAACTGGATCGGAGTCCACACTAGAGGGTCGTGTGAATGTTAGTAGTTTGAAAGTGAAATTGTGTGATCGAGCAAGCGATCAATTGATTCTGCGTACGGATGATATATGTACAATGTACGGTTTTAGTGAAGAAAATGTTGGAAATTGAAGTTACAGAATAATATGATTTTGAATTATATGTTTGGGTATCACTGGTACACAAGTGTAGGAATATAAAAGCAAGAGCTAATTTGATGTCTTTATATCATAAGTAAAATTGGTTTGCTCAACAAAAAGGTACATGTTTATATTGTTGATTGATTTGATGGTTTTATTGTTAAGCCACTTGGCTTTTGTTTTCTTTTGTTGGTTTGGGCCCATAGTGGCGATTTGTTGTTGTTCTGATCTAGCCGCGCAAAGAAAGATGATGGCAAAATTTTCTGCAAATTTAAAGGTTAGAATTTTGAAGAAAATTTTTAATAACTAAAATTAATTTTTGAGTTATAACTTGAAATGATTAAATGGGATGATATCAGTTGGAAATCTTTGAATGAATTTGGGAACTTAGTAAAAGTAATAACTAGGTTTCAACAAATTAATTTTGGAAAGTAAAAGGTTTAACTGGATTTGGGAAATTATTTCAACTAATTTGTTTTAGAAAAGAAATGGGTTTGGGCATTTTTCCTATCTTGGCAATTTCGAGGACGAAATTCTTTTAAGGGGGGAAGAATGTAACTACCCAAAATTTTAGTTATTTAAAATTAGAATATTCAATTGATTTTAAATATTGAAAAGTTAATTTTATAGGTTAAATAAATTAAATTTCAATTATAGTGATTTATTGGATAGTTTAATTATTGAATTTAATAATTAAAATCATTTAAATAATTGAATCTTGAATTTTTATTTGGATAAAAATAATTTATAATCTTATTTAATAACTATTTAATAAGAATGAAGGTAATAAAACTTTTAAACTGGATTTAAAAGTGATTTACTCCATTTTGAAAATAACTCATTTTAACTAACATATAAAAATAGCCTTTTGGGGCGCAATCTCGGATTTTAACGAAACCAGTGTCATTGGGTCCATGATAATGAATGATAATACGTCGTCAAATTTTGTAGCGTTCAGACATATCGTTTGGTAGTACGGGATAGAAATACGTTGAAATTAATATCGAAAATTTAATATAATAATTAGGTTCAAAACGTTATCTTCTCCATACGATCGAATTAGGTCACTAAACTAGTTCCATTGCATTCGAAATAGGGATATAACATTTGAAATGCCATGCGGCATGCCTCGATTGGGATCCAAAATTTATGGCAAGATTTGACCACAGCAGTTTTTCCATCTCTATTAGCCACCCTACCCTAAACAAGCCACCCTACCCCAATCTACGTTATCTCCCATCATCCTTTCTTCAATTTAAACACTACTAGAGAAAGAAAAAAATAAGAATCTAATAAAATTAAAATATATAAATCATGAAACAACCCTTATAATTCTTGGTTCGATAAGATCTTCATGTAGATGGGTTTTTGGGTGTTGCAGCAACTATTAGGGAAGTGAACAGTAGACAGTCGAGTGGGCTTCTAAGCTAGTGTTGGGAATTGTCATAGATTTAGCGCTCGATTGTTGGATTGAAGGGTTGATTCGAGATGAGCACGAAGAGCAGCACCCAGGGGGCAATTTTGGTGGCACACGGTGAGGCGAGGCAATTCGGGTCGCTATAGTACCACACAAGCAAGCTTCGGGCACTTTTTGATTAGGGAGCTCGGACGAGATGTGAGCGATGCTCGTTCGAAGAGAGTTTAGTCGGGATGGTCGTTGGTCGTTTTAATGGAGGGATGGCCAATGATGGGTGTGCATGTACGATCGGCTGAGCACGTTTCCTGTGCATGTTTAGGTAAGAAGAAGATGGCAAATGTATAATTTAGTTAAAAGTTATAATTTGTTTATTGAAATTATTATTTAAAATTGTCGATAACTTAGAAAATTCATATCTCCTTCATACGAGGTTGGAGTCGAACGTGGATATTTGCGTTGCGCTCGTATCGACAAGAGCTTCGAAATGGAACCCGTTTGGAAGGATTTGGAGATTGTCGAAAATTGGGCTAAAATCGGACGTCATCCGGATTTAGTTCCAAACCCGAATGCTTCGGCGACAGCAGGAAATTTCGACGAGTTAATCTCACCTTTTGAATAAATAGTATGGTATATAGTTGATAAAAAATGTTGAATGATCGTTTGGATAAATTATTATATTTATTGGTTGATTTGGATATATTTCCGTCTACTACAACGGATGAGACCCTATTACGTTCCCATGTTAGAGCGGATGACCCTTTGTATACGAATCCCGCCCCGAAGCGGTTGATTTATATTTTATGATTAACTATCATTTGCGATGCAGGAAAAAATGGGTCGGAGGGATCCAATGGGATTCCTTGCTATTATTGAATTATATTGATTCAGTAATATTGTCCTTTATGTGGATTATTGGAAACAGATATGATTGTGGGTAATGTGGTTATAACATCGTTATGTGTTTTGGAACTAAAACACATAAGTGATAGAAAATCAATATGGATGTTGGTTAAGTGTTGAGAGGCTATTGGCCTCAAATTAGTATTTTAAAAATATTATAAATTGTCATTAAGTCCGAATTGGTTTTAAAAGACAAGAAATGATTTTTAAATCCGAAATCGGGTTTCGGAAATATTTTTTCTAAGAATTTATTTATTTAATTTTAATAATATTATATTTAGGTCATTCGATTATATTAATGTTGTTTTATAGTTATTTTATTATAGTAATATTATTTAAAGGTATTTAATTAAATTAATATTGATTAAAAAGTATTTAATTATATTAATACGGTTCAAGGTTAATCAATTATACTAATATGAATTTTAGGTTATTTAGTTATATTGGTATTGTTTTAAAGTTAATTGTCTATAGTAGTATGGATTTAAAGAATTATCAAAACATGATAAAGTTAATTATTTAAAAAAAATTATGGTTTGGATTCAATATTAAGGATTATTAATAAGGTTTTAAAATAAATTATTATTATTTATGGAATAAATCTTTGTGTGAATGTTTGTTTATCCGATAGTAAAATAACCGACTATCAAATCTTGACCTAAATATGTAATCTTTCTTAATTTTGGTGGTACGAAAATATTCCTACTTAACACTGAAGGATTTTAACTCTGGAAATATCTAAGGGAAACATGGGAATTATATGGTACAGTTACCATTGGTGGTGTTATAGTATGCGTAAAAACTCGTTTCATTCTTCTAGGACAAATGGTAAGGAGATCCATCCACTTAAATGGTTCGGAGGTGATCACCGCTCTTATGCATTGTTTGATTATTTCCTAAAGAACCGGTATTGAGCATTCTGGAAATCAGCGTTGGTTTTGTGGAGCACCCGAGAGACGGAAGAGTGTACTCGTAAAAGGCGACTCGAACCCGTGACCACTCTGAAACCATATACGGTTTTATGTAGGAGATTCTTGATATTTTGAGATGTTGGAATACATGTGTGATCCCGAGACCCGTTGGGGTATGGGAATCCAGGTGTTATTCCAAATCTAATTGAGATGTGGGAACCTTTGTGCGGTTCCGAGACCCGTTGGGTATTGGAATCCATATGGGTTTCCGTGATCTATTTGGTGGCAATGCATAAGCTGGAATGTCGGACGTAGCCTCATTAGCAGGAATGACTAAAACCAGAGATAGGAGGCATGTCCAGTAGGGTTGGAAAACCTATAGGGTTTAGCCAGCTCCTCCTAGATGTCACTTATAGTTGTTATGCATGCATGGGGGATGCACTTGGTCTTAACGAGACCAGCCAAGTTTTTCCTATGGTACATCACTAGGGATGTATGCTGCTTCGGAAGGATAGCTCTGATCCTTATGCAGGAGGACCATTCCTTGATGTACGGAGGGCGCCTCCGTGGAAATCCTACACAATTAGTGAACACGCCTTATTGATTTTCGATTATATACCTTGTATTGTTGTTATTTATACTCATGAGCATCACAACTACTTGATTATTATTATTTTCACCCTTAGACATTATCATAATATCAATAGATTTTTTATATAAATTTTTTGGTTATCGTAAGGTAAAAACTCGTCCGTGTTTATATGTGGCGTGGTCTACGAGATACCTTTGATTTTAAAGGTTTTGTATAACTTTAAATCCAGTTGGGTGTGTTTTCTCATGCTGGTTTTCTAGACCGACTCGGGTGTTATTTTACTATAATGCTCGGTCAGACCGAGTATATTACAGATTAGGTTGGATGCTTGGAGCTTCAATAGACGAGTTGGAAGCCCAGAAACGTATCCACTTAGATGGTTATTTTCCGATGTGTTCATTGTTGTGTTATCAGCAATTGTAAGGACATGATTTTATAACATTTCAGGCTGAAATGTTATAAAACCCCGATTGATGTTTGTATATACATATATTACATTTTTGTTTTCGTGTAAAGATTTATGGTATATTATAGATTATTCGTTCTGCAGTGAGATTCTGTATCGTTTAGTTTTCTTCTTATCTTCCTCCTCCTTTTGTTTCCCTTAACAATCAGGTTTTCGACATTCGATCTCTCGGCATGTAATACAGTGGACGTATTAGTGTCAGTTTTCGAGGGTTAAAAAATCTGGTTCGTTACATTTTTCTTATTGAATGTCTTAGTTGTTTCGTGTTCATCATCTTCAATGGACAGTGATGTCTTCTTGTTGGTCCATATTTATTGAAGTCTTGTTGGCGTTCAAAAGGATGAGGTCAGGGTTAGTGGTTAGATTGCTAGAGGTGGAAGCATTATCTAACAACCCGTAATTTTGTCATTTTGAATTGCAATATTTAATTAATTTTAAATATTATAATATAAGTTTATTAAACATAAATAATCATGTTATATGTGATAAATAATAATGGTGATCTTTTTTTTTGGAAAAATGTTTGCAAAAATATATTCTTTGGTAAAATATTTATAAAATGGCTGAATATCATTTTATCGATAAATAGTCTTTTACAGTCAAAGGTCATGAATGATATTTTTTTCATAAACTTATTTAAATATTTAAACAAAAATAAGTAATAAAAATATTTTTCCATTTTTGAAAATAAAATAATTATGATGTCATCAATCATGTCATGATTTGAAAAATGAGCATTTAAAGAAAGCTTTTGAATTTTGAGAATAGATATTCAAATAATTATTATAAATCATAAATCATTCATCTTAATTATTATGTAATGATAATAGTTGATTTATAATAATTTTATAAATATATATACATGTTTTATAAAGATATATAAGTTTCATCGCATTTTGGCAGATCGACATTATATTTTTATAAATGGATTTTAATATTATTTGATATGGTTTTATAGCTTACATAATATTGTTTCAATTATTTAAATATATTAAAAAAATTATTTTCAAGTTTTTTTACATAGATAAATAGTTTGATCAGAAACTAAAAATATGGCCAAAATTCGGATCCGTATTCACAACAGCTTGACGAATAAAATTTATATAGAAACATTGCAATTGATTTGCCAAAAGTAACATATATACACCTATGTACATTCACTTGTATATATATACATTTAAATATATAGTTACCATTCACATTTACAAATTTATTTAAGGTAATCAAATGAAAATATAAATACTTTCCTAAGCAAATCAAAACAAAACTCACCATCACCTACAAGCCAAGAGCACATGGGTTGGCACATAGTTAGGGTTTAGGTTTGGACATGTATACCAAGTGGAAGTTGCATACGGTGAGGTGATGGGGTTTTGGAGTTTAGTGTGAAAATTTGGTTATTAATAAGGAGGCATACCTCTCATTAGTTCTCACACCAAAAGTATTCTAATTCTTCCTTCTTATTAACCACCTTAATACTCTTTAATAGCTTCTTATCATAAAGAAATTATGGCAAAGTAAAGCCAAAAATATTACAAGTAGATGGGAAAAATATACATATACAAGTATATGATATCAATCCACCTCGAATGCAAGTGAAAACTCCATCTCTTCTCCTGTTATATATTCGGCCATTGCCACTTGACCCCCATAGGCAAGCTCATCCCTCCATTCAAGAATATATAGAGCTTCCCTAAAGCAAGGAGCGAGATCCGGGAGCTTTAGAGCAAAGAAAAGAGAAGGAAGTGCTGTCGGAGTGCCGTCAGAATCAATTCAGGAAGCTTCGAAAATAGTTTGACATAGTGGAAATCGATAGTGAGTACTTGATTTACATACACCTTAAAATGCTTAGAAAATAATGATACGCTTGTTTCATTAGCAAATTATTATGCTTGGATGTTTAATCTGTTAGAATATTGGTTGATTATATGGTTGTGATAAATGTAACAAATAATGAGAAAATCATCTTTATCAAAATAGAAATGGTTAACTAATTAATCATAGTTAATTCATGGAAAATAAATTTTTATTAATATGTGTATGGAGTTTATTAACCCTCTTTATGGTTTTGAATTTTAAAAAGAAGTTATTTTGAAGGTTTAAAATAGAAAATGTATCACTTTGAGATTTATTTAAAAAGATGAGTTTTGATTTACTTTGGATCAATAAATTACAATGTTTAATTTGGAAAATGAGAATTTGAAAAGTTGAAATTCCATATAAGATATCATATGAAAATTTTATAAATGGATTTTCAAATAAAAATGATAGTAAATTGAATATTATAATAATATAACGTTATATTATGGAATAAAAGTGAATATGAGTTTTAATATGAAAAATGTTGTCCAAAAATAGTTTAAATAATTTATTATGATTTCAAAATAGTGCAAAGGTGCTTTGGATTAGTTTCGTAAAATTTGACTAAAGTGGAAAAATAAGTCATCACGTTTCGACGATTCGTGATTCCGCGACCCAAAAAGTTAAATGAACGTGTAGGGCGGATAATAAATCGGAATTCATTTAAATAAGAATTTTCTGGACCCTTGGGATAATAGTTTTCAAATGAAAAAGAATAATCGGGGTTTTAATTAATAGAGTTCGAGATATGTTCAAATCAAGCTTTCAAAAATGTCGGGTTTTGGCAATTCTGTAACAACCCGGGATCTCGCATTAATTAATTTTCGTCATTTAAACGATTAAGGTGCTGGAAAATTGCTGTTTGGAGTTTTTATTTTGGATTGAAATTCTTTTAATAATTTGTGAAATGTTGATTGGGCCTTAAAAATTCAATTTCGGCCCAATATTTCTTTAATATTCTTAATGTTGTTCCCATTCTAATTCAATTCGACCCGTCCCCATTTCTTTTTCTCATTCGTTTTTAAACACTAAATTAAACATACGAGAAAAAATAAATAATGGCGGCTCGCTTGCAAACTAGGGCTTTTCAAAATGGAGGCTGTCGACCAGGGTTATTCGATCAAGTTGCTTTGTTGGTCGATTGGACTTGCTCACAGCCGCTTCTAGTTAGGTCGTGCTCTGGAAAATGAGGTGAGTAATTTATATTGCTCACATCTAATTCAAAATTTTGTTCGAACTTGGTTGCTTTTACTGTTCTTGTGGTCTTCGGCTTCGATTTGATTTTTGTTCGTTTTCATGGCCATCATGTTCGGTTTTGGTTTGACTATCTTGAGTTGTTCGTGACCACCTCGATTTCGGTTCCTGTTGAATTTGGTCACTTGAATTGAGTATGTTGATTTATGTAAGTATTTTGGTACAGCTATGACTTTTAATCCTCTGATGCCATGGCTTTGATTCAGTTAGTATTAATTTCGGGCTTGTTGTGTTTTCATCTGTACATATACATTTGTCTTTCCATTATCAAGTATGTATGCTTGTACCTTGATATCTGTTGCTGACTTCAAGTATATGCCTGGACTTTGATATGGATACTTACTATCACTTGTTGATGTTATTTTTTTTGCTTCACCATGCTTCTGTATTTTCATTTAGCGTTGATTCTTGTAATCATGCATAGTACACACTTCGGCCTTTATGTACACTTGATGTACTTGGTACTGCATTTGGATAAGGCTTGGTTGACACTTATTCTTGTTCTTTTGGTGCTTCCCTGTTGATTTCCATTCTGAACTGCTTCACTATTACATGTTCCATTATGTAGTGGTTGTTTCATAGCATCGGGTTCGGTCATTTCACCGTGACCTGGGTTGCAGTCCCTCTGTCCCTATTGTATTTGCATTGGCATTTAGTTGAAGCTCATTCGTACGAGCTTGCTCTGGTCACTGTCCCCATGTGGGTTCAAGTCTGCATTTTTGGAGTCGGCCTTGTTGCACTGTTTATGGCCATTTTTGTTGCCTCTGTTCATTTGCAATATTATGGTTCATGGGTTGCATTGCCCAGTATTTTGTTTTGAAGGAGCAAAAATACCTTTTTGTTTTGCTTCAGCACTGATCGCTGTAGTTGCATTTTGTATCCATTGGGTTTGCACGGTATAACACTTTGCATCCATAAGCTACACTGTCCAGTTTTACTTAGTTGTACTGCCCTATGTTGTCACTTGATCTTGTATATCTGTTATTCGCTGGGCCTTGCTCTTTTTTACCCTTGCTGCACTGCCCAGTTCCTGTTGTTGGCATTGATTTGTGGCAATTAATTCACTTGCATTTCTTGAGCTTGGTGTCATATTTTCCACTGTCCATATCATATTGGACTGTGAAGTATTGTATTGGGTTTTTGGAGTTTGGGACAGTGTTGTTCACTGCTTTGGGTTACCTGAGCATTGTTTTGACCATCTTCTTTGTTTTGTGTTGTTACACTGCCTCCATTCAAAAGTATTGTTGCATGGAGCTCTGTTTTATATTTGATTATTTGACCTTGTACACTCATGTTGCCCCTGAGTTGAACAGTAATTTATTTGGGTTTGACCTTGTGCCCGGTTGTGTACATTATCACAGTAGTGGCAAGGCAGTGCACGCAAGTGTGAACTGCAGCCACACGGAATTGAGTTTTTGGGTACATTATCACTATAGTGGCAAGGCAGTGCACGCAAGCGTGAACTGCAGCCACCCGGTATTGCTTTTATGATATTCTGTCTTGTTTTGATTATTTGATCTTTTGCATATTCCATATGCTGTAGTGGCAAGGCAGTGCGCGCGTGCGTGTACTGCAGCCCTACCCGAATTAATATTTTAATTGATATTTCAATGGTTTGAACTGTTTTGTTTATTCAATTCAATACTCTGATTTGGTTTAATTTGCTGATTTGTGGTTTAACACTGTTACGTGTTATATATATCGTATCTGATTTCTTTATTTAAGGATCGGGTAGACGAGATTGATTGTGACTGTCGTCTATTGTTACTTAATTATTATTGCTTCTGTGCACTAATAACTGAGTTTGAATTAGACTAACCCGTGTATTATTTTCTTTTGAATGTAATACTCAGGTCAGACCGAGTATTTACAGGTTGTTGATATCTTACTTTGGGTTGCTGCTTGAGCTAGAAGTCACCTCATATCTTTTGGAGTAGTCGTTGTCATTTTTAGTAGTTAGTGTAATTGTATAGGTTGATATGTATTCATGTATATTAATGATATTAATGTACTTGTATATGTAACATCCTGTGATGACAGTTGTAGTTGTATCATATGTATTGTATTACATGTATATCAACTGACATCAGTTATATATATGAGACTTTTTGTTATATTTGTGTTCCGCATTTACTTTATCTGTGTTATTATTATATATATTGTCCTAAACCATTATGAACCATCGTAGTTCGTTTAATACTAGAATTGAGTATGTCGATGGGAGTAAATAAATATGAGATGAAAAATAAAAATATATACCACTCCTATCGAGATAACCAATACTAGTGTAAGGCCTAACTACGTATGGCCGCTCCTATCCAGCCTTATTCTTCGTAATAACAGACACTATTTCTTTTAATACCCTTTGTTATTGTGAGCATAGAGGTGGGGCGTCACAGTTGGTATCAGAGCTTGGGGTTTATGGACATAATATAAAGCACAACTTAGATGGAACATGTGTTACAACTATATGTCGATGTTTATTATGTTTTGAGTCAAAACTAAAGTTTTGAAATTATGATGAAATTTTTAAATAGCTTTATTTAAAAATAAAAGTGAATTTGTGTTTAGATGATTGATTGAATTGTGTTTTGTTTATCAGAGTGCGCAGCGGAAACAGTAAGACTACTTCGTTGAGTACAGCTGATAATTATTTTGATTTAAAAATCAAAATATGAAAATGAATTTAATTTCATTATGTTGTTTAACCAGTGATTCTGAATTGTTGAAATTCTTGTTGATTTTCTTTG
Organism: Allium cepa; assembly: GCA_030765085.1. Taxonomy (NCBI): domain Eukaryota; kingdom Viridiplantae; phylum Streptophyta; class Magnoliopsida; order Asparagales; family Amaryllidaceae; genus Allium; species Allium cepa. The sequence continues at coordinate 318,845,578 of CM060937.1, forward strand.
ATGCTAATCATATCTGATTAGATTTCTGTTGTTTTAAAATATCTTCATCGAAGATATATTTGAGTAATTTCTTTGTTTATTTTGTAGTGTGCGTGCAAACATGAGTTGCACGTTACTACATTAATTTTACGTTGAACCGATGCTTGGTTATGAAACGTATTTTGTTGTCGTTATTTTTATAACGGGATTTTAACCCTTGTGCTAAATTTTTGAAGTACGGTGTTTTGTTGACATTTTTGATGAATGTTTTTCATGAATGAAAATTCACTAGTGTTACATTTTGTTGCGAATTATTTTGATGAGATTTTGACGTTAAAAAAAAAATTTACTGTCGCATTGACTTCAGTAATCGTCAAGTTTTAAAGTGGATTTTCAAGCGGTTATTCCGCAATTCTGTTTTTGAGATCCTTTTTTAGGGTGTTTTGAGAAGTACAATTTCCATATCGAAATTGTTTTTGATGTTGCTGTTTTGAGCATGGATTTTCAAATGGTTTCAAAAATAAAAATTGTTTTCAAATTTTTTTTCAGTTTACGTTTTCAAAAGAATGAGAAAGAGATTTAAACGATTCAGCAAAATCGAGGACTATAAACCCTTTTTTTTACTGATTCGCTTAATTCCGGACTTGTTCGTTTGAGAATGTAAATTATTACTTTTATAAAATAAATGAAATTGTTTTCAGAATTTTACGGTTTGCATTTTCAGAAGAATGAGAAAGTGACTTAAACGTTTCAGCAAAATCGAGGACTATGACCCCTTTCTTTTACTAATTCGTTTAATTTCGGACTTGTCCGTTTGAGAATGTGAAATGTTATTTTTGGAATACACAATTTGCACTTTCAAGGGAACGATGAAGAGATTTAGACGATGTAGCAAAAGTGCGGAGTATGAAACCACACTTTTACTATTTTGGTTAACTCCGGACTCGTTAATTGAAACATTTGCTGTTTGATGATTTTGATGATTTTACACGTTCAAGGAAACGATGAAGAGAATCAAACGATTTAGTAAAACACGTGGTATGGGACATGTCCGTTTGCTATTTCGGTTAATTCCGGACTCGTTAATTGAATATATGATGAATTTCGTGTGCTTTCGAGCCACTATGTTGGACCTCCGGGTCATTTGTTGGACCTTCGGGTCAATACCAGTACCAGACCTTTGGGTCATTTGTTGGACCTTCGGGTCATTTGTTGGGCGCCAAAAATTATGTTGGGTACTTGGTAGGCTTCGGCCATATGTTGATGCACGTGCGGCGTAGCTAAAACTCGCCATTTGTTTGGATCGATCCACCTTTTATGTTGATTTTCTAGATCATCTTAATTGATTTCTAGATATTTGTTGTTTCCAATTATCTGCAGGTAATTGGATATTTGTTGATTTGATTATCGTTTTTGATAATCGAATATTTGTTGATTTGATTATCGTTTTTGATAATCGAATAATGGTGATTTGATTATCGTTTTTGATAATCGAATATTTGTTGATTTGATTATCGTTTTTGATAATCGAATAATTGTTGATTTGGTTATCGTTTTTGATAATTGAATATTTGTTGATTTGAGATTTGATTATCGTTTTTGATAATCGAATATTTGTTGATTTTATTATCGTTTTTGATAATCGAATATTTGTTGATTTGATTATCGTTTTTGATAATCGAATATTTGTTGATTTGATTATCGTTTTTGATAATTGAATAATTGTTGATTTGATTATCGTTTTTGATAATCGAATATTTGTTGATTTGATTATCATTTTTGATAATCGAATAATTGTTGATTTGATTATCGTTTTTGATAATTGAATATTTGTTGATTTGAGATTTGATTATCGTTTTTGATAACCGAATATTTGTTGATTTGATTATCGTTTTTGATAATCGAATATTTGTTGATTTGATTATCGTTTTTGATAATCGAATATTTGTTGATTTGATTATCGTTTTTGATAATCGAATAATTGTTGATTTGATTATCGTTTTTGATAATCGAATATTTGTTGATATGATTATCGTTTTTGATAATCGAATATTTGTTGATTTGATTATCGTTTTTGATAATTGAATATTTGTTGATTTGAGATTTGATTATCGTTTTTGATAATCGAATATTTGTTGATTTGATTATCGTTTTTGATAATCGAATATTTGTTGATTTGATTATCGTTTTTGATAATCGAATAATTGTTGATTTGACTATCGTTTTTGATAATTAAATAGATGTTGATTTGAAATTTGATTATCGTTTTTGATAATCAAATATTTGTTGATTTGAGATTTGATTATCGTTTTTGATAATCGAATATTTGTTGATTTGATTATCATTTTTGATAATCGAATATTTGTTGATTTGATTATCGTTTTTGATAATCGAATATTTGTCGATTTGATTATCGTTTTTGATAATCGAATAATTGTTGATTTGATTGTCGTTTTTGATAATAGAATATTTGTTGATTTGATTATCGTCTTTGATAATCGAATATTTATTGATTTGATTATCGTTTTTTATAATCGAATAATTGTTGATTTGATTATCGTTTTTGATAATCGAATATTTGTTGATTTGAGATTTGATTATCGTTTTTGATAATCGAATATTTTTTGATTTGATTATCGTTTTTGATAATCAAATATTTGTTGATTTGATTATCGTTTTTGATAATCGAATAATTGTTGATTTGATTATCGTTTTTGATATTTGAATATTTGTTGATTTGAGATTTGATTATCGTTTTTGATAATCGAATATTTGTTGATTTGATTATCGTTTTTGATAATTGAATATTTGTTGATTTGAGATTTGATTATCGTTTTTGATAATCGAATATTTGTTGATTTGATTATCGTTTTTGATAATCGAATATTTGTTGATTTGATTATCGTTTTTGATAATCGAATAATTGTTGATTTGATTATCGTTTTTGATAATCGAATATTTGTTGATTTGAGATTTGATTATCGTTTTTGATAATCGAATATTTGTTGATTTGATTATCGTTTTTGATAATCGAATATCTGTTGATTTGATTATCGTTTTTGATAATCGAATATCCGTTGATTTGATTATCGTTTTTGATAATCGAATAATTGTTGATTTGACTATCGTTTTTGATAATTAAATAGATGTTGATTTGAAATTTGATTATCGTTTTTGATAGTCGAATATTTGTTGATTTGATTATCGTTTTTGATAATCGAATATTTGTTGATTTGATTATCATTTTTGATAATCGAATAATTGTTGATTTGATTATCGTTTTTGATAATCGAATAATTGTTGATTTGATTATCGTTTTTGATAATCAAATATTTGTTGATTTGATTATCGTTTTTGATAATCGAATATTTGTTGATTTGAGATTTGATTATCGTTTTTGATAATCGAATATTTGTTGATTTGATTATCGTTTTTGATAATCGAATATTTGTTGATTTGATTATCGTTTTTGATAATTGAATAATTTTTTATTTGACTATCGTTTTTGATAATTAAATAGATGTTGATTGTAACATTCCTGAAATATTAGCCAAAGTAATTCAATAATTAATTTAATTTTAAAATTAAATTGTGGGGTTATTTGTGAATTAATTAGAGATTTCCAGAATAAACTTAAAATTTTAGATTTTAAACAGAAATTTGATTACAAGTAAATAAAAAATTGAATTGACTTGAAATTTGGAAATTCTAAGATTAAATTATATTGTAAATAGAATGTAAAAACTTAGAGATTAATAAAAAGTATATATTTTAAAAAATGGAACTTTTAAATTGAAAATTCAATCATTTATATTTTTATTAATACATGTTTAATTATTAAAAACATAATTAGTTAAAAATTCATTTCTTTCTTTAAATTAATATAAGTAGAGAATAATTAAACAAAATATATGTATATAAAACAAGAAATTAAAGTTTAAATTAAAATAACATATATATATATATATATAATTATTTGTTTAAAAGATATAATAGTTTTAATTCAGAATATATTGAACTAAGTCTAAAATAATATTGGTTTAAAAAAGGTAATATTGTAAAATTGATTTAATACATAAATCTACAAATGCTTTATAAACTAGGAAATGCACATGTGAATGGTTTATTTGTTGAGTGTACAGTTATGATAATCCAATTCTCTTTAAAAAAGTTGTAAAAGCAAAATGAAAAAAAATGTAAGTAAATAATTTGTAGATAAATTAATAAAAAGGGTTAAAAACATAAAGTATGTTTTCATAAGTTAAATTAAAGTAAGAATTTAAAACAAGGTTACAAATAAATTTAAACTAAGGGGTTTCAACATAAAAATGCAAATTGTTTCAATATTAACAAATAGATGAAAAAAGAAGAAGAACAATTCTTTTTACACATTGTATATATGTATACACAAACAAATATAACATGCTTTAAGGTCTTGTACATACATATATACAAAATGGCATCATTACTTTTTTTTTAAAATAATGAAATTTAAAATTACAAGAAGTCTTTACATCTTCCCATATGCCATCATATAACATTTCAGTAAAATCTAAACAAACAGTAAACAAAAAGATTTGGCTTCACCAGTTTCAAAACCAGGCTATACTCATGTTTACATTTCTCAAACCCAGAAAAAAATGATGCCTGAGTTCATTTCAAAACTCTGGTACAAACAACAATCAAAGTAAAGTATCAAAGGTTTAGCTTTTCAAAATTACAACACTCAAAAGAAAAGAAAAAAAATAAGAGCAAAGATCAAAAGTACTTCCAGACAAGGCATGCATTTCAAACCTGGAAATGTAGTTCAGAAAAACAAAATTCAAGTTCAGGCTCAATATTTTATGCTCTGTTCAAATCTCTCAGGAAAGTTTTTAACTTCATAGTTTAATAAATTTTTGGCTTCAAAAACAAGTTTTAACATAAAACAAATTCAAAAATTTGCAGATTTATAAAATTACAGAACTGCAGTTTTGACAGTGAGCAAGGTTTCCCGAAAAAAAATGAAGTTAGGTAAAATTCTTCTTAAAATATTTTGATTTGAAGTTTCTAAACAGCATTAGAGCAAGGATTTTAATTTTTATATCCATCAGTTCAGGATTAAAAGCCTGAAACAATTCTAAAGCAAGTTCAACCCAAATATATAACAAGAATTCAAAATCTTAAGCAGTTAAAGAATCAAACAAATTCAAAGTTTTCAAAGCACTAGAACAAATCAAAGTGGAATGCAAAGCATGAAGAGCTCAAGCAACTCAACATGATCAAGAATATCAAGTAAATAAAAAAAAATCGAGCAAACCTGGACAGCAAGCAAAACTGGTCCAGGCAAAAATCTAAAAAAACAAGATCAAGCAATCAATATCAAGCTAAGGCGTTGCAATTGTGTCTCTGTTCTTCTTTGCATCATCAACACTGTGAGTAAACCTATGCTTGCTCTAATTTCCTTTGTGTTTGGATTCTTATATGAATGTTTATATGAGTGTGAATGGCTTTGCATGTGAATGAGTGGCCAAGCTTGTGTTTGATTTTCCTGGAAACATTTGTTTCCATGTCTCTGTCTTCCTGTAACATTTTAGTTACAGTGCTATCTAAAAACTCTCTCCACATTTCTTTTGGAAAAAAAAAATTGAATTGAGAAACAAGTGAGTAAACTTTTCTAGAAACTTGAATATTATGTATGCAAGTTGAATATGGTTTGCATGCAACAAAATTTGAATGAATTATGCATCTTTGCATGTGTATGTTGATGTACAGGATTGTAAATTCTGTTCTAACAACAGGTTTCATTTTTTTTATGAAAATCTGTTAAGAATCCAAGTTCTTGATTCCAGTTGTGTTAGATTTAAGTATAAGAGAAAAAATTGTTTAAATTCATGTGAGATTGAAAGTTAAAAACATTTAAAAGGATAATACTCAGGACTTAAAACCTGGAACAAGAAAGCACTGTTGAAATTCAAGTCATGATCAATTTCAAAACTGGTAAATTTTAATTTCAGGTATGCCATCTAAAAGCTTATCGAAAATTATGATTTTTGGAAATAAAATCAAAGCTTTTAAATTCGTAATCACTGAGATAAGCCGAGGTAACCAAATTAGGGGTTTTTGCAAAATTCCGACCAACAAGATGTTGGTGATGGTTGTGACTTGGCGTAGAGAGGGAAGGTCCTACGGTGAGTTGGAGAAAAATAAGTGGAAGTATCCTAGTCCACTGTAGCGACGGCGGCGAGGAGATCAAATTTTTAACCCTAATTTAGGCATTGGTCGGAAAAATGGTCATTGGGGCTCCATCTGTGCATCGAGTTGCATATGGATTTGGGGGGTGTTATCTGTGTGGATGAGGTAGTCATGACCGGAGGCTAAGATTGTCTGGTGGTCGGCGTCAACAGTTCGACGTGTTTTTCTGTAGCTTGGTTTCATTACAGTTGGGTAGATAGCAAATTTTTCGATCTTGTTGACGAGATAGGTTTCTGGATGCTCGGGGTGTTCAGGTGGATGGGCGTTGACTTGGGGGTGGCCGGAGATTCAACTAGCGGCGACGAACTCGATTGTGCATGTGCACATCACCTATGGTTGTACCAGTACTGTGTTTGGGAAAGAAGATTATGGGATCGAAGTAGTACCCGGGGGAAATTCGTGAAAACTCGAAGACGAGCTAGTGATAAATTGGCATTGCATCAGGTTTGATTTTAATACTTAACAAAATTTGGAAAGAAAAAAAAATATATCAGCGCTCGGGTCAAATTTTGTAGGAGCTCGAAGCAAGCAGGAAGAAATCCCGGGGAAGACTCGAAGTGTCTCGGGTTTTATATACAAAGCAGTTTTTTTTATAAAAAAAAAATGAAACTTCAACTTTTTGAATGATTTTAATTGCCCTTATTTAAATGATGATTTTATTTGAGCTTTAACTAATTAAAGTTTGAACAAGACATTTTAAAGTAATTAAACTCAAATTAAATTTTGTTACATTAACTCAAGAATTTATTTATATAAATTGAATAATGAAATTAAGGAAGGTAATTAGAATAAACATTATTTTAAACAAACTTAATATTTTAACTAGATAATGTCATAGAGATAATTTATAAAACAAGCTCTAAAGAAAAATCAAAGTAATTAATTTATCTCTTAATTTATTAAATAATTGAAGATTTGATAATATAATTACTTGAGAAGTAATTACTTAAATTTAAGGTTTAATTAATTAATAAAAGTAATTAGGGCTTCATTTATGAACAATTAAGGATTTATTAATTAGGGTAATTAATTGAGGAATGATTAATTAACGAAGATGATTAAGATTCAATTAATTTTAATTAAGGATAACTAATCATTGATTAAAGATAATTTATGAAAGTAATTATGTGGTTAATTAATTTAAACCACACAATTTTTTCATCTTAATTGTAGATGTTTGAATGTTACTGAATGATGTGTGTTGGATTGATATTTTGATATGTGATGTGATGCTATTTGATGCTTTGTGCTAAGCTGTTATATCTGTGATATATATATGATTATATGAATATGAAAATCCTTTGACCCGTAAAACGGCATTTGAATTTCGATGCGACAGGGAGTCGGATTCCAGTTGGTTATCTGAAACCCACATCGAATCGTAATGATTGAATCTGTGATGATTGATGTTGTGCACTATTGTGTTGAACCCCTGGACCACACTTGTACACACACAATATGGATTGCACGAGGAAATGGGTTAATTCACAGATTTTTGAAATATATTTAAAATTGTATTTTTGAATCCAAAATAGTTTTGGAATTAGAATTGAAGCTTTTGAAAATAGTTATTTTGAATAACTTAATTGAGTTTTGAAATTTAAATAATTTGATTTAAATTTGAACTCAATATTTGGGATTGAATTCTATGATTTGGGAACTAGGGTTTAAAAGGGTTATTCAACATATAAATGGGCTTATATGGGTTTTTAAACCATTTTAAAAAGGTGATGTTGTGAAATTTAAATTTAACCCAAGATTTTAACTTGTGTAGATATAATTGGATTTTTCTGAAATGAAAACTATTCGTTTTCAAATAATAGAAGCTTTCACATAAGAAATGAACTTCCAACTTGTGTTAAAAGGATTTCAAGTCTAAATAAAAATAGTTTTCCAAGTTATAGGTAAAACTTTGGAAACATGCTTTGAAAGCTATAAGTTAAGTCTTTAATTTAAAGATTTAAATGAGTAATCAAATTAAAATGAAATTGTTTTGGAAATCTATAAATGGATCTTTGTGAAACTAGGTGAACTTTGTGAAATGAATCTTTTTATTGAAAGAGTTAAAATGGTAATTTGTTTAACCATTTAAAAGAGAAACTTTGGATTTTCAAGATTGTGACTTAACTGAAATCCCATATCCATATTTTTTTAAATATTGCGCTCGCTATTCGGTTTAGCCAGGAGAGGACCTTGTGTCATATAGCCCATTCCGAATAGTGATACAACGTTATGGATTGCATTTGAAGACCGGTGTTGAAGACCGGGGGTCTTCGAGAACGTTAGGACAACCTATCGATTGTCTCTGCACCGAGTAGCTACGGTATAGAGATTCCCTAAGTGATGGGAAGTCCGATCGGGATTGTGGATACCCGGATTTGCAAGGGCTTCTTCGGAAGTGCCTTCGGTTCTGTTCGGACCCGGAACAGACTTGTATGGTTGTATGTTTGACACTACACTTTGAGATATTAAACTGATCTCTATCAAATACATTTCTGCTTGGTGGCGGAGAATTTATTCTCTTAGCTTAACACCCTTCTCTGAGACGTACGAGCTCAGAGGTTATGTAGTTGATATTTATTAGTGATATATTCCCAATTTGGTAGTGTGGCATGCTAAGTGTTGCTGTGTGTTGATGATCATTTGTTGATCATTTGTGATCAAAGCATGGCTTTTGTATAAAGCGTAGCTTTGTGGACGAGACTGCATCAGGACCTCACACCCCGGAAATGGTCGAAACAGGAAAGATGCGGCAAGGTTATGAGGGTCGCGCCCTTTAGGGTGTGTCATTCCCTTCTGGTAAAGGGTGGTATCATGGTATGGAGCCCAGATGCTTACTCATGTGGATACTGCAGATATATTACTTTGTGATTGCTTTGTGGTTTTGAGGCGCCTCGGATAAAAGTCTCAAAGGACCAGGGGATGGCATGCTCGAGTAGTAGTTACCTAGTTACAGAGGTAACCCGGCCTTGTGTTGGCTGAGATCCAGTTAGGTTCTCTGGACGTCCCGCCAGAGGCGATCCCATTGACAGTAGGAAGTTCCTTAGCCTGACCATTTGTTGGGAATCCATTCATCCAATACATGCCTTGTACGGTTTTAGTTGTAGAACCTACCATTTACTTATGGTGGCGCCCCACTGTTTAGATGGTAGCTAAAGTAAGCATGCGATACTGGTCGTATGTTGGCTAGGATTTATATTATACTTTCAAAATGGTTTTCCACACTTTGCACTTATAGTAATAATATCAAGAAATTTTCTCGTATTAAGCATATTTGACTATCATAAGGAGAAATCTCCTCCAAGTCTGCGTTTGCATTGTGTGTGTGGCAGGAGGCCTTATGGTAGTTTCATTTTCTAAAAAGCATTGCGAATTTCAAATTTAAATTCTGTTGTTTGTTTTAAAAGACCAAATATTTTTGTTTGCTCATACCAGTCCCATGACCGACCTGGAGTTTATTGTTCCTTTCCTAAACTGTGGGTGCCCACTATTTTCCCACACGGGAAGTCTAGAGTTGGGTTTGTTTCAGACAATCAATAGTAGGTGTAGATTCGATAGCTTTCAGCCTAGGATTTGGCAATCGCTTGCGGACGAGACCTTCTTAGCTTAGTGCAACACTTGATGGTGGTTCGAGCTTCTGGATTGAGATATTTGGTTGGAGTTGCTATTGCTATTTGGAGTTCTTTTCTGAAGACTATTGTTTCTATTGGAGATCTTGTTCCGCTGCTTATGTTATGTTATCTTTTATTTCCGCTGCTATTTTCTTGTATCATACCTCTGATGTATATTGATATTCATTGTATCATCTTGTATCTGATATTGTATCAAATGTTGTATATGAAATGTATTATTCATTTTTCTTCCGCTGTGTTATTCCGTCGAGCCAGATTCGGCGTTTGAATCTGCAGCATTCTAGTAGAGTGGAAGTACGGGTGTCGATTTTCGAAGGCCGAGTCAGGATCATCACATTTGGTATCAGAGATGAGGATTAAAAATTTAGCTCAGGAGTATAACACATTAAGTAACTCATTAGAGATAGGGTGAAGTATACCCTAGAATGAGTATATCCCTAAGATATATGTTCGAACGCCTCAGTAAATTCTCTTACTATTCACTGATAGTGATACCAAATGTAGCGGCCCTGACTCGACCTTCGAAAATCGGCACCGAATACGACACTCGTATTCAAATGTCGCAGATCCAAACGTCGAACCTGGTTCGCCGAAGCTTATAACACAATAAGTACAACATAGCGGAAGAAATATGCATGATACATTTGATATACAACATTTAATACAATATCTGATACAACGGAATACAATAGAATGGTACAATGGATAACAATACTATCATAGATACAAGAAAATAGCAGCGGAAAGATAGTGTCTTCAATGCCAAACCCTCATAGCCCCATCTCCAATCCAAAGCTAGCTCGAACCCTCATCACATTCACTAAGAGAGCAAGACTGGTCCGATGCTGAAGTGCAGCAAATGCGATCCACAAATCCAAAGAGCTTCGAAGGCTAACGAATCTATACCTATTACAGGATTATCTGAAAACCCAACTCTAGACTGCCCATGTGGAAAATAGTGGGAACCCAGAGTTTAGGAAAGGAACAATAAACTCCAGGTCAGTCATGGGACTGGTGTGAGCAAACAAAACAATTTGGTCTTTTAAAACAAACAAAAGAATTTAAATTTGAAATCCGCAATGCTTTTTAGAAAATGAAACTACCATAAGGCCTCCTGCCACACACACAATGCAAACGCAGAATTGGAGGAGATTTCTCCTTATGATAGTCAAACATGCTTAATACGAGAAAAATTCTTTGATATTATTACTATAAGTGTACAGTGTGGAAAAACCATTTCGAAAGTATAATATTAATCCTAGCCAGCATAGACATTTCGAACTATGCCTACTATAGCTACCATCCAAACAGTGGGGCGCCACCATAAGTAGATGGCAGGTAATACAACTAAACCGTACAAGGCGCGTATTGGATGAATGGATTTCCAACAAATGGTCAGGCTAAGGAACTTCCTATTGCCACATGGGAACGCCTCTGGCGGGACGCCCCGAGAACCTACCCGGCTCTCTGCTGACACAAGGTCGGCTACCCCCTTCCCGGGAAATAAAACCTGAGATATGCCACCCCCGGTCCTTTGGGACCTTTATCCGAGGGCCCTCCAACAACAACATCAAACAGTAATAAATATACTAGTGTCCACATGAGTAAGTATCTGGGCTCCATACCATGATACTACCCTTTTCTAGAAGGAATGGTCATACCCTAGGGGAGCTACCCCTGAAACCTTGCCGCATCTTTCCTGTTTCGACCATTTCCGGTTTGTGAGGCTCGATGTGGTCTCGACCACAAAGCTACGCTTTTCCACAAAGCCATGCTTTGATCAACAAATGATCAACAAATGATCATCAACACACAGCAGCACTTAGCATGCCACACTACCAAATTGGGAGTATATTGCTGATAACCTTCAACTACATAACCTCTGAGCTCGTACGTCTCAGAGAAGGGTGTTAAGCTAAGAGAATAAATTCTCCGCCACCAACAGATATGTATTTGAAAGAAATCGGCTTTATATCTCAAAGTGTAGTGTCAGACACACGACCATGCAAGTCTGTTCTGGGCTCGAACAGAACCGAAAGCACTTCCGAAGAAGCCCTTGCAAATCCGGGTATTCACAATCCCGATCGGACTTCCCATCACTTAGGAAATCTCTATACCGTAGCTACTCAGTGCAGAGACAATCGATAGGTCGTCCTATCATTCTTGCAACTACCCGGTCTTCACCACCGGTCTTCAAATGCTATCCATAACGACGTATCATTATTCGGAATGGGTTATATGACACAAGGTCCTCTCCCGGCTAAACCGAATAATGAGCGCGATATTCAAAAACATATGGACATGGGATTTTCAGTTAAGTCACAACTTATTATCCAAAACTTCCCTTTAAATGGTTTAAACCAAATTACCATTTCAAATCTTTAAACAAAAGATTTATTTAACAAAGTTTAACTAGTTTCACAAAGATCCATTTACGGTTTCAAAAACAATATCCATTTTAATTGGGTTCATTCATTTAATCTTTAAATGCAAGATTTTCCTCATAGCTTCCAAACCCGTTTTCAATTATTCATTCACAACTTGGAAAACCATTTCAACTTAAACTTGAAATTCCTTTTATACATATTGGAAATTCATTTCTTATACGAAAGCTTTTATCATTTGGAAACAACAGTTTTTATTTTTGAAAATCCGGTTTCATTTATAGAAGTTAAAATCTTTGGGTTAAATTTAATTCCCAAAACAACATTTTAAAAAAAATGATTTAAAAACCCATATAACTTTTATGACCTTTACTTCATAAATTCTCCAAATAGAATATAATTTCAAACCTTGAATTCAATTTTAAATTGAATTATTAAGTTTCAAAACTTTATTAAGTTATTTAAAACAACCTTTATTTTAGAAATTCTTTTCCAAAATCTTTTCACTTTAAATCCGATCCATTCCCAAAACCATTTAGATTTAAAAATTAGATCTTAAAAATTATTTCAGAAATCTGTGACTTAACCGATCTCCACGTGCAATCCATATTAATGTGTGTTTAGTGTAGTCTAGGGGTATTACAAAATAGTGCACAACATCAATCATCACAGATGTATCGATAAGCGGTATAACCAATAACGCTTATCTTCCTTCACAGATTCATAGATAAAATAAATTTATCAATCATAAAAATTCACTAATATGATTCGATGTGGGTTTCGGATAACCAACTGGAATCCGACTCCCTGTCGCATCGAAATTCAAATGTCGTTTTACGGGCAAAAAGGGTTTTCACAAACATATAGGAGCAATCACAAATCACAGTTCATCACAAAGCAATCACAGCATCATAACAAAAATATCAATCCAGTACAGAACAATTGATGATAGTCAATCATCTCTAATTAGGGTGAATATGATTAAGTGTGTTAACCACACAATTTATTTTTTAAATTTTAAATCAATGATTAATTATTCTTAACTATGAATTTGTTCAATCCTAATTAACTTTATCAACTAGCTTTTCTTAATTTAATTATCTTAATTCATAAATCCTTAATTTAAAATTAATTAAATCTTAATTACTTTCATAAATTAATCACCCTTTAGTTAAATCAACTTGTAATTATAAAGTAATTACAAATTTTAATTGTTTAAAATCTTTATTTAATCATTATAAAGAATTTTGTCTTTAAGTTAAAAATTAAGTATTTGATTTACTCCTAAGTATTTTATCAAGTTAAATTTTTAAACAATTTTTTTTTAAATCTAAGTTTTAAAACACTTCATTTATATAAATCAATTTGGGTTTTTAAATTAACATTTAAACATTTATTTTACTTTTTTAAAAATTTTGTTAAGTTAAACCTTAAAACATCTTTTATTTTAAAAAAAATATAAAATTTAAAATATTCTTGGACTCCATAAATCTCAAATAATTGTCTCCATACCATTTACCTAAATTCCATTTGTAACTATCATTAATTTATAAAGAGTGGATTTTAAAAAAAAAAAATTTAACTTGTATTTTAAAATTTAATAAAAACTGGATTTTTCTGGTTTCACTGACCATCCCGAGGCTTGCTTCGGGTTTACCCCGAGACAAATACTCCTTTGCTTCGGGTTTTATTCCAGAGTTACCCGTGTTGCATTTTTTTTCGAATTTTGCTTAAGGTTTAAAAACGACCCGATAAACGCTGAAACCCCCCGAGTGGAACTTCGAGCTTTCCCTCAACCTCCCCGTGCTGTGCTTCGAGTCGCTCCTCGACCTCCCCAACCTAGCACGCTGACACGCCACCCATCAACGTGCACGTGCACGGCTATCTTCGCCGCCGTTGGATGGTGCTGCGGCCACCAACATGACAACGTCCACCCCCTAAACCCATTCGAACACCCAAATTTCGAATTTATTTCGAAATCACTAATCGAGCAACCGGACCCCAAAAGTATCAGGCACGCCATCAGAAAAACGGTCCCGCACCACCTCCCCTGGCCATCAGAGGCCGCCAAATTTTTTCTCTAGCATCCATGTCGTGCAACGCATCCATCTGACCCCCTGACACGCATCGCGATCACTCGTGGGTAGTGCGGCAATGTCATTTCGACCGTGCGCAGAAAATGGGTTCATAAACCCTATTTTAAATTTGAATTGAAAATTCAAAGATTTAAAATTATCCTAGTATTTTTCTGGAAATCATGAACCCTCAATCCATCTATGACAGCGAATTCGAGGCCTATAACACCTTAGATCATCAGATTTTGCCAAAAACGCATTTTCCGATCAACTCCTAATTTCTTGAGCAATAGCAATAAAAAATTTGATTTTTGTTTCTAAAATCGTAAATTTTGATGGTGATTCAAATGGTCTTACTGAAATTCAATTCCATGAGGTTCAAATTTTCATCTATTTTGAATTATGACTGTGTTTATTTGGTTTAATTAAAACCTGGTTTTACTGAAATTCAATTCCAGTGAAGATAAAACCTGTTTTTATTTGCTTTAATTAATTGTTTAGATGAAATACAAGTTTAAACAACAAATTTTTAACTTAATTACGAACATATTTCAGGAACAAGAAGGGGAAAAGAATGTTGTATTTGAATGTTGTATTTGAATGTATTTGAAAAGGATAGGGATTTTTTTTGAATCATTACTGTAACTAAAATGTTACAGGGAGACAGAGACATGGAAACAAATGTTTCCAGGAAAATCAAACATAAGCTTGGCCACTCATTCACATGCAAAGCCATTCACATTCATATAAGCATCCATATAAGAATCCAAACAATGCTTCTTTGTTTACAGGAAATTTTTCTTATACAATTTACTTTAGTTCATTTCTGGAATAAAAATAGGTTTTAAACAAAAACTTTAATTTGTTTCAGTTTACTTCCAGAAGGAATGAGAAAGAGAAGATTGAAATTTTGGAATTGTTTACTTTGTTAGACCTGATACTTCAAAGTTGTTCTGTTTCCAGTAAAAGAAAATTACAGCTTGCTTTGATTTATTACTAATATGTGGAACATGGTTAAACAACATTTTTTTAAAACTGTTTACTATCATTTTCAGAAACAAAGAGAGGAGAGAGAGATTTGGGTTTTAATATGGTTTACCTTTGTAATCCAGAAACTCAAGATTGTTGTGTTTTCACAGTTTCTAGAAAGGAGGAAGTCATACTGCTTTACTTTGATCGGTTACTAAACAAAATGCATGTCCAAGCATCACTTTAATTTGTTTATCCCTTAGATTCAACAGGAAACAGAGAGAGGAGTTTGAGTTTAGCATGTTAACTTTATAAACCAGAGAGTTAGAGGAACAGAAGAAAATAACATTCCCAGGCATGTGTTCTTGTTTTTGGTTTATACAATTACTTTTAAAATTCAATTTAAGTAAATCTGAACACTTTCCATTTTAACGCTTTAATCTAAACAAAGTTAGAACAAAGAACTTGGGGTTTTGACAAGTCTTTATATCCTGAAACTAAACAGGGATTTACACCCCTGTACAACACATGCATAAGCAAAATTCATCCATATATTCACCAATCCTTGCATGCAACCAAAGTTTAAACTTTCCTACATCGTTCAGGCATCCACACAACAACAAATGATTGAAAGGGTCAAAAGTTTACTCACCATATTCCTGAAGACAGAAAGGCTTTTGACAGTTTTTAAAAGAAAATGAAGGCCTGCAACTTTCTTTCTCTTCCTTTGCTACTTTAATCTTTTTAAGCTTAGACAGCTTATTTTTTTTAAATGCAACAAAGAACTTGAACTGCTTCCTGGAATTAGCTTTTGATTTTTGACCTTTTGCTTTCGATTATTTCCAGAAATCAAAGAAAAACTACCCTCTGCCTTTACAAGCTAATCTGTAGTTTTTAATTTAAATTTGTTGTTAAAAATATGACTTCAAAATCATAATTTTATTAACTATAAAAATTTAAAAACTTACCTGAATGTATCACACTACACTTGATACTTTAAGAAACATTTCAGGTTTACTTTGAATTTGAAGGAGACATTGGCAGTTTTCTTCATTTTTTTTTTCTGATTTTTTTCTTGTTTGAGTGTTGGAGTTTAAAGATTTGCAAGATCTTTTTTTTTTGGTTACTGAACTTCAGATAGGAGATTTAAAATTCGAATTGGAAGGTGAAAAGTTTTCTGAAATTTTTTTTTTATTTGATTATTTTATTTAGGAAATGATGCCTTCATGCCATTTGTAAAAAAGAAAATCTTGAGCTTTTGATTTTGTTCACTATTTCACTCCATCCTTCCATGTGCTAGGTATGTTCAGCCTTTTCTTGATTTTTACAAAGCAAAAGAAGGTTTTATAGATTTTATTTCAATATATATATTTTTATTCATTTGTTTGTATATATGCATATGTACAATATGTTTTAAGTCCATATTGTATCAAATCTAATTATTAAGTATACAAGATGATTTAGCTTTTGTAAACTTTTGTTTATATCAATTTTACAATATCACTTTTTAAACCAACATATTTAAGCTTAGTTCATTATATATTTTTTTCTTTTGAATTAAGACTATTATATCTTTTAAATAAACAACTTATCTATATATATTATTTTAAACTTTTATTGCTCATTTTATACACATTTTGTTTTTATTAATTTTAAAGAAAGAAATGATTTTTAATGCTACTTAATTTTTTAAAACATTTATTTCAAATTTAAATTCAATTTTCAAATCTCAAACTTGAAATATAAACTTTCATGTCCATTTGTTATATCCACACTCACCCTGAACAAATTTAAATTAAATTTTAAATATGCATTCAATTTACTCATATTTGTAATATACACATATATATAAGATTTTAAATCTATATGACTTTTTACAATATTTATTATTTCAATATTTTAATCTCAAAATAAAATTGGGATTTAATTATATATTACTATCACTCATTTTTATTTGTTTAGGATTTTTCTTCCAATTTAATTTGAAATTAAATTCCAAAAGTTTTAAAACATATTATTTATTTAAATTGATAACTTTGGGATGTTACTTTTTATCTATAAGATCTTAAATATAGAAATTCAAAACCTCACTTAAATTCAATACTCAAATAAACAAATATCCTATTTAATTTGAAAAATCCAAATTAATTTACAATTTTATCCAAAAATTTATTTACATTATCAATTTAAATTTAATTAAAAATTGGGATCGTTACAGATTTCCCCCCTTAAATTTCGTCCTCGAAATTTGCAAGGAAGACGACAAGGAATAGATGAAAGATAGAGAAATATCTTGCCAAATCAAACTAGATAACAATTCTGTATTTGGCTTACCAAATCAGAATATCAACAATATGAGAATAAACTCATATAATTATTTCGTAAGATATTCGGGTTCACCGTTCTACTAATATGCAAAGGCAATGATTAGTTCAAAGGATAACTAATCGTTCGTAGAATATATCGGATCCCAGAGGATAGATAGATAGATTCAATCTTCTACAATTTCTCAAACACTAGATATGGATTCCAACTTAAGTCGGAATATCCCAAAGTATACATCAACTTATCCCTCTTCGGACTTCAATCAACACTAGGAATTACAATAGAATTTCAAATTAAATTGGAAGAAAAATCCTAAACAAATAAAAATGAGTGATAGTAATATATAATTAAATCCCAATTTTATTTTGAGATTAAAATATTGAAATAATAAATATTGTAAAAAGTCATATAGATTTAAAATCTTATATATATGTGTATATTACGAATATGAGTAAATTGAATGCATATTTAAAATTTAATTTAAATTTGTTCAGGGTGAGTGTGGATATAACAAATGGACATGAAAGTTTATATTTCAAGTTTGAGATTTGAAAATTGAATTTAAATTTGAAATAAATGTTTTAAAAAATTAAGTAGCATTAAAAATCATTTCTTTCTTTAAAATTAATAAAAACAAAATGTGTATAAAATGAGCAATAAAAGTTTAAAACTCTTGTGTAATATTGTATGAGTTCATGGACTTGAAGCAAGGAAGTTTGTCATTCGAGGAGTATCTCAACAAGTTCAATGAATTGTCTCGCTTTAGTCCAGAATTAGTGAACATGCCTTTGAAGAAGAATGAGCGATTCATTCGTGGGATGAATAAAAAGTTCCACGAAAGGATGACTGGCCACGTCAAGGAATCCTTCTCAGATTTGGTTGATATGGGATACCGTTATGCTACACTAGACATGCAAGAAGCACCAAGGGAGAAAGGCAACTCAAGCAATCAGAATTGGAAGAAGAGGAAATTTGGAGGCAAGAAACCATGGCAAGGCAAGGAGAGAAAGAAGAGCAATCAAGGGAGCACTACGGAGAATGTCACTTGCTATAATTGCTTGGAGAAGGGCCACTATTCTAATAGCTGCAAGAAGCCAAAGAGAGATCAATCCACTCAAGCAAAGCCTAGGAAGTGCTACTATTGTCAGAAGGTGGGACATGAAGTAAAAGACTGCCCAGTTATGAAGCAAGCCCAGACAGCTAAAGAATACTCAGTAAAAGATAAGCCTACATCTTCCAAATCAGAAAAGGGAAAGGGAGTTCTGGAAGGTAATCTTACCATTTATGATAGCATTGTTATAGTTGTTTTTGATATTGGCGCTACACACAGTTTTATCTCTCAACAAGCTATTAATGAATTGAATATTGAACCTGATTTTGTCGATGAGCCTATATGTGTAAGGAATCCAGTTGGAGGTCCCGCAAACCTCTGTCTTCGATGTAGAGATGTTCCTATCTCATATTCTTCCCATCAATTTCCTATTAGTCCTTTTGTTCTAGACTTCAACGAATTTGAAGTCTTACTCGGGATGGATTGGCTAGCAAAATATGAAGCCAAATTGGATTGCAATAATCGGTTGATTTTAATCAAAACCAAATTTGGGGATTTCATCGAAATTTCTTGTGAGGACCCTAGTCCTAAAAGGGAAGGGTTGATGTATAATTTGGGCTATCCTGAACCCAGCTTGGAATCTATTCCTATTGTTAGAGATTTTCCAGATGTATTCGAAGAAGTGAAATCTCCACCTCCTCACCGAGAAATAGAATTCAGAATCGACCTTGTGCCTAATGCTCGTCCTGTAGTTCATCCAAGTCGCAGGATGGCACCTAGGGAAAGGGTTGAATTAGTCGACCAAACTAGATATTTACTAGAAAAAGGGTTGATTCGACCCAGTGTTTCTGAATGGGGCTCAGCCGTCGTGTTTGTTGCTAAGTCAGACGGATCTTTGAGATTGTGCGTGGATTACTGCGATCTCAATAAGCAGACTCTCAAGAATAAATTCCCACTACTTAGAATTGATGATTTATTTGATCAGTTGCACGGCACTTGTTTCTTTTCGAAGATGGATCTAGCCCAAGGATTCCATCAATTACGAATCGCCGAAGACTGTATTCATTTGACAGCTTTTAGGGGTCCCAATATGTTCTATGAATGGTTAGTCAAGCCTTTTGGGATTACCAATGCCCCAGCATAGTTTGTGGACCTTATGACTCGTGTGTTTCGGGTTGTATTGAATAAATCTGTGCTCGTATTCATTGATGACATTTTGGTCTATTCCAAGACCGAAGTGGAGCATGCCGAACACCTTAGAATCGTCTTGGAGATATTGAGGAGTAATATTCTATATGCTAAATTTTCCAAATGCCACTTTTGGGTCAAATAAGTTAAATTTCTTGGCCATATTGTTAATGAAGAAGGGATTTCTGTTGATCCTAGCAAAATTTCTGCCATTCTTGATTGGAGGAGACCTACTACCCCAAAGGAAGTTCGAAGCTTTTTGGGCCTAGCAGGTTATTATCGGAAGTTTGTTCAGGACTTCTCGAAGTTAGCTAGTCCTTTGACCAAGCTAACAATGAAGAATGCAAAGTTTATATGGACTCCAAGATGTGAAGAAGCTTTTGAGGAATTGAAGAAGAGACTAACCACCGCTCCTGTTCTCGCCATTATCAACGGGAACCAGGGATTATCTGTTTATACCGATGCTTGCGGTGAAGGCTTGGGTGCAGTATTAATGCAAAACGGAAAGGTGATTGCCTACGCGAGTAGACAATTACATCCTCATGAAAGAAATTATCCGACCCATGATTTGGAGCTTCTAGCTGTTATCTTCACTTTAAAAATATGGCGACATTATCTTCTGGGTAAGAATCTTTTCAACTTCTTAATAATCTACAAATTTAACTTAATTTAACTTAACAAATATGCTCATCGAATTCTCTTTATTTCTAGGTGAAAAATTCGAATTATTCACCGATCACAAATCTTTGAAATACCTCTTCACCCAGAAAGATCTGAATTTGCGACAACAGCGTTGGCTGGAATTTCTGGCATCCTATGACCTGGATATTCTTTATACACCGGGAAAAGCCAATGTGGTTGCCGATGCTTTAAGCAGAAGGCATGCTGTTCTCGCATACCTTGTTATTGCCCCTACTCTTCTTAAGAGGAATGCAAGACAGCAGACCAAAGACAAATTTCTTCGAGAAATTCGTAGAAGAATAGTTCGAGGAGAGAATTCCAGTTTTGAAATTGATGATAATGAAGTTATAAAGATGAAAGGCAGGATTTGTGTCCCCGACATTTCAGATTTGAAACGAGAAGTGTTAGATGAATGTCACAAATCAAAATTTACCATCCATCCAGGAGTCAACAAGATGTATAGGGATATCAAAAGAACTTTCTGGTGGAAGACGATGAAGAGAGATATATCTTATTATGTGAGTCGCTGTGCTACTTGCCAACAAATCAAGAGCGACCAAAAGAAGATGGCGGGTCTACTTCAGCCTTTAGAGGTGCCCAAGTGGAAATGGGACCAAGTGTCGATGGATTTCGTCGACGGTTTGCCTCGCACTCGAAAGGGCAATGAAGCGATTTGGGTTATTCTAGATCGTTTGACTAAGTCCGCCCGCTTCTTGCCTGTAAAAGCTACCCGTACGGCTGCAAGTCTAGCTAATTTGTATGTGAAAGAGATTGTCCGTCTCCATGGAATTCCTAGCAGCATAGTGAGTGATCGTGACCCGATCTTCACTAGTAGATTTTGGGAGGCGTTTCAAGAAGCATTGGGAACCAAGCTGAATTTCAGTACTGCTTATCACCCACAGTCTGATGGGCAGACAGAAAGGAACAATCGAATCTTGGAGGACCTACTGCGAGCTTGTATACTTGATTTTGGTGGTTCTTGGGAGGACCATTTGCATCTGGTCGAATTCTCTTATAACAACAGCTATCAGGCCAGTATAGAGATGGCTCCTTTTGAGGCTTTATATGGCCGACCGTGTCGATCACCGGCATGCTGGATTGAGGCAGGTGATAGACTCATTCTTGGTCCGGATATGATTAAAGAAGCCACCGAAAAAGTTGATTTTATTCGGAAGAAATTGAAGACAGCTCAGAGTCGCCAAAAGAGCTATTAAGATCGTAGAAGACGGGATTTGGAATTCCAGGTTGGGGAATCTGTTTTTCTTAAAGTATCTCCTATGAGAGGTGTATTGAGATTTGGGAAGACCGGTAAGCTAGCACCACGATATATTGGTCCTTTTCCTATTCTGGAAAGGATTGGTTCTCTAGCCTACCGTGTGCAGTTGCCTAGCTGGTTATCGGGTGTGCATGATGTATTCCACATTTCTAACCTTCGGAAGTACGTGCACGATCCGGACAGCAATATTGAAGAAGCTGCCCAACAAGATCCCGACATCACTCCCAATCTAACCGTTAAAAGAGAACCGATAAATATTGTGGATCGTGAGGAGAAGCAATTAAGGAACAAAGTCGTAAAGCTTGTTAAAGTTCAGTGGAGTGGCGATCCAAGGGACTGCACTTGGGAAACTGACGATAATATGCAGAAATCCTATCCCAAATGCAGAGTGGATATCTCGGCTTAGCCGGTAAGCCATTTCCTTATTCTTTATGAATTCATATATTCTTTGTCTATTTTCCTCTCTCTTTCAATTTCGAGGATGAAATTTTCTTAAGGAGGGGGTATTTGTAACATCCCAAAAATTATCAATTAAAATAAATAATATATTTAAACTCTTGGGGTTTGATTTGAGAATAAATTTGAAGAAAAATCTAAACAAATGAAATAAGTGAAAATATATGAAATAAATTCCTAATTTATTTTGGGTTTAAAATATTGAGATGATAAATGTTTTTAAAAGTCGTTTGGATTTAGAATGATTATATTTCAAGTTTAAGATTTAAGTTTGAATTTAAATTTGGAATAAATAAATATTTTTAAAATTAAGTAGCATTGAAAATCATTGTGAAGTAAAGTAAACAATGGTCAAAACAACTTTTCTTTTAACATTGTACATATGCATATATACATACAAATGAATAAATATATATATATATATATATTGGTTTATAAAAGTATGTATATAATTTAGGAAATGAAATCTATAAAGTTTCTTTTGCTTTGTAACATCAAGGGCTGAAAACTTACATTCACAATAAAATGAATAATTAACAAAATCTATGTTTTAAGATCTTTTCTTACAAATGGCACAAGATATCAATTCCTTAATAAAATAATCCATAAAAAAATTCAGAAAACCACTTCACCTTCTAAAAGTCGAAATTTTAATCCCTAACATCGATACTCAGTAGTCAAAAGATCATTGCAATTTTTTCTCTTCAACAAAAAAAAGAAAAAAAAAGGTTCAGAAAAAAAAATGTCTTCTTCAATTCAAAGAAAAAAAACTGAAGTGTTTTCAAACTATAGTGATATATTAATCTTCAGGTAAGTTTGTTTTAAAATTTATTGTTCATGAAGATTATGATTTTTTTTTAAATCAAGTTTCAATGATCAATTCAAAACTTAAAATGCAGATTTGTAAAGAGGAGTCTCTGGATTTCAAAGGCAGTGCAGTTTTTTTTCTTTGCTGGGAATAAATTTTAAAGGCAAGTAACTTTCCTTTTTAAAGTTGAATTTGAAGTTATAATCTATAATGAATCAAGAATTAATATAATAACATCAAATTATTTGCATGAGGGGTCAAGGATTAAAAGCTACTTTTCTTTTTGGTTTCTAAGTCCCTGTTTTTAAAGTTGCAGAGAAAAGAAAGCTCCTCTGTTAATTCAAACTGTAAGTGATCTGGGGAAATTTGTTATTTTTAATGATTTAAATAAATGAATACAACATGGGGTTAATACAATAATGTTCAACCATTTGTAGAAAAATAAACTCAAGAATTTGAAGCTGTTACTAGCTTTCAAGTAGCAGGAAGGAGGGAGCTCTCTATTTTATTCAAAAATACCTTACTGTAAGTAAATATATATATATATATATACACATATATATAAGAAGCTCTGTTGTTATTGATTAACAAAATTCATGGATACAACTACAAATAATCACATATTTGTACGCATCAATTTCAGATCTAAGACCCCCAAGAGAATTAAAGAAAAAAAAAGTAGCAGGCTCATCTCTCTGTTTGGTAGAACTGTCAACAACTTCTAGAATCAAGTGAGTAAACCTTGATTCTCAATCTTTTTGATTGCATTGTATGCTTGGGTGATATAGGAAAATTAAACTTGTTTGCATGCAAGGATTTTGGAATATGATTGTAATTGACTGTGCATGTTGATGTTTTCAAAATACTAGTTACTGTAAAACTATAGGGAAAATTAGAATTTTAAAATTATGGACTGCAAAATAAGTTTAAGTGTAGTTCAAAACTTACACAGTGCTTTAGAGTTTAAGCAAAACTTCAGTAATTAAAGCTATGAGTAGATCCATACTTGTTCAAATTTTGTGTGTGCTTGAATCCCAGTATGAATGTGTTGGCTTTGAATTGAATGAATGATAGGCTTGGTTTTGATTTTCTGGAAACACTGTTCCTGTTTTTCTTTCTTATGTTTTTTTTTTCCTCTATATACAATTTGAGTTACAGGGAATGATGTTTAAAAAAAAAAAAAGAAACCCTCTTCCCAGTTCTTTTGAAAAGAAATCGAATTGTAAAGATAGGTAGAAAAATAGGCACACCAAAATCAACCCAATCCTTCTTTTCTCGTTTCTTCTGAAATAAAATTGCAACAAGTTGAAGTTTATGTTTGGACTGGCACCATGCTTCAGAAAACAAATCGAAATAGAGTTGTAATTTTACGGGGAATTAAAGAAGAAAAAATTACATTTGAGTTACAGGTTTGGAAAAAGGTAACTCACATCAAATTTAGAATCCTTCTCTTCCTCTTTACTTTTGAAAAAGGTTGTAACAAGTAAACTTTGGTTGGAAACCTGTTTTACATTTTCAGAAATGAATTAAAGTAAGTGTAAGCTTTGGTTTAAAAAAAAAACCTGTTAAATTCTGGAAACAATGGAGCAATGTCACAATGCAATTTTTCCAAGAAAAATTCGAACTTCATGCATTTCAATTTCAATAATACAAGGTGAATCTACTATAACAATGATGATTTTAAAAACAAAAATCATAATTTTTCATTCACTCTTCACTGAGAAAATGGAGGTTGGATTGAAAATGAATTTTTGAGTAATTCTAGTGATCTATGGAATATTGGGCGTTGAGATTGGTGTGGCAGCATGATTTCATGTTCGCAATCATTAGAAAAATACTGAATTAATTTATAAACGTTTAGATTTTTGATTTGAAATCAAAGTAGGGTTTAAACCCCACTTTCTGTTCACAATAGAGACGACATTGCCGCACCACCCACAGGTGATCGGACCGTGTGCCACCGGGGGGAATCGAAGCGGACACGATGACGAGGCTAGGGACTGAGTTTGGTGGCCGATAATGGCCTGGGGAGGCGGCGCGTGGTAGTTTTCGATGACGTTCCTGATGATGATTTTTGGGTGTGATGCTCGATTCGCGACTTCGAAACAAAAATCGAGATCAGGGTGTTCGTATCGTTTTAGGGACGATAGGCGACTCGCTCGTGGCCTTGGCTCTGACCATCGGCGGCGGCTCTAGCTGTGCACGTGCACGCGTTTGCGTAGTGTATCAGTGTGAGGATCTGGGTAGAGAACGGAAGGCCTGGGTAGTTTGTATTGTGTAGAGAAAAAAAATATAATATTTTGGTTTGGGTAAATATTGGCCTCGACTCGAAGCAAGGTAGCATTTTTCTCGGGTACGACCCGAAGCAAGCCTGGGGTTTGCAAATGAACAGCAAACCCAGGTTTAACAATAAATTGAAAACACAAATTTATTTATTTTCTGGATAAATTAATAATGATAGTTGTTAATAGAATGTGAAACTAATAGTATTTAAAATTTTATGAAGTTGAAAATATTTAAAATTTATAAAAGTTGTTTTAAAAAAAGTTTAACTTTATATGAAGTTTAAATATAAACTAAATATACAAGTATAAATTTCAAACCAAGTTTACAATGATGAAGTAGTGATTAACAATTGATTTTTCGTAACGATTTTTAAAATTTAAAAGAAAATTTTAATAAATTAAAGAATAGAAAGTTTATAAAATTAAATAAACTTAATAAATTAACGATTAAGAATTTATGATTTAAAAATAATTAACTAAAGAATAATAAATTAACTTAACCAATTAAATTAATTCAAAATTAAGTAAAATTTACCATTAATTTAAAATGATTAATAAAGACAATCATTTGGTTAATTAATTTTAAATACAATCATCTTAATCAACGATGATTGACCATCATCAAATACTCTATACTGGATTGACATTTTTGTGGTGATGCTGTGATTGCTTTGTGATGAGCTATGATTTGTGATTTGTTCCTATATGGATGTGAAACCCTTTTTGCCCGTAAAACGGCATTTTAACTTCGATGCGACAGGGAGTCGGATTTCAGTTTGTTATCCGAAACCCACATCGAACCTTGAATGTGAACCTTTGTGATTGATACACCCACATGTTTAAATTTGAAGTGCTCACTGTTCGGATTAGCCGGGAGAGGACCTTTGTGTCATATAACCCATTCCGAATAGTGATTCGACGAATGGATTGCATTTGAAGACCGACGGTGAAGACCGGGTGTCTTCGAAAACGATAGGATAACCTATCGATTGTCTCAGCACCGAGTTGCTCTGGTATAGGGATTCCCTAAGTGATGGGAAGTCCGATCGGGATTGTGGATGCCCGGATTTGCAAGGGCTTCTTCCTTATTGGACGAAGTGCCTTCGGTTCTGTTCGAACCCGGAACAGACTTGTATGGTCGTGTGTCTGACACTACACTTTGAGATATAAAGCCGATTTCTTTCAAATACATATCTGTTGGTGGCGGAGAATTTATTCTCTTAGCTTAACACCCTTCTTTTAGACGTACGAGCTCAGAGGTTATGTAATTGAAGGTTATCAGCAATATACTCCCAATTTGGTAGTGTGGCATGCTAAGTGCTGCTGTATAGTGATGATCATTTGTGATCAAAGCATGGCTTTCATGTAAAGCGTAGCTTTGTGGACGAGACCTCATCGGACCTCACACCCTGGAAATGGTCGAAACAGGAAAGATGCGGCAAGGTTATGAGGGTCGCGCCCTTTAGGGTATGTCATTTCCTTCTGGAAAAAGGTAGTGTCATGGTATGGAGCCCAGATGCTTACCTATGTGGTTGCTTCAATCTCATTATTCTGTGTGGTTGTTACTTTATGATGGAGGGCCCTCGGATAAAGGTCCCAAAGGACCGGGGAGTGGCATACTCGAGTAGTAGTTGCCTAGTTACAGAGGTAACCCGGCCTTGTGTTGGCAGAGAGTCGGGTAGGTTCTCGGGACGTCCCGCCAGAGGCGTAGCCATGTGGCATAGGAAGTTCCTTAGCCTGACCATTTGTTGGAAACACAATTCCCAATACGAACCCCGTACGGTTTTAGTTGTATTACCTACCATTTACTTATGGTGGCGCCCCACTGTTTAGATGGTAGCTATAGTAGGCATACGATACTGGTCGTATGTTGGCTAGGAATTATATTATACTTTTGAAATGGCTTTCTACACTATGCACTAGTAATAATATCAAAGAATTTCTCCGTATCAAGCATATTTGACTATCATAAGAAGAAATCTCCTCCAATTCTGCGATTGCATTGTGTGTGTGGCGGGAGGTCTTATGGTAGTTTCATTTTCCAAAAGCATACCGATTTTTCTTGTATAAAATCTATTTTAGTGAAAGCAACTATCTTTGTTTACTCATACCAGTCCCATGACTGACCCGGAATTTATTGTTTCCTTTCTAAACTCTGGGTGCCCACCATTTCTACACGGGCAACCTAGTAGCAGGTTTTCTGTAGTTTGGCTCTAGCTACATTTTGGAGTGTTTTGGTTTGGAGATTTGTGGTGATTGGAGGCTCATACCTTAGAGACATTTTGGAAGCTTTTGGATCTCGAGGTGCTTAGTTGGTGTTCACTATCATTCTCTATCTTTTTGAAGACTTTTGGCTTATGATATGTAGTTGTTCTATTATGTCATCCTATTTGGAGATGTGATTCATGTATTATGTACTCTGATGTTGTAACAGATATTATTGTGGTGTTGTATTTGTGTTGTGATGCATGTTATTCATTTTTATTTCCGCTGTATATATTCATCTAATGCTGTTATAAGCTCCATCCGACTGGAGTTCGATGTTTGAATCATTGACGGTCGAGTACAAGTGAGGTATTTGACGTCAAATTTCGAACGTTGAATTTCGGGTCGTGACATGATGTCACGATCCAAATTCCAGCGTTCGAGAATCGACATCCGTACTCCACTGTACTTGAATATCGTAGATTCAAACGTTGAAATTTGAGTCATGCCAGAGCTTATAACACATTAAGTACAACGCAGCAGAAGAAACGAAACAGAATAAACATTTGATATACAACATGATACAATGAATATACATCAGAGATATGATACAAGACAATAGCAGAGGAAAGAAAAGATAAAACTAACAGCGGAACAAAAATCTCCATAATAGTCTTCAAGAAAGAACTCCATCTTCAGAACACCAATCCAGAAATAGCTCGAACTCCCAATCACGATGCACACAGATGAGCAAGTGCAGTTCAGATCCAAAGACTGAACTAGCTCCAGATAATCTACTAAACCTGACTATTTGAAAAAAAAACCAACTCTAGACTGCCCGTGTAGGAAAATAGTGGGCACCCAGAGTTTAGGATAGGAACAATAAACTCCAGGTCAGTCATGGGACTGGTATGAGCAAACAAAAGCAATTGGTCTTTTAAAACAAGCAAAGAGCTTAAATTTGAAAATCCGCAATGCATTGAGAAAATGAAACTACCATAAGGCCTCCCGCCACACACACAATGCAAACGCAGAATTGGAGGAGATTTCTCCTTATGGTAGTCAAATATGCTTAATACGAGAAAATTTCTTTGATATTATTATTATAAGTGCAAAGTGTGGAAAACCATTTCGAAAATATAATATCAATCCTAGCCAACATACGACCAGTATCATATGCCTACTATAGCTACCATCTAAACAGTGGGGCGCCACCATAAGTAAATGGCAGGTTCTACAACTAAAACCGTACAAGGAACGTATTGGATGAATGGATTTCCATCAAATGGTCAGGCTAAGGAACTTCCTACTGCCACATGGAATCGCCTCTAGCGGGACGTCCCGAGAACCTAACCGGATCTCTGCCAACACAAGGTCGGGTTACCTCTGTAACTAGGTAACTACTACTAGAGCATGTCATCCCCCGGTCCTTTGGGACCTTTATCCGAGGCGCCTCAAAACCACAAAGCAATCACAAAGTAATAGATCTGCAGTATCCACATGGGTAAGTATCTGGGCTCCATACCATGATACCACCCTTTATCAGAAGGGAATGACACACCCTAAAGGGCGCGACCCTCATAACCTTGCCGCATCTTTCCTGTTTCGACCATTTCCGGGGTGTGAGGTCCTGATGCAGTCTCGTCCACAAAGCTACGCTTTATACAAAAGCCATGCTTTGATCACAAATGATCAACAAATGATCATCAACACACAGCAGCACTTAGCATGCCACACTACCAAATTGGGAGTGTATCACTGATAAATATCAACTACATAACCTCTGAGCTCACACGTCTCAGAGAAGGGTGTTAAGCTAAGAGAATAAATTCTCCGCCACCAAGCAGAAATGTATTTGATAGATATCAATTTAATATCCCAAAGTGTAACGTCGGACATACAACCATACAAGTCTGTTCCGGGTTCGAACAGAACCGAAGGCACTTCCGAAGAAGCCCTTGCAAATCCGGGTAATCCCTAATCGCGTTCGGACTTCCCATCACATATGGTGATCTCTATACCGGGGATCAGCCAGTGAAGAGACAATCGACGAGTTATCCTTTCGTTTTTGGAAATATCCGGTCTTCACCACCGGTCTTCAAATGCTATCCATATCGTCGTATCACTATTCGGAATGGGCTATATGACACAAGGTCCTCTCCCGGCTAAACCGAATAGTGAGCGCAATATTTAAAAACATATGGATATGGGATTTTAGTTAAGTCACAACTTAAAAATCCAAACTTTTTCTTTCAAATGGTTAAACAAATTACCATTTTAAATCTTTAACAAAAAAAGTTTACCTCACAAAGTTTCACCCAGTTTCATAAAGATCTATTCATAGATTTCCAAAACAATTTCCATTTCAATTGGATTTATTCCTTAAATCTTTAAACTAAAGATTTAATTTATAGCTTTCAAAACACGTTTCCAAAGATTTATCTATAACTTGGGAAACTATTTCCATTCTAGACTTGAAATCCTTCTTACACAAATTGGAAGTTCATTTCTTATATGAAAGCTTTTATTATTTGAAAAAAACAAACAGTTTTCCGTTTCAGAAAAATCCAATTTATACAAGTTAAAATCTTGGGTTAAATTTAAATTCCAAAACATCACTTTTAAAATGGTTTAGAAACCCATATAAGCCCATTTATAGGTTGAATAACCTTTTTAAACCTTAGTTCCCAAATCATAGAATTCAATTTCAAATATTGAATTCAAATTTAAATCAAATTATTTAAATTTCAAAACTCAATCAAGTTATTTTAAATAACTTTTCCAAAAGCTACAATTCTAATTCTAAAACTATTTTGGATTCAAAAATATAATTTTTAAAACTATTTCAAAAATCTGTGACTTAACCCATTTCCACGTGCAACCCATATTTGTGTGTGTGTAAGTGTGGTCCAGGGGTTTTACACAATAGTGCAACATCATCAATCATCACAGATTCAATCATTACGATTCGATGTGGGTTTCGGATAACCAACTGGAATCCGACTCCCTGTCACATCGAAATTCAAATGTCGTTTTACGGGTCAAAGGATTTACATATTCATGTAATCATATATATATATATATATATATATATATATCACCGATATAACAGCTTAGCACAAAGCTTCAAATAGCATCACATCACATATCAAAATATCAATCCATCACACAACATTCGGTAACAACCAAACATCTAC
Source organism: Allium cepa (assembly GCA_030765085.1). Taxonomy (NCBI): domain Eukaryota; kingdom Viridiplantae; phylum Streptophyta; class Magnoliopsida; order Asparagales; family Amaryllidaceae; genus Allium; species Allium cepa. Next base: position 318,876,323 of record CM060937.1, read on the forward strand.
AATTAAGATGAATAAATTGTGTGGTTTAAAATAATTAACCACAAAATTACTTCATAAATTATCTTTAATCAATTATTAATTGTCATTAATTACTATTGATTAAGTCTTAATCACCGTCATTAATAAATCATTTCTTAATTAATTATCTTAATTAATTTGTCCTTAATTTGTAATTAATTAACTCTTAATTACTTTTATTAATTAATTAAACCTATATCATAAATAAATCACTTTGATTAATTATCTTATAATCAATCACATTTATTAATTAATCACACAAATTAATTAATTTCCTTTTATTATTAATTATTCTTCCATCACCTAATTAATTAACCCTTATTTAATTACACTGATTAATTATCTTATAATTAATCGCATTAACAAATTATCCTTTAATAAATTAATTAAGTAATTTATCCTTTAATTATTTTCACTAAGTAATTACCCGTTGTAAATCAACAAAGATCCTTTAATTGATTAAGAATCTAATTATCTTGAGATAAACTATTTAATTTCAAAATCATTATTTAAGCCTTATTCTAAATAACCTTTGAAAAATTAAATTTATTTTTTATACCTCAAAAACTTGTTCCTGCTTTACTTTAAAAACTTGTTAACAAATTTACCTTTCATACAAACCTGACTAACATAGTTGTTTTAAAAAAAACTTGTTTGCTTTACAAATTCTAAACATTGATACCCATCAAAAGAAACCCGAGTCAACCCAGCAAAATCCTTGAGTCGTTCCCGAGAAATTCTCTTCCCCACTCACTTCGAGTTAACCCCCCATCGATCTTGAGTTAATACCCGAGAAACGCTTCTTCCTCGATCACCCAACACCATTAACAGACATCCAAATACCCCGTGCACATGCACACGTGCTTCGATGAATTCTGGTCATCCTTGCCGTCACCGGTGAGTCGTCGACGACCAACTCAAACCCTCAGACCACTCAGATCATCGATCCCTTCCAGTATTCAAAATCGAGCCAAAAAAAAAATTCCCTGGAACCAAACTATCAACCCAAAACCCACTCACACCGACGAACTCGACCATTTGCATCCACACCCACGCGTCCACACCCTCGCCAAAGCCTTCCCCTCCTGATCCCCACTGACCGATCACCTGAATCGCCTCGATAATGACGAGCTTTCCTTTTTAATTCCATCGACATACTGGGTTGTTAAACCCTATTTCTTACTCGTACGCCACCAACAACAAATTATAAAATCATTGAGCAATTTTTCGATGATCTCAGACCTTCGAACGTGCTCCACCCTTGATCGCAAGATTAATCATTTCCTCGATCACCAGAATTTGGTGAAAAAGACGATTCTGATCATCCCCAATTTTCTCAAGAATTACTTGATTAAAAACTAGGATTCTACCTTTAAAAATCGTTAATTTCGAAAACGTTTTTGATGATATAACTTAAACTTGAAAGCATGATGGTTGATTTTCCGACATATACTGAGTTTTTTTTTCCCTGTATTCTTTACATTCCCAGAATATCTTTGATTAAACTTTCACAACTCAAATTTTAAAACTTGAAACAAGTTAGCACAAACATAACTCATTTAGTTCATAAAGCCTTAATTTAATCAGAGGGATTGAAGTTGAAATATATATTTTTTTCCTTGAACAGGTTTTAAAAACCTGGAATATATACACAGAGGCAAATTCATTTTTTTTTCTCAGCCATGCATTGCATATACCTATATACAAGTTTAAATTCCAGCATACCACATATCAGAGAGGACAATCCATTCATGCATTCAAAAAAACACATATAAATTTAGGGCTAGGTTGCTCACCTGGAAATTTTGACAGAGAACAAAGTGTTTGAGCCTGGAAGCTTTCATTTTTGTTTAGCCTGCTTGAAATTTTTTCTTTTGTTTCTTCTTAAATCTTGGAGTTTAGATCTGTAAATTGAAAATACAGTCTTTATTTACTCTTGTATTTATTCACTTAATCCATTAATAACAATTTTGATTTTTTTTTTACTTAAAGTTTAATGACAGAGAATGTAACGACCCAGAATTTTTAGAAATTAAAATTTGAATATTTAATTAATTTTAAATATTTATAAGTGAATTTATAAGTCAAATAAATCTTTATTTGAATTTTTGGATTTAATTGGATTATTAAATCGATAAATTAATATGTGAAATTATGGAAATAATTAAAAATTGAGTTAAAAATGATTGAAAATAATTTGGAAAATTTTATTTAATCATACTGGAGTTATAGAAATATTTTAGAACTTTTAAAATCGAATTAAAAGTTAATTTGTGAAAATTGAATATTTTAATATTTAATAATCGACTGTAAAATAGTCAATTTTTGGACAGTCTCAGAATCGAACGAAACCAGTTTCATTGGATCCGTAATAGTTAGTTATTACCGGATTTCAAATTTCGTGTCAATCGGAGTTATCGTTTGATCGTGGCAGCTCGAAACGCATCGAATTATTTTTAATTTAAATTTGGCGAGTCAAAATAGCCATTTTTCAAAAAGTCTCGGATTTTGACGAAACCAGTTTCATCGGATCCGTAATGTGATATTATTGTAAGATTTCAAATTTCAAGTCAATTGGATTTACGGTTTGTCCTGTACAAATTAAAACGCCTAGAAATCGACTTAAATCGGTTTAATTTAAATTGAGCGTTTATAGCCATAACTCGCACATACTTTCGAATTAGCTTCCGAAACATGTTCCATTGTGTCCGGAACGCGGGATAAACCCTAGGTACGCTGGTTACGGCGCGTAAATCGGAGTTCGGAATTCCCGGGATGAATAGTGTTTACGCTTGCTCGTTCCTTATAAATAAGCCTCTACCCTTCATTTAGAAAATAAAAAAAAAATATAATATCTCAAACCCTAGCCGGCCCTAAAACTGTCAATGGCCAGAAATGCTCCATTTTCATTCATCAATCTCTCCAAATCCATCCACATTCACGCGATGTGTTCAACACGAAGATTGAAGAGCAAGGCGAGGGCTTTAATTCCATACGGTGATGATCGAGTTTGGAGTTGCGTAGAGGGAGTGATGTGAGGCCGTTCGTGGCTGTTCTCGTGCGTGCGCACGCAAATCTAGGGGGCCGAGCTCCTCCTCCTTGTAGCCGCAGGTGGGTGATGGGAAGGGCTTCGACATGGAGCTAATAGATCGAGTTATCATTGAGTGCAAAGGGAGAATAATCAAACCCTAGTTAACTAAATTGGGTTCGGCCTCTTCAAATGGTTACTGGAGCTTGCGTGAACATGATGGAAGAAAGGGGGGACGGTGGTGATGAGTTGGAGCAAGATCCTAAGGCTTGGATTTGAAGTGGGTATAAAATAAATTAGTTAATGTTGTAAAAGTTTATATATAACGTGTACAAACTTGTAAATTACATAACTTTTTCATACGAGGTCGAAAAAATGCAAATCCAGTTGCGTTGGAATCGTATGGACGAGCACTACGCGATGGAGTTGGTTTGGAGTCGTTTGGAGTTAGTGAGAATTTCGGGTAAAATTAAACGCGCGTTTAATTTTATTCGAAATAAATCGCTAAAACGGAAATTAAAACCAAGGTGAGAACTTCTCACTCAATCGAATAGATTTCGATTTTATTTTAAATAGTTAGATTTAAAATATTTGAATGCATGTTTGAATGATGACTATAAATTATTGATTGTTAAAATAGACATTATGCGCCGTTAGTAAGCGGATGTTATTTAATAAAAACATATACCGCGAATATTTCATAAACAGTGAAATTGGTATTATATATAATATCAATATATATATATTGGCATATGTATATATTGCAGTTGTTGATTTCCCGCATTTTTTTGTTTAGCGGATGAGACCCTATTACGCCGTTAGTAAGCGGATAATATTTAATAAGAACATATACCGCGATAATTTCGTACTGGAGCGAAATTGGTATTGTGCTAATGTTTTTGGATGCAGGAAACAGGTTGGAGGGATCCAACTGGATTCCTCAACAGTATTTATTTAATTTCAGATATTTTGATATTTGATGGATTATCATATCGATATATGATATCGTTGTTAGTCGTGATTGACTATTTGGTGTGTAGCATCATTGGACCCAGATTTGGGATTTTGAAATGTTTTTAAAGTGATTTTTGAAAATATACTTTATTTTTGGAATTGATCCATATTAAATAAATAAACGTTATAATTTTAGAAGTTATAAAATTATAATTTTTGAGTAATATTGTTAGAAAAACTGATTTTTGAGAAATATGAACCAATGATCTTATAAAATAGTTTAAATTGGGAAATTTGAATTTATTGTGAAAAGTTTAAATATAGGATTTATAAAATTTAATTATTTTATAAATCAAGAGAATGGTGAAATTATAAAGGAATTTAAAGACGTTTTAAAATATTAGTATAAACTGATTTATATTAAGAGATTTATAAATGGATATTTATAAATTGAAATATTGACATTATAAAACGAGTTTTTATAAGTGTTTGAATGAAGTGAAAATGAATTTCATAAATAAATGAAATTTATGGAATTATAAACTGTGAAGTTATAAAAGAAATTTATAAATAGTAAGATTTATAAATTTGATGAAATTATTTGAAGAATAGATTGGTTAAATAGGAATCTTATAAGTTATAAGATTTATGATTTGGAAAGCTTTTAAAGGAACGATTTTGTAAAATAATCGTTTTATAAGGATTTAACTTATAATATGAACTTTTAGTTTATGATTAAGTTATAAACTGGAATAGGTTAATAAAGGAATTTATAAAAGGAAGTTGTTATAAAATAAATAAAATGGAATTTATAAACGTTGTTTTATAAATTCACAAACGACTTATTTTGATAAGAAAATTGTTGAAACCTATTAATAGAGTTATATTCACATTTTGAATAGTGAATAATCCTTTGAATTAAAATGAATAAAAGGATGGATTTGTTAAAGAAGTATATTCACGTTTTTAAATAGTGAATAATACGTTAAAGAAAATGTTTAGAATGTGATGTTTTAAACAGAATTAAAACGATCTAACGATGTTTTAAAGGTGTTGAGATTCGAAAACATAGATTTCAACATTTATTATTGAAATAGATGTTTCGAGAAATAAAAGGAAATGGTGGACTATAACACTGTTGTTATAGTAAATGATTTCCGAAAGGAAATGGTTTGTGTAGTATTAGGATTTATATATCTATTTTAAATTCGAATCCCTATACTAGTGATTTTGGGTTGTCGTAACGATGTTTTACGCAACATTCGTTTTGACCCAAATAAATATGTTAAGAGAATGTTTTCCTTAATAGAATGAAATATATACTTAATTCGATTTAAGTATATTGAATATTTTCCAAGGTTGAAAATAAAAAGATTTGTGAATTACTTATAATTGAATAAGTATGGAATTGTTTTTCCAATATGAAGTGAATAATTCGAATTTATCTTTTTGAAGATAAATTGAAATGAATAAATTGAAATCATATGCATGAATATTTTGAAATATAAGTTCATTATGGAATTTATATGTGAAGTGGAATTTGTTTGAAAATAAATATTGATTTATTTTTGAAGTGTTGAAATTGTATATCTTGTGAAGATATTTTGGAAAATAAATAATTTGGAAAATTATTTGGAATCTGGTGATGTATGCATATCCATTGATAGTTCAATAGCCGACTATCAATATTTCCCTTTGAATGGGTATTTGATGTGATTTGATTGAATTTGAATGCACACTTATTTTTGAATAAGAGCTCACTAATCGGGTTAACCGGGAAAGGACCATGGGGTCGTATAACCCATTCCGAATATGTGATACGACGTGAATTGCATTTGAAGATCGGTGTTGAAGACCGAGTATTTGTGAAAGCGATAGGATGACCTATCGATTGTCTCTGCACCGGGTAGCTCCTGGTATAGAGATCTCCTAAGTGATGAGAAATTCGATCGGGATTGTGAATACCCGTATTGCAAGGGCTTCGTAAGAAGTGCCTTCGGTTTTGTTCGAGCCTGGAACAAACTTGTATGGATTGTATGCCTGACATTACAAGTTGAGATATAAAGCCGATTTCTTTCAAATATATTTCTGTTGGTGGCGGAGAATTTATTCTTTGCTTAACACCCTTCTTTGAGACGTACGAGCTCAAAGGTTATATAGTTGAAGTTATCAGCGATATATCCCATTTTGGTAATGTGACATGCTGAGTGATGTTGAAATGATCATTGTGTTGATTATTTGTGATAGGATCATTTATTTGATCGTCTATCCTAGTGATCATTGTGTTGATCATTTGTTGACCCAAAGCATGGCTTTTGTATAAAGTATGTTTTTGTGGACGTGACTTCGTCGAGCCTCACACCCCGTGAATGGTCAAAACAGGAAAGAAGCAGCAAGGTTATGAGGGGTAGCACCCTTTAGGATGTGTCCATTTCCTTCTGGAAAAGGGTGGTATCATGGTATGGAGCCCAGATACTTACTCATGTTGAAAACACTTTATGATTGTGTGAATTGATTACGAGCGCTCGGTTGATAAAGGTCCCAAAGGACCGGGGGATGGCATATTCGGTCAGTTGTTACTCAGTTAGGAGTAACCCGGCCTTGTGTTGGTAGAGATCCGGTTTGGTTCTCGGGGATGTCCATCCAGAGGCATTCTCATGTGGCAATGGGAAGTTCCTTGGCCTGACCATTTGTTGGAAATCCAAAGAAACAATACGAAACTTGTACGGTTTTAGTTGTAGAACCTGCCATTTAATATGGTAGCTATTAGTAGGCATAATATAATGGTACCTATGCTGGCTATGATTTATATCTTTACTTTCGAAAGGATTTGTTCTACACTATGCACTAATAATAATATCAAATGTTACTTTTAATGCGTATCAAGCATCTTTGACTATCATAAGGAGAAATCTTCTCCAAGTCTGCGTTTGCATTGTGTGTGTGGCAGGAGGTCTTATGGTAGTCTCATTTTTAAAAGCATTGCGAATTGAATTAAAAATATTCCTCTTTTTGATTTTTAAAGTTAAATAAATTGTTTTGAGTTCTCACACCAGTCACATGACTGACTCGGAGTTTATTGTTTTCCTTCCTAAACTCTGGGTGCCCACTAATTTCCACACGGGCAGTCAAGAGTTAGGTTTATCAGGATATTCTGGATATTCTGGAGTTGCTGGAGGCAAGCTGGATGGCATGGCGTATTACTAGTTTATATAGTATTTCTTTTTCCGCTGCACTGTTTGTTGTTGTATGTTGTTGTACACGCTGATGATATGATATGATGTAATGAAATGTATCTAATGTAATAACTGAAATAGTTCTTTGTTTAAAGATTATTCATTTATTATTATATGTTGTTCCGCTGCGAATTGTGAGATTCTGATGTTGTTCTGTTGTTTTCTGTCCCGTCCTATTTTCTTCTGTTTTTTCCTTTTTCTCTATTCTCTTTTTCTTTCTATTTTTAAAATTCTTCTATCTTCTATTTTCAAATTCTCTATCTTCTTTTCCCTCTATTTCTTATCTCTTCTCTCTTCTTTCTTTTTCCTTTCTTAAATTTTCTTTTTAAAACCCATAACTATTCGGTTTTTCGGCAACGAAAATCCGCAATCGTTACATTTGGTATCAGAGCTCTGATGGTTAAGCGACAACCATGGTTCTGTAGGGTATTACTCATTAGAGATAGAGTCAGCAGTACTCTAGAATGAGTTTGAGTGTAATAATAGCTATGAGAGCGTATTTGTTAGTGAATATAAAATTGTTTTATATTGTGGTGATTGGTTTATTGAGTGGCATATGAACTTTCGTCAGCACAGCCTCGAAACTGAGCCGAAGGGGTTTCTAAACACTTGAATAGAACAATTCGGCACAATATTGATTTTAAATTGGGTAAATGGAATGATTTTACCTTAAGTATATTTTATATATAAAGAATAATTTTTCAAAATTATTAAAGTGTATATAAGTTGATTGTTAGGTTGTTTGAATAATCCAAATAAAAGAATAATTGCATAAGCAAAAGAATTATAAGAATTAAAGTTATAATTAAAGTATTTACAATTGTGAAATAAACTTACATATATAAGAAGTAAAACTATATGAATATGAGTTGTAAATAAAAGTGAATTTAAAGTTAAATGGAATATAACTTAAGAGATATTGAATGAAGTTGATATTGGTATCAAAGTAAATTAATTAAGTTAAGTGATAGATATGAACTTAAGTTATGTGAATAGAAATTCAACTTTTGTAATTGAATGGATGAATTGAATGTTAATCAATTAAATGTGAATTAAATTGATATGGAATAATGAATGAAAGTATTAATTCATTAAAATCTAATGTTATTGGGAGTTGAATAAATTGGAATGGAAATCAATTTAATGTTAAACCAAATTGAATGAATATAAGTGAAAGGAATTTGGTTGTAACTAATAATACATCGGTTGTTATATGATTGTTGATTGGTTGTATATAATTCATTAAGTGTTAATGAAATTGAATTCAAACTTGAAGAAAATAATTTGAATAGAATTGAAAGTGAATTAGATTTAATTAGTAAATGTAAACTAATTGAATTGAGAATGAATGTTAGTAAATCCAATGTAAATAAATCAAATGTGATTTGAAAGTGAAAACCAATTCATTGTATATTAATGAAAATATGAATTAATATTATTGATTATGAATGATAATTGGTTGATGGTTGAATGTATATTGCTATTGTTGCATTTGCTATGTGACATATATAGTTGATATGTTGCTATATGTTGTATATTGAGATTATTTGCATATGTGCATGTTCTCATGTTGTTTGTTGAGTGATTAGTAGGTGCGGATCGCGTTCGCTTCGCATTTGGAGTTCGCTTTAGCGCTATATTAGCCGTATATGCTTGCTAAAAAAAATATAAGGTACATATCTCGGATTAAATATCGTACTTTTACACTTTTTTCCCTTCGGGATGCCTCATTACTTGATGAGATGTATATTTGTGATATATATACTGTCATTTTTTTTCCGGATCGAGCCGCGCAAAGGAGACATGGCGAATTTTTCCGGAAATTTAAGGCGTTAGAAAAATTTTGAGAAAATTGGGAAAATTTTGGAAAACTTTAACTTTGATGTGGAATTGAAAGTTAAACAAGGTAATTTTTTTTTGAAATGATAACTAAGTATGATTTGGAAAACTTAGTAAAGTTATTGTAAGAAGTTTAACTATGAATTTTGGAAAAATTAATAGATTTTGTAACTTTCTTATTTGTAATTTCGAGGACGAAATTCTTTTAAGGGGGAAAGATTGTAACGACCCAGAATTTTTAGAAATTAAAATTTGAATATTTAATTAATTTTAAATATTTATAAGTGAATTTATAAGTCAAATAAATCTTTATTTGAATTTTTGGATTTAATTGGATTATTAAATCGATAAATTAATATGTGAAATTATGGAAATAATTAAAAATTGAGTTAAAAATGATTGAAAATAATTTGGAAAATTTTATTTAATCATACTGGAGTTATAGAAATATTTTAGAACTTTTAAAATCGAATTAAAAGTTAATTTGTGAAAATTGAATATTTTAATATTTAATAATCGACTGTAAAATAGTCAATTTTTGGACAGTCTCAGAATCGAACGAAACCAGTTTCATTGGATCCGTAATAGTTAGTTATTACCGGATTTCAAATTTCGTGTCAATCGCAGTTATCGTTTGATCGTGGCAGCTCGAAACGCATCGAATTATTTTTAATTTAAATTTGGCGAGTCAAAATAGCCATTTTTCAAAAAGTCTCGGATTTCGACGAAACCAGTTTCATCGGATCCGTAATGTGATATTATTGTAAGATTTCAAATTTCAAGTCAATTGGATTTACGGTTTGTCCTGTACAAATTAAAACGCCTAGAAATCGACTTAAATCGGTTTAATTTAAATTGAGCGTTTATAGCCATAACTCGCACATACTTCCGAATTAGCTTCCGAAACCTGTTCCATTGTGTCCGGAACGCGGGATAAACCCTAGGTACGCTGGTTACGGCGCGTAAATCGGAGTTCGGAATTCCCGGGATGAATAGTGTTTACGCTTGCTCGTTCCTTATAAATAAGCCTCTACCCTTCATTTAGAAAATAAAAAAAAATATAATATCTCAAACCCTAGCCGGCCCTAAAACTGTCAATGGCCAGAAATGCTCCATTTTCATTCATCAATCTCTCCAAATCCATCCACATTCACGCGATGTGTTCAACACGAAGATTGAAGAGCAAGGCGAGGGCTTTAATTCCATACGGTGATGATCGAGTTTGGAGTTGCGTAGAGGGAGTGATGTGAGGCCGTTCGTGGCTGTTCTCGTGCGTGCGCACGCAAATCTAGGGGGCCGAGCTCCTCCTCCTTGTAGCCGCAGGTGGGTGATGGGAAGGGCTTCGACATGGAGCTAATAGATCGAGTTATCATTGAGTGCAAAGGGAGAATAATCAAACCCTAGTTAACTAAATTGGGTTCGGCCTCTTCAAATGGTTACTGGAGCTTGCGTGAACATGATGGAAGAAAGGGGGGACGGTGGTGATGAGTTGGAGCAAGATCCTAAGGCTTGGATTTGAAGTGGGTATAAAATAAATTAGTTAATGTTGTAAAAGTTTATATATAACGTGTACAAACTTGTAAATTACATAACTTTTTCATACGAGGTCGAAAAAATGCAAATCCAGTTGCGTTGGAATCGTATGGACGAGCACTACGCGATGGAGTTGGTTTGGAGTCGTTTGGAGTTAGTGAGAATTTCGAGTAAAATTAAACGCGCGTTTAATTTTATTCGAAATAAATCGCTAAAACGGAAATTAAAACCAAGGTGAGAACTTCTCACTCAATCGAATAGATTTCGATTTTATTTTAAATAGTTAGATTTAAAATATTTGAATGCATGTTTGAATGATGACTATAAATTATTGATTGTTAAAATAGACATTATGCGCCGTTAGTAAGCGGATGTTATTTAATAAAAACATATACCGCGAATATTTCATAAACAGTGAAATTGGTATTATATATAATATCAATATATATATATTGGCATATGTATATATTGCAGTTGTTGATTTCCCGCATTTTTATGTTTAGCGGATGAGACCCTATTACGCCGTTAGTAAGCGGATAATATTTAATAAGAACATATACCGCGATAATTTCGTACTGGAGCGAAATTGGTATTGTGCTAATGTTTTTGGATGCAGGAAACAGGTTGGAGGGATCCAACTGGATTCCTCAACAGTATTTATTTAATTTCAGATATTTTGATATTTGATGGATTATCATATCGATATATGATATCGTTGTTAGTCGTGATTGACTATTTGGTGTGTAGCATCATTGGACCCAGATTTGGGATTTTGAAATGTTTTTAAAGTGATTTTTGAAAATATACTTTATTTTTGGAATTGATCCATATTAAATAAATAAACGTTATAATTTTAGAAGTTATAAAATTATAATTTTTGAGTAATATTGTTAGAAAAACTGATTTTTGAGAAATATGAACCAATGATCTTATAAAATAGTTTAAATTGGGAAATTTGAATTTATTGTGAAAAGTTTAAATATAGGATTTATAAAATTTAATTATTTTATAAATCAAGAGAATGGTGAAATTATAAAGGAATTTAAAGACGTTTTAAAATATTAGTATAAACTGATTTATATTAAGAGATTTATAAATGGATATTTATAAATTGAAATATTGACATTATAAAACGAGTTTTTATAAGTGTTTGAATGAAGTGAAAATGAATTTCATAAATAAATGGAATTTATGGAATTATAAACTGTGAAGTTATAAAAGAAATTTATAAATAGTAAGATTTATAAATTTGATGAAATTATTTGAAGAATAGATTGGTTAAATAGGAATCTTATAAGTTATAAGATTTATGATTTGGAAAGCTTTTAAAGGAACGATTTTGTAAAATAATCGTTTTATAAGGATTTAACTTATAATATGAACTTTTAGTTTATGATTAAGTTATAAACTGGAATAGGTTAATAAAGGAATTTATAAAAGGAAGTTGTTATAAAATAAATAAAATGGAATTTATAAACGTTGTTTTATAAATTCACAAACGACTTATTTTGATAAGAAAATTGTTGAAACCTATTAATAGAGTTATATTCACATTTTGAATAGTGAATAATCCTTTGAATTAAAATGAATAAAAGGATGGATTTGTTAAAGAAGTATATTCACGTTTTTAAATAGTGAATAATACGTTAAAGAAAATGTTTAGAATGTGATGTTTTAAACAGAATTAAAACGATCTAACGATGTTTTAAAGGTGTTGAGATTCGAAAACATAGATTTCAACATTTATTGTTGAAATGGATGTTTCGAGAAATAAAAGGAAATGGTGGACTATAACACTGTTGTTATAGTAAATGATTTCCGAAAGGAAATGGTTTGTGTAGTATTAGGATTTATATATCTATTTTAAATTCGAATCCCTATACTAGTGATTTTGGGTTGTCGTAACGATGTTTTACGCAACATTCGTTTTGACCCAAATAAATATGTTAAGAGAATGTTTTCCTTAATAGAATGAAATATATACTTAATTCGATTTAAGTATATTGAATATTTTCCAAGGTTGAAAATAAAAAGATTTGTGAATTACTTATAATTGAATAAGTATGGAATTGTTTTTCCAATATGAAGTGAATAATTCGAATTTATCTTTTTGAAGATAAATTGAAATGAATAAATTGAAATCATATGCATGAATATTTTGAAATATAAGTTCATTATGGAATTTATATGTGAAGTGGAATTTGTTTGAAAATAAATATTGATTTATTTTTGAAGTGTTGAAATTGTATATCTTGTGAAGATATTTTGGAAAATAAATAATTTGGAAAATTATTTGGAATCTGGTGATGTATGCATATCCATTGATAGTTCAATAGCCGACTATCAATATTTCCCTTTGAATGGGTATTTGATGTGATTTGATTGAATTTGAATGCACACTTATTTTTGAATAAGCGCTCACTATTCGGGTTAACCGGGAAAGGACCATGGGGTCGTATAACCCATTCCGAATATGTGATACGACGTGAATTGCATTTGAAGATCGGTGTTGAAGACCGAGTATTTGTGAAAGCGATAGGATGACCTATCGATTGTCTCTGCACTGGGTAGCTCCTGGTATAGAGATCTCCTAAGTGATGGGAAATTCGATCGGGATTGTGAATACCCGTATTGCAAGGGCTTCGTAAGAAGTGCCTTCGGTTTTGTTCGAGCCTGGAACAAACTTGTATGGATTGTATGCCTGACATTACAAGTTGAGATATAAAGCCGATTTCTTTCAAATATATTTCTGTTGGTGGCGGAGAATTTATTCTTTGCTTAACACCCTTCTTTGAGACGTACGAGCTCAAAGGTTATATAGTTGAAGTTATCAGCGATATATCCCATTTTGGTAATGTGACATGCTGAGTGATGCTGAAATGATCATTGTGTTGATTATTTGTGATAGGATCATTTATTTGATCGTCTATCCTAGTGATCATTGTGTTGATCATTTGTTGACCCAAAGCATGGCTTTTGTATAAAGTATGTTTTTGTGGACGTGACTTCGTCGAGCCTCACACCCCGTGAATGGTCAAAACAGGAAAGAAGCAGCAAGGTTATGAGGGGTAGCACCCTTTAGGATGTGTCCATTTCCTTCTGGAAAAGGGTGGTATCATGGTATGGAGCCCAGATACTTACTCATGTTGAAAACACTTTATGATTGTGTGAATTGATTACGAGCGCTCGGTTGATAAAGGTCCCAAAGGACCGGGGGATGGCATATTCGGTCAGTTGTTACTCAGTTAGGAGTAACCCGGCCTTGTGTTGGTAGAGATCCGGTTTGGTTCTCGGGGATGTCCATCCAGAGGCATTCTCATGTGGCAATGGGAAGTTCCTTGGCCTGACCATTTGTTGGAAATCCAAAGAAACAATACGAAACTTGTACGGTTTTAGTTGTAGAACCTGCCATTTAATATGGTAGCTATTAGTAGGCATAATATAATGGTACCTATGCTGGCTATGATTTATATCTTTACTTTCGAAAGAATTTGTTCTACACTATGCACTAATAATAATATCAAATGTTACTTTTAATGCGTATCAAGCATCTTTGACTATCATAAGGAGAAATCTTCTCCAAGTCTGCGTTTGCATTGTGTGTGTGGCAGGAGGTCTTATGGTAGTCTCATTTTTAAAAGCATTGCGAATTGAATTAAAAATATTCCTCTTTTTGATTTTTAAAGTTAAATAAACTGTTTTGAGTTCTCACACCAGTCACATGACTGACTCGGAGTTTATTGTTTTCCTTCCTAAACTCTGGGTGCCCACTAATTTCCACACGGGCAGTCAAGAGTTAGGTTTATCAGGATATTCTGGATATTCTGGAGTTGCTGGAGGCAAGCTGGATGGCATGGCGTATTACTAGTTTATATAGTATTTCTTTTTCCGCTGCACTGTTTGTTGTTGTATGTTGTTGTACACGCTGATGATATGATATGATGTAATGAAATGTATGTAATGTAATAACTGAAATAGTTCTTTGTTTAAAGATTATTCATTTATTATTATATGTTGTTCCGCTGCGAATTGTGAGATTCTGATGTTGTTCTGTTGTTTTCTGTCCCGTCCTATTTTCTTTTGTTTTTTCCTTTTTCTCTATTCTCTTTTTCTTTCTATTTTTAAAATTCTTCTATCTTCTATTTTCAAATTCTCTATCTTCTTTTCCCTCTATTTCCTATCTCTTCTCTCTTCTTTCTTTTTCCTTTCTTAAATTTTCTTTTTAAAACCCATAACTATTCGGTTTTTCGGCAACGAAAATCCGCAATCGTTACAGAGAATATTTTCTTTTTCTCTGCAACTTGAAAACAGAGTTAACTTAAGTCTTGGACTTGATTCTCCTCCAAGTAATTTATTGTTTAAATCTTGTTTTAGTTACTGATTACTAACATAAGATTCAAGTAAAAAAAAAATTACTTGCCTTTGAATTGATTTGCTTTCAGATTGAAAACTTTTGCATCCTTGAATTTTAAACTGTTATCTTTTTTTTTCCTGGTTGAACTCTTGCTTGCTCAAATCCTTTTTGAACAGATTTTTTTTTTAAATCTGGAATGTTGTTGAGATGATGATCAGAGAGGAACCCGAGCCTGGAATTTCTACTTGTTAAAACTGATGTTGTTGAAAAATCTTTATTTTCAGATTTGTTTGTGATCTGCAATCCCATGTTGAAGATTTGCATTTTATCTTTTGATTTGTTACAGGTTGATTTGTTACAGGTTGATTTGCTTTGAGTTTTTGACAAGCGGATGGCATCTTCTTTTCTGATTTTTTTTCTGTTTCTTTGTTTTCACTCTTTTTTTTTCTTTAGGAGTTGAGATATAAGATACTCAAATCTTCTTTACTGTATACTCAGATTTAGTGAGAAGTTTAATAATGGCATATGGGGAGATGTAAAGTTTTTTTTTGTAATTTTTCTTTATTTAATTATTTTATCCAATTTATCATATTTGATGCCATTTGTAAGAAATCATCATAAACTCTAGATTTTGTTAACTCCTACACTCCATCTCTTTTATGTAAATTTATTTTATAAATGAATACATATTTTACTTCATTAGCATATGTATCTATACATAGTTTATTACTTATTTTATTTGTTTTGGGATTTCTCAATTTATTTTTAAATTAAATTTTCAAAAGTTTAGAACACGTTATAAATTTATATTGACAAATTTTAGGATGTTATTTTATTTATAAGGTATATACATGTATACATATGCCTTCATTTTAAAATTGTTTACATTTTCCTTCATATTTATATTTATATTTACACAACAAAATTTTACTCCAATAATTTCCTTACATTTTTTTTTGTTCAACATATTTATATACTTATATATTTTACAATTTCCATTCATGCATCTTTATTATTATTTATTTTTGTACAACTTTAAAAAAAAAAGGAGAATGTATAAATTTTGATTTCATATTAACAAAGGATTACTTTTATTTATGCAAGAGAATTAAAATCTTAAAAATAAATCTTTTAAAATCTATTACATCTTCATATTAATATAATTAAAAATTTAGAAAACAACTGTCATTATCTTTTTATCAATCTCATGTTTTAAATTTCTATTTTTTTAATGCGTTTTATTTTGAAGTTCAATATTTATTTGTTTATAAAATATTTATTCTTACATTTTAAATCAAATTTCTATTTATAAGATACTTATGCTTAAATTTCTAATTAAATCTCAATTTAAAATCAAAAGCTATTTATTTATACCAGAAATATCTAATAAATTCACAATTTATTCTCAAAAAATAAATTTAATTGCCAAATTAAACTTGATAAATTTCAGGAATGTTACAGATTCCCCCTTTAAAAAAATTTCGTCCTCGAAATTTGCTAGGGAGACGAAAAAGAATAGATGATAGATAAAGAAATGATTGATCAAATCAGATCGAAATATTTATTCCGCGTTCGGTTTACCAAATCAGAATATCAACAATATGAGAACAAACTCATACAATTATTTCACAAGAGATTTGGGTCCATCGATCTACGAATATGCAAGGGCATTGATTAGTTCGAAGGGATAACTAATCATTCGTAGAATATGCCGGTCCCCAGAGAATAGATGGATGGATTCAATCTTCTACAATTTCTCAAACATTAAATAGGGATTCCAAATTTGGGTCGGAACATCCAAAAGTATATATAACTTGTCCCTCTTCGGACTTTGATATACATAAGAAATTACGATAGAATTTCCAATTTGGTTTTAACCGAGATCGTTTTATTGATACAATTCAAATTTAGCTTCATATTTTATTTACCAATTTATTTAATTTAAAATTTTCAATTTTAATTTCAACTCATTAAAGTTTTAGATTGAAAAGCTGATAAGAAACCGATGAAGATACGAAGCAAGAATTTTCTACAACGATCCGTAAGGCCACCATCGCACCCAAACTTCTTTCTGGAGCTATCACGAAGATATCGAAAGAATTTAGAATCGAATCAAAGGAGATTGAGAAGAAAGCTGTTTCCGCTATTGCAGTGTATTGACCATTTGTAGTGGTATTTTCCTGTCCCCTATCCCGTCCTCTTGTCGCACTCATACTTACTATCAGTGGATAGTAAGAGAATTTACGGAGGCATCCGAACGGATATCTTAGGGATATATTCATTCTAGGGTATACTTCACCCTATCTCTAATGAGTTACTTAATGCGTTATACTCCATAGTTAAAGTTTAACCAAAGCTCTGATACCCATTTTTCCGACCAATGCCTAAATTAGGGTTAAAAATTTGATCTCCTCGCCGCCGTCGCTACAGTGGACTAGGATACTTCCACTTATTTTTCTCCAACTCACCGTAGGACCTTCCCTCTCCACGCCAAGTCACAACCATCACCATCATCTCGTTGGTCCGAATTTTGCAAAAACCCCTAATCTGGTTACCTCGGCTTATCTCAATGATTACTAATTTAAAAGCTTTGATTTTATTTCCAAAAACATAATTTTCGATAAGCTTTTAGATGGAATACCTGAATGTGAACCTTTGTGATTGATACACCCACATGTTTAAATTTGAAGTGCTCACTGTTCGGATTAGCCGGGAGAGGACCTTTGTGTCATATAACCCATTCCGAATAGTGATTCGACGAATGGATTGCATTTGAAGACCGACGGTGAAGACCGGGTGTCTTCGAAAACGATAGGATAACCTATCGATTGTCTCAGCACCGAGTTGCTCCGGTATAGGGATTCCCTAAGTGATGGGAAGTCCGATCGGGATTGTGGACGCCCGGATTTGGAAGGGCTTCTTCCTTATTGGACGAAGTGCCTTCGGTTCTGTTCGAACCCGGAACAAACTTGTATGGTCGTATGTCTGACACTACACTTTGAGATATAAAGCCGATTTCTTTCAAATACATATCTGTTGGTGGCGGAGAATTTATTCTCTTAGCTTAACACCCTTCTTTTAGACGTATGAGCTCAGAGGTTATGTAATTGAAGGTTATCAGCAATATACTCCCAATTTGGTAGTGTGGCATGCTAAGTGCTGCTGTATAGTGATGATCATTTGTTGATCATTTGTGATCAAAGCATGGCTTTCATGTAAAGCGTAGCTTTGTGGACGAGACCTCATCGGACCTCACACCCCGGAAATGGTCGAAACAGGAAAGATGCGGCAAGGTTATGAGGGTCGCGCCCTTTAGGGTATGTCATTTCCATCTGGAAAAAGGTAGTGTCATGGTATGGAGCCTAGATGCTTACCTATGTGGTTGCTTCAATCTCATTATTCTGTGTGGTTGTTGCTTTATGATGGAGGGCCCTCGGATAAAGGTCCCAAAGGATCGGGGAGTGGCATACTCGAGTAGTAGTTACCTAGTTATAGAGGTAACCCGGCCTTGTGTTGGCAGAGAGCCGGGTAGGTTCTCGGGACGTCCCGCCAGAGGCGTACCCATGTGGCATAGGAAGTTCCTTAGCCTGACCATTTGTTGGAAACCCAATTCCCAATACGAACCCCGTACGGTTTTAGTTGTATTACCTACCATTTACTTATGGTGGCGCCCCACTGTTTAGATGGTAGCTATAGTAGGCATACGATACTGGTCGTATGTTGGCTAGGATTGATATTATGCTTTCGAAATGGCTTTCTACACTATGCACTAGTAATAATATCAAAGAATTTCTCCGTATCAAGCATATTTGACTATCATAAGAAGAAATCTCCTCCAATTCTGTGATTGCATTGTGTGTGTGGCGGGTGGTCTTATGGTAGTTTCATTTTCCAAAAGCATACCGATTTTTCTTGTATAAAATCTGTTTTAGTGAAAGCAACTATCTTTGTTTACTCATACCAGTCCCATGACTGACCCGAAGTTTATTGTTTCCTTTCTAAACTCTGGGTGCCCACCATTTCTACACGGGCAGCCTAGTAGCAGGTTTTCTGTAGTTTGGCTCTAGCTACATTTTGGAGTGTTTTGGTTTGGAGATTTGTGGTGATTGGAGGCTCATACCTTAGAGACATTTTGGAAGCTTTTGGATCTCGAGTTGCTTAGTTGGTGTTCACTATCATTCTCTATCTTTTTGAAGACTTTTGGCATATGATATGTAGTTGTTCTATTATGTCATCCTATTTGGAGATGTGATTCATGTATTATGTACTCTGATGTTGTAACAGATATTATTGTGGTGTTGTATCTGTGTTGTGATGCATGTTATTCATTTTTATTTCCGCTGTTATATATTCATCTAATGTTGTTATAAGCTCCATCCGACTGGAGTTCGATGTTTGAAATGTGACGATCCTGACTCGGCCTTTGAAAATCGACACCCGTACTTCCACTCGTACTAGAATGCCGCAGATTCAAACGCCGAATCTGGCTCGCCGGAGCTTATAACACACTAAGTATAATAACACAGCGAAAGAAAAATGAATAATACATTTCATATACAACATTTGATACAATATCAGATACAAGATGATACAATGAATATCAATATACATCAGAGGTATGATACAAGAAAATAGTAGCGGAAATAAAAGATAACATAACATAAGCAGCGGAACAAGATCTCCAATAGAAACAATAGTCTTCAGAAAAGAACTCCAAATAGCAATAGCAACTCCAACCAAATATCTCAATCCAAAAGCTCGAACCACCATCAAGTGTTGCACTAAGCTAAGCAAGTCTCTTCCGCAAGCGATTGCCAAATCCTATGCTGAAAGCTATCGAATCTACACCTACTATTGATTGTCTGAAAAAACCCAACTCTAGACTGCCCGTGTGGGAAAATAGTGGGCACCCAGAGTTTAGGAAAGGAACAATAAACTCCAGGTCAGTCGTGGGACTGGTATGAGCAAACAAAAATATTTTGTCTTTTAAAACAAACAACAGAATTTAAATTTGAAATTCGCAATGCTTTTTAGAAAATGAAACTACCATAAGGCCTCCCGCCACACACACAATGCAAACGCAGACTTGGAGGAGATTTCTCCTTATGATAGTCAAATATGCTTAATACGAGAAAATTTCTTGATATTATTACTATAAGTGCAAAGTGTGGAAAACCATTTTGAAAGTATAATATAAATCCTAGCCAACATATGACGAGTATCGTATGCTTACTATAGGTACCATCTAAACAGTGGGGCGCCACCATAAGTAAATGGTAGGTTCTACAACTAAAACCGTACAAGGCACGTATTGGATGAATGGATTCCCAACAAATGGTCAGGCTAAGCAACTTCCTACTGTCAATGGGATCGCCTCTGGCGGGACGTCCCGAGAACCTAACCGGATCTCTGCCAACACAAGGCCGGGTTACCTCTGTAACTAGGTAACTACTACTCGAGCATGCCATCCCCTGGTCCTTTGGGACATTTATCCGAGGCGCCTCAAAACCACAAAGCAATCACAAAGTTATAGATCTGCAGTATCTACATGAGTAAGCATCTGGGCTCCATACCATGATACCACCCTTTACCAGAAGGGAATGACACACCCTAAAGGGCGCGACCCTCATAACCTTGCTGCATCTTTCCTGTTTCGACCATTTCCGGGGTGTGAGGTCCTGATGCAGTCTCGTCCACAAAGCTACGCTTTATACAAAATCCATGCTTTGATCACAAATGATCATCAAAACACAGCAGCACTTAGCATGCCACACTACCAAATTGGGAATATATCATTGATAAATATCAACTACATAACCTCTGAGCTCGTAAGTCTTAGAGAAGGGTGTTAAGCTAAGAGAATAAATTCTCCGCCACCAAGCAGAAATGTATTTTATAGAGATCAGTTTAGTATCTCAAAGTGTAGTGTCAGACATACAACCATACAAGTCTGTTCCAGGTCCGAACAGAACCGAAGGCACTTCCGAAGAAGCCCTTGCAAATCCGGGAATCCACAATCCCGATCGGACTTCCCATCACTTAGGGAATCTCTATACCGTAGCTACTCGGTGCAGAGACAATCGATAGGTTGTCCTAACGTTCTCGAAGACACCCGGTCTTCAACACCGGTCTTCAAATGCAATCCATAACGTCGTATCACTATTCGGAATGGGCTATATGACACAAGGTCCTCTCCCGGCTACACCAAATAGCGAGCGCAATATTTAAAAACATATGGATATGGGATTTCAGTTAAGTCACAATCTTGAAAATCCAAAGTTTCTCTTTTAAATGGTTAAACAAATTACCATTTTAACTCTTTCAATAAAAAGATTCATTTCACAAAGTTCACCTAGTTTCACAAAGATCCATTTATAGATTTCCAAAACAATTTCATTTTAATTTGATTACTCATTTAAATCTTTAAATTAAAGACTTAACTTATAGCTTTCAAAGCATGTTTCCAAAGTTTTACCTATAACTTGGAAAACTATTTTTATTTAGACTTGAAATCCTTTTAACACAAGTTGGAAGTTCATTTCTTATGTGAAAGCTTCTATTATTTGAAAACGAATAGTTTTCATTTCAGAAAAATCCAATTATATCTACACAAGTTAAAATCTTGGGTTAAATTTAAATTTCACAACATCACCTTTTTAAAATGGTTTAAAAACCCATATAAGCCCATTTATATGTCGAATAACCCTTTTAAACCCTAGTTCCCAAATCATAAAATTCAATCCCAAATATTGAGTTCAAATTTAAATCAAATTATTTAAATTTCAAAACTCAATTAAGTTATTCAAAATAACTATTTTCAAAAGCTTCAATTCTAATTCCAAAACTATTTTGGATTCAAAAATACAATTTTAAATATATTTCAAAAATCTGTGACTTAACCCATTTCCTCGTGCAATCCATATTGTGTGTGTACAAGTGTGGTCCAGGGATTCAACACAATAGTGCACAACATCAATCATCACAGATTCAATCATTACGATTCGATGTGGGTTTCGGATAACCAACTGGAATCCGACTCCCTGTCGCATCGAAATTCAAATGCCGTTTTACGGCTCAAAGGATTTGCATATTCATATAATCATATATATATATCACAGATATAACAGCTTAGCACAAAGCATCAAATAGCATCACATCACATATCAAAATATCAATCCAACACACATCATTCAGTAACAATCAAACATCTACAATTAAGATGAATAAATTGTGTGGTTTAAATTAATTAACCACATAATTACTTTCATAAATTATCTTTAATCAATGATTAGTTATCCTTAATTAAAATTAATTGAATCTTAATCATCTTCGTTAATTAATCATTCCTCAATTAATTACCCTAATTAATAAATCCTTAATTGTTCATAAATGAAGCCCTAATTACTTTTATTAATTAATTAAACCTTAAATTTAAGTAATTACTTCTCAAGTAATTATATTATCAAATCTTCAATTATTTAATAAATCAAGAGATAAATTAATTACTTTGATTTTTCTTTAGAGCTTGTTTTATAAATTATCTCTATTACATTAGCTAGTTAAAATATTAAGTTTGTTTAAAATAATGTTTATTCTAATTACCTTCCTTAATTTCATTATTCAATTTATATAAATAAATTCTTGAGTTAATGTAACAAAATTTAATTTGAGTTTAATTACTTTAAAATGTCTTGTTTAAACTTTAATTAGTTAAAGCTCAAATAAAATCATCATTTAAATAAGGGCAATTAAAATCATTTAAAAAGTTGAAGTTTCATTTAAAAAAAAAAACAAAACTGCTTTGTATATAAAACCCGAGACACTTCGAGTCTTCCCCTGGATTTCTTCCTGCTTGCTTCGAGCTCCTACAAAATTTGACCCGAGCGCTGATATATTTTTTTTTCTTTCCAAATTTTGTTAAGTATTAAAATCAAACCTGATGCAATGCTAATTTATCACTAGCTCGTCTTCGAGTTTTCACGAATTTCCCCCGGGTACTACTTTGATCCCATACTCTTCTTTCCCAAACACAGTACTGGTACAACCATGGGTGATGTGCACATGCACAATCGAGTTCGCCGCCGCTAGTTGAATCTTCGGCCACCCCCAAGTCAACGCCCATCCACCTGAACCCCCCGAGCATCCAGAAACCTATCTCGTCAACAAGACCGAAAAATTTGCTATCTACCCAACTGTAATGAAACCAAGCTACAGAAAAACACGTCGAACTGTTGACGCCGACCACCAGACAATCTTAGCCTCCGGTCATGACTACCTCATCCACACAGATAACACCCCCCAAATTCATGTGCAACTCGATGCACAGACGGAGCCCCAACGACCATTTTTCCGACCAATGCCTAATTAGGGTTAAAAATTTGATCTCCTCGCCACCGTCGCTACAGTGGACTAGGATACTTCCACTTATTTTTCTCCAACTCACCGTAGGACCTTCCCTCTCCACGCCAAGTCACAACCATCACCATCATCTCGTTGGTCGGAATTTTGCAAAAACCCCTAATCTGGTTACCTCGGCTTATCTCAGTGATTACTAATTTAAAAGCTTTGATTTTATTTCCAAAAATCATAATTTTCGATAAGCTTTTAGATGGCATACCTGAAATTAAAATTTACCAGTTTTGAAATTGATCATGACTTGAATTTCAACAGTGCTTTCTTGTTCCAGGTTTTAAGTCTCGAGTATTATCCTTTTGAATGTTTTTAACTTTCAATCTCACATGAATTTAAACAATTTTTTCTCTGATACTTAAATCTAACACAACTGGAATCAAGAACTTGGATTCTAAACAGATTTTCATAAAAAAAATGAAACCTGTTGTTAGAACAGAATTTACAATCCTGTACATCAACATACACAGGCAAAGATGCATAGTTCATTCAAATTTTGTTGCATGCAAACCATATTCAACTTGCATACATAATATTCAAGTTTCTGGAAAAGTTTACTCACTTGTTTCTCAATTCAATTTTTTTTTTCCAAAAGAAATTTGGAGAGAGTTTTTAGATAGCACTGTAACTAAAATGTTACAGGAAGACAGAGACATGGAAACAAATGTTTCCAGGAAAATCAAACACAAGCTTGGCCACTCATTCACATGCAAAGCCATTCACACTCATATAAACATTCATATAAGAATCCAAACACAAAGGAAATTAGAGCAAGCATAGGTTTACTCACAGTGTTGATGATGCAGAGAAGAACAGAGACACAATTGCAAAGCCTTAGCTTGATATTGATTGCTTGATCTTGTTTTATTTAGATTTTTGCCTGGACCAGTTTTGCTTGCTGTCCAGGTTTGCTCGATTTTTTTTTATTTACTTGATATTCTTGATCATGTTGAGTTGCTTGAGCTCTTCATGCTTTGCATTCCACTTTGATTTGTTCTAGTGCTTTGAATACTTTGAATTTGTTTGATTCTTTAACTGCTTCAGATTTTGAATTCTTGTTATATATTTGGGTTGAACATGCTTTAGAATTGTTTCAGGCTTTTAATCCTGAACTGATGGATATAAAAATTAAAATCCTTGCTCTAATGCTGTTTAGAAACTTCAAATCAAAATCTTTTAAGAAGAATTTTACTTAACTTCATTTTTTTCTAGGAAACCTTGCTCACTGTCAAAACTGCAGTTCTGTAATTTTATAAATCTGCAAATTTTTGAATTTGTTTTATGTTAAAACTAGTTTTTGAAACCAAAAATTTATTAAACTATGAAGTTAAAAACTTGCCTGAGAGATTTGAACAGAGCATAAAATATTGAGCCTGAACTTGAATTTTGTTTTTCTGAACTACATTTCCAGGTTTGAAATGCATGCCTGGTCTGGAAGTACTTTTGATCTTTGCTCTTATTTTTTTTTTCTTTTCAATTGAGTGTTGTAATTTTGAAAAGCTAAACCTTTGATACTTTACTTTGATTGTTGTTTGTACCAGAGTTTTGAAATGAACTCAGGCATCATTTTTTTCTGGGTTTGAGAAATGTAAACATGAGTATAGCCTGGTTTTGAAACTGGTGAAGCCAAATCTTTTTATTTACTAGTTTGTTTAGATTTTGCTGAAATGTTATATGATGGCATATGGGAAGATGTAAAGACTTCTTGTAATTTTAAATTTCATTATTTTAAAAAAAAGTAATGATGCCATTTTGTATATATGTATGTACAAGACCTTAAAGCATGTTATATTGGTTTGTGTATACATATATACAATGTGTTAAAAGAATTGTTCTTCTTCTTTTTTCATCTATTTGTTAATATTGAAACAATTTGCATTTTTATGTTGAAACCCCTTAGTTTAAATTTATTTGTAATCTTGTTTTAAATTCTTACTTTAATTTAACTTATGAAAACATACTTTATGTTTTTAACCCTTTTTATTAATTTATCTACAAATTATTTACCTACATTTTTTTTCATTTTGCTTTTACAACTTTTTTAAAGAGAATTGGATTATCATAACTTGTACACTCAACAAATAAACCATTCACATGTGCATTTCCTAGTTTATAAAGCATTTGTAGATTTATTTATTAAATCAATTTCATAATATTACTTTTTTTAAACCAATATTATTTTAGACTTAGTTCAATATATTCTGAATTAAAACTATTATATCTTTTAAACAAATAATTATATATATATATATGTTATTTTAATTTAAACTTTTATTTCTTGTTTTATATACATATATTTTGTTTAATTATTCTCTACTTATATTAATTTAAAGAAAGAAATGAATTTTTAACTAATTATTTTTTTAATAATTAAACATGTATTAATAAAAATATAAATGATTGAATTTTTAATTTAAAAGTTCCATTTTTTAAAATATATACTTTTTATTAATCTCTAAGTTTTTACATTCTATTTACAATATAATTTAATCTTAGAATTTCCAAATTTCAAGTCAATTCAATTTTTTATTTACTTGTAATCAAATTTCTGTTTAAAATCTAAAATTTTAAGTTTATTCTGGAAATCTCTAATTAATTCACAAATAACCCCATAATTTAATTTCAAAATTAAATTAATTATTGAATTACTTTGGCTAATATTTCAGGAATGTTACAGATTCCCCCCCTTAAGAAATTTCGTCCTCGACATTTGCAAAGGAGACAACAAAGAATAAATGAAATATAGAGAAATATCTTTCCAAATCAAACTGGATATCAATTCGGTATTTGGCTTACCAAATAAGAATATCAACAATATGAGAACAAACTCATACAATATTACACAAGATATTCGGGTCCTACGATCTACGAATATGCAAGGACATTGATTAGTTCGAAGGGATAACTAATCGTTCGTAGAATATATTGAACAAGATAGGGGATAGGGGACAGGGGAGTACCACTATAAATAGAAGTATGAGTGCGAGAAGAGGACGAGATAGGGGACAGGGGAGTACCACTATAAATGGTCAATACCCTGCAACAGTGGAAACAACATTTCTTCTCAATGTCCTTTTATTCGATTCTAAATTCTTTTGATTGCTTCGTAGCAGCTCTAGAAGAAGTTTCGGTGCGATGGTGGCCTTACGTATCGTTGTAGGAAATTCTTACTTCGTACCTTCATCGGTTCTTATCAACTTTTCGATCTAAACTCAAATGAATTCGAATTTGAAAATTTAAATTAAATAAATTGGAAATTTTAAATTAAGTTAAATTGGTTAACAAATATAAGGATAAATTTGAATTGTATCGATAAAACGATATAGGTTAAAACCAAATTTGAAATTTTATTTTAATTTCTTGTATATATCAAAGTCCGAAGTGGGACAAGTTGTTATATACTTGCGATATTCCGACTTGAGTTTGGAATCCATACCTAGCGTTTGAGGAATTGTAAAAGAGTGAATCCATCTATCTATTCTTTGGGATCCAATATATTCTACGAACGATTAGTTATCCCTTCGAACTAATCAATGTCCTTGCATATTCGTAGACCGTAGGACCCGAATATCTTGTGTAATATTGTATGAGTTTGTTCTCGTATTGTTGATATTCTTATTTGGTAAGCCAAATACCGAATTGATATCCAGTTTGATTTGGAAAGATATTTCTCTATCTTTCATTTATTCTTTGTTGTCTCCTTTGCAAATTTCGAGGACGAAATTTCTTAAGGGGGAATCTGTAACATTCCTGAAATATTAGCCAAAGTAATTCAATAATTAATTTAATTTTGAAATTAAATTGTGGGGTTATTTGTGAATTAATTAGAGATTTTCAGAATAAACTTAAAATTTTAGATTTTAAACAGAAATTTGATTACAAGTAAATAAAAAATTGAATTGACTTGAAATTTGGAAATTCTAAGATTAAATTATATTGTAAATAGAATGTAAAAACTTAGAGATTAATAAAAAGTATATATTTTAAAAAATAGAACTTTTAAATTGAAAATTCAATCGTTTATATTTTTATTAATACATGTTTAATTATTAAAAACATAATTAGTTAAAAATTCATTTCTTTCTTTAAATTAATATAAGTAGAGAATAATTAAACAAAATATATGTATATAAAACAGGAAATAAAAGTTTAAATTAAAATAACATATATATATATATATATATATAATTATTTGTTTAAAAGATATAATAGTTTTAATTCAGAATATACTGAACCAAGTCTAAAATAATATTGGTTTAAAAAAAGTAATATTATGAAATTGATTTAATAAATAAATCTACAAATGCTTTATAAACTAGGAAATGCACATGTGAATGGTTTATTTGTTGAGTGTACAAGTTATGATAATCCAATTCTCTTTAAAAAAGTTGTAAAAGCAAAATGAAAAAAAATGTAAGTAAATAATTTGTAGATAAATTAATAAAAAGGGTTAAAAACATAAAGTATGTTTTCATAAGTTAAATTAAAGTAAGAATTTAAAACAAGGTTACAAATAAATTTAAACTAAGGGGTTTCAACATAAAAATGCAAATTGTTTCAATATTAACAAATAGATGAAAAAAGAAGAAGAACAATTCTTTTAACACATTGTATATATGTATACACAAACCAATATAACATGCTTTAAGGTCTTGTACATACATATATACAAAATGGCATCATTACTTTTTTTTTAAAATAATGAAATTTAAAATTACAAGAAGTCTTTACATCTTCCCATATGCCATCATATAACATTTCAGCAAAATCTAAACAAACAGTAAACAAAAAGATTTGGCTTCACCAGTTTCAAAACCAGGCTATACTCATGTTTACATTTCTCAAACCCAGAAAAAAATGATGCCTGAGTTCATTTCAAAACTCTGGTACAAACAACAATCAAAGTAAAGTATCAAAGGTTTAGCTTTTCAAAATTACAACACACAAAAGAAAAGAAAAAAAAATAAGAGCAAAGATCAAAAGTACATCCAGACCAGGCATGCATTTCAAACATGGAAATGTAGTTCAGAAAAACAAAATTCAAGTTCAGGCTCAATATTTTATGCTCTGTTCAAATCTCTCAGGCAAGTTTTTAACTTCATAGTTTAATAAATTTTTGGTTTCAAAAACAAGTTTTAACATAAAACAAATTCAAAAATTTACAGATTTATAAAATTACAGAACTGCAGTTTTGACAGTGAGCAAGGTTTCTTGGAAAAAATGAAGTTAAGTAAAATTCTTCTTAAAAGATTTTGATTTGAAGTTTCTAAACAGCATTAGAGCAAGGATTTTAATTTTTATATCCATCAGTTCAGGATTAAAAGCCTGAAACAATTCTAAAGCAAGTTCAACCCAAATATATAACAAGAATTCAAAATCTGAAGCAGTTAAAGAATCAAACAAATTCAAAGTTTTCAAAGCACTAGAACAAATCAAAGTGGAATGCAAAGCATGAAGAGCGTAAGCAACTCAACATGATCAAGAATATCAAGTAAATAAAAAAAATCGAGCAAACCTGGACAGCAAGCAAAACTGGTCCAGGCAAAAATCTAAACAAAACAAGATCAAGCAATCAATATCAAGCTAAGGCTTTGCAATTGTGTCTCTGTTCTTCTCTGCATCATCAACACTGTGAGTAAACCTATGCTTTCTCTAATTTCCTTTGTGTTTGGATTCTTATATGAATGTTTATATGAGTGTGAATGGCTTTGCATGTGAATGAGTGGCCAAGCTTGTGTTTGATTTTCCTGGAAACATTTGTT
Organism: Allium cepa; assembly: GCA_030765085.1. Lineage (NCBI taxonomy): Eukaryota > Viridiplantae > Streptophyta > Magnoliopsida > Asparagales > Amaryllidaceae > Allium > Allium cepa. The sequence continues at coordinate 318,905,456 of CM060937.1, forward strand.
TCCATGTCTCTGTCTTCCTGTAACATTTTAGTTACAGTGCTATCTAAAAACTCTCTCCACATTTCTTTTGGGAAAAAAAATTGAATTGAGAAACAAGTGAGTAAACTTGAATATTATGTATGCAAGTTGAATATGGTTTGCATGCAACAAAATTTGAATGAATTATGCATCTTTGCCCGTGTATGTTGATGTACAGGATTGTAAATTCTGTTCTAACAACAGGTTTCATTTTTTTTATGAAAATCTGTTAAGAATCCAAGTTCTTGATTCCAGTTGTGTTAGATTTAAGTATCAAAGAAAAAATTGTTTAAATTCATGTGAGATTGAAAGTTAAAAACATTTAAAAGGATAATACTCAGGACTTAAAACCTGGAACAAGAAAGCACTGTTGAAATTCAAGTCATGATCAATTTCAAAACTGGTAAATTTTAATTTCAGGTATTCCATCTAAAAGCTTATCGAAAATTATGATTTTTGGAAATAAAATCAAAGCTTTTAAATTAGTAATCACTGAGATAAGCCGAGGTAACCAGATTAGGGGTTTTTGCAAAATTCCGACCAACGAGATGATGGTGATGGTTGTAACTTGGCGTGGAGAGGGAAGGTCCTACGGTGAGTTGGAGAAAAATAAGAGGAAGTATCCTAGTCCACTGTAGCGACGGCGGCGAGGAGATTAAATTTTTAACCCTAATTTAGGCATTGGTCGGAAAAATAGTCGTTGGGGCTCCGTCTGTGCATCGAGTTGCACATGAATTTGGGGGGTGTTATCTGTGTGGATGAGGTAGTCATGACCGGAGGCTAAGATTGTCTGGTGGTCGGCGTCAACAGTTCGACGTGTTTTTCTGTAGCTTGGTTTCATTACAGTTGGGTAGATAGCAAATTTTTCGATCTTGTTGACGAGATAGGTTTCTGGATGCTCGGGGGGTTCAGGTGGATGGGCGTTGACTTGGGGGTGGCCGGAGATTCAACTAGCGGCGGCGAACTCGATTGTGCATGTGCACATCACCCATGGTTGTACCAGTACTGTGTTTGGGAAAGAAGAGTATGGGATCAAAGTAGTACCCGGGGGAAATTCGTGAAAACTCGAAGACGAGCTAGTGATAAATTAGCATTGCATCAGGTTTGATTTTAATACTTAACAAAATTTGGAAAGAAAAAAAAATATATCAGCGCTCGGGTCAAATTTTGTAGGAGCTCGAAGCAAGCAGGAAGAAATCCAGGGGAAGACTCGAAGTGTCTCGGGTTTTATATACAAAGCAGTTTTGTTTTTTTTTTTTAAATGAAACTTCAACTTTTTGAACGATTTTAATTGCCCTTATTTAAATGATGATTTTATTTGAGCTTTAACTAATTAAAGTTTAAACAAGACATTTTAAAGTAATTAAATTCAAATTAAATTTTGTTACATTAACTCAAGAATTTATTTATATAAATTGAATAATGAAATTAAGGAAGGTAATTAGAATAAACATTATTATAAACAAACTTAATATTTTAACTAGCTAATGTAATAGAGATAATTTATAAAACAAGCTCTAAAGAAAAATCAAAGTAATTAATTTATCTCTTGATTTATTAAATAATTGAAGATTTGATAATATAATTACTTGATAAGTAATTACTTAAATTTAAGGTTTAATTAATTAATAAAAGTAATTAGGGCTTCATTTATGAACAATTAAGGATTTATTAATTAGGGTAATTAATTGAGGAATGATTAATTAACGAAGATGATTAAGATTCAATTAATTTTACTTAAGGATAACTAATCAATGATTAAAGATAATTTATGAAAGTAATTATGTGGTTAATTAATTTAAACCACACAATTTATTCATCTTAATTGTAGATGTTTGATTGTTACTGAATGATGTGTGTTGGATTGATATTTTGATATGTGATGTGATGCTATTTGATGCTTTGTGCTAAGCTGTTATATCTGTGATATATATATATGATTATATGAATATGCAAATCCTTTGACCCGTAAAACGGCATTTGAATTTCGATGCGACAGGGAGTCGGATTCCAGTTGGTTATCCGAAACCCACATCGAATCGTAATGATTGAATCTGTGATGATTGATGTTGTGCACTATTGTGTTGAACCCCTGGACCACACTTGTACACACACAATATGGATTGCACGAGGAAATGGGTTAAGTCACAGATTTTTGAAATATATTTAAAATTGTATTTTTGAATCCAAAATAGTTTTGGAATTAGAATTGAAGCTTTTGAAAATAGTTATTTTGAATAACTTAATTGAGTTTTGAAATTTAAATAATTTGATTTAAATTTGAACTCAATATTTGGAATTGAATTCTATGATTTGGGAACTAGGGTTTAAAAGGGTTATTCAACATATAAATGGGCTTATATGTGTTTTTAAACCATTTTAAAAAGGTGATGTTGTGAAATTTAAATTTAACCCAAGATTTTAACTTGTGTAGATATAATTGGATTTTTCTGAAATGAAAACTATTCGTTTTCAAATAATAGAAGCTTTCACATAAGAAATGAACTTCCAACTTGTGTTAAAAGGATTTCAAGTCTAAATAAAAATAGTTTTCCAAGTTATAGCTAAAACTTTGGAAACATGCTTTGAAAGCTATAAGTTGAGTCTTTAATTTAAAGATTTAAATGAGTAATCAAATTAAAATGAAATTGTTTTGGAAATTTATAAATGGATCTTTGTGAAACTAGGTTAACTTTGTGAAATGAATCTTTTTATTGAAAGAGTTAAAATGGTAATTTGTTTAACCATTTAAAAGAGAAACTTTGGATTTTCAAGATTGTGACTTAACTGAAATCCCATATCCATATGTTTTTAAATATTGCGCTCGCTATTTGGTTTAGCCGGGAGAGGACCTTGTGTCATATAGCCCATTCCGAATAGTGATACGACGTTATGGATTGCATTTGAAGACCGGTGTTGAAGACCGGGTGTCTTCTAGAACGTTAGGACAACCTATCGATTGTCTCTGCACCGAGTAGCTACGGTATAGAGATTCCCTAAGTGATGGGAAGTCCGAACGGGATTGTGGATACCCAGATTTGTAAGGGCTTCTTCGAAAGTGCCTTCGGTTCTGTTCGGACCCGGAACAGACTTGTATGGTTGTATGTCTAACACTACACTTTGAGATATTAAACTGATCTCTATCAAATACATTTCCGCTTGGTGGCGGAGAATTTATTCTCTTAGCTTAACACCCTTCTCTGAGACGTACGAGCTCAGAGGTTATGTAGTTGATATTTATCAGTGATATATTCCCAATTTGGTAGTGTGGCATGCTAAGTGCTGCTGTGTGTTGATGATCATTTGTTGATCATTTGTGATCAAAGCATGGCTTTTGTATAAAGCGTAGCTTTGTGGACGAGACTGCATCAGGACCTCACACCCCGGAAATGGTCGAAACAGGAAAGATGCGGCAAGGTTATGAGGGTCGCGCCCTTTAGGGTGTGTCATTCCCTTCTGGTAAAGGGTGGTATCATGGTATGGAACCCAGATGCTTAATCATGTGGATACTGCAGATCTATTACTTTGTGATTGCTTTGTGGTTTTGAGGCGCCTCGGATAAAGGTCCAAAAGGACCGGGGGATGGCATGCTCGAGTAGTAGTTACCTAGTTACAGAGGTAACCCGGCCTTGTGTTGGCAGAGATCCAGTTAGGTTCTCGGGACGTCCCGCCAGAGGCGATCCCATTGACAGTAGGAAGTACCTTAGCCTGACCATTTGTTGGGAATCCATTCATCCAATACGTGCCTTGTACGGTTTTAGTTGTAGAACCTGCCATTTACTTATGGTGGCGCCCCACTGTTTAGATGGTAGCTATAGTAGGCATACGATACTGGTCGAATGTTGGCTAGGATTTATATTATACTTTCAAAATGGTTTTCCACACTTTGCACTTATAGTAATAATATCAAGAAATTTTCTCATATTAAGCATATTTGACTATCATAAGGAGAAATCTCCTCCAAGTCTGCGTTTGCATTGTGTGTGTGGCGGGAGGCCTTATGGTAGTTTCATTTTCTAAAAAGCATTGCGAATTTCAAATTTAAATTTTGTTGTTTCTTTTAAAAGACCAAATATTTTTGTTTGCTCATACCAGTCCCACGACTGACCTGGAGTTTATTGTTCCTTTCCTAAACTCTGGGTGCCCACTATTTTCCCACATGGGCAGTCTAGAGTTGGGTTTTTTCAAACAATCAATAGTAGGTGTAGATTCGATAGCTTTCAGCCTAGGATTTGGCAATCGCTTGCGGACGAGACTTGCTTAGCTTAGTGCAACACTTGATGGTGGTTCGAGCTTCTGGATTGAGATATTTGGTTGGAGTTGCTATTGCTATTTGGAGTTCTTTTCTGAAGACTATTGTTTCTATTGGAGATCTTGTTCCGCTGCTTATGTTATGTTATCTTTTATTTCCGCTGCTATTTTCTTGTATCATACCTCTGATGTATATTGATATTCATTGTATCATCTTGTATCTGATATTGTATCAAATGTTGTATATGAAATGTATTATTCATTTTTCTTCCGCTGTGTTATTATACTTAGTGTGTTATAAGCTCCGGCGCACCGGATTCGGCGTTTGGATCTGCGGCATTCTAGTACGAGTGGAAGTACGGGTGTCGATTTTCGAAGGCCGAGTCAGGATCGTCATATTGATTTGAAATTTGATTATCGTTTTTGATAATCGAATATTTGTTGATTTGAGATTTGATTATCGTTTTTGATAATCGAATAATTTTTGATTCGATTATCAATTGTGATAATTAAATAATTGTTGATTTGAGATTTCTAATTATCGCTTGTGATAATTAGATATTTAAGATTTGATTATCGCTTGTGATAATTGAATAGTTGTTGATTTGAAATTTTATTATCGCTTGAGATAATTAAATATTTGTTGATCTGAGATTTCTGATTATCGTCTTGATAATTAGGTAATTGTTAATTTTGCTGATTTTAAGATTTTCTAGTCTCTAATTGATTCCAGATTATGTTGGTTATGTTGAATTGCTGTTTTCTAATTGTCATATTAATAATTGGATATAGTTGTTTGTGATTTCTATATTCTAATTATCTAATTGATAATTGAATAATTGTTGATAATTGCCTTTATTCAGCTTAGTTGTTTTCTGATTATCTAATTGATAGTTAGATTTTGTTAAGAATTTGTGAATTTCTTTTATGAAATTAAAAGATTTCTTGGGCGTTAGCATTCTAGACTCTTTATTTTTCTAGCTTAACCAGTTTATGTTAGAGAAATAAGCGTTACTGACGCCTTTAGTTATGAAAATTGCGGGGACGCAATTTTTATAAGGAGGGGAGTCTGTAACAACCCGGGATCTCGCATTAATTAATTTTCATCATTTAAACGATTAAGGTGCTGGCAAATTGTTGTTTGGAGTTTTTATTTTGGATTGAAATTCTTTTAATAATTTGTGAAATGTTGATTGGGCCTTAAAAATTCAATTTCGGCCCAATATTTCTTTAATATTCTCAATGTCGTTCCCATTCTAATTCAATTCGACCCGTCCCCATTTCTTTTTCTCATTCGTTTTTAAACCCTAAATTAAACATACAAGAGAAAATAAATAATGGCGGCTCGCTTGCAAACTAGGGCTTTTCAAAATGGAGGCTGTCGACCAGGGTTATTCGATCAAGTTGCTTTGTTGGTCGATTGGACTTGCTCACAGTCGCTTCTAGTTAGGTCGTGCTCTGGAAAATGAGGTGAGTAATTTATATTGCTCACATCTAATTCAAAATTTTGTTCGAACTTGGTTGCTTTTACTGTTCTCGTGGTCTTCGGCTTCGATTTGATTTTTGTTAGTTTTCGTGGCCATCATGTTCGGTTTTGGTTTGACTATCTTGAGTTGTTCGTGACCACCACGATTTCGGTTCCTGTTGAATTTGGTCACTTGGATTGAGTATGTTGATTTATGTAAGTATTTTGGTACAGCTATGACTTTTAATCCTCTGATGCCATGGCTTTGATTCAGTTAGTATTAATTTTGGGCTTGTTGTGTTTTCATCTGTACATATACATTTGTCTTTCCATTATCAAGTATGTATGCTTGTACCTTGATATCTGTTGCTGACTTCAAGTATATGCCTGGACCTTGATATGGATACTTACTATCACTTGTTGATGTTATTTTTTTTGCTTCACCATGCTTTTGTATTTTCATTTAGCATTGATTCTTGTAATCATGCATAGTACACACTTCGGCCTTTATGTACACTTGCTGTACTTGGTACTGCATTTGGATAAGGCTAGGTTGACACTTATTCTTGGTCTTTGGTGCTTCCCTGTTGATTTCCATTCTGAACTGCTTCACTATTACATGTTCCATTATGTAGTGGTTGTTTCATAGCATCGGGTTCGGTCATTTCACCGTGACCTAGGTTGCAGTCCCTCTGTCCCTATTGTATTTGCATTGGCATTTAGTTGAAGCTCATTCGTACGAGCTTGCTCTGGTCACTGTCCCCATGTGGGTTCAAGTCTGCATTTTTGGAGTCGGCCTTGTTGCACTGTTTATTGCCATTCTTGTTGCCTCTGTTCATTTGCAATATTATGGTTCATGGGTTGCATTGCCCAGTATTTTTTTTGAAGGAGCAAAAATACCTTTTTGTTTTGCTTCAGCACTGATTGTTGTAGTTGCATTTTGTATCCATTGGGTTTGCACGGTATAACACTTTGCATCCATAAGCTACACTGTCCAGTTTTACTTAGTTGTACTGCCCTATGTTGCCACTTGATCTTGTATATCTGTTATTCGCTGGGCCTTGCTCTGTTTTACCCTTGCTGCACTGCCCAGTTCCTGTTGTTGGCATTGATTTGTGGCAATTAATTCACTTGCATTTCTTGAGCTTGTTGTCATATTTTCCACTGTCCATATCATATTGGACTATGATGTATTGTATTGGGTTTTTGGAGTTTGGGACAGTGTTGTTCACTGCTTTGGGTTACCTGAGCATTGTTTTGACCATCTTCTTTGTTTTGTGTTGTTACACTGCCTCCATTCAAAAGTATTGTTGCATGGAGCTCTGTTGTATATTTGATTATTTGACCTTGTACACTCATGTTGCCCCTGAGTTGAACCGTAATTTATTTGGGTTTGACCTTGTGCCCGGTTGTGTACATTATCACAGTAGTGGCAAGGCAGTGCACGCAAGCGTGAACTGCAGCCACACGGAATTGAGTTTTTGGGTACATTATCACTGTAGTGGCAAGGCAGTGCACGCAAGCGTGAACTGCAGCCACACGGTATTGCTTTTATGATATTCTATCTTGTTTTGATTATTTGATCTTTTGCATATTCCATATGCTGTAGTGGCAAGGCAGTGCGCGCGTGCGTGTACTGCAGCCCTACCCGAATTAATATTTTAATTGATATTTCAATGGTTTGAACTGTTTTTTTATTCAATTCAATACTCCGATTTGGTTTAATTCGCTGATTTGTGGTTTAACACTGTTACGTGTTATATATATCGTATCCGATTTCTTTATTTAAGGATCGCGTAGACGAGATTGATTGTGACTGTCGTCTATTGTTACTTAATTATTATTGCTTCTGTGCACTAATAACTGAGTTTGAATTAGACTGACCTGTATATTATTTTCTTTTGAATGTAATAATCGGGTCAGACCGAGTATTTACAGGTTGTTTGATATCTTACTTTGGGTTGTTGCTTGAGCTAGAAGTCACCTCATATCTTTTGGAGTAGTCATTGTCATTTTTAGTAGTTAGTGTAATTGTATAGGTTGATATGTATTCATGTATATTAATGATATTAATGTACTTGTATATGTAACATCCTGTGTCGACAGTTGTAGTTGTATCATATGTATTGTATTACATGTATATCAACTGACATCAGTTATATATATGAGACTTTTTGTTATATTTGTGTTCCGCATTTACTTTATCTGTGTTATTATTATATATATTGTCCTAAACCATTATGAACCATCGTAGTTCGTTTTATACTAGAATTGAGTATGTCGATGGGAGTAAATAAATATGAGATGAAAAATAAAAATATATACCACTCCTATCGAGATAACCAATACTAGTGTAAGGCCTAACTACGGATGGCCGCTCCTATCCAGCCTTATTCTTCGTAATAACAGACAGTATTTCTTTTAATACCCTTTGTTATTGTGAGCATAGAGGTGGGGCGTCACAAATTCGAAAACCAAAGTGGTAAATTCTTTAAAACTGGATATTTTTAATCTTAAAAAAAAATTCCATGAATATGTTAAAATCTTTTAAAAGGGATTTAATTTATAAAAATAGACTTAGATGAAGTGGAAAATTGGTTTGGTCGAAGAAGCTTTAAAAACACTATTCACAGTGGTTTTTGCGATGGTATTGGTAGCATTTGAAAATCGGATTTTTTGCTTAATTATTCTTCACCAATTTTTTTAATAATATTTTCAAATAGTTAATTAAGCATTTTAAAGGTGATTTGGAAATTATACAATTATTTTGAAGGAGTTTAAAATAAATGGTTGAAAGAAAATTGTTTACAAAACTTGGGTTTTTCTTTTCAAATCTTTTGTGAATGTTTTCCAAATAATTAATCAAGTATTCTAAAGGAAATTAAGAATTTGGAAAAATATTAAGGTTAGAGTCGATCAAATAACTTGACCACCTCATGGGTAATAGAGAGATAGTCTGTAGGCTTGAGTTTGGAAAAACAATTTCCTGCTCTTCATTGCTATCCGAACTAACCTGACTGAGGGGATAGCTAATTTGGTTTACTTAGACTGCATCTTCCTAAGATAAGAGAAAAAGAGATTTGGTTCTTCCAAAGGATAAACAAGATTTTAAAATAATATAAATTTTGGAAGCATAGAAAACATTCTAGTTAAACTCTAAGTTAAATTCCGATGAGGGAACTCATACTATCCGTGTGAGTTTAAAAGGTGCTTTCACTGTAATTCGACGAATATTAAGGGTTGAATATGGAAATTAGTATTGAGTATAATTAGTCTAATTTCTATGGACCCCTTTTTACTCTATACTAAGGGGTTTGGGTTTACAGTAAACGATGTCTTAAATAACATTGTTTTTGACCCATTAAAGATATGTTTTGAAAATGCGAAATATTTATTAAGATTTGAATTACACTAATTATAGAATATGGAAATATTTTTCCTCGGTAACTAAAGAAAAATGATTCGGTACTTCCAAAGATGAAAAGGGCGTGCCAAAGGATTTGATAAAAGAGACTTAATGATTCCATATACTCTTGAAAAGATAAAGGGGTAATTTAAAATAATGCATCTCTGAAAGATATTTGATTTGATAAAAAAATAAATTGATTAGACGGTGTTTGATAATCACCTCTATACTTAACATCTTTTTATCATTGATTGGTTCGAGGATAACGGGATCGGATTTGAATGATTCCTATCCGAAAACCACTTCGAACCAACATATGTTCAGAAATGAAGACATGTTGAAGACCGTGATTTTTGAAGACGGAGATCTTCATAATGTAGGGCTACTTGCCACTAACCTTTGGGGAAATGCTCATATTATATATACGGTTGCAGTAGTGCCTTAGTTTTGCAAGTCTTCGATTTGTAAGAACTACTTAATACTAATCCTAAGAATAATTCCCAAACAGGATTAAGTAGAAAAAGTGCCCTTGGTTTGTCCTTCACTTTGACAACTTGTTTGGATGAATGTCTGACATTGCATTTCTAAGACCACATGTATTGGTTTTTACAAACATACATCTGTTTGGTGATGTAGGAGGTAACCTCTCTTATACTTAACACCCTTCCCTGAGGCGTATGAACTTGGGGGTTACACTTTTGTGGAAATCAATAGTGTGTTTCTAGAAATGGCAATGTAACATTCTAAGTGGAATTGGCTTTGTTGAAAGAAAAGTGTGGCTTTGTGGAAAAAAGAGCATAACCTCACGAGCCTCACATCCTGGAGATGATAAGAGTAATTACGTGGTCTACAGGATATATTTCGGGCTATCTATTTTATTGTGGATAGAGGAGTCAAGTATCTTGACCCTCAACTGTTTAAATGGATAGGTATTGAAGGCTCGATTGAGATAGCAAAGCCACTGAGATATGTTGTTCCATGGTAATGTAACAATGTAGTACAGAGGCTTGCTCGAGACAAGTGAATAGTCACAGGGTACTAGGATTGTTATATGTGGATTTCGCATCAGAGGAAATGGCTATAGTTCCCAATCATGTTGGAAATCCAATTCCAATACGAGCTTTACGGTTTTAGTTTTATTTCCAAAATAGCTGTAATACTTTACTAACATTTCAACTGCCCATTTTGGTATCATATACACTGTTTGGCATTATCCATATATTGATACCTAATTTATATATTTATTTATTTGAAAAAGTGTTTCAAATAAATGTCATTAATGATAATATCTAATTATTTAAGTATAAAGTATTTTTGTTATCATAAGGTAAAAGCACATCTGTATTTATGTGCAGCGTGGTCTTACGAGATACCCTTTGTTTTTAAAAAGGTTTTGTTTGGCATCAATCCAATCTATGAATCCATCATATGATTATGGTTCAAGTTTCTCATGCTCTTTTACCAAGCTTGATCCGGGTATTTTTAATACTCGGTCAGATCTGAGTGGCTTCAGGTTTAGCTGAAGAAGCTTGGAGTTTCCAGATGAGAGCTGAAGATCTTCATCAACGTATAGACGTAGGTTATATTCCTATTGTATTAGTTTCACCATTTTGGTTTTTCAGCAATTGTAAGGAAAGAGATTTATAACTGTCCAAGCTGAACTTAGGTTAGACTCTGATATATGTATTTCAAATTTTCTATTGTAAAGATTATTAATATTATTATTCCATTCGTGTAAGATTTTGTTCTATCTTTATTTTTTTCCCCTAACTATCCACCTTTCCGGCATTCGAATGCTCGATACGTGAATACTATTAATGTATCAGTGTCGATTTCTAAAGGTCAAAAAGTTGGGTCATCACATTTGATATTAAAGCTTAGGTTGAGCGAACACTTAAGCCTGATTAGAGTAGAGCTCATCAGAGATAGGGTTAATAATACCCTTGGATGAGTAACTCGTTAGAGACAAGGGTTAGTGATACCCGTATTATACATATGACCGCATATTTGTTAGTAGACATAAAAATGTTTTGTGTTAATTAATCTGTTGAGTGATTTATGAATTCTAGTATGTGCATGAAGAGCTCCATGTAATCGATAAGGATCCCTAAATACTTGAATATGCCAAATTGACACACTGTTCTAAAAGGATTATATTTTATGTACAAAAAGAATATAGATATTTGTGTGATTTAGGAAATTTATGAGATGCATTCCCTTTGGAATAAGTCTTAATTTGTTTAGTGATAATCATAATGATATTCTAGGTATCAATCGAACGTTGGCTTAGGCGAACGGTATCATACACTTAGTTAATTATTCTCCTTGTGATCGAAGGATCAAGGCATGTTCAAATTCGAACTAGTTTGAATCAAGTTATTTGGATAAAAAGGTTTTAAGTCAAGAAATAAATGGTATAAAACTTCTAATGATATTTTGGTATGTTTCTTAGGGCATGATGGCTATTTATATTTTGGGTAATGAGTTTTCGCTAAGTCCAAAGTAAGCATAAAGATCACATGTGGAAAGAGAAGCGGAAGAAAATTTAAAACTAGGATCTTGTGCTGGCATCTACTATTAGAGATGCGATAAGGAAGGGCATTATGCTGTTCAATGTAAGGATAGGAACGTAAAGAAAACGAAGAAAGAAAAATCTTAAGTATGATATATTTTGTTTCAAGTGTAAAAGGTAAGGACATTTTCTACATTAGTACCCTAAAACAAAGAAGAAACCTAAAATTCGGTCAGGAAGAGAAAAGGGTTGCTACCGTTGCAAAGGACTAGGACATATAGCCATAAAGTTTCCCAAATGAACTTGCAATTGGTGCCATGAAGTGAGACATTTATGGAAGGATTGTCCAAAGCAAAAGATAGGTTTGGTTGACATTGGTGATAAGGAAAAAGCACCCTCTACCTTGGGAAAGGCACAAGAATAGTACGTATATTAGCTTTTGTATCTATATATATGATGGTAGTGTATAATAGGCTATATTCCCTAAGAGTTATCCCTTAAAGTTTGTGATACAGGCTAGCGTTAGGAGTGGGTGTATAAATATGATGTTAATTAATAAATCTCTTTTTGTATTATTATCTCCATGCATTTCTCCTATCTTATATCAGATCAGTTGTAACATCCCATTAAATGAACCATAAATAAATAAAGTAAATTAAATTAAATATGATAAGGGTTGGACATGAGAATTTTATAAAATTGGAATTTGACCACGTAAGTTATTCTACTGTGTTCATGGCGAAATTCTGATTAATTTCATATATAATATGTTGAAAACAAAGCTCAAACAAAGAAGTTATGAGCATATGAAGTTCTTAGATTTAAATTGATTTAATTTGAATTAAAATTCATATAAGAAATCAAATTTAGGATTTAAATTTCAAAAATTAGCTTAGGGCTAAGTAAATGAGTAATTAAGGCTTAACATTAAAAAGCTAATTGGGGAATATAATAATCCAATAATGGAAAGTAAAATAAACGCCCCTGAATAAGATAATGGTCGACCTGAATAGGTCAATCGGTCGACCGTAGCGGTAACCCGCTTGGCAACAAAATTTGGCAGTGGCGGCTAGGGTTTTGTGCTATGTTCTATTTGGTTGTGCACTCCAGATTTACCCATTTCCCACCTACTTCCATCCTACGATCCAAGTGTCTTTCAACACTTATAAATAGGACCCTATCCTCTCCACTTTTATTCATATTATTTTAGGGAATACGACGAAATTCTACCATTGCTATCTCCCTAATAAGATTCATAAAATCCATAGAAAATTCAGATAAGGGTTCAAATTATTACTTCCTCATATCTATTCTTATCCAATTGTTCTAAATCTAATAAATATATATACACATCTTCCCTATTGTTTGTGTGTGCGTGTATATCAACAGAGAGAGATTTTGGAAGAGATCGGAAGGCTGCAAATCCATTTGAATAAAACTAAGGATAATCTATGAGTAGAAATCTTAGTATTTATTTTCAGTGACTGTTTAGTGTATTTCTTTTGGATTTGAATATGCCTTAGGGATTTTGGGATTTCGAAAATATGATAGATAAAATCCCTCAAAATTCCTTTTTATTTCGAAATGTCAATTCTAAGTTGAGATTCTCAATTCTTTACATTAATTTGGTGGAATTTGTTTCGTTTATGCAATATTTGATAATTTCATAGTCTATTCCACTTCTCCTTCTTCTTTGGGTTAAATTGTGATTCTTTAATATAATAAGGGTTTTAGATTATGAATTATTCATAGTTTACACCGCTTATTCTTATTTATTTCTTTGTAAACAAGGAGTTGAATAGAATATGGGGTTTCGAATGTAATTCTTATTGTTTAAGATATTTCATTGAATTGGTGTAATAAATTAAGTTTCTATTATATTTACAAGTTTGTTATTGCATTTTTGATTATGAATATTTAGTTCATGTTTTGGACATTTGAATTCCCTGAAATTTTGGGAAATTGAAGAAAAAGGACTTCTAATAATAAATGGGCTAGAGAATTGACATTAAACGCTAGTTTAGGGTGTAAAATCCATGCGTTTAGAAATTATTAACCGTGGATATTTGTTTATTTCTATCTATGTAATTAACGTATTACTATTGCATATACGTCGTAGTTTATTAGACATTTATTTATATTTATTTCCCCGTTAGGAAGGTAATTGATTTTGAGATGAAAATAAAAGGAAGCTCTTATATAGCCTAATTATTATTTTAAGGTGTAATAAAGAAGATTCCTTAAGGCCTTATTTATGAAACGTTGAGATGTGTATGTGTGTACAGAGTAATTAATTCATGGCTAAGTCATAGGGATGCTAGGTCAATAGAGTTGCTGGCAGAAGTCTGCCCTTCACTTTGAGGCTACCAGCAGTTGTGTATACTTTATTACTGTGAGATATCCTTATGATAAGTACTTGTAATAACGTGAAGTTGGTTGCAAATCCAGTAGGGGATATATGCCCAACTAATCTAGCTACTAGTTCTTATGAATAGTGGACTAATGTGAGATGTCAATATAGGTATGGGCAATAAAACGAAGGGTCAGTTTCGGGGTTTGATGTATTAAGTGGTTGGACCAGCTTTTTTCCCAAATTAAGTATTAAATGGATAAGGAGTTATGCTAGGTGGTATCTTTGCAGGGGTCCGCTTCTGGAAATAGGCCTTAAATGACGAGATCTACCTATTTTCCAGTTGAAAGTATTAAGTGGCTTATGAGATTCCATATGATATCAGCAAGATAATACCGTTGAGGAGCAAGCTTCTGGAATTAGGCCTTAGAAGATGGGGTCTGCCTTTTTTCCACCGGAAAGTATTAAGTGGCTTGGGTACCGTCTCCTACGTTATTAGCTATTTATAATGTATGATTGGGATACGGGATATACTTCTGGAACGGAAGGTATTAAGTGGTTGGACCCGCCTCCTTTCATTATAAAGAAGTATTAAGTGGTTTTAATGATTTTATGTTCGTAGATATATTCTTATTTTGAAATATACCACCCAAATACTTAAAAGGAAAGACTCAAGGTTTTTATTCACTAAACACTTGTTCTTACTCCCTCCTCATTACAACACGGGTGGAGGATGGAGTGATAATGATGACGATGCTTAAAGGTGAAAAAGTTTGACAAGTGTCAGTATTTATTATTATTTGCTTTCATGTATACCTATGGATTTAAACAATTGTTGCAACAGATATTATATTATGGTTTTTATGTGATTTTGTGTTATGACATTTTTATGGTTTTGAAATAAATGGGGACACTTTATTTTTATATTTTGTTTCATCCGCTATGAGTTCTAAAAGTTTAGTTATGACTCTATAATGTTATTTCTTTTTACTACCAACGGCTTGCCTTGGAATGGATCAAAGTTTCGATGGGCCTTTTCTAGATGAAAATTTAGGCATGTTCTGGGGTGGGTTGTTACATCAATTTATAAAGACATTTGAAATTAAAAGTTTAAAAGAATATTATAAAGAAATGGCATTATAAAAGTGTTTAAACCAAAAGATAAAAGTTTTATGAAATGTTTTCATAAAGAATTTGGAAAGCTACTAAGTGCGTAAGTTGTACGTAGATCATTTCATCACACAATTTTGATATAAGATTCAAGTACGGAACTTTGAGGTATTTACACCAGTCCGAAAAGGGATTTGTCACTCAATTCTTAATGGCGAACATTGATGAGGGTTTATGGTTAGGTACTTGCATTTTCTATCATAGTTGAGAGCTATGTAAGGAAAATGAAGGTTTTTGATCAAAAAGCCTGATCAGATTCCGCACTAGAGAACCAAGGGATCGATATTAGTTTAGAAGTAAAGTTGTGTATTCAAATAAGAGATCGAACTAAATATTGCATATGAATGATCTGTATGTATCATACAGAATTGAGTTTAAATACATGTTTTGGGTTTTAGGTTGTAATTTCGAGGATGAAATTCTTTTAAGAGGGGAGTATGCAACAACCCGTAATTTTATCACTTTGAATTGAAAATTTTAATTAATTTTAAATATTCAAATATAGAATTATTAAACATAAATAATCACGTTTTATGTGATAAATAATAATGGTGGTCTTGTTTTGGAAAAATACTTATAAAAATATATTCATTGGAAAAATATCAAAAAAATGACGAAAATTTGTTTTATCGATAAGCAGCTTTTGCAGTCAGAAGTCATGAACGATTTTTTTACATACACTTATTTAACTCTTTAAACAAAAATAAGAAATAAAAATACTTTTCATTTTTGGAAATAAAATAGTTATGATGTCAACATTTTCCAAAATGAGCATCTAAGGAAAGTTTTTGAATTTTTAGGATTTAAATATTCAAATAGTTATTTTAAATGATAAATAATTAATTTTAATTATTGTATAATGATAATAATTGATTTATAATAATTTTATAAATATTTATACTTGTTTTATAAAGATATATAAAATTCGTGAATTTTGGCTGATCGACGCCATATTTTTATAAATGGATTTTAATATTATTTAATATGGTTTTATAGATTAAATAATATTTTTAATTATTTAGAGGTAATAAGAAATTTATTTTTAAGTTTTTTTTACATAAATAAATAGTTTGATCAAAATCTGAAAATATGACCGAAATTCGGATCCCGGATTCATAACGGTTTAACGAATAAAAGTTGCATCGAATCATTGCAACTTAGTTTTCCAAAAATAACATATAGACACCTATGTACATGAACATGTATACACATACATTAACATATATAATTCCCATTCATATTTTCAATTTTACTTAAGGAAAATAAATAAAAGTCTAAATATTTTCCTAAGCAAATCAAAACAAAACTCGCCATCACATTACAAGCCAAGAACGCATGGGATGGCACATGGGTAAGTGGTGGGTTTCGACATGTATAGGGAGTGGGGTTGCACGTAGGTGAGGTGATGAGGTTTTGGAGTTTAGTGTGAAAATTTGGCTATTAATAAGGAGGCATACCTCTCACATGTTTTCACATCAAAACTACTCTTCCTTCTTCTTGAGCTCCTTAATGCTCTTTAATGGCTTCTTATCATAGGAAATTATGGTAAAGTTATGCTAAAAATATTGCGAGTAGAAGAGAAAAATATATACAAGTATATGATATCAATCTACCTCGAAAGTAAGTAAAAACTCTACCTCTTCTCCTCTTATATATTCGGCCATCACCACTTCACCCCGTAGGCCGAGCTCATCCCTTCATCCAAACATAGGTCGAACTTCCCTAGAGAAAGGAAGGGGATCCAGGAGCTTCTGAGCAAAGAAAAGAGAAGGAAGTGTTGTGGGAGTGCCAACAGAATCAATTCAGGAAGCTTTGGAAAAAGTTTAGTGGAGTGAAAATCGATAGTAAGTACTTGACTTACGTACAGCTTAAAATGTTTAGAAAATAATGATATGCATGATTAGTTAGCAAATTATTATGCTTGGATGATTAATATGTTAGAATATTAGTTGATTAAATAGTTGATAGCTTGATTGTGAGAAATTTAACAAATAATGAGAAAAACATCTTTATCAAAATAGAAGTGGCCAATTAAATGACCATATTTAGTTCATGGATAATAAATCCATAATAATATGTGTATGGAGTTTATTATGCCTCTATATGGTTTTCAATTTAATAAGAAAATTTATTTGGAAAGTTTAAAGTAGAAAAGATATTACTTTGAAATTTATATAAAAAGCCGAGTTTTGATTTACTTTGGAATAATAAATTACAATGTTTGATTTCAAAAATGAGAATTTGAAAAGTTGAAATTCCATATAGGATATCATATGAGAATTTTATAAATGGGTTTTCAAATAAAAAAGATAGTAAATTGAATATCTTAACATTATAATATTATAATATGGAATAAAAATGAATATGAGATTTAATATGAAAATTATTGTCCAAAAATAGTTTAAATGGTCTAAAATGATTTATTATGCTTTAAAATAGTTTAAAAGTGTTTCAGACAATTTTCATAAAATTTGACTAAATTGGAAAACATAAGCCATCGCGTTTCGACGGTTCGCGATTTCGTGGTGCGAGGAGTTAGATGAATGTGTAGGGTGGATTATAAGTCAACATTCTTTGAAATAAGAATGTTTCGGACCCTTGGGGTTTTAGTTTTAAACGAAAAAGAAAAATCAAGATTTCATTTAGTAGTGTTTGAGGTATGTTCAAATCAAGTTTTCAAAAACATCGCGTTTTGGCAGTTCGGAAACCAAAGTGGTAAATTCGTTAAAAATGGACATTTATAATCTTTAAAAATATGAAATAAAATCGATAAATATGTTAAAATGTTTTAAAAGTGATTTAAGTTAGAAAATAGACTTACACGAAATGGAAAGAGTGGTTTGATAAGAGAAGCTTTAAAAACACCATTCGTAGCAGTTTTTGCGACGGTTTTAGTAACTTTTGAAAAAAAGGGTTTTAGCTTAATTATTCTTCCCCGATCTTTTTAATAATCTCTTCAAATGAATAATTAAGCACTTTGAAGGTGATTTGGAAGTTATACAATTATTTTAAAGGAGTTTAAAATAACTGGTTAAAAGGAAATTGTGTATAAAATTTGGGTTTTTCTTTTCAAATCTTTTGTGAAAGTTTTTCAAATAATTAATCAAGTATTCTAAAGGCAATTAAGAAGTGTGAAAAATATTAAGATTAGATTCGATCAAATAATTTAACCGTCTTATGGGTGGCAGAGAGACGGTCTGTAGGCTTGAGTTTGAAAAATTAGTTTCCTGCTCTTCCTAGCTATGCGGACTGGTCTAACAGTGGGGATAGCTAATTTGATTTACTCAGGCCGTATCTCCCTAAAATAAGAAAAAAAGAGATTTGAGGTTTTCCAAAGGATAAACAACATTTTAAAATAATAAAGATTTTGGAAGCATAGAAAACATTCTAGGTAAATATTGTGTTAAATTCCGATAAGGGGACTTGTACTAACCGTGTGTATTTAAAAGGTGATTTCACCGTTATTCGACGAATAGGATGGGTTGAATTTGGAAATTAGTACAGAGTATAATTAGTCTAATTTCTATGGATCTCTTTTTACTCAATACTAATTGATTTGACTTTATAATAAATAATGTCTTAAATAACATTATTTTTGACCCATTAAAGATATTTTTTAAAATTTGAAATATTCATTAAGATTTGAATTACACTAATTATAGAATATGGAAATATTTTTCCAAGGTAGTTAAAGAAAAATGATTCGGTGCTTCCAAAGATGAAAGGAGTTTTAATTTACCAAAGGATTTGATAAAAGAGACTTAATGATCCCATATACTCTTGAAAAGATAAAGGAATAATTTAAAAGAATACATCTATGAAAGATATTTGATTTGATAAAAAAGGAAAACTGATTCGATGTTATGTGATAATCACCATTATACTTGAAATCTTTTTATCATTGATTGGTTCAAAGAGACCGAGATCGAATTTGGATAATTCCTATCTGAAAACCACTTCGAACCAACATATACGTTCGGAAGTGAAGACATGTTGAAGATTGTGATTTTTGAAGACAGAGATCTTTATAATGTAGGGAAGCCTGCCACCAACCTCTGGGGCAATTCCCATATTATATATATGGTTGCAGCAGTGCCTTCGTTTTGCTAGTCTTCGATTTGCAGGAACTACTTACTACTAATCCTAAGGGCGACTGCCAAACAGGATTGAGTAGAAGGAGTGCCTTCTTTTTGTCCGTCACCTAGACAATTTGTATGGATGAATGTCTGACAATGCATTTCTAAGACCACTTATATTCGTTTTTACACACGTACATTTGTTTGGTGATGTAAAAGGTAACCCCTCTTAATTTTACACCTTTTCCTGAGGCGTATGAACTCGAGGGTTGTATTTTTGTCGAAATCAGTAGTGTTTTGCTGGAAATGGCAATGTGGCATTCTAAGTGGAATTTGCTTTGTGAAAGAAAAGCATGGCTTTGTGCAAAATAGAGCATGGTCTTATGAACCTCACATCCTATAAATGATACGGGTAATTATGTGGTCTGTAGGACATATTTTGGGCTATCGTTTTATTATGGATAGTGAGTCCAGTATCTGGACCATTAATGTTTAAATGGACAGCTATTGTAGGTTCGATTAAGATAGAGCAAAGCCATCGAAATACGTTGTTCCATGGTATTGTAACAACGTAGTATGGAGGCTTACTGGGAACAAGTAAATAGTCACCAAGGACCAGGATTGTTATGTGTGGATTCCACATCGGAGGAAATGGCCAGTAGTTCCCTATCATGTTGGAAATCCAATTCTAATACGAGCTTTACGGTTTTGGTTGTATTCCTAAAATAGCTATAATGCTTTACAAATATTTCAGCCCCCATTTGGTATCATATACAGTGTTTGACATCCTCCAGGTATTGATACCTACTTTGCATATATATTTATTTGAAAAGTGTTTTCAAACCAATGTCATTAATGATAATATCAAATTGTTTAAGTATAAAGTATTTTGGTTATCATAAGGTAAAAACCTATCCGTATTTATAGGTGGCGTTGTCTTACGAGATACCCTTTCTTTTCAAAAAGGTTTTTTACACCGATCTTATCTATGACTCCATCATATGATTCTGGTTCAAGTTTCCCATGCTCATTTACGTAGCCTGGTTTTTTAATACTCGGGTCAGATTCGAGTAGTTTCAGGTTTAGCTGAAGACGCTTGGGGTTTCCAATGGAGAGCTGAAGATCTTTATCAATGTATGAATTTAGGTTATATTCTTATTGCATTAGTTTTATTGTTTTGGTTTTTGAGCAATTGTAAGGAAAGAGATTTATAACTGTCCAAGATGAGCTTAGGTTAGACTCTGATATATGTATTTCAAATTTTTCATTGTATGGATTATTGATATCATAAATTATTCCATTCATGTGAGATTTTGTTATGTCTTTATTTTCTTTCTCCTCTAACTATCTGCCTTTTCGGTACTTGGATGCTCGGCATGTAAATACCGTGGTTATACTAGTGTTGATTTCTAAAGGTCGAAAAGGTAGGTCATCACACATTGGCATGGTCGGAGATGAATGAGGTTTTGGGAGTAGACAAAGGATGTATTTGGAGTATTATTAGGCATAGAATCTATGGAGGTTTCATTATTGTGTATAGGATTCAAGGAAAGAGGCAGGATGGTTTTGAGTGTGATACATCAATAATGTGCATAATAGTGGGGATGGTAAGAGTTGGATTATGATAGTTGGTGGGACTGGCAGGAGGTAAAATGGTGTTAGATCAATCTTCAGACTTAAGGATATGGGAGAAGCAATTGGAAATAGTAATGATTTGTTAGGATTGGGTATAATGTAGAGATGAGCTTAGAGATTTCTCCGATATGATGTGCATGTGTGCCTAAAGGATTGTGTAGGATCAGTTGTAGTGATAATGGTTTGTGTGAGTTGAGCGTTGATTTTATCTTGGGTTGCTTTGTCAATGTCATGTGTATCAGCTGAACCTATAGTATCGAGCATTTGCATAAATTGGTCTATCCTTTAAGCATTTCAGATGGGTGCTTGCCCAGTATAGAGTTAGATGGCCCGACCATGTTCAAGCCCTTTGCGACATGTACATTCAAATAATCTCCATTCCTAGCATTTTCATTACTAGTCGTTTCATTCAAACCAACTATTTTCTTTGTTTCCTATTTCTTTTTGTAATATTTCTTGTGTACATGAACCTCATTACTGATAAACTGTTTCTTCAAAGACTCTTCATTTCCGGAGACCAAAACATCATTCTTATTCCAAACAAAATCATTCTCATTTATGCCCTAAATAGACATATCTCAAAACACTTTCAAAATGTGCATATCATGGGCTTCCAGTCATACTCAATCCCAACAATAGAATCATCGTCTCCATACAGAATAAAGTTAGGCAGTTCTCTTTTAGGATTTATTTTCACTAAGCATTTAGCATACTCAAATCTACTTAACTTCTCAGTGGTCATTAAAGCATATTAGTTTGCTAACATGATAAGCCGGCCAATTTATTCCGGTTAGAGTCCATGTAATTAATAGGATGTCGTACAAATGTATCCATATAGGAATAGTTTGAACAGCTGAGTGAATGTGTTGAAATCTGGCTGTCATGATAATATGATGAACACCTTTCCTTTAGTAAACATTGGATTTGATTTTAGGGTTTTATTCCTATTTCCATTGCAAGAAAACTCAAATTAGAAGTTATTTCCATTTGATTTAACTTTGTAATTACCTTTCAGCTTCCATGCTCTTCGTAGGTGTTTTCGAACAACAGAGTAAGATATGTTTCCATCATTAAAGAAACCTACGAGGTGTTCCTTCCAATAGTTGATCCCTGCGGTCATTATTTAGTCAGAAACTTACGAGGCACCTGCTTTGTAATCTAGTTCATAGTCAATGTGAATGAAACATCCAGCATTTTTTATTTTGGAATGTTACATGATGCCTTGACCCAGCTAACTAGGGTTGATTACGAAGGACAGGCTCGACTGTGGATGGGAAGGATGGTCATGATAAAACATCCACCTGACCAAAATATAATGTCTGAACAGCTGTATCCATCCAAGGGTAAATAGGGTCGACAGATAGACAATGCAGGATGTCCGAATTATGGGATTTAGTTTGGATGAAATAGGGATCGGCTTGAACAATTGGTCAAATTGGGTGAGATATGGAGGGATCGGTATGCAGTTAACATGGAGGCAGGGTTGGCAAAATTACTCGATAAGGCGGTAAGTTTGGATGGTAATATGTAGGGATCGACATTATGAGTTTGGATCGGCATAATGTGTTTGGAGGTTGTGGATCAGCATAGCAGAAGGAAACAATTAAGGTCGGCATAGAGTGTTTAGAGGGAATGGATCGGCATCAGCGTGGTGGTGTGACTTATCGAGGGGTCGGTAGGGCATGACTTGTGAAGGATGGATCGACATAGTGAGACATTGAGAATATGGATCGATATTACCTTGACCGGGTTAAGGTTAGAAGTAAACGTAATGAGAACTAAAGATTTACAAGTCGTAACACTATGATATTTGGAGAAACATCATTATAGACAATAAGGAAGCTACCACAGGAGTCACTAGCCCAAACTCAAATCATGGAGGATCGTTACCGATCCCTATCTATTTAGGGTCGGCCTAGCTCTCCCTATGATAGGCCCATATGGTTGAGGGGGTCCAGATGTCGAAGTTTTAGTCAGATTGGAGGCAGCCTTCATTTATAAATAGAGGCACAGAGGGCCATTTTGAAGTACTTTTAGGTTGCAAGTAAAACTCTACCATTATTATAACTAACTTCCTTTATTCTTTTCTGATCTCTTGCAATTTCTTACTGATTGTAATTGTAATCAAATGGATTGTGAAGCAATAAAGAGAGTATTCAAAGTAGACGTAGGTAATCAATGCCGAACCACTATAAATCTTGTTCTCTTTGCTTTCTGTTGCATTTTTCTTAATATTCAGTACAATTCCTTTGTTTCCATTTGATTTCTTTATTTATTACATTACTTAAATCTATTCTCGGGTGTTTGTGGCCAATTTGGTTGCAAACATTTTGGTGCTTTCATTGAGAGACACAATTCTCAGGCTATTAGGATCGCCATTGTTGCTACTGGATTGAAGAAATCCCCGGAAGGAGATCCCAATTCATCCTCAGAAGCTTGTAGATACTATTCAAATTTCCCAAGATCTAACCAAAGGAATCCAGAATGGTAAAGCGTACCAGATCTACTTCCTACAATGTTGGTGCCAACGAAACTACCGTTGTCCAACAAAGGGGCCCAAGCAACCAATCTACTAATGTGAATGTGTAGCCTGCTGCAGTTTGGAACCCCGCTGATTCCATTACCCGAGCCGAATTAATTGACTTGATGAGGGAGTTGATGGAAATTCATAGGCAACTAAACGATCAAATTTAGGCTCATGCCAGCCTGATGAACTAGATTGCTCAACAGCAGCGCCAAAGCGCCGGAGGGGTCTCGCTTCGTACTCGACGTCAGATAGTTCGATTTCTTTAGACGAACATCACAGGCAAAAGGCACCGTAGAGTTGAAGCAGCACGAGTAGGAACATCACAGCAGCACTTGGAAGACCACCATAGCCTGCCAAGCCGAGTCAGTGCCGACCCCTCTCTAGGGTCAGTACCGATCCCTTAACTAAGGGGATGGCTCCTCAACTGCAGTTCGAGGGTCATACTCTACTTGGATCCAGGAACTTGGATGTTGGAGCACGCTTGGATGCTGACCAACTACCTCTCCAGAATGATAATGAAGTGATTGTTTAGAATTTACGTCAGGAGGATGGTAGGCCAAGGAGGTGTGAAATAGCCTGGAGATACCAACCGAAACATTCATGCGAGATAGAGCATGGTCGTCAATTGGCGCCACATATCCAAACACCAGATTTATCCGCAATGGTCAGATAGCTAATGAAGGAAAACAGGGCTTGACAAACGACAACTGGGGAATTTATAGGAGTCACACCCCATTTACCGACAGTATTTTCCATATGGAGTATCCCAGAAGGTTTAACATGCCTGCTTATAAAGGAAAAAGTGACCCCATGCAACACATCATGAGGTACGAATGGTTGATGGACTCGGCAAGAGCGAATGATGCTACCAAGTGCAGATGCTTCCCTATAACCCTTTCTGGGATCGCTACGATGTGGTTCACAAGACTTCTCCCGTGATCAATCTCGAGATTTGATGAGCTAGCAACGAGATTTTTGGAGCACTTCAGGATTCACGCTACTCACCCCAAAGATGTGATGTCATTGTCCAGTGTAATCTAGGCTCCGGGGAATCATAGAAGGACTACTTGTAGAGGTTTCACGTTGCTGCCACTGAAGTTAGTAACCCTAATGACCATGCAATACATATGGTTGTGACAAGAGGGGTTGACCTCGAATCCGAGTTCGGTGATTGGCTAGCTAGAAAAACATCGGCCACGCTAGAGTTCTTCTTCTCTAAGGCGGCCCAATTCATGAGAAAGGAAGAGGCCAGTTTGTCTAAAAAAGCAATGCTATGGGGCCAAGTGGAGAAGTGGTACAGGGCAACATCACAGTAAAGCAGTCTCCCGAGAGCTCTAGGAAGGTTCAGGTTAATGTTCAAAACAAGCCGAGTTAACAAAAAAGGAGTGGAGAAGGGAATCGTGACCGAAAAAAGGAGCCCGAAAAGTGGCAGTCCAAGTTTATTTCATATGACAACTATACACCTTTGAATGCATCCCTGGAGAACATCTATCTGTCCACCTGTAATACTTTCCAATATAGGAAGCTGCATCCAAAAGAATTAACTGAGGCACAAAAGCAAACTGGGAAGTACTGTCGGTTTCATGAATGTTATGGGCACAATACGGATGAGTGTAGGCATATCCATGATGCCATTGAGAAATTGATTCAGGAGAAAAAGTTGTAGCCGTTTGTAAAGAACTCATAGGATGCGGACAATGGACGTCTGACCCCAATCAAGAGCAAGCTCCACGGAGGGCTGAGGAGCCTGCACGGACCGGTAAAAGGTTGGTAATAAATATGATATATAGTGGACCGCATCTTGCAGACAAAAGTTGGTAGGAAATTGAGCTTTATGCTAGTTCAATGAGACATGTGGACTTTGAATGTTGTTCGAATATGGAGGATGGAACTTCTGCCAAGCAACAACGTACAATGATGGATGATATAGTATTCAGAAGCAGAGATGCCCATAGAGTATAGGCCTCTACTATTGATCCGATGGTTATCTTCACCATGATTGGCCCCGCTCTGGTAAGAAGAAATTTAATTGATTGAAGAAGCTCTATGAAAATTATCTTTAATAAGGCATATGATCAAATGAGGATAGAGGCTAAGGACTTGAAACCATAAAAAGCTTGTATACACGGTTTTAATAGTGTGGCTACCGAGTTAGTTGGTTATGTAGAATTGCTAATCGAATTAGGGGGAGGTGAACGTTGGAGGGTGCGGATCCTATCGTTCATTGTTTTGGATGTTGATTCACCATGCAATGTTTTCCTGGGGCGTTCGACCTAGTCTAAATTTCAGGCAGCTCTAGGCCCATGGTGTTTGACGTTGAAATTTTCGACAAATAATGGAGTAGGTGTTGTGCATGGCAATCAAGCAACTAGCCATGCCTGTTATGTAGCTGAGTTAAGAGAGGCTCAGTGGAAATAGAAAGGGAAGGGTGTGGACAAGTCTGTCAGCATCAAAGTCACTGGAGATTGAAAAATAGCGCCTAAGCCTTGGCATGGGCACCACAGTCGGTTTTATAGAGATACAGATCTGAGAGACGATGAGGAGGAGGCCAAGGAGACTAAGGCTACGCCGGTTGAGCTGATGATTGATATCACAGTCAGCTATGATGACCTGTCGTAGGTGATGAAGATTGGATCGCAACTCAACCCATCAAAGATGAGAGAACTTACTGATTTCCTCCGGGAAAATCTGGATGTATTCGCTTGGACTCATTCTGACATGTATGGGATCTCGCTTGCCATTGCGAGCCATGCATTAAACATTGATCCAATGCATGTTCCAAGCAAACAAAAAGACAAGGCATGGATCTAGAGAGATCTATTACTCTTAAAGAGGAGGTGGATAAAATTAAAGCTAGCAGGTTTATTCACGACGCCCTCTATCCCAAATGTATATCTAACCCAGTGCTGGTGAAGAAGGAAAATGGAGAATGTGTGTTGACTTTTCGGGCTTGAATAAGGCATTCCCTAAGGATAGTTTTCCTCTACCTAGAATTGATCAGCTAGTTTATTCAACTGTGGCTGCGTACTCGGGGTACAACCAAATCTCGATGCACATCCCAGATCAGGAGCACACCAATTTTATCACGGACGTTGGATTATATTGTTATGTAGTAATGTCCTTCGGATTAAAGAACCCAGGAGCGACCTTTTAATGTTTGGTTAACCGAATTTTTAAAGATCAGCTTGGAGGATGATGGAAGTCTATATGCATGATATGCTCGTGAAGCCACGTCGATCAAACGACCATATTCGAGACTTAGCGGAGATGTTAGATATCCTTCGATTTTATGGCATGGAAATTAACCCTATGAAGTGCCTATTCGATGTTGCATCAAGGAAGTTCCTGGGTCAATGCATGAGGAATTGAAGTGAATCTGGAAAATATTCTACTATTTGGGATATACAAGCACCCAGAATTATTAAGCAAGTGCAGATTTTGAACGAGAAGGTCGCTGCTCTGAGTCGGTTCATCTCCAGAGCGACCGATAAATGCATTCCTTTCTTCGATTTGATAAGAAGAGGAAAGAGAAATTTCGAGTGGACGCAAGATTGTGAAGGAACATTTCAAGCTTTGGTGAGTCATTTGGAGAGACCCCTTATTTTGTCAAAGCCGGTAGATCATAAGAAGTTGTACATTTACTTAGCTGTATCGCTACATGCCATAAGTGTTGATTCATGAGGAGAACTGGATTCAGAGAGCGGTGTACTACATCGGTAAACGATTAACAGGGGTAGAAAGAAACTACCTGAAGATAGAGATATTGGCATACTGCTTGGTGATCGCATTGTGCAAACTTCACCCGTACGTCCAGGCACATCAAATCAACGTCTATGCCGACCAGCCTAGGCGATAGGTCCTACAACGACCTGAGATGTCTAAAAGGCTGCTCAAGTGGAACATTGAGCTCGGCATGTTCAACATTATATATCTGCCTCGAAGAGCTATCCAAGGACAAGCATTGGCAGACTTCATAGCTATGTTTACCATACAAGACGAGCCCCCAGAGAATGGTGTAATCCCTACCATACGATGGAAGTTATATACCGATAGAGCATCCAATGATCATTGTTCCATAGCGGGCATTATTCTTGTAACCCCTGAGAGCTGACCAATTTGCTATGCTTTAAAGCTTAATTTCCCAGCTACGAACAATGAAGCCGAGTACGAGGCATTAATCACTGGGCTTAAACTTGCTAGAGAACTAGGGGTGAAGTCTCTTTAAACCTTTTGCGACTCGCAACTGGTGGTGTACCGGGTTAGAGGGGACTACTAGGTGAAGGGGCAATGACTTGCCTCATATCTTACTCAAGTTCAGGAGTTGTTGGCAGATATCAAATAATATGACATTTCGCATATCCTACTTGAGCAGAATGGAGAAGCTGACTCGTTGGAAAAGTTCGTGAGTACTGGTGATGCACAATAGATTGGCTTGGTTCCAGTTGAGATACTACATGCCCTGAGTATAAATATGATGGAATTTTATCAAGTACTGGAGACGAAACCCAAAAAGGAATCATGGATGACTCCATTTAAAGGATACCTATTGCATGGAATCTTTTCTGAGAAGAGAACGAAAAGCGACAATTTCTTCGTAAAGCTTCATGTTATATTAAGCAAGAAGGAACTATGTATAGAAAGGGGTTCTCTATTCCCTTACTTCGACGTATCGCTCATGACAAGATAAAGCGTGTCTTGAAAGAAGTCCATGAGGGAGAATGCGGCAATCACACTTGGGTGCAAACGCTAGCAATAAAGATAATCTGTTGTTGATACTAATGGACAACTATGAACTAGGATGCTACTGGTTATGTAAGACGATGCTACAGATGCCAGATATATGCAAAAGTCCCAAGAGCACTGCCGGTAGAGATCATGCAAATGGTTAGTCCATAGTCGTTCACTATGTGAGGAATTGATATCATCGGCTCTTTTTCAATTCCCAAAGGTGGCGCGAAATATGCTATTTTCGTAGTTGACTACTTCACCAGATAGGCCAAAGCGGAGCCGTTGGCAACAATCACAATCAAGAAAGTTATCAACTTCTTTGTTTGAAACATTGTATGTCATTTTGGTCTTCTGTGAACTATTGTGACTGATAATGGGACTTAATTTGATAGTGTTGAGTTTAAGGAGTTTTGCCGGAGATATCACATTGAAAAGAGATTTGTGGCAGTCGCTCACCCTCGGGCAAATGGACAAGTTGAAGTTGTAAACAAGATTATAAAGTCAATCCTGAAAAAGCGTTTGCAAGGCTAAAGGCAAGTGGATGGATGAAATCCCTACGGCGCTTTGGGCCTACAGGACCACTCATAAGTCTGCGATTGGCCACACTCAATTCGCTTTTGCTTACGGAACTGAAGTAGTTATTCTAGTGGAAATTAAAGTCCCTTCTCATCGGGTAACTTACTATGACTCCAGAACGAACCAAAATCTTCTCTTGGAATCTCTGGACTTTATCGATGAGAAACGCGAGGAGGTCGATTTGAGAGCAGTTTCACACTGACATCGGATGGCCCGATATTATAACATGAAAGTTCGATAGAGAACTTTCAAAGTTGGCGATCTTGTCCTAAATGAGTTTTCCCGATCCCATTGCACGTGAGTCCGACATGGGAAGGACCATACGTCATTGAGCAGAGGCTTGGAGAAGGAACTTTCAAGCTAGCAACCGTTGATGGCGCGACACTCCCGAGAGCATGGAATAGCGAACATTTATGATGCTATTTCACCTGAACTATTTCTTTTGATTTCAGTACTGTTTACTTTCAACATTTTCTTTGATGTTTGATTTCTTTCAATGTGAAATAAGACGAGTTATTCGGTTCCTTTTCATATGACGAATAAAATCTTGAAGCTTCCTTTAAATGAGCCACTATTATTGCATTTATGCTAAGTATGCGATGAAACTGGTTGATATCAATATGTGCAATGTGTGAACAGGTTCACAAAGTTAAAAGTCGATATGTCATATCAATCCCCAATGAGATCGAATGAGGGGGATTTTTTAAGTTTGCTCGACTGGCGATTCCTACCGATGAACCAAAAAAGCAAAGCCCGCAATAAAAAATAGAGGTCGCTGATGGAAGGAGAACGGCCAAAAATCTCTATGTCCCTGACTGTGGACTAGAGTATTCTAAATCTTTGACTGCAGATTAGAGTATAAACGATATGACAAAATATCTCTATGTCCTTGACAGCGGACTAGTGTACTCTAAATCCCCAATTGCGGATTAGAGTATAAACGATTGGATAATAAATCTTTAAGTCCCTGATTGCGGACTAGAGTACTCTAAGTTCCTAACTACGGACTAGAGTATAAACGATTTAACAAAAATCTCTAAGTCCCTGACTACGGACTAGAGTACTCTAAGTCCCTGACTACGGACTAGAGTATAAACGTTTAATTAAAATCTCTAAGTCCATGACTATGGACTAGAGTACTCTAAGTTCCTGACTACGGACTAGAGTATAAACAATTTAACGAAAATCTCGAAGTCCCTGACTGCAGACTAGAGTATTCTAAGTCCCTAACTGTGGATTAAAGTATAAATGATTTGACTAAAATTTCTAAGTCCCTAACTGCGGACTAGAGTACTTTAAGACGTTGACTATGGACTAGAGTACAAAGATTTGATGAAAATCTCTAAGTCCCTAACTGTGGACTAGAGTACTCTAAGTTCCTGACCGCGGACTAGAGTATAAGCGATTTGATGAAAATCTCCAAGTCCCTGACAGTGGACTAAAAAATTCTAAGTCCTGGATTATGGATCAGGAAATTCTAAAGACCACAGGCTAACTTAAAATCCTAACGGGTGGACGTATGAGTTTTCAATTATTCTCTATCCAATAAATTCCAATCTTAAATCAACAGAAGATACTCGAGCGGTTAGCGAAAAATGCCACCGTTAGTTACAATTCTAGCTTGGTATTGCTTACGGCTTAAGATAGCACCTTCGAAGAGGCTTTGAGGTCGAGATAGTGGATTATTAATGAGACTTGTGAAAATTATAAGTACCTGAAATGGGAAGTAATTATTTTACTGCTGAAGTAATTATTCACACGATGTTTAATTACAAGACAAAAACTTTTATTCACTATTTCCAAAAATTCCTTGCAAATTATTCAAAAAGTTCGGGATCCACACCTGTGCACGTACTACCAGAAAAAAAACGCATGCCTAACTTATCTAGACTATGTACAATAACACAAAACGTTAATCATTTCTTCAATTTCTTCTCCTTCTTCATTTTTTTAGGATTTGTATCAATCAAGCGTTTTCTATGGGATCCCTTGCCACCCTTGGTAGAGATGCTCGATGAAGGAGGAGGAATTTCAACAAGAATCGTCCCGCCAGGTGGAATGACCTGCAAAGGTGTAGGTATAGGATCTTCGGCCATGACCTCAACGGGCTTCGTTTAAACTTCGTGCTTCGATCTCTCTTCTTCTTCGATCAGCTCCTTCATACTGCTCTTGGTAGTGTGCTCTGTGCTGCCCCTGATCACTATATCGTCCCACTCCTCGCCGAGAGATGGGTCCTCAAGCTTATCCTCCTCGAGCGCATCAATGACCCGAGCATCGGACTAAGTGATATGTACAACAGCTCCTCGGCCACTTTCCCTTGCTGCTTCATGGCAGCATCGCTCCTAGGAGCTTGCTCTAGACCAGGGTGGCCTACAAAAGTTAGTTAAAACACAAGCACTAGTCTATAGCCGTTATGTACCGAAAACAACTTTGTTAATTCAAAAGAGTTCAATATGGTACCAGCATCTGGTTGGCTCTCAGTTGTCATCGGAGTGCTCCCTTCAAGTATGGGAGACAACATGTGTGGGCCTAGTCCAGGCCTGTCCGGATCATAACCGATGTGCTACTCCGTGGGTAGAGAAGATGACGTCCCAGCCAATTGAGTAAGGAAAGGAACCTTGGGTTCAGTTCTAGAAAACCCTACGATATCTTCTCTTTCTTTAGCCGATGTGGAAGCTTGACAGAATTGAAGTTTCGTGGCAGCCAAGTCAGACGGCTCATTTTCTCGGAGCACTTCTCGCGCAAGTGCCTCTTCATCGAGCTCAGCCATTCCTAACTCTTCTTTCTTGATTTTTGTGATGATCTCCCAAGCTTCGGCAAGCGATTTGAGATAGCCTTTGCCTAGGAAGGTCAAGTCGTGGTGAAGGAGAACTTTTGCATTATATTCAACAATGAGCGGATCGAACAAGTTCTTAATCTCTTCCTTACCGGACTCGGTGGCAGCCTCAACTCGAGAGT
Organism: Allium cepa; assembly: GCA_030765085.1. Taxonomy (NCBI): domain Eukaryota; kingdom Viridiplantae; phylum Streptophyta; class Magnoliopsida; order Asparagales; family Amaryllidaceae; genus Allium; species Allium cepa. Next base: position 318,937,128 of record CM060937.1, read on the forward strand.
TGGCTTCTGTAAGCAACTCTTTTCTGCCCTCTTCGCGAGCTACTTCTTTCAAGACTTCGATCTAGGCGAGTTTCTCATCAAGCTTCATTTTTAAATTCCTTGTTTCAATAATCTCCTCGTAATATTTTTGCGACTTTTCCCCGCCTCAAGTTTTTCCTCCCTTTCTTTAAATAATAATTTTTCTAGCTCCTCAACATAGTGAGCTAAGACGTCTTTCTCCTTTTGTATGTGTTAATTCAAATGAATACACGAAAATATGAAGGAGGGAAAAGCTATCTCTATTATTCAGCCCACTATCACCTTTTATACAACGCAACCAGGCTGAGAGTATAAGGCCCAAACAAATCCAATAGTACATGATATGTACATACTCACACCACAACAGTACATGATATGTACATACTCACAACACAACACGGTATAAAACTGAAATAATACGTACATACAAATAAATTAACTAAATTATAAACTATCTACACAATACTCACAACACTCCCCCTCAAGTTGGAGCATACAAATTATTCATGCCCAACTTGTTGCATAAGAAATTGATTATATTTTCATGCAAAGCTTTGGTGAACAGGTCAGCCACCTGCTCCTCTGACTTCACATAACCGGTACAAACAAGTCCCTGTTGTATTTTCTCTCTAATGAAATGGCAATCCATTTCAATGTGTTTTGTTCTTTCATGGAAGACTGGATTAGATGCTATATGAAGAGCGGCCTGATTATCACACCATAATCTCATAGGCATATTACACTGCAATCCTATTTCCTTCATAAAATGCTTAATCCACATTAATTCACGAACTACGTTGGACATTGCCCTATACTCTGACTCAGCACTTAATCGAGATACCACACTTTGTTTCTTGCTTTTCCATGAGACCAGATTGCCACCAATCAACACACAAAAACCTAAAATAGATCTTCTATCTAATTTTGAAACAGCCTAATCAGCATCTGCAAATGCCTCAATTCTGCTATGTCCCTAGTTTGTGTATACTATACACTATCCAACAATACCCTTCAAGTAGCATAATATTTGCTTTAATGCATTCCAGTGATTAACAGTAGGTGAACCCATAAATTGACTAACCATACTGACTGAATAAGAAATTTCAGGTTTGTTGCAACCAAATAATTTAGCTTACCCACTAGTCTTCTGTATTTCTCAGGGTCTTCAAATAATTCTCCTTCTTTTGTAAAAGATGTATTAACTAACATGGGTGTATTACAAGGCTTAGCACCTAATTTTCCTGCTTCTTTCAACAGATCAAGAACATACTTCCTCTGTGACAAGCATATCCTATCTTTACTACTAAGAACTTCAATGCCCAAAAAATATTTCAACTCCCCCAAGTCTTTTGTATGAAACTGTGAATGAATAAATGCTTTGAGAGCAGAAATTCCTTTTTCATCATCACCAGTGATAATAATATCATCTATATATACTATTAACAAAATTAGTGTACCTTTTCACATTCCTGTAAAAGACTGAATGATCTACTTTGCTCTGTGCAAACCAAAATTTTCAATTGCCTAAATGAATTTACGAAACCATGCTCTCGGGCTTTGCTTCAGGCCATATAAACTCTTCTTCAATTTGCATACCTTTCCATGCTCACCTGAGCAATAAACCCAGTGGCTCCATATACACCTCCTAAGCAAGATCCCCATGAAGAAATGCATTTTTGATATCAAGTTGGTGTAATCTCCAGTTATGTTGTGCTGCCAAGGATATGAACACTCTTATTGAAGTCATCTTAGCTACTGGTGAGAACGTTTCAGAATAATCAATTCCATATGTTTGAGCATACCCTTTTGCAACCAAACGTGCTTTCAGTCTTTCAAGAGACCCATCTGAGTTCATTTTTACTGAAAATACTCATTTGCAGCCTATTGCCTTTTTATTCTCTGGTAATTGAACTAAATTCCATGTATCATTCTGATCCAATGCATTTATTTCCTCTAGCATAGCATCACATCATCCTTTCTTTGATAAGGCTTCTTCAACTGTCTTTGGAATGGAAATGGAATCCGGTGCAGAAATATAGGCATAAGATTTTGGGGTTATGTTATTATATGCTACAACAGATGAAATAGGGTAAGTACATTTCCTTTTTCCTTTACGCAGTGCAATAGGTAAATCAAGACTTGATACTGGTACATGAGAATCTTCTGGATCAGAAACAGGTAAAGGTGGAGTGCTAGTATTCAACTCCTCATTTCCATCATGATCACTATTCTGTGTGAATACATTAGGATATACCAGAAATTCGTTATCTTCTTCTGTTAACTATTCATCATGGGTCTCTTGAATTGGGGAAATTACTGATGATGAATAGAAAGGTTCATTTTCAACAAAGTTAACATCAATTGATACAATATACTTGTGAAGACTGGGACAAAAACACATATCCTTTTTGAAGTCTTAAATAACCAACAAATATACACTTCAATGACTTTGGATCTAATTTTGTTAATTATGGATTGACATCTCTAACAAAAAAAGTACATCTAAAGACCCTCATTTTCACTGGATAAATTGGCTTATTTGGACATAGAACTTGATAAGGTATTTCATAATCCAAGACAGTTGACGGCATTCTATTAATCAAAAAACATGAAGTACTTACTGCCTCTGCCCAGAAGCTTTTTGGAACATTCATTTGAGAAAGAAGAGCTCTAGCAGTTTCCAATAAGTGTCTGTTTTTTCTCTTAGCTACCTCATTTTGTGCTGCTGTGTCTACACATGAGGTTTCATGAATGATGCCATGTTGTGCCATGTATGAATTAAACTGATTGCTTGTATATTCCTTTGCATTGCCACTCCTCAAGATTTTGATTGATGTATTAAATTGATTCTGTATTTCAACACAGAAAGTACAAAATATAGAAAACAACTCCGATCTATTCTTCATTAAAAACAACCAATTTACACATGAGTAATCATCAACAAATGTAACAAAATATCTATACCCTTGCTTAGACATAACTACCGATGGACCCCAAATATCAGAGTGTACAACTTCAAAAAATGAACTAGATCTTTCATTAACTCTAGGATATACACTAACACGATGATGCTTTACATTTTGGCAAGACTCACATTGCAGTGTAGATAAAGAGCTAAATTGTGGTCATAGTTTCTTGAACAGAGACAATGAGGGATAGCCTAGCTGACAATGTATTTGAAATGCAAAATAAGTTATACTTGAGCAGCTTATAGATGTGGATGGCACGGCATTAAGCACATATAAACCTCCACATTCTTCACCACTACCAATAATCTGTCTCGTCATTAGATCCTGAAACTCAAAGTGATCAGGAAAAATGATATGCTACATTTCAGATTCTTAGTAATCTGACTCACCGATATCAAATTAAATGATAAGTTTGGCAAATATAAAACTGAACTTAATGGTAAATTTGAATTCACCCTCATTTTCCCAGTTCCTGGAACAAATGCTTGTGATCCATTAGCTAATGTAACAGCATGAGTTGACTGCTTATATTGTATATTTGAAATCAAATTACTATTACCTATCATATGGTCAGTTGCTCCAGAGTCTATGATCCATTTTGATTGACTTGTAGAATTGGAAATAGTTGAAACTGATGATGTTAATCCCTGATTTTTTGATTCCTTCTTCAATGATTCTTGAAATTTCATATACTGGTCATAATCTTCTGCTGACATGAGAACAGATTTCATATCCTTATTCAACGGTGAATTCTTATATTGAAGTTTCCTACACTCAAATTTCATATGTCCTGGCTTCTTACAATATGTACAGAATTTTCCCTGATTTAAAGATCTAAACTCTAGAGCATTTGGCCTTGGTGAATTGTAATTTGGCTTTGGTGAATTATTCCACGGTGGTTTGGTTTCAAATTGAGTTTTCTGATTCTGGTTTCCCTGCACATAACCTCTATTGCTACTAATCAAAGTACTTTCTACTCTAGTACTTGATACTTGTGCATGAGCAATATCAGAACGAAGAATTCTGCTGAACACTTCTTGTAACGAAGGGATATCTGAACCAGGTAAGATCTGAGACCTAGCAGATTCAAATTCTGATGTTAAACCAGCCAAGAAACTCATACTTTCCATTTGTTCTCGTTGTTACTGCTGAACCTTAAAATCTTAACTGATTGGAAGAAGCATGTTGAATTCCTCATATGTCTTCTTGAAGTTCATAAAATAACTCATAAGAGTTTGTTCTTGTTTCTCTGCACGATAGAATGATTTTCACACATCATACATCCTTGTTAGATTTCCCTTTCCAGAATATAAGAAATCTAAATATTCCATCAGCTCCTTAACAAACTCGCAACGATTGACCAGACAAATTACCTCACTATCAATTGAATTTTTGATTTGTAGAAATAATCGAGCATCAAATCTGAACCACATCAAGTCTTTCTCATCCTTTGAATCTGCCATAGGTGGATCTTCAGTTAAGTGGCTATCTTTATCTATACTACGAAGATATAATCGGATCATCTTACTCCAATTTAAGAAATTCAAATTATTTAACTTATGATCTGTAATTTTAGGCATCAATTGCATCGCATCCATCGTGATCTTTTTCTCCTCAATTCTGGCATTACTTTTTGCACTGTTATCTCCCATCCTCACTGATTCGAGCTAAAAAAACTCTCGGTGGATTTGAATCTTGAATTTTCGTGGCTCTGATACCATGTTAATTCAAATGAATACATGAAAATATAAAGGAGGAAAAAGCTATCTCTATTATTCAGCCCACTATCACCTTTTATATAAGGCAACCAGGCCGAGAGTATAAGGCCCAAACAAATCCAACAGTACATGATATGTACATACAACACAACGGTACATGATATGTACATACTCACAACATAACACAACACAACACAACAAAGTACAAAACTGAAATAATATGTACATACTAATACATAAACTAAAGTATAAACTATCAACACAATACTCACAATAGTGAGGAGTCCTTCTCTAAAGCTAAGGTGCCACTATGATGGAGCGCCGCATCTAATTCCTTTTTATGTGAAGTTTCCAAATGACCACCTCAGTTGTTTCCATTGCATTCTTCTCTACTGCGGCAAGTTAAGCTATATATTCAATCAGCTCGGCATCTTGATGTTTGATGATGTCTTAATAGTGGATAACCTCTAGCTTGAGGTGATCAATTTCATGCTGACGCTCAGTGGAAACTTCGGAGACTTTCTTAGCTAAGTGGACAAACGCTTCACGCTGGACATACATGTCATTCATGCATGCTAATGAGCTTTCTATGGAACTTCCAGGAATGACATGTATGGAAGGGAGGAACTTGATCCTGTCGAAGCAGATTTTTAGGAAGGTAGCTTTGAGTTCAGCTGATCTCTCCGCTATGGTAGGATCATGGGCAGGAACCGGTGTGAGTTGTTCAGAAGAAACTAGTGGGTGCATATGGCGCTTGCACGATTGCCTTGTACTTGACGACTCAGAGTGCTAATCGTGGGGAGCAGCAGGTTGGGAACCTTAATGAGAGGATTTATCTCTGCTGTGAGCAGGAGGGTTTGATGAATCGATATGGTAGGGAGCATGTGTTTGAGATTTCCGTCAGGATGAGGAAGAGGATTCTCAAGAATAATAATCTTTGTCTTAACCTACGTCTTTGCCTTTGTGTCTCCCAGATTCAAAATCTTGCCCCGAGCTATAGTAAGTAGAAGAGCCTTGAAGGTGATCAAAAGCGTGCGAGTGTGACATTGCACCTATAAAAAGAGCCGGATAGAAGTATATTAGAAGTTATAATGCGAAGATTAAATCATATGTGGATGGTAGAGTGCGAGTGTTTTTGTGTGTCCTAGTGTTTCACCCCGACAAGCCAGTAACATTAGCTTTACTCATTGGAGTTTCCTCCCCCTGGTGGAAGGTTGCACGCCTTTGCCACTTCTCTTGGGAGAGTTAAAGCCCTACGATGTCAAGGTTAGTGAAGTTTTAATTTAATAAATCATCCAGAATCGGAATGTCAGAGAGTCCCTTCAACGAACTTTCCATTTGCTGGGAAGATGATTCCTTTTCGATTGGGGTTATGATGAATTTCGGGTTTTCCCCGGCCTTGCTTTTCTGAAACTTGTGCACCAACCTTTTTCTCCTCTTTGGGGGAGTTTGCATTTGGCTAGTCTATGGCGCTTCGACTACCGATGCTTTTCCGAGGCCTATGCCTTAACCTCTCAGCCCCACATTTTGAAATTCTCTTATCTCTCCTTCTTCAATGTCTTCCCGGGCCCCCTCAACAGGGGGCACCATGGGGTCACTTGCTTCTACCCTTCTCTCGACAGCAATTCTCGAGACCGCTTTACCACCAAGGAGACCAATTTTACGGTCGACTTCTAACAGCCCAAATAGCAAGAGCCACTCATCGGTGACAAGAAGTTTGATGTCTCGATCCTCCAAAGGAGTAGTGCGAACGGCCGCGACAGCCCTGGAATACTCGACGCTTTCAGGTCGAGGGCAGACACCTGAAAGAACTAAAGATAATAGTATGATTAAAAAAGAGGCTACGACTTGAATCTTTGAATTAAAGATGAAGGCAGAAATAACACTTACGTCCTTCCAACCATCTTCTTGCGAAGCCGAGAGGACATTGTATATAGGACCATTCGTATTTGAATAGGGAGAGATTATTCCATGTGCCCGTTAAGACATAGCATTTGGGCAAGGGTTCAAGAAAGACGTACGAAAGACTACCAGCCCGTCTTTTGAAATTGTAGATGTATCGGATGTCTTCGAGAGTTGGCGGACGGAATAAGATATTCATGAAGAGAAGAAAAGAGCAATGGATAAAAGCATAATTGTTGGGGTGTAGTTGAGTAGGAGCGATCCCAAGTATCCCAATATTTCTTGAACGAAAGAATTGAAGGGAGGCACACATCCGGCCTAGCACATGAGCTTGTTACAAGCAGTATATCCGAGTGGAGGCAAATGAGGTATGTCTCACCTTGATGGAACTAGAACGTCTTCGAAAGGAATCCCATGGATGGAACATAATCGACGAAGAGCGGCTTTGCCGATTCTAGACGCTTGTGAGTCAGTCGGATTGTTCAGGATAACGACTCTCTTCACGACATCGGGAGTCAGGTCAATAACTTCTATAGAAAAAACTGGATTGTCAGAAAAGATATTTTCTTACGAGTCAAATGCCTCTACTTATTATTTCTGCTGACTCGGTGTAGGTTTATCAGATAAGGTGGTGGAGCTTGATCTCGCGGTCAATTCAGAAGACATTATGTTTAAGCGCTTTGTGTGACTTAGGATCTGTGTAAGCTATACTCAGTAGACAATTAATATTAGAAATAGTAACCTGTCCCCCTGTGTCATGTGTGAACTAGTGCAGTGCAATATGAAGTAAACATAAGCAGTTTGAAACCAGAAAAGAAAAGGTAAAACATCGAAGCTTAGAGGTTTCGTCCAAAGAGACTACCATCGCTGACCGTCATAGACGACATGAAGGGTGATCGGCAACCAAAGCTTTAGGATCAGATGTTGACGTTCTAAATTATGAAGTCCATTGTTCAAGTTTGTTTAGCCGATTTCTTACTTAGTTCATGTTAAGTAGGCCGAGAATTTGTTCGTTCAAACTTAAGTCCATTGGTCCAAGGATGCAAATTATGTTGTTATCAATCATTTTATGTTCGGGCAAGGCAGCGTGCAGTTAAATGTTTAAGTGTCTTGAGTTGGATAAGTTTTTTTGGTCAACATCGATCCCTACTGTGTATGATAGTCCCTGTGTTTCAGTCTTGTAGCCGACTCCTACACTTGTGTGAGAACACCGATCCCTTTCTTCTAACCTATATGCCGATCCATATATTTAAGCTTCCTAGACGAACACTCCTTTTAAGTTCCTAAACCGACCCTTATTGATAAGCTTCCATACCGATCCCACTTAAGACACTTATCTACACTGATCCCTATACCTGGATTATTAACGCCAAACCCTCGCCTAACGAGTACGTACAGATCCCTCAAGCAAACACAGTTCATATTGACCCTTCCCATCAAAACCATCACTTATACTAACCTCTCTCTAGTTACTTCTCACTGATCCCTCACCAAACAATATTACAATATCATACCGACATGTGACGACCTATGACGACATGCCTTTCATTCCATAGAAAGACGCATCATCAATAAGAAAGAAAGAGGATAGAAAAAGAAAACGAAAGAGAAGAAAGAACAACAACCCATCAGAAATATCACAGTGGAACGAATGAAATATAATACATAACATATACATAGTATCATATACATCAGAGTATACAACTATACATCTCAATTTAGTCAGTTATAACATTTCTGTCTAATGTATAATACAAGAACATCAATACAGAATAACAGCAGAAACTCTAAATATCTACACGCTGAAGCCTCCTGCTTCAAAGCTCCTCCAGAATTCGTCAAGGCTAACCTGAATTCCTCGACTACTCATACATAATATGAGTACCCAAAAGTTTAATAAAACAGAAAATAAACACTTGGGTCAGACAGGGGTCTGGTGTGAGTAAACGGTTTAAAATTGCTTAACTTTTAGAAATCCTTTGGAAAGAAAAGGTATCACGTAAGACTTCCCATACATAAATATGGAAAAGTTTTTACCTTACGCTAACCAAAACATTCGATAGGAAATCCAGTGATATTATAATAGTGTCTAGGATTTTCAAGTAAATAGAAAATAGCCGAACTTGTTACATTCATTAAATTCCAGCTACTAGCCACAAAAGTGGGTAATACAATTAAAATCGTAAGGGAACATAGGAATAATGGGTTTCCATCAATGGCAGGGCTACTGGGGTACCGCCCGTCACAATACGTGGCCTAGATCAACGTACCGAGGATCCATCCTAAATCCCCTACAACACATGGCCGGAACCATTCCTTACTGAATAGTTCCGAACAAGACAACCTCGCAGTTGGCTGCAGATCCAACTTCCCACACAGCCGAATAAAAAGGGACATTTAGACAGGGGTAAATCTCGTCCTACTTGGGCATGACCCACTTAGCATTGCTGCACCTCCCATGTTTTAGCCATTCCCGATTGATTAGGCTTGAGGCTACGATCACCTTTACAGAACACGTCTATCTTAGAATGCTCATCGTCCACCTGACGATGTTTTAAAAGCATTCAATCCATACAAGTTCGTTCCGGGTTCGAACAAAACCGAAGGCATTATCTCGTTACACTCATTTGGAATCACCCTCAGAGTTAATGACGATAACCCTTGCACTCTTAATCTTCATCTTCACTTGAGATTCCCGACCTAACGCTTAATTTGGATTGATGTGGTTTTCGGATGTCCAAATCTGGAAACCCGATCCCGGTCGCATCGAAATCCAAAACGCCATCTTTTAGGTCCAAGTTGTTTTAAAGTTTAAAACCATTCATTTCAATTCAATTCAATACTTGAATTCATACAGCATTTAACATAGATAAATATCACACATTTATCACTGATATATCTAATATCATATCACAGAATATCACAACATATCATCCAATAGATATAATCCAATAGATATCATCCAATAGATATCATCCAATAGATATCATCAAATACAGATATTCAACACAAACAATCATCCATAAACAGGAATTATGAATCCATGTTATAATTAATTTAATCACCTTAAATTAAATTAATTACTTAAGAATTAATCACCTAATCCTATTCAAACAATTATTAATTAAAATCAAATTAATTTATCATCACTTAAATCAATCATCCTCCTAATTAATCACCCTTGATTAATTATCCTTTATTACTTTATTCATAAATCAATTAATCTCTAATCATAGATTAATTATCTTTTAATTATCAATTAATAATCCTTAATTATTAATTAATCTCCTTCAATACAAAGTAATTAATTCTTAATTACCTTTATAATCAATTAATTAACCTTTAATTAACTGATTAATTACCCATTAACTATTAATTAGCAACCTTAATTATTAATCAATATCTCTTAATACAAATCAATTAATCCATAATTAATCTTATAATTAATTAATTAATCATTAATTAACTAATTAATTATCCCTTAATTATTAATTAATAAACTTAATTATGAATTAACAACCTTAATTACAAATTAACTAATCAATAATTGTAAGTTAATCAATCCTTAATTATCATTGATTAATTCTTAATTACCCTTGATTAATCCTTAATCACCTTTGATTAATCCTTAATTACACTCTGATTAATCCTTAATCAATTTTTTGATTAATCAATTAACTAATATTTAATTATAGATTAATTATCCTTTAAGTATTAATTAATAAAACTTAATTATTAACTAACAAAATTTAATTACAAATTAAGTACATCTCAAATATTAATTAAGTAACCTCTAATTACTTAATTAACAATTCTCTAATTACAAATTAATCAAATCTTAAACACTTGATTAATTCATTCTTAATTACTCAATTAATTAATCTTTGATCATTAATCAACAATCTTTAATTAATAATTCTTAATTACAATTAACTAAACTTAATTAATTAAATAATAACTTTAATTAATTATTAACTAAACCAATTAATTATTCTTAATTAATCCTTTATAATTAATAAATCAAATTGATTAATTATACTTAATTCTCGTATTAAAACAATTAATCTCAAGACATTTAACCATAATCATTTTAAGATAAAACATTATTTTATAAATACCATAATTACAATTAACATTTTTAAAACATTATAATTACCTTTACTTAATTACATCATTAATTAAGTTTTTAGAATAAATAATCATTTAACTTGAAAATTTTAACGTTTACAAAACTTAACTTGCTTAAAATAACTTTAGTATTATCAAGTAGAGGTTTTTAAACTAATTACAATTTGTATTTTAAAACTTACTTTTGTAAAATTTTAAACTTTTTATTTCAAATTAATGTTTTAAAATCACTTTAGATTTCACAAAATTTAAATCAATCCAGTTTTCAAAACTTCTTAATTAATAGTTAAAGAAACAATTTAGAAAAGGGCAAGTTTTAAACAAGAAGCTTTAAACTAGATTTAAATTTAAATTTAAAAAACAATTTGATTAAAAAAACATTTTGAAAACTGCTAATCATCTCTGCTTCGGGTCAAACCCGAAGAGAACTCGGGTCTACCCTCGAGTAAATCCCCTTCCTTCCATTTTTTTTCAAAATCTTAGATTTATTTAAGTTTAAAAAGCTGAAGCTTTAAACACGTAAATTAACTCGAGTTCAAGCTCGAGACTTCTTCCTCAAACACTCGATCACCTCTTCGAGTTGAAAACCAACCCAAACAACAAACAACTCATATCATCGTTGTGCACCTACACAACCAATTTCGACGCCGATGATCACCTCCAGTAACGTCAACACACCATTCATCACCATGGCATCCATTCCCAATCATCCAAACACCATCACTGTCCTCACACCAAAATCGAGCATGGAAGATGAAGCAGCAGGAGGAAAACACTGCCAGGAAATTCGCTCGTCACCACGACTCCGATCATCGGAGCTGGTACAATAACGGCCTCACCATGCCGACACACCTCGCAGCCATTCCCCACAATTCCAAGCTACTCGATCACCCAGAGAACTTGAGATGACCAAAAAACCCAATCACAAACAAACTAGGGTTATAAACTAAATTCCTTCACCGTCGATGCCACAGTGATCGAGAACCCCATCTACCATTTTTCCGTGCCTCACCGCACCGTCCTCCACCTCCAGACAAAGCCCCGACCAACCTAGACCCGTTGGCCATCAACAGTTGCTTAGAAACCCAAATCCCGTCAACACTGAAATGCTCTTCTATCCTATTACTAAAAATCTTAATTTTTGTTTTAAAATCTTCATTTTCAAATTATGAGATTAGATTATTAAATTATAACATTTGATTTATCATGCATTTTAGAATTTGCCACTAGATTTCTTGGTTCCAGGTAAAATTCAAACCTATATTGCTTTTAGTAAATTTTAAACTTAAACTCAAGATTTAACAAACATAAAATGTTTGGATCTCTAACCCTAACAAGATTAGATGATAAGATTTGTGATTTTTTTTTAATCAAGCTTTACTTTCTGAATCATTAATAGAGATACTTTTAAATAAAACAGGCATGCACAGTCACAAACATTCATATCACAAAGATAACTCATATATGCACAACCAAGCATAATTTATCTCAAACTTCACAAGCAATCAGATATAAATTTACTTAGATTTTAATTCAGTTTGTTTACTCACCAGATTTTAAAAGCAGAGACCTAAATGCTTAGAATTGCTTGGATTTTCTTTGAAGCTGGAAAGCTTTGAACACTGAATTTGCTAATCTCCTTTTATAACTGAAAAGCTTTTGATTTAAACCCCGTAACTTCATAATTTTGCTTGAGAGAATTGCTTGTCATTGAACTTTCTGGTTGCTTTTAAAAATCTGCTATAGGCTTGCTTACTGTTTTGATGCTTGAGTTTGAGGAGTTTACAGGTTTGCATTTGAAGATCTTTGCTTACATATTTAAAAAGAAAGTTTACTGAGTTTGCTTGAGGATAAAACAGTTTTACAAATTCTTGAACAGTTTTGCAAACAATTTTACAAAACACTTTACAGAGTTTGGAAATGTTACAGTCTTGACTTGTTTTGAGGAGGTGATTACAAGGTTGCATTTGTTTTGGTTTGAGAAGGCTGCAGATTTGATAAAAAGGTTTTTGAACTAGAGCTTGCATTGATTCCAGATTGTATCTTTGAAAATGTAGCAGTTTACAAGATTTAATTTTGGTTTGAGGGAGTGATTTACAGATTTGTTTGGGGAGGTGTTTTTCAGTGCTTTGGTTTATGATCTAAGTTTGGGAAAGTTTTTAATTCAAGAGGATTTCAGTTTTGATTCAAAAAAATTTGGTTTTGGGAAGAGTTTAAGGTTACTAGATAGATGAATATGGCTTTGAATTCTTTTTTATAAATGAAGATGGAAAAGAAATAAAAGAGAGGGGAGGAGAGTTTATAAGTGTGAGTTAGGCTTTAATTTAGAATCAAAGAAAAAAAAATCTTTACACATGTTTACAAATGCTACACTTATCATTTCCCATTATTCTTTAACTTACATGTGTTTTAACATGGTTTTAAAAAGCTACATTTGTATTAATCTTATTTATATTTATTTTTAAAAGACATTAAAAGCTTTTATATTAATTTTCTAACTTAATAAATACATTGTAAATTAAAAAATGCTCTCTAAATTTTATAAAAATAAAATATTTTAAAAGAAAATAAAGTATAAACCAATTATAATTTAAATAAAATCATATATAATATTTTTAATCCATTTTAAAATGTTAAAATAAACCTTTTGTATTTATTTTACAATTTAATAAACACTATCTTAATTTATAAAAATAAATTCTTTTTAAGGAAAACAAATTCTATTTTAAATAAAAACTCATTCATATATTTTTTTTTATCAAAATATTTTTAAGATATAAATATTCATTTAAATTCAAATTTAAATCTAAATGCAAATTCAAATTCAATTTGAAATCAAATTTAATATCTACGTTAAATTTAAACAAACATTAATTAAATTTGAAAATAATAACTTTATTTAAATATCTATTTTTAAAATTAATCTCATTTATATATATATATATATATATATACAAACACCTTGTTAATTCAAAATAATAATTCTATTTAAAAATAATCTATTTATAACTATATTTAAAATCATCATATTATCATTTATTTTGGTTATTTATATTTGAAAATAACAATTTTATCAATTTTAAATAATTTATTAAGAAGATTATCACATTTTAAATTCTTTAAAATTCCAGGATATCACATTCCTTCGCCCTTAAAAGAATTTCATCCCCGAAATTTAAAACAGAGATAATCCAAATACTTTTATTTCATTTCAACAATGCAAGCATTCATATCAATCATACCCTATCAACCAAACAAACATTTTCATCCAAACAACCAATTTATTTGAATAAACAATTCATTTGTACAAACAACACTACTATCCAGACATGAATCCGGATAAGCCTCCCTAAAACTATTCAGAGTTTCTCAAGACAAACTCTGAAATCCTAGCTCCACAGAACTTTAACTATCTATACCACTATGATCTAGAGCTTCCTCTTACTCCGTTCCAAAAATCTGAACCAAATATCAAACCACACTAAAAACTAGTTCAACTACCATATCCTACTGAACTATAGATCCTAAGTAAGACGGATCATTCACGTATTTCTTCAGATGAGATACATGGAAAACAACATGAATTCCAGCCATCCAAACTGGCAATTCGATCCTATAGACCACAACACTAGTCTCCTCAAGCACTCAAAACAGACCAATACTTCTTGGAGCGAATTTCTCATCTTTCCAAATCTGGTAACTCCTTTAAATTGAGAAACTTTGACAAAGACTAAATCCTTTGATCTCAAAATCCAATTGTCTTTGCCTCTAGTCCATGAATTCTTCTGGCGATCCTACGCTGCTCTCAAACTCTTCTAGATAAGCTCCACCTTCGCAGATGCCTCTCGGATCAAACTGGTCAAGAACCAGACGATCTCTCGACTCTACCCAATAGAATGAGAATCTACAAGGTCTTCCATACAATGCTCCATAGGGTGCCATCTAGATACTCGCCTGATTACAGAATGAGAACTCCATTTAATACAGATGGTGCTTCCAAGACCCATCAAAATCCAAAACACAGCCCTCAGCATAATCTCAAAATTTCTGTTCAGCCTTTTCCGTCTGATCGTCGATCTGAGAATGATAGGCTGAACTCAAACTCAACTCGAACCCAAAGCTGATCACAAAGCCTCCTAAAATCTGCTGGAGAAGATAGGATCACGGTCGCTAACAATGCTGACTGAAACACCAAGTAGTCAGACCAACTCCTTCAAGAAAACTCAGCCAAAGATGCTGCAGTACGGGTTGCTTGATCGGAATAAAATAGGCGCTCTTAGTTAACCAGTCTTCAATTACCCATATTCCATTTCCCTCTTTGATCCTTGGCAAACCGTCGACAAAATCTAAAGAAATCATTTCTCACTTCACTTCAGAACTTCTAAGGCAGCAACAACTTGCGGTCTTCTGCTGATCACCTTCACTTGCTGATTGACCACACATCTTTTGACGAAAGCAGCTACATCCTTCTTTATGCTCGGCTACCAGAAGATTTTCTAAACTCCTTGCCTCAAATCCTTCCGATGATCTTCAATGTTCCTTGACCATCAATCCATCCATAATAGGCACACTGGTCAGCCTTGCCTTTAAATCCAAGAAAGCCTCATCACACTCGGGTCCACATAACTTAGTTCCTTCCCGAGTCACTCGGTTAAGTTTGAAGAAATCTTAGAATAGACTTGACAAACTTCCAGTAAAACTCTGCCAAATCCAGAAAACTGTGTTGCTTCACCCCTGAATAGCAGCTACCCTTGCTGAATCTACAGAAATACCTCCATTAGAAACAAAAGGCCTCCTGAAAGAAAATTTGGATCTGCTTCTCCAACTCTATCTCCCGATGAAGGCAAACTTCCACTACCTTGGAAACATCCAGACAATCTCTAACCACTTTGATGGACACTACGTCTTTCGAAGATACCTCACGTCCAAGCAACATATGCTTCAAAAAACTCCAGAATCATCGCAAGTCACTTTTGCGATTCCTCCTAACTCAGCCTCCAAAGAAACGATCCTTACTATCCATCCATTCCATATCCAGAATAAGATCAAACCATTCGAGATTCAATATCGATGGGTCATAAGAAAACTATGGGGCAGATAAGAAATCTTAAGCCTCTACAGATCTTTCTAACTCAATTGTTCCGCCTAAGGATAGGACGGTCAACAAAACAAAGAGAAAGATGAAACTTCTCTAGAACTCAAGTTGGAAATTCGAACAGATTCCCAACAAATTTAAATAGATATATTTAAAAATTACAAATACACACTCTCAAGATAGACACAACTTCAAAGCCTAGGTATTATCTCAACCTACGCTCTGATACCACATGTGACGACCCACCTTTCATTCCATAGAAAGACGCATCATCAATAAGAAAGAAAGAGGATAGAAGAAGAAAAAGAAAGAGAAGAAAGAACAACAACCCATCAGAAATCTCACAGCGGAACGAATGAAATATAATACATAACATATACATAGTATCATATACATCAGAGTATACAACTATACATCTCAATTTAGTCAGTTATAACATTTCTGTCTAATGTACAATACAAGAACATCAATACAGAATAACAACAGAAACTCTAAATATCTATACGTTGAAGCCTCCTGCTCCAAAGCTCCTCCAGAATTTGTCAAGGCTAACCTGAATCCCTCGACTACTCATACATAATATGAGTACCCAAGAGTTTAATAAAACAGAAAATAAACACTTGGGTCAGACAAGGGTATGGTGTGAGTAAACGGTTTAAAATGGCTTAACTTCTAGAAAATCCTTTGGAAAGAAAAGGTATCACATAAGACTTCCCACACATAAACATGGAAAAGTTTTTACCTTACGCTAACCAAAACATTCGATAGGAAATCCAATGATATTATAATAGTGTCTAGGGTTTTCAAGTAAATAGAAAATAGCCGAAATTGTTACATTCATTAAATTCCACCAACTAGCCACAAAAGTGGGTAATACAATCAAAACCGTAAGGGCACGTAGGAAGAATGGGTTTCCATCAATGGCAAGGCTACTAGGGTACCGTCCGTCACAGTACGTGGCCTAGATCAACGTATCGAGGATCCACCTAAAATCCCCTGCAACACAAGGCCGGAACCACTCCTTACTGAACAGTTCCGAACAAGACAACCCCGCAGTTGGGTGCATATCCAACTGCCCACACAGCCGAATAAAAAAGGACATCTAGACAGGGGTAAATCTCGTCCTACTTGGGTATGACCCACTTAGCCATGCTGCACCTCCCCTGTTTTAGCCCTTCCCGGTTGATGAGGCTTGAGGTTACGATTACCTTTATTGAACACATCTATCTTAGAATGCTCATCGTCCACCTGACGATATTTTGAAAGCATTCAATCCATACAAGTTCGTTCCGGGTTCGAACGAAACCGAAGGCATTATCTGGTTACACACATTTTGGAACCACCCTCAGAGTTAATGACGATAACCCTTGCACTCTGAATCTTCACCTTCACTTGAGATTCACGACCTAATGCTTAATTTGGATCGATGTGGTTTTCGGATATCCAAATCTAGAAACCCAATCCCGGTCTCAACGAAATCCAAAACGCCACCTTTTAGGTCTAAGTTGTTTTAAGGTTTAAAACCATTCATTTCATGTCAATTCAAAACTTGAATTCACACAGTATTTAACATAGATAAATATAACACATTTATCACTAATATCCAATTTCATATCATAGAATATCATAACATTTCATCCAATAGATATAATCCAATAGATATAATCCATTAGATATCATCCAATAGATATCATCCAATACAAATATTCAACACAAACAATCATCCATAAACAGGAATTATTAATCCATGTTATAATTAAGTTAATCACCTTAAATTGAATTAATTACTTAAGAATTAATCACCTAATCATGTTCAAACAATTATTAGTTAATTAAAATCAAATTAATTTATCATCACTTAGATCAATCATCCTCCTAATTAATCACCCTTGATTAATTATCCTTAACTACTTTATCCATAAATCAATTAATCTCTAATCATAGATTAATTATCTTTTAATTATCAATTAATAATCCTTAATTATTAATTAATCTCCTTTAATACAAAGTAATTAATTCTTAATTACCTTTATAATCAATTAATTAACCTTTAATTAACTAATTAATTACCCATTAACTATTATTTAATAACCTTAATTATTAATCAATATCTCTTAATACATATCAATTAATCCATAATTAATCTTATAATTAATCATTAATCATTAATCATTAATTAACTAATTAATTATCCCTTAATTATTAATTAATAAACTTAATTATTAATTAACAACCTTAATTACAAATTAACTAATCCATAATTATCAATTAATCAATCCTCAATTATCGTTGATTAATTCTTAATTACCCTTGATTAATCCTTAATCACCTTTGATTAATCCTTAATTACCCTCTGATTAATCCTTAATCAATTTTTTGATTAATCAATTAATTAATATTTAATTATAGATTAATCATCCTTTAAGTATTAATTAATAAAACTTAATTACAATTAAGTACATCTTAAATATTAATTAAGTAACCTCTAATTACTTAATTAACAACTCTCTATTTACAAATTAATCAAATCTTAATCACTTGATTAATTCATTCTTATTTACTTAATTACTTAATTAATTAATCTTTGATCATTAATTAACAATCTTTAATTAATAATTCTTAATTAAAATTAATTAAACTTAATTAATTAAATAGTAACCTATAATTAATTATTAATTAAACCAATTAATTATTCTTAATTAATTGCTTAATTAATCCTTTATAATTAATAAATCAAATTGATTAATTGTACTTAATTCTCTTATTAAAATAATTAATCTCAAGACATTTAACCATAATCATTTTAAGATAAAACATTATCTTATAAATACCATAATTACAATTAACATTTTTAAAACATTATAATTACCTTTACTTAATTACATCTTTAATTAAGTTTTTAGAATAAATAATCATTTAACATGAAAATTTTAAAGTTAACAAAACTTAAGTTGCTTAAAATAACTTTAATATTATCAAGTAGACGTTTTAAAACTAATTACATTTTGTATTTTAAAACTTACTTTTGTAAAATCTTGAACTTTTCGTTTTAAATTAATGTTTCAAAATCACTTTAGATTTCACAAAATTTAAATCAATCCAGTTTTCAAAACTTCTTAATTAATAGTTAAAGAAAACGATTTAGAAAAGGGAAAGTTTTATACAAGAAGCTTTAAACTAGATTTAAATTTAAATTTCAAAAATAATTTGATTAAAAATCATTTTAAAAACTTCTAATCATCTCTGCTTCGGGTCAAACCCGAAGATAACTCGGGACTACCCCGTAGTAAATCCCCTTCCTCCCATTTTTTTCAAAAACTTAAATTTATTTAAGTTTGAAAACCTGAAGCTTTAAACACGTGAATTAACTCGAGTTCAAGCTTGAGACTTCTTCCTCAAACACTCGATCGCCTCTTCGAGTTGAAAACCAACCCAAACAGCAAACAACCCATATCATCGCTGTGCACCAGCACAACGAATTTCGACGCCGATGATCACCTCCAGTAACGTCAACACACCATTCATTACCATGGCATCCATTTCCAATCATCCAAACATCATCACTGTCCTCACACCAAAATCGAGCATGGAAGATGAAACAGCAACAAGAAAACACTACTAGGAAATTCGCTCGTCACCACGACTCCGATCATCGGAGCTGCTACAATTCCGGCCTGACTATGCCGAAACGCCTCGCAGCCATTCCCCACAATTCTAAGCTACTCGATCACCCAGAGAACTCGAGATGACCAAAAAAACCCAATCACAAACAAACTAGGGTCATAAAATAAATTCCTTCACGTCAATGCCATAGTGATCGAGAACCCCATCTACCATTTTTCCACGCCTCACCGCACCGTCCTCCACCTCCAGACAAAGCCCCGACAATCTTAGACCTATTGGCCATCAACAGTTGCTCAGAAACCCAAATCTCGTCAACACTGAAATCCTCTTCTATCCTATTACTAAAAACCTTAATTTTTGTTTTAAAAATCTTCATTTTCAAAATAAATTCAAATTATGAGATTAGATTATTAAATTATAACATTTGATTTATCATGCATTTTAGAATTTGCCACTGCATTTCTTGGTTCCAGGTAAAATTCAAACCTATATTGCTTTTAGTAAATTTTAAACTTAAACTCAAGATTTAACAAACATAAAATGTTTGGATCTCTAGCCCTAACAAGATTAGATGATAGGATTTGGGATTTTTTTATCAAGCTTTACTTTCTGAATCAATAACAGAGATACTTTTAAATACAACAGACATGCACAGTCACAAACATTCATATCACAAGGATAACTCATATATATGCACAACCAAGCATAATTTATCTCAAACTTCACAAGAAATCAGATATAAATTTTCTTAGATTTTAATTCAGTTTGTTTACTCACTAGATTTTAAAAGCAGAGACCTGAATGCTTAGAATTGCTTGGATTTTCTTTGAAGCTGGAAAGCTTTGAACACTGAATTTGCTAATCACTTTTTATAACTAAAAAGCTTTTGATTTAAACCCTGTAACTTCATAATTTTGCTTGAGATAATTGCTTGTCATTGAACTTTCTAGTTGCATTAAAAAATCTGCTATAGGCTTGCTTACTATTTTGATGCTTGAGTTTGAGGAGTTTACAGGTTTGCATTTGAAGATCTTTGCTTACAGGTTTAAAAAGAAAGTTTACTGAGTTTGCTTGAGGATAAAATAGTTTTACAAATTCTTGAACAGTTTTGCAAACAGTTTGTGACGACCCACCTTTCTGACCCTTGAGAACGACACTTAATACATCCATGGTATTCATGTGCCGTTGCCCAAGTATCTAAAAGACGAGTTGCCATGGGGTAAAATATAAGAACGGAATAATACTCTCACAACAGAACGGTTAAATATAACATAAAAATAAGATAGTACATAAGGTTACTCCCCAACATGGAGTTATCAGAGTTACAACAAAAGTACTACTATCAGTCTAGGCAGTTATAACAACCTGCCATTAAATATATATACATAGAGCCAACATCTCATAATAGCGGAAATAAATAGCTAGATAGATAAGGAGCTTCCTGCTCGTCCACCATCTTCAAAAGAGCCCAAAGAAACCTGTCATTTTAGGACTACTCAAATATAAATGAGTACCCGAACGTTTAGGAAAAACAACAATTCGGGTCGGACAATAAGTCTGGTATGAGTAAACTCCAAAAATAGAACATATAAAATAACTAGTGAGACCACATCGCAAAAACGCAGAACAGATTTTTCCCTCACAAGGACAACTTCCAAGTATAAAAGAATGGATACATATAATTAAACATTGCAAAGAGTGCAAGACGCTTCTCGATGAAATTAAGAAAGAATCAATCCAAAGATTTGAATCAAAAATAAGGAAAATGAATTTTTCCAACAATGACTAGGAGGGTGCGCCCCCCTATCGATGTTATATCTCTATAAAATATACTTGAGAACTACGATGGCTCTCGAAAACCTCCAAGCCGGACCCCGCCATCCTTACCGAGTATCCGAGTATTTCACATCTCTGTGCACATACAACCGGAACCAATCTAGAGTAGATGTGAAAATACCCTAATGGGAGCAACCCCACATAGCTTGGCCCCCACTCGCTCTTTATTTAGTCATTTCCAATAAAGGATATCAATGCTCTAATTGAGCAACAAATCGTCTTAGATTGACGAAACAAAAATAAAAGGAAGAAGGGTATCGAAATTTATAGTCAAGATATCGATAATCGGGGATAACAAAACGATCGTATATGGAAATTAAATCTTATAGTCTTTCAATACTTGGAAAATATCCATATACTTATCCCATCGGTATAAGCATATTCTCAAAACAATTAAGAGGATTTCATATTTCAAAAGCATACTTAGATGGGTCAAAAACAATTGTCTATAAGAAATGAAAACGTTTTCCATTATAATTATAGAGATCATTTATGGAAATCAAATCTCCTACACTTGTCACGTTTCCGATATTCTTGACTTACTCTATCCCTCGCCCAGAAACAAAGCCAGGTAAGTCAAGGCACTGGTTGCTCCTAGCCTTGCCTAGAAACTTCGGTTCCAGATCTCACAGATAGAGAATCAATCTACTCATCGGCTTTTAGTGCCAAGTATAGGACTACTTACTGTCCATAAATAACTCATTTAAATTATTATATAAATTTTGAAGCTCCTTTAAAATACTTTAAACAAAGATTTAAAACTTCCATTCAAATCATAACTTAAACCTATCATCTTTAAAGGAGATTACAACCAAGAGGGGGTGAAGCTTCCTCTTAATCAAATGAGATAGCTAAAAGGGGTGTTGTTTCCTTTTAACCAAAAAGTCACTAAATGTCAATCCTAAGTTAAAAGGTGATTTAAGTTCCCTTTAACTAAACATCAAAGTTATTGCTCATAAATTGGCCAAGCACAAATCAAACAACCAAACAAGAATAATAACAAGAATAATAACAGACTCGTTATTATTAACAATTTACAATCAATAGTTAACACAACATTTATTAAAATATGAATGAGTAAAAGGAAAGAGATTAAGATTACACTGACTGCAAAATAATTAAATTATACTCACAGAATAAGTTATACCCACTAAACTATGAAAAGATGAAATATACTCACAGAATAAGTTATACCCACTAAACTATGAGAACATGAAATGTACTCACATCCTATTTGCTTTGATGGAGACTTGGAATACTTCACCTTCTAAAATGAATTTTAGTTCTTTTCTTTAGTTTGTGAATGAATTAAAATGATATATGGACTTGGCTATTTATAGGTGAAGAGAAGGGTACTTTAGTAATTTCCTATAGCCAAACCTGATTCAACCAGATTTTGATCCAATAGAAGCTAGCCATATGGCATAATTCGATTCGACCATATTTCGGTCCAATAGAAATCCTCCTTATCAACTATGGCCTAACCTGATTTGACCAGATTATGGTCCAATGGCAACCATCTGCATGACATAACCTGGTTCGACCAGATTTTGGTCCAATGGCAACCATCCGCATGGAATATAATAATCATTATGCTATTTTATTTTATTAGGCAAGTAATTATACTATTATGTTTTATTAGGCTACGTTAATGATTCTTTCTTGTTTTATTAGGCAAGTAATTATACTATTTTGTTTTATTAGGCTATGTCAATAATCTTTCTTGTTTTATTAGGCAAGGTTAATACTTCTAGATATAAAATCCATTATTTAATCATTTAAAAACATATTAACTATTCATGTTCAAAGTGATTAAATTATGGGTCGTTACATCCTCCCCTCCTTAAAGGAAATTTCGTCCTCGAAATTAATCGAATAAACTCTAGATATCAAAGAACCGAAACGATATCATATATACCACACAAAGATACAAGGAAAGTGACCTTAACACAACCGGTGAGTACACTAAAAAGAAACAACAAAATACAAACAACGACTACATCAACTCGGGATAAGAATCCCTCATATAGTCCTCAATTTCCCAAGTACAATCTCTATCATCTCCACTCCACTGAACCTTAACAAGATTCACAATCTTCTTCCTTAATTGCTTTATATCTCGAGCAACAATACGAATAGGCCGCCTAAGAATGGTTAGGTTAGGCTGAACCTCCAAATCAACTTGTTGTCCTGGTTTTATTATCATCGAAGGGTCGTGTACATACTTACGTAAATGAGATACATGAAATACGTTGTGCACATCTAATAGTCGATCTGGTAACTCTACTTTATACGCAAGTTTACCAATCCGGTCTAGTATGGGAAAAGGGCCAATATATCGAGGGGCTAACTTCCCTGTCTTCCCAAACCTTATGACACTTCTCAGAGGAGAGACTTTTACAAATACCAAGTCCCCGACTAAGAACTCTAGATCCCTATGCCTTTGATCTGCATAACACTTTTTCCGATCTTGCGCTTCCTTCATCTTTCTTCTAACATCAACTACCTTCTCATTGGCTTCTAAAATTATGTCTGGTCCAAGAACAAGTTTATCTCCATATTCAACCCAACACGAAGGAGAAAGACATGGATGACCATAAAGAGCTTCGAAAGGGGCCATACCAATGCTTGCTTGATAGCTATTGTTATAAGTGAATTCAACTAAGGGTAAATGATCTTCCCAAGAACCCCTGAAGTCCAGAATGCATGCTCGTAATAAATCTTCCAAGATTCGGTTCACTCTCTCTGTTTGCCCATCTGTTTGGGGATGGTAAGTTGTGCTTAGACTTAGCTCAGTCCCTAAAGCAGTCTACAGTCCCTCCCAGAACCTACTAGTGAATATCGAGTCTCGGTCACTTACAATACTACGAGGAATCCCATGGAGTCTCACAATCTCCTTCACATACAAACTCGCCAGACTCGTAGCAGTCCTGGTCATCTTAACAGGAATGAAATGGGCACTCTTGGTTAGTCGATCGACTATAACCCAAATGCCATCATTACCTCTTCTTGACTTAGGAAGCCCATCAATAAAGTCCATAGAGATCTACTCTGTAACGACCCATAAATTTTCGAAAACTAAAATAGCTAATTTAATAAGATTTCGTGATTTAATGTTAGAAAAAATTTTGTAATTCGTTTGGAATAATAATAACTGGAATGAATTGCAACAATAATTATCCAAGTAATGAAAAATAAAAGCTACTTAGTGAATGCCTTTGCAATCAATAGTTGAATAGGATAATAAATGTTGAATTCATTGGGTATAATAGAGTAATTGATTGATAAGAAAAATCTATTTAAAATCAAATATCGAATATTAAACAGGTAAACTGTTTAAATTAAATATTTAAAACTTATTGAATAATTGAATAACTGTAAAATGAAAATAGTGTTCTAAATTGTGAATTGGTTTTAAAAGTTGAATCTTGTAAGTTCAATTTCAATATTTCAAAAGATAATGAATTATTGGATAAGCGAAATTGTTTAAATTTAATATTTGGAATTTATTAAATAGTTGAATAACGGGAATTGAATAACTGTTTTAATGAAAATGGTTGTTCTAAAATTTGAATTTGTTAAATTTTATAAGTTCGTTTTGAATATTTCAAAGGATAGTGATTTTAGAATAATCAAATTTGTTTAAATTTAATATTACAAATGTTTGAATAACTAAATTCCGAATTTTATACGATTAATTTGATATTGAAATTTTATATATGAAAATAGAGTGAATAATTGAAATTTGATTTAATATGATTCAAATTGGTTTCCAAAGTGAATGTAAGCTATATTGGGATTATAATAGAGTTAATAAGATTTTAAAATTGGAATTTATTGGATAATTGAATAACGGTTTAATATGATTAAAAATGATTTGTAAAATTTTATTTTATCGTATTAAAGTTAGAATGATGTTGTAGAACTTATAAAATCGAATTAAAAGAAAATTTGTGAAAATTGAATATTTTAATATTTAATTGACGAGTTAAAATAGCCATTTTTCAAACAGTCTCGGATTTCGACGAAACTAGTTTCAACGGATACGTAATGTGATATTATTGTAAGATTTCAAATTTCAAGTCGATCGGATTTATCGTTTGTCCGGGGCAAGCCAAAACGCCTAGAAATTTAGTTAATCGGTTTAATTTAAATTTGATCGTTTATTGCCGTAACTCGCACAGACGATCGAATTAGCTTCTGAAACCTGTTCCATTGTGTCCGTAACATGGGATAAACCCTAGGAACGCCGGTGTGAGATTTAAAATTCGTGAATGTTTAAAATGCAATAACTTTTTGCTACGAGGTCGAAAACGCACGAAACCAGTTGCGATGGAATCGTATGGACGAGCACTATGCTATGGAACTGGATTGGAAGCGTTTGAAGCTAGGGAAAATTTTGGATAAATTAAACACTCGTTTAATTTTATTCGAAATAAGATGCTGGAACTACATTGAAATCAAGGTGAGTGTTTTATAACGCTCACAACGTACTGAATATCTTTATGCTAGTTAAATTTGACATTATGAAGTGTTATGAATTTTATTTGTCGTTGTTTGATAAATTTAATTGTCATATAGATTGTCATTTGAATTAACCGTTGAAAATTAAATTGACCGTTAAAATTGAAATTGAAATTGAATTGCGATAAAATTACCTGACATTGATAACTATGAAATTGCTATGAATTGTATTGTCTATTGGATGATTTATTTCGATGGATGCTATTGGTTGATATTTAAATATTTGGATGTTTATTGCTTATATATAACTTGTTATGCATACATATGACACTATGATTGATTTAAGTGATATATATTCATCCCTGACATTTAATTGAAATAAATAATTACTTGGCCATAGGATAGAAAATTATATACGGACACCGAATTGGCTAAATTAATAATTTTTAAAATCGTCGATTTAAAATTTATTTAAATGTTTTGATTTAAAAGTTATAAATAGAAATAAATTTATAGAAATCGAATTTATCGAAAAATTAAGTTTGGAATGTTGAAATAAATTTTGGTTAAAAGAAATTGTTAAGTAATATAAGTCGAGACTTTGAAATTTAAAAATTGGGATTCGATTGAATTTCGAAAATTGATTTGTTTAAAGATGTAACCTTAATTCGAGCTTTGAATATTACCAAGTAAAAGTGATAAAAAATGATATTTTGAAGTCGAGCTTGGAATTGAATCATATTTGAAATTTGGATTTAGATTCGAAAATTGATGGATAATTTTGTTAAGTGTTATAAATGGATATTTTGAAAAACCAAGCTCTAAATCGATATAAATTGAAATTGAATTAATTGAAAGTGAATATAAAATTGAATAAATTTGAAGTCAAAGTTGACATTGATTTGAATTGAAATCGAAATCGAATCGGTAGAATGGAAATTGAAATTGATTTGAATTGGGAAGTTATAATTGAAATGGATTAGTTTTGAAGCTGTTTTATTTTGTTTCCAAATTACTCGGTTATATAAACCATTTTTGAATACTTAAACTATTTTAATCTATTTTAAATCTACTTAAACCAATTTAAATTATTTTAAACTAATTTATCTATTTCAAATCCATTTTAAGATTTTAAGTATTTTTAACTATTTTAATTATTTAAAACTACTTTTAAACTACTTAAAACTATTTTCTAAAATTCTAAGCTGGTCAATAAGGTGAAATGTTTATATTTAAATCTTGAATTTAAATACGAATTGGGTTAAATGAAGTTGCAACCTAAATTGAAATTCGAAATGATTTTGAAATCGAAATGAGATACTGATGCGAAAAATGATTTTCGAAACGGAATCTTACATTTGAAAAGATACGATGATATTTGAAATGGATTTGATTTTGAAGCGAATATGATATTTTGATATCAATTATGAATCGATTTGAAATGTAAAAGAGCCAACGGTGTAATAATACGTAGTTATTAAAGAGACCGAGATCGGATATGGACATACTCTCTGTCGATACCGAAAACCACTTTGATAACTATTATACGCGGAGTGTTGATCCAGAATGAAGTGGATGGTTTAGTGAACACGTTGACTGAAGAAAGAGAACGATTATTGGATGACCCCTGACATGACTAAAACAGGAGCCGTGCCAGACCATTGAGGTTCGCCACCTCTAGTGGACACACTTCTTCGATACCATATCTATTACATTTGTGATGCGATTTGGGTGCACCCCTTGATTTGGGAGTGTTGTTTCGCGGTGTTGGGGTAGCTGCTGGCTATGCTCAACATCAGTCCAGATCACGCAACTACTAGTATCCTAGTTGGTATCGCCTCATGTACCTTGTCATACTGATTATCCTATTCGCGACCACTATGTTTGGTTTTGTGTTATACCTATGGGGTACCCTCTGATAACCACCAGTTTACGGTGGAGCTTACGGTGCTGTATAGACTATGGCATTACAAAAATGTGTTAAGGGGGATTATGGTAACGCCTTAACGCTATTTTGATACTTTATATTACTGATAGGCATTATCTACTTAGCATACATTACTACATAGTAGATAGTTTAACGGATCCTTAAGAGATGGAAAATTCCTAACATCTCTTGAGTTATTGCACGCACGTTGACACTGGATATGGGATGTCAAACCCCGTAAACATCTCTGACGTCGTTACACTCATATTTATTTACGATTGATTTGACTTACATGAGGATATTTTAGTCCTGACTCGAGTGTTTTGTCTTTTCATTACACTCGGGTCAGACCTGAGTTTTTCAGCTTCTTGAAGATCTATTCTGGACGACGAAGACGAAGATTTGGTATACTATTGCTATTATTATCTTTGCATCATGTTGTCTGCTGCATTATTTTAATTGTTCTGTGGTATATATATAACTCTGATAAATGTAATATAAATAATTGTCAAATAGTAAACAGCTTCATGAACTGTTTATTTGACTATTATATTTTATCGTTCCGCTGCGAGATTCTATGTTGTTTCATTTCCTTTATTTCTCTTTCTTTTCTTTTCTTATTTACCCCAATAACCATCTGCCCTTTTGAATGGTTTGGAATCGACATGTGTATTTGATCGTCGGCTTAAACTGTCCAAAAAGGCGGGTCGTTACAGTTGGTATCAGAGCTTTGGTTTAGCGATAACCTTAGCTTTGTGGGGTCTGACTCTTTATAAATAGGGTAGTAATACCCTATGATGAGTCACTGAGTGTATTTATATGAGAGAACGTATTTGTTAGTGATATAAAATGTTTTATATTGTGTTGGTTGATTTGTTGAGTGGCTTATGGATTCTCGTCAATACGAGTAATTAACGTTACTGATAGGGATCTCTAAACACTTAAACAGAACAATTCGACATAGTATTGTTTTGAAATTGGGTAAATGAAATATTTTTACTCTAATTATATTTTGTATATAAAGAAAATTTTCAGAAATTATTGTGACTTATCTAGCTTACCTGGTTGTTAGGAATGATAATATTATTGGTTATTATCATTAATTGGATATTGTTATCTAATAAATAAGCTGAATTACAAAATGAACAATGATAAAACACTTGTGGAATGTTTTAAGAAAGAAAATTCTATAAGAATGTTTTATAAAGGTGACTTATAAATTAAAATAGATTTAAATTGGGAAATATTGAATTTAAGACCCGGAGATTTTGAAAAATGATTCTCAAAGTTTTGAAGAAATATATAGTAATATTAGTTGGAAATTGTTTAGGGAAATATTTTGAAAGGATTTTTAAGAAGGAATGAATATAGTACTCCTCTCTTATGTCGCTGGAAAATAATTTCGGTGATGATTGCGCAGCATCATCGACGTTCATTTTTGAGTCTCAAAGTGGGAAGACTTCTAAGAAGCTTTGCTTTTCTTCGAAATTATTTTGGGTAAATGGGTTTTGGTTTAAACTCCAAAGGTATGATTTGATATATTAAAGATATAAGTGTATATGTTTATTTCAAATGATTTGAAAAGAACCGGGCATTTAAATTTCTAAGTTCTGTTAATTAATAATTTTCAAATTATTTGCATGAAATGTGAATAACCAGAATTTATAAAATAAGAGGATTAAGATATCTAAGCTATTGTTTGGGAAAACTTTAAAGTTGAAAGGTAAAGAGGATTTAAACAAATTAAATTATGAACATTCTAAATTAGAAAAAATGAAATTCTATAAATTTGTATAATACCGAATTTGCATTCTAATAACATATAATATGACTTACCAAATATTAAAAAGTTAAAATGATGTTTTGGATATGTAATGAGATATTGTACAAATAAACAGAACCTGAAAATAATTGAAGTATACAAGTAAGGAAAACTCAAAAGGAATTAAAATGTATAGGAAGGAAAAATTTGGTTGGGATAAAATTTTATATACTTAAATATAGCATGAAATGATGAATGGATAAATGGAACAAGTAAGTGAACTTAAGAAAGAAGATAAATGAATCGTATTATATCTTTGTAAATTGGTTATAGAAATTTTTTTGAATTTGTAACCTTTAAGATAACTGTAAACTAAGAAAAGTCATTTATGAGAGGTTAGACTTTTATAGGATGATTAATAAACTAAAGTGATGATTAATAAAAGGGCACAAATGAATTTGTTATTAACTGAAATTATGAAAATGCAATAAATGTAAACAAAGGAATTTCTTATAGCTAAGAATCAATTGGAAAATGAAATTGAATTTAATTAAATTATATAGAATATTTAAAATGAACTTGAGTAGGCAAATTCTATGATATGATGTTTAAGAAAAGATAATGTTGAAGAATATGCTATGTAAAGAAATGGATATATTAACTGAATAATGGATTGTGAATAATTAATTGTAAATAAAAAAAAAGCCAATAAAATAATTTAGTATAGATAAAGTGGATAGAAATCCATTGGAAGGTAATATGTGAGTTGTACGTATATTATTTTGTTCGCATAACGATTTGATCCAAATTCAAGCACAAAATTTCGAGATGATTTATATCTATCCAAGTTAGGATTTTTCACTCGATTTTCGACGGCGAACCCTAGATATGGATTTTTAATTTGATTCTGGAATTCTCTATCATAGTATATGGCTATGCAAGGAGAGTAACAGTTTCCGATCAAGGAACCAAATCTGAGTCCGCACTAGAGAGTCGTGTGAATGATACTAGTTTGGAAGTGAAATTGTGTGATCGAATAAGCGATTAGATTGATATTGTTCACGGATGACATATGTACGGCTTACGGACTTAATTAAAGTTAATATTGGAAATTTAAGATGCCAAATATGTCAAGATAAATTTGTAACTTTTGAGATAACTATAAACTAAGAAAGCCATATATAAGAAGTTAGACTTTTATGGAATGACTATAAATTAAAGTGATGGTTAATAAAATGTTCCGCAAATAAATTGGTTATTAACTGAAACTGAATATGAAGTAAATGTAAACAAAAGAATTTGGTGTGGCTAAGAATCAATTGGAATTGAAAAAGATAAACCAAATTGAATGTAAAATTAATAATTTGGTTATGTTGGGTATGATTTGGTTGTTATATGATTGTTAGTTGATTGTATATGTAACGACCCAGAATTTTGAACAATTTAAATTGGAAATATTTAATTAATTTTGAATATTTAAATGATGGTTTAATCTGAAATTTCAATATAACTTTGATTTGGTGATTAAATTATAAAATTTAATCTATTGAAAGTAAATAAAAATTTGAATCTTCAATTGTAAGCTGATTTAAAATATTTCAAAGGCTTGTAAAATTCATATTGATAATATTGAAGATAATAGAAGCTTCAGATTTGAAATTAATAGTGAATTGATCAGTTTTGAAAATATATCGTTTAAATCGATAGTTAAAAATAGTCATTTTTCATACAGTCTCGGAATTCGACGAAACCAGTTACATTGGGTCCGTAACGTTGAATTATTACCGGATTTAAAATTTCGTATTTTTCGGAGCTGTTATGTGAGCATACGTTAAGCAAACGCATTGAGAATTAAATTGAATTTTAATTTAAAAATTTTGTACAAATCAAATCACAACCACCCTATATTTTCGTACGTCAGCCACCCTACTCTCTGCTAAACCACGTTCTCTTGTCTCCCCTTCGTTTCATTTATCACGCAATAGTTTCAAACCGGAAAGAAAAAAAAGAGATCGAAACAAAATCTCGAAGGAAATAAAAAATGGCCTCAGCCTTCATGTTTAAAAAAAAAAAAAAAAAAAAAAAACCCAGATCATTCAAAATCGGAGCCGCGCACGCAAGGGGAATCGAACCAAGTTCGTTCGACCGATGGGTGGCTGTCGCGATGTGGGGCGATTGGGGTTCTCGAGGCGACCCCGATGGAGGAGCACGCGAGTGGGCTCGAGTGGGATCTAGGTGGCTAGGGTTTTGGTGGCGTCGAAGTCGCGGTGGAGGATGGCAATGGCGGCCGCGCGAGGTGGCTAGGACATGGGGGGGTCGCGAGCTCGTTCGTGGTTGATGGATCTTGGTGGCTGCGGCTTCGTGTAGCGAAGGCAGTGGAGGTAGGGGTTGCGGCGACGTGTTGTCGCGAGTGTGGTGGGGGGTGGTTTCGGCTGTTAGCAGTTAGGTAAATTCTAAAAATTTTTTTTTATTGTTTTTATTTTGTTTGAATATAAATATACAGTGAGAAAAATAAATGCAGAACAGTTTGGGGAAAAAAAATGAATGAATTTGAAAATTTATATAAGTT
This sequence comes from Allium cepa, assembly GCA_030765085.1. Taxonomy (NCBI): domain Eukaryota; kingdom Viridiplantae; phylum Streptophyta; class Magnoliopsida; order Asparagales; family Amaryllidaceae; genus Allium; species Allium cepa. Next base: position 318,969,140 of record CM060937.1, read on the forward strand.
AAAACTGGAAATGAAAAATGGACAGTAAAGTTATTTTCAGAAAATAATATATAGTGAGGGTGATTTATTTATTGACAAACCCATTGAATTATTTTAATTACCAAGAATGATTTACTTACAAGGAAGAATAGTTTAAATTAAATAATTTGTTAGTTAAATAAATTATTAATGAAAATTTAGTTAAAATTGAATTTTTAGTTAAATCAAACTATTTAAAAGGAATTTGTTTAAAATTAAACGAATTGGTTTTAAAATAAAATCACTAGTTAATTTAAAGTTATTGTACAAGGAAAATTTGTAAAAGGAAAATTTGTTAAGTGAAAAGATTTATTTAAAGGGAATCAATTCGGATTTTAAATTTCTAGTTGAAAAGAAAAAAAGAAAAAAAATCATTGATTAAAATTAAATGGTTAGTTAATTAAATTTATCCATTTAAAAGAAATTTGTTAATATAAAATTATTATTCGATTGTTCGAATATTAGTGAATTGTGTAAATAATTTAAAAATATGTATAAAACAAGGAAATCGAGTCAAGATGGGAATGGATTGCAAAATAAAAGCTAAGGTGAGAACTTCTCACTCAAAAGGGTTATTTAAAATTTTAAATAGTTATATCTAAAATTTGTTGATTGATTGATTGATTGCTTGATTTTGATATTAGATATTTTAGGATATATCTATATATAGCAATATATATATATTGGCATATGTATATATTGCAGTTGATGATTTCCCGCCTCGTATAGCGGATGAGACCCTATTGCGCCGTTAGTAAGCGGATATATATTTTATAAAATCCCATATACCGCGATATTCCACCTCGAAGTGGAATGGGTATTGTGCTAACTCTTTGGATGCAGGGAAACAGGTTGGAGGGATCCAACTGGACCCCTCACAAATATTTATTTGTTTATAAATATTTTGATGATTGTGAATATCATATCGATATATGATATTTGTGTAGTGATTGACCAATTGATGCTGTGGCATCATCAGATTCGTTTTTAAAGTTAAAAATAACGATTTTTGATTTAAAGGGATTTTTAAATCGATTTTTCAAGTATATGTTTTTATTTAAATTTTGAATTGATTCATTTTAAATAAATTTAAAATTTCAATTTTTAAAGTTATAGAATTTAAGATTTTTATGAAATGAAAGCGAAATGTGAATTTTGAAATAGTTAGCAAATTTATAGAATTGATACTTATAAATTTAAAAATATTGGAATAGTTAAACGAGTTTTATAACCGTTGTAAATGAAATATAAATTGTTTTTATAAGTAAGTGAAAATTTACAAATTTATAAAATTGTGAAGTTATAAACTGAATAGATTTGAAAAATAAAAGATTATAAGTAAATTACTTATAAATCTGACTTTGGTATTTAAATGAAATATAAATGGAATTTGTTAATAAATTGATTTTTGTAAATAGAAGTTTATGAAATTATAAATGGGATTTATAAACGTCGTTTTATAAATCCGAAATCAAATTGAATTTGATAAGCTGGAAATAGGAAATATCATAAAGAAATCTTATAAGTAATAAGATTTAAGATTTGTGAAATTCAAAGGAATGATTTGGTAAATGAATAATATTATAAGTATTTAACTTATAATATAGCTTTTGGTATATGTAATTGAGTTTATAAATTGAATTGGATTGATAAAGGAATTTATAAATCGAAGTTTATAAAAAGGAATAGAATTTATAAACATTGTTTATAAATTCGTAATCAATTGTATTTGATCAATTGAATATAAAAGTTTATTTAAGGAGTTATATTCACGTTTTTGAACAGTAAATATATCGTTAAATAAAATGGATATCTCTTTGGAAAATGATGTTTTAAAATGAAATTTAAAACGATTTAAAGATGTTTTAAATTGCATTAAGTATCGAATACCTAGATTTCAACATTTATTGTTGAAATAGACGTTTTCGAGAAATAGAGGGAAATGAAAACATAGATTTCAACATTTATTGTTGAAATAGGCGTTTTTGAAAAAAATAAGGAAATGATGGACTATAACACTATTGTTATAGTAAATGATTTCCGAAAGGAAATATTTTTGAATAGTATTGGGATTTATATATCTAATTTAATTTCGAATCTCTATACTAGTGTTTTTGGGTTGTCGTAACGATGTTTTACGCAACATTCGTTTTGACCCAAATAAATGTGAATAAAAGAATATTTTCCTTAAAGAATGAAAAATATACTTAACTATGGTTTAAGTATATTGAGTATTTTCAAATTGTTGAAAATAAATAAGATTTGTGAAATATTTATTATTAAATAAGTATGGAAATGCTTTTCCAATATGATATGGAATATCTTTGAGAATTTATCTTTTTGAAGATAAATTGAAACTGGATATTTGAAATCTATTGAAAAATGTAGATCGATAGATAAATTTGAAATATAGATTCACTATGGAATTTATAAATGGTTTTCAAGATAAACGTTGTTTATTTTTGAAGTGTGGAAAATTATATACCTTATAAAGATATTTTGGGAAATTTAATAATTTGGAAAATTATTTGGAATCTGGTGATGCTGCTCATCTTTATTGATAGTTAAATAACCGACTATCAATATTTACCTTTAGATAGGTATTTGTTGTGATTGTTTGAATTGGATGCCACACTTATTTTTAAAATAAGCGCTCACTATTCGGATTAACCGGGAAAGGACCATGGGGTCGTATAACCCACTCCGAATATGTGATACGTCGTTATGAATTGCATTTGAAGACCGGTGTTGAAGATCGGATATTTGTGAAAACGGATGGATTACCGTCGAGTTACTCTGCATCGGCTGATCTCCGATATAGAGGTTTATCACCCTTAGTGACGGGATGTCCGGACGTGATTAATGAATATCCGGATTGCAAGGGCTTCTTTGGAAGTGCCTTCTTGTTCGATCCCGGAACAGACTTGTATGGATTGTATGTCTGACATTACAAGTTGAGATATAAAGCTGATTTCTTTCAAATATATTTCTGTTGGTGGCGGAGAATTTATTCTTTTAGCTTAACACCCTTCTCTGAGACCTACGAGCTCAGAGGTTATATAATTGAAGGTCATTAGTGATATACTCCCAATTTGGTGGTGTGATATACTAAGTGTTGCTGTGAAATGATTATTGAATGATCATTGTGATAGGATCATTTGTTTGATCGTCTATCTTGATGATCATGGCTTTGATCATTTGTTGACCCAAAGCACTGCTTTTGTAAAGCGTGGCTTTGTGGACGAGACTTCATCGAGCCTCACACCCCGGAAATGGTCAAAACAGGAAAGATGCAGCAAGGTTATTAGGGGGTAGCACCTCTTTAGTGTATGTCATTCCTTCTGGATAGAGGTGGTATCATGGTATGGAGCCCAGATACTTAACCTATGTGGTAAATGCAAATTTATTACTTTGTGGTTGTTGGAAATCGGGGATCCTCGGATATAGATCGGTTACGATCGGGGGATGACATATTTGTGTCAGTAGTTACCCAGTTAGGGGTAACCCGGCCTTGTGTTGGCAGAGATCCGGTTAGGTTCTCGGGACGTCATTCCAGAGGAGTTTCCATGTGGCAATGGGAAGTTCCTTGGCCTGACCATTTGTTGGAAATCCAAAGAAACAATACGAGCCTTGTACGGTTTTAGTTGTATAACCTGCTTCCTCAGGAGGTAGCTATAGCGGGCATAATATAATGGTACCTATGCTGGCTAAGATTTATATTCTACTTTCGAAATTGTTTTCTGCACTATGCACTAATAATAATATCCAAACTGATTTGATTTTGCGTAGTAAGCATCTTTGACTATCATAAGGAGAAACCTCCTCCAAGTCTGCGTTTGCATTGTGTGTGTGGCGGGAGACCTTATGGTAGTTTCATTTTCAAAAAGCATTGCGAATTTATTTTAAAATCTTTTGTTGATTGTTTTTAAAGATAAATAACTGTTTTAAGTTCTCACACCAGTCACATGACTGACCTGGAGTTTATTGTTCCCTTCCTAAACTCTGGGTGCCCACCAAATTTCCACACGGGCAGTCGGAGTTAAGGGTTATCAGGTCATTCTGGATTCAGGTGTTGCTACAGATATCTGGAGGCGAGCTGGATGGCGTAGCATATTATTTATTGTATCTATTGTATATAGTATTTCTTTCTGCTGTTTGTTGTTGTACACTCTGATGATATGAATGAATGTATTGTGATGTAATATATAAAATATTCAGTTCTTGTTTTAAATGAATATTCATTTATCTATTATATGTTGTTCCGCTGCGATGGTTAGATTCTGATATTGTTCTGTTGCTCTTTCTGTTTTGTGTTCTGTTTCTATCTTTTTCTTTCTTCTTCTACCTCCTTTTTCTTTCTTTAAACCCATAATGGTTCGGTTTTTCGGCAACGAAAAATCGTATCGTTACATTTGGTATCAGAGCGTATGGTTAAGCGACAACCATGGCTCTGTTGGGTATTACTCATTAGAGATAGAGTCAGCAGTACTCTAGAATGAGTTTGAGTGTAATAATAGATATGAGTGCGTATTTGTTAGTGAATATAAATTTGTTTTATATTGTGATGATTGGTTTATTGAGTGGCATATGAACCTTCGTCGGCACAGTCTGGACAACTGGATCGAAGGGGTTTCTAAACACTTGAATAGAACAATTCGACACAATATTGTTTTAAAATTGGGTAAATGAAATAATTTTACCTTGACTATATTTTATATATAAAAGAATATTTTTTCAGAAATTAGTAAAGTATATATAAATTGATTGTTAGGTTGTTTGCATAAATTAAATCAAAACAACAATGGTAAAGGAAATGAATTGTATAAACAAATGAATTATAAATATGAAATTATAATTAAAATGGTATCGAAGTAAAATAATCAAGTGAATTAAATGATGTGAACTTGAGATTATATAAAGGAAATTCAACTTGAAATGTTAAATGAATTAACAATTGAATTGATAAGAAAAATTGAAGGTAAATCGATTAAATGTAAAAAGATTGAATAAATTGGAAGTTGAATAAATTGAATGGAAGTCAATTTAATGTTCAAACCAAATTGAATATAAAGAAGAGTAAATAAATTTGGTTGTGTGGTGTATACCTTGGTTGTTAGTTTGATTGTTAGTTGATTATATAAAATTCATTAAGTGATAATGAAATTGAATTAGCGAAGTTGAAAGTTATGAAATTAAATTCAAATTGGAAGTAAATGAGTTTGAATAGAATTGATTTGGATTGAATTCAAGTAAAATTAACTTGATAATTTATTTATTTGTGAAATAATTGCAAATGGAAGTGAATTGTGAATGGATAAACAAAAAATTGCAGTTGCAAGTAATTAAAATTAAATATGAGATTGAATGTTGAAATTCATTTCAAATTTGTAAAGAAATAAAATTGAATTGAATAATTATAAATGAAAGATGAATTAAAAATTCGTATGGGAATTAAAATGAGTTAGTAAATGAAACTAATTTAAAATAGTGATACGAATTGGTTGTAAATGGAGCTAATCAATAAAAGTTCAATATTCAGAGAAAATTAAACTTGAATAGAGTTGAAATTGTGAATTGAATTCAAATGAAATTGAATAAAAATTTGAATTGAAATTGAAACGAATGAAATTGAATATGTAACTTCAATAGTAAACTAGAAATGGTATAAGAAGCATATATTGATAATTTTGCAATAGAATTGGCAAAATGGTTTGAATGTTGGAATTGGATACTACTACTAGCAGGTTATACAGGTATATTAAAAGAAATGGAATTGGGATTTTGATTTCAAAGATAAAAATTGAGTTGCTCGACAAAAAGGTACGTATTTCAATTTTGTATGGGATTTGATGACTTTCTTCTCTAGCCACTTGGCTTTTCTTTTTTCTTTTTGATTCTGAGGGGCCGTGGTGCCATTTTGTAGTCGTACCGATCGAGCCGCGCAAAGGAAACGCTGGCAAAAATTTTCGAAAATTTAGGGTGTTAGAAAAATTTTGAGAAAAATTTGAAGGTTTAAAATTTGAATTTAAATTTGAATTTTGAAGTAAACAATGTTGTTTGAAATTTGTAAGTGAAGTTGGAAAGCTAATTGAAATGGTATTGAATCCTTAAAAAAGAGATTTAGGCTAGTAAGTTGATAAAACTTTTTGGATTGTGAAAAATAATAAACAATTTAGGATCATTCTTCCTTAACTTGCAATTTCGGGACGAAATTCTTTTAAGGGGGGAAGGTTGTAACGACCCAGAATTTTGAACAATTTAAATTGGAAATATTTAATTAATTTTGAATATTTAAATGATGGTTTAATCTGAAATTTCAATATAACTTTGATTTGGTGATTAAATTATAAAATTTAATCTATTGAAAGAATAAAAATTTGAATCTTCAATTGTAAGCTGATTTAAAATATTTCAAAGGCTTGTAAAATTCATATTGATAATATTGAAGATAATAGAAGTTTCAGATTTGAAATTAATAGTGAATTGATCAGTTTTGAAAATATATCGTTTAAATCGATAGTTAAAAATAGTCATTTTTCATACAGTCTCGGAATTCGACGAAACCAGTTCCATTGGGTCCGTAACGTTGAATTATTACCGAAAATTTCAAATTTCGTATTTTTCGGAGCTGTTATGTGAGCATACGTTAAGCAAACGCGTTGAGAATTAAATTGAATTTTAATTTAAAAATTTTGTACAAATCAAATCACAACCACCCTATATTTTCGTACGTCAGCCACCCTACTCTCTGCTAAACCACGTTCTCTTGTCTCCCCTTCGTTTCATTTATCACGCAATAGTTTCAAACCGGAAAGAAAAAAAAGAGATCGAAACAAAATCTCGAAGGAAATAAAAAATGGCCTCAGCCTTCATGTTTAAAAAATAAAAAAATAAAAAAATAAAAACCCAGATCATTCAAAATCGGAGCCGCGCACGCAAGGGGAATCGAACCAAGTTTGTTCGACCGATGGGTGGCTGTCGCGATGTGGGGCGATTGGGGTTCTCGAGGCGACCCCGATGGAGGAGCACGCGAGTGGGCTCGAGTGGGATCTAGGTGGCTAGGGTTTTGGTGGCGTCGAAGTCGCGGTGGAGGATGGCAATGGCGGCCGCGCGAGGTGGCTAGGGCATGGGGGGGTCGCGAGCTCGTTCGTGGTTGATGGATCTTGGTGGCTGCGGCTTCGTGTAGCGAAGGCAGTGGAGGTAGGGGTTGCGGCGACGTGTTGTCGCGAGTGTGGTGGGGGGTGGTTTCGGCTGTTAGCAGTTAGGTAAATTCTAATTTTTTTTTTATTGTTTTTATTTTCTTTGAATATAAATATACAGTGAGAAAAATAAATGCAGAACAGTTTGGGGAAAAAAAATTAATGAATTTGAAAATTTATATAAGTTAAAACTGGAAATGAAAAATGGACAGTAAAGTTATTTTCAGAAAATAATATATAGTGAGGGTGATTTATTTATTGACAAACCCATTGAATTATTTTAATTACCAAGAATGATTTACTTACAAGGAAGAATAGTTTAAATTAAATAATTTGTTAGTTAAATAAATTATTAATGAAAATTTAGTTAAAATTGAATTTTTAGTTAAATCAAACTATTTAAAAGGAATTTGTTTAAAATTAAACGAATTGGTTTTAAAATAAAATCACTAGTTAATTTAAAGTTATTGTACAAGGAAAATTTGTAAAAGGAAAATTTGTTAAGTGAAAAGATTTATTTAAAGGGAATCAATTCGGATTTTAAATTTCTAGTTGAAAAGAAAAAAAGAAAAAAAATCATTGATTAAAATTAAATGGTTAGTTAATTAAATTTATCCATTTAAAAGAAATTTGTTAATATAAAATTATTATTCGATTGTTCGAATATTAATGAATTGTGTAAATAATTTAAAAATAGGTATAAAACAAGGAAATCGAGTCAAGATGGGAATGGATTGCAAAATAAAAGCTAAGGTGAGAACTTCTCACTCAAAAGGGTTATTTAAAATTTTAAATAGTTATATTTAAAATTTGTTGATTGATTGATTGATTGCTTGATTTTGGTATTAGATATTTTAGGATATATCTATATATAGCAATATATATATATATTGGCATATGTATATATTGCAGTTGATGATTTCCCGCCTCGTATAGCGGATGAGACCCTATTGCGCCGTTAGTAAGCGGATATATATTTTATAAAATCCCATATACCGCGATATTCCACCTCGAAGTGGAATGGGTATTGTGCTAACTCTTTGGATGCAGGGAAACAGGTTGGAGGGATCCAACTGGACCCCTCACAAATATTTATTTGTTTATAAATATTTTGATGATTGTGAATATCATATCGATATATGATATTTGTGTAGTGATTGACCAATTGATGCTGTGGCATCATCGGATTCGTTTTTAAAGTTAAAAATAACGATTTTTGATTTAAAGGGATTTTTAAATCGATTTTTCAAGTATATGTTTTTATTTAAATTTTGAATTGATTCATTTTAAATAAATTTAAAATTTCAATTTTTAAAGTTATAGAATTTAAGATTTTTGTGAAATGAAAGCGAAATGTGAATTTTGAAATAGTTAGCAAATTTATAGAATTGATACTTATAAATTTAAAAATATTGGAATAGTTAAACGAGTTTTATAACCGTTGTAAATGAAATATAAATTGTTTTTATAAGTAAGTGAAAATTTATAAATTTATAAAATGGTGAAGTTATAAACTGAATAGATTTGAAAAATAAAAGATTATAAGTAAATTACTTATAAATCTGACTTTGGTATTTAAATGAAATATAAATGGAATTTGTTAATAAATTGATTTTTGTAAATAGAAGTTTATGAAATTATAAATGGGATTTATAAACGTCGTTTTATAAATCCGAAATCAAATTGAATTTGATAAGCTGGAAATAGGAAATATCATAAAGAAATCTTATAAGTAATAAGATTTAAGATTTGTGAAATTCAAAGGAATGATTTGGTAAATGAATAATATTATAAGTATTTAACTTATAATATAGCTTTTGGTATATGTAATTGAGTTTATAAATTGAATTGGATTGATAAAGGAATTTATAAATCGAAGTTTATAAAAAGGAATAGAATTTATAAACATTGTTTATAAATTCGTAATCAATTGTATTTGATCAATTGAATATAAAAGTTTATTTAAGGAGTTATATTCACGTTTTTGAACAGTAAATATATCGTTAAATAAAATGGATATCTTTTTGGAAAATGATGTTTTAAAATGAAATTTAAAACGATTTAAAGATGTTTTAAATTGCATTAAGTATCGAATACCTAGATTTCAACATTTATTGTTAAAATAGACGTTTTCGAGAAATAGAGGGAAATGAAAACATAGATTTCAACATTTATTGTTGAAATAGGCGTTTTTGAAAAAAATAAGGAAATGATGGACCATAACACTATTGTTATAGTAAATGATTTCCGAAAGGAAATATTTTTGAATAGTATTGGGATTTATATATCTAATTTAATTTCGAATCCCTGTACTAGTGTTTTTGGGTTGTCGTAACGATGTTTTACGCAACATTCGTTTTGACCCAAATAAATGTGAATAAAAGAATATTTTCCTTAAAGAATGAAAAATATACTTAACTATGGTTTAAGTATATTGAGTATTTTCAAATTGTTGAAAATAAATAAGATTTGTGAAATATTTATTATTAAATAAGTATGGAAATGCTTTTCCAATATGATATGGAATATCTTTGAGAATTTATCTTTTTGAAGATAAATTGAAACTGGATATTTGAAATCTATTGAAAAATGTAGATCGATAGATAAATTTGAAATATAGATTCACTATGGAATTTATAAATGGTTTTCAAGATAAACGTTGTTTATTTTTGAAGTGTGGAAAATTATATACCTTATAAAGATATTTTGGGAAATTTAATAATTTGGAAAATTATTTGGAATCTGGTGATGCTGCTCATCTTTATTGATAGTTAAATAACCGACTATCAATATTTACCTTTAGATAGGTATTTGTTGTGATTGTTTGAATTGGATGCCACACTTATTTTTAAAATAAGCGCTCACTATTCGGATTAACCGGGAAAGGACCATGGGGTCGTATAACCCACTCCGAATATGTGATACGTCGTTATGAATTGCATTTGAAGACCGGTGTTGAAGACCGGATATTTGTGAAAACGGATGGATTACCGTCGAGTTACTCTGCATCGGCTGATCTCCGATATAGAGGTTTATCACCCTTAGTGACGGGATGTCCGGACGTGATTAATGAATATCCGGATTGCAAGGGCTTCTTTGGAAGTGCCTTCGGTTCTGTTCGATCCCGGAACAGACTTGTATAGATTGTATGTCTGACATTACAAGTTGAGATATAAAGCTGATTTCTTTCAAATATATTTCTGTTGGTGGCGGAGAATTTATTCTTTTAGCTTAACACCCTTCTCTGAGACGTACGAGCTCAGAGGTTATATAATTGAAGGTCATTAGTGATATACTCCCAATTTGGTGGTGTGATATACTAAGTGTTGCTGTGAAATGATTATTGAATGATCATTGTGATAGGATCATTTGTTTGATCGTCTATCTTGATGATCATGGCTTTGATCATTTGTTGACCCAAAGCACTGCTTTTGTAAAGCGTGGCTTTGTGGACGAGACTTCATCGAGCCTCACACCCCGGAAATGGTCAAAACAGGAAAGATGCAGCAAGGTTATTAGGGGGTAGCACCTCTTTAGTGTATGTCATTCCTTCTGGATAGAGGTGGTATCATGGTATGGAGCCCAGATACTTAACCTATGTGGTAACTGCAAATTTATTACTTTGTGGTTGTTGGAAATCGGGGATCCTCGGATATAGATCGGTTACGATCGGGGGATGACATATTCGTGTCAGTAGTTACCCAGTTAGGGGTAACCCGGCCTTGTGTTGGCAGAGATCCGGTTAGGTTCTCGGGACGTCATTCCAGAGGCGTTTCCATGTGGCAATGGGAAGTTCCTTGGCCTGACCATTTGTTGGAAATCCAAAGAAACAATACGAGCCTTGTACGGTTTTAGTTGTATAACCTGCTTCCTCAGGAGGTAGCTATAGCGGGCATAATATAATGGTACCTATGCTGGTTAAGATTTATATTCTACTTTCGAAATTGTTTTCTGCACTATGCACTAATAATAATATCCAAACTGATTTGATTTTGCGTAGTAAGCATCTTTGACTATCATAAGGAGAAACCTCCTCTAAGTCTGCGTTTGCATTGTGTGTGTGGCGGGAGACCTTATGGTAGTTTCATTTTCAAAAAGCATTGCGAATTTATTTTAAAATCTTTTGTTGATTGTTTTTAAAGATAAATAACTGTTTTAAGTTCTCACACCAGTCACATGACTGACCTGGAGTTTATTGTTCCCTTCCTAAACTCTGGGTGCCCACCAAATTTCCACACGGGCAGTCGGAGTTAAGGGTTATCAGGTCATTCTGGATTCAGGTGTTGCTACAGATATCTGGAGGCGAGCTGGATGGCGTAGCATATTATTTATTGTATCTATTGTATATAGTATTTCTTTCTGCTGTTTGTTGTTGTACACTCTGATGATATGAATGAATGTATTGTGATGTAATATATAAAATATTCAGTTCTTGTTTTAAATGAATATTCATTAAGTGATGATATGTATTGTGATGTAATGTATTGTGATGATATGATTGTTAGTTGATTGTATATAATTCATTAAGTGTTAATGAAATTGAAAGCTATAAATCATTGAAATCAAATTGGAAGTTAAATGAATTTAAATAGAATTTAATTTGATTCAAATTGGAAGTGAACTAATGTAAATATAAATTAGTGAATGTTAACTAATTGAATTGTGAATGAATGTTAGTAAAATCCAACGTTAATGAATCAACTGTGATTAAAATTGAAACTCAAGTCAATAAATATTAATGAGAAGTGAATTTATATTGATTGGTTATGGATTTATTGGATGATGGTTGGATGATAATTGATTGGTGGATGCATTTGTTGTTTGTTGCCATTGCTATGTTGGCACATGTAGTTGTTATGTTGCTATATGATGTATATTGATATTATTTTCATAATATGCATGTTTCTCATGGTTTGTTGAGTGTTTAGTAGGTGCGGATTGCGCTTGCTTCGCATTTGGATCTCGCTTTCGTGCTATATTAGCCGTATATGATCGCTAATAAAATATAAGGTACATATCTCGGATTACATACCGTACTTTTACACTTTTTTCCCTGCGGGATGCCTCATCACTTGATGAGATCTATATTTGTGATATATATACTGTCATTTTTTTCGATCGAGTCGCGCAAAGGAGACTCTGCCGAAATTTTCCGGAAATTCGGGTGTTAGAAAAATTTTCAAGTTTTTTAAAAAAAAATTATAACTTGTTTTGATAACTAACTTTTAAAGTTAGAAAGCCGTTCAGAGTAACTTAGTGGAAGCGTAGTTATGACTTTATAAATGGAATTTCATTGTTTATAAGTTGGTAACTTTGAATAAAATATATCTAATGTTGAATTCTATACTTAGTCCCTTTTCCCTTCTTTTTTCCTTTTCGGGGACGAAAAGTTTTGAGTGGGGGAGAGTGTAACGACCCGTAAATTTTCGAAAATTAAAATAGCTAATTTAATAAGATTTCGTGATTTAATGTTAGAAAAAATTTTGTAATTCGTTTGGAATAATAATAACTGGAATGAATTGCAACAATAATTATCCAAGTAATGAAAAATAAAAGCTACTTAGTGAATGCCTTTGCAATCAATAGTTGAATAGGATAATAAATGTTGAATTCATTGGGTATAATAGAGTAATTGATTGATAAGAAAAATCTATTTAAAATCAAATATTGAATATTGAATAGGTAAACTGTTTAAATTAAATATTTAAAACTTATTGAATAATTGAATAACTGTAAATTGAAAATAGTGTTCTAAATTGTGAATTGGTTTTAAAAGTTGAATCTTATAAGTTCAATTTCAATATTTCAAAAGATAATGAATTATTGGATAAGCGAAATTGTTTAAATTTAATATTTGGAATTTATTAAATAGTTGAATAATGGGAATTGAATAACTGTTTTAATGAAAATGGTTGTTCTAAAATTTGAATTTGTTAAATTTTATAAGTTCGTTTTGAATATTTCAAAAGATAGTGATTTTAGAATAATCAAATTTGTTTAAATTTAATATTACAAATGTTTGAATAACTAAATTCCGAATTTTATACGATTAATTTGATATTGAAATTTTACATATGAAAATAGAGTGAATAATTGAAATTTGATTTAATATGATTCAAATTGGTTTCCAAAGTGAATGTAAGCTATATTGGGATTATAATAGAGTTAATAAGATTTTAAAATTGGAATTTATTGGATAATTGAATAACGGTTTAATATGATTAAAAATGATTTGTAAAATTTTATTTTATCATATTAAAGTTAGAATGATGTTGTAGAACTTTTATAATCGAATTAAAAGAAAATTTGTGAAAATTGAATATTTTAATATTTAATTGACGAGTTAAAATAGCCATTTTTCAAACAGTCTCGGATTTCGACGAAACTAGTTTCAACGGATACGTAATGTGATATTATTGTAAGATTTCAAATTTCAAGTCAATCGGATTTATCGTTTGTCCGGGGCAAGCCAAAACGCCTAGAAATTTAGTTAATCGGTTTAATTTAAATTTGATCGTTTATTGCCGTAACTCGCCCAGACGATCGAATTAGCTTCCGAAACATGTTCCATTATGTCCGGAACGTGGGATAAACCCTAGGAACGCCGGTCACCGCGCGAGATTTGGAGTTCGAAAATTCCGGGATGAATAGTGTTCGTTAAAATTCTATAAAAGGCCACCCATTTTCACAAATTGCAAACCCTACTCAGAAAACCCTACTCAGAAAACCCTAGCCGCCGCCTGTGTTTTTTTTCAATGGCCAGAAACGCGCAAGCTTCCTCCTTCGTTATCTCCCAATCCATCGAATTTTTCCAAAAACTATCAACTACAATGTTGAAGAGCTAGGGGAGATCTTGCAATCCTTACGGATATGATCGTTTATAGTTGAGGCAATCATCGACAATTTTCGTTCAAGACGCTGCCGTTCGCCCTCGTCTCACGTGCAAAGGAGATGGCCGAGCTCTACCCTTTCCTGGCCGATGGTGGCTTGTTTGAAGGCCTTCGACGTGGTGTGCTTTGATCGACCTGGAGTTGCTCGTATGTGGGTGCGAATTTGACGAATGGGAGGCGGCCTTTGGGTTTAATTGCGTGCGTGGTTTTCTGGCTTGGAGCGAACGGGGAAAGAGAAGAAGGGGGCGGCCAGATCTGAAGGTGTGGAAGTGGATGGCTGAGATGTTGTAGGGTGTGACGACCCGACTTTTTCTCCACAAAAAGTCATATCATCCTTAAGAAAGAAAGGGATAGAAAAGAGAAAAGAAAGAAGAGAAAGAAGAAACCACACAAGAATCTCAAACAGCGGAACGAATAAATTATATTAGTAACATAAGTATAACATAGTATACATCAAATATCAGAGTTACACAGACATATACAACACATACTAGACAGTTATAAACACCTGTCTAGTTATTACAACTCAATCGCAATACAGAAACACTCAGAGATACCAACACAGCGGAACTATATAACTATACGCAGAAGCCTCCTGCTCCATATGCTCCTCCACAATTCGTCAAAGCAAACCTGAATCCTAACCTGAATTCCCTTGGCTACTCATAAAAATTTGAGTACCCAAGAGTTAAAGAAAAACAGAAATAACTCCAGGTCAGACATGGGTCTGGTGTGAGTAACAGGTTAAAGTTGCTTAATTTTCAAAACCTTTTGAAAGAAAGGTATCACGTAAGACTTCCCACACATAAACATGGAAAAGTTTTTACCTTACGCTAACCAAAACATTTGATAGGAAATCTGATGATATTATAATAGTGTCTAGGGTTTTCAAGTAAATATGAAATAGCCGAAATTGTTACATCTATTAAATTCCAGCTACTAGCCACAAAAGTGGGTAATACAATTAAAACCGTTGGCACTTATTGGATTTTGGATTCCATACAATGGCAGGGCTACTGGGGTGCCGCCCGTCACAGTACGTGGCCTAGATCACCGTACCGAGGATTACTCCCAATCCCCTGCAACACAAAGCCGGACCCATTCCTTACTGAATAGTTCCGAATAAGACAACTTCGACAGTTGTCATGATCAACCGTCCACACAGCCGAAATATAAAGGGACCTCTAGACAGGGGAAAATCTTACTCTCAAGTGGGGGCTACCCACAAAGCTTTGCTGCACCTCCCCTGTTTTATCCATTCCCGGTTGATGAGGCTTGAGGCTACGATTTACCTTTTTAGGACATAACACTTAGAATGCTCATCGTCCACCTGACGATGTTCAGAAAGCATTCAATCCATACAAGTTCGTTCCGGGTTCGAACGAAACCGAAGGCATTATCTCGTTACACTCATTTTGGAATCACCCTCAGAGTTAACGACAATAACCCTTGCACTCTGAATCACCATCTCGAATCTATAAGTACTATCCCTTCAAACTCATTACGGAATCACCCACAGAGTTATACTGACGTATAGCCCTTACACCTCGAGTCTTCACTCGCTCCACTTGGATTAACGACCTAACGTTTAATTAGAATTGATGTGGTTTTCGGATGTCCAAATATGGAAACCCGATCCCGGTCTCATCGAAATCCAAAGCGTGTCTTTTATGTCCAAGTTGTTTTAAGTTTAAAACAATTCAATTCATTATCTAAATATACACAGATAGATAATTCTCAACACAATAGATAATCAACCTTATCATTATCAACAGATAATTCATATCATAATCAGATAATCCATATTATCATCCAAAAGCAACCAATGCATCCATATCACATACACTACTCATCTCATAACTGAGATTACAAACTATACCAAACAACCAATACCATTCATCAAACATAAGCAATGATCTAATGATTACACTTTCTATAATTAATTTAAAATGAATTAAATTAATTACTTTATCATTAAAATTCTGCTTAACTTAACCATCCATTGATTTCAAATCAATTTATAAATCATCTCAATATTCATTTCAATTAATATTGATTAACTATCTCTAATTACAATAAGTAATTAGCTTATAAGTTAATTATACAAGTTAATTACTTAACCCCTTACAAATAATTAACTTGTAATTACTTAATTAATTAATTAATGATTTCCAACTACATTTAATTAATTACATAAGTAATTAATCTAAAATCAATCCATACATATATATTAATCACCCTTGATTAATAACCATTCAGTAATTAACTATATTAATTACTCAACCCATAAATTAATTATTCTTAATTAATTATCTTATTAATCACTTGATTAATTTCAAAGTAATTTATATTCAAATTACTTCCATATTAAATATCCTTAATTACATTCAGTAATTATTAATTAATTACATCCTTAAGTAATTATAAATTCATAAATTACATAAAGTAATTATCAAACAATCCATAAATGTTTAAATTAATTAACTAAATTAATCTAAACTAATCATATTAATCTAATTAATTACACTAAGTAATTAATTCTTTAATTACTTCATTAAGTAATTAAAACTTAAATAATTAATTATTATTAATTAATTAATCTAATTAATTATTAAGATTAATCACATTAATTAATTGTTAAATAATCTTAAGTTAATGGTTTCATTAACATTTCTTAATTACTTAATTAAGAGATTAACTTATATTAATCATCATTAATTATTAAGTAATTAATATTTAATTACTATTTAATTAATCTCTAATTATTAATTAATTAAGTGTTAATTAAAATCTTAATTAATCATCCACATTATTAATTAATTAAATAATTAATATTCAACTTAATTACCTTAATAATTAAATGAATCCAATCATTAAACTTTTATTTATCCTTTAGATAAACATTTCTTATTTAAATAAGCATTTAAAAACAAAATGTTTTTAAATTTCCATTTAACTTCATTTTAAACTTAAGACTCAAATTTATCTTAAATTAAGATTTTAAAACAATTCAAAACTCTAATCTTATGTGTTAAAAGAAATTTCTACTTTATTAATAAGTTTAAAACAATTTACATTCCAATTCAAATGAAATTCAAATCAATTTGAAAATTACTTTAAAATTTCAAAATTGAAATACAACTTCCAAACTCATTTTAGTTTTAATTCTTTAAAACTCTTCCTACAATTTACACCTTCAACTCAAAAGCAACTCATTTAATCATTTAAAAGCAATTTAAATTTAAATCTTTATTTTAAAATCTGAAGTTTAAATTTTATTCCCGATTTAAAAACCCAGATTTGAATTTACTTTGAATTTCTAATTTAAATTATTTAACTTTTCAATTCAAATGCAAAACACATATGCATTTATACTTGTGAGTTTGAAAATCAAATTTAAATTTTAAAAACATAAATGATTTCAAATCTCAAACAAATCAAATTTGAATTCATATCCAAAATTCAGATTTTAAAAACTCAGTATAAATTTCCATTTGCAATTTAAACTTTATCTTTACTTTTAAAAACAGAAACAGTTTCTGTTTATTTAAAAACCAAACTTTGAAATTTTCTGAATTTAAATTATTTCAAAAAAACAGACTTCAAACTTATATGAATTCATACTTAAATTCAGTTTTAAAATCCTAAGTTAAAATTGTAGATTGCATTTATTTCAAACTTTATAAAACTGGAAACAGGTTCCCTGTTTCTTTTTTCCTTTTTTTTTAAACCAAACTTGAATTTCTGAATTCAAATTATTTCAAAATCAGAATTCAAACTATTTGGATTCATCTCTAGATTCAGGCTTAAATTCTAAGTTAAATTTTCAGATTAAATTTAAACTTGGCTTTTAAAATTCTTAAAACAGAACAGGTTTCTGTTTTTGTTAAAACCTGTAAACAAAATTAGACTCGAGACAATCCTAAAAGACTTCGAGACAAAAGCTTCCCTGCTTCGGGTCATATATCAAAATACCCATGACCATCACGGGAAAATAATCTCTACAACCCAACCATGCACAACATCATCACTGTGCACCCACTCCCTCTCTCCGGCCATCATTGGCCATCATCTCTGGCCATCCTCCATCGATCAGTAAACCCACAACTCCCTTCAAACCTCAAATTCCCAAAAAAACTCAACTTGAATTTGAATTTCAAGTTTACAACCAAAACGTGGAACATAAGTCAGCAAACTCAACCAAACCTGTCAACGGCGACCCTACACGCCTCCGGCCACCAACTCCACCCAAACTCCGGCAATAACTTCATAAATACACCATCTACCATTACCCAAAAGATCTTTGAACTCGATTCACTGAGGAGTCCACAATCGACCCAAAAACAGTAACCCAATAAACTAGGGTTCATAAAAGAAATTCCCAAATTACCATCTCAAAATTGAATTGCAATACAATTCAAAAAATTTCCTATAATCTATGTTAGATAAACTACCTTTAGAAACAAATTTAACTAATTCAATTGCAAAGATCAATTGAACCAGACCAAAATGTAAAATACTATTAATTTGAAATTGCACCATATTTTTAGCACTAAAAAAAAATTAAATTTTTGATTTAAAATTCTTGAATCCACTTGATGACTCTATTAATAAACCTGAAACATTAAATCAATAAGTTTGAATTCTCACTCTATTCTATTTTACTCTGTGAATCTTAATTTTTTTCAGATTTTAGATAACTCTATCTAATTTCTATAAAATCTATACCTACCCTATTCTAAAGTAAACAGATTTTATTCAATTGTTTAAGTTTAACAGCAACAAGTTAAAGGACAGAATTCAAGAAATAAATCAGGAGCTTGAAATTTTGAAACACAGACAAAGTACTATTAACATCATATATACATGCAAATACTTACAGGTAAGATATTCATAGAAATTTCATATAAATTCATTTCTAATGTAAAAAAGCATGCACAACATAACCTATAAAAAAATTTAAAATGAGTTACTCACAAATTCAAAAATGCAGAGTACTGTCCAGATTTTTAGCATGCAGGCTTCCTTGATTCCAAATGCTAAGAAATGCAGACCTTTTTCTTGCTTTTAAATCTTGATTTATGCATGCTTCCAGATGAAATGCAGGTGTAACTTGACATTACAGTTTCAAAATCTCAGATTGTTTTTGAAAACATGAATGCATGTTTCAGATCAAATGCAGGTTTGTATTTTTGCATTTTGAGGAGCTACAGGCTTGTTTGTAATGCAGGTTTTGTATTTTGAAGGATGCATATTTTTATTTTGAAAAAGAGGAGTTTTGATTTTGAAGAGGAGTGAAATAATGCAAATATACTTGAGTTTGAAGTATTTGCAGATTTGATTATGGATGTGGAAAAATGAAATTTGGTCTTTCTTTTTATTAAGGAATGAAAAAAAAATGAAGAAGCAAGTTGATATAAAGGTAATTTTTAGATTTAATGAATTAAAAGAAAAATTAAAATAAAATTGACACTTGTCCTAAGCTATCAACACATGTAAATTCATGTTCTAAATTACATACACATGTATCTTTATACTTACATATGTCTTTTAAATGTTTTTGATATTTAAATTAAATGTTAAGAAAAATTAAACTTAATGAATGTTTAAACTTAGTAAATTATTTTGTTCTTAGACTTAGTTATGCATATATTTAATTTCTAAAGAACAAAGCAAAATATTATAATAGATAAAACAATATACAAGTTAATTATTTGAAAAAGAAACTTTTAAAACAAATTTATAAGAGAGTTTGTAATTTATTGCATACATGTTTTATAATTAAAATTGTATTTTAAATTTCATATTAAATTTACAAATCAAAATTATCAATAAATAATTTAAAAAGAATAACACAAATATTTTGTAACATATTTTAATATACAAACTCGAATTAAAATGAATTTTAAACCAATTAAAACATTTTTCTCATATTTAAAATAATATAGTATTTTATTAAATATTTTTGAAAAGCTTAAATTAAAAATAAATCACAATTCCTAATTTCAAAACATTAAAATTATGTTATACTAATTTAACTAAAAACAACTTATCTATTTAAAATATATATAAATACATATACAATAGAAAACAATTTATTAACTTATTAAAAATAATTTCACAAATTAAATATTTAAATAAAGAAGATTATTAAATCAATATCAAATTTATTAATCAAAATTATCAATTCAATATAAATTTAAACACAGATTATTAAATTTATATTGTCCAAAATTCCGGGATATTACACAGGGTATAATTTAAAAAGAAATTTGTGTAATTAGTTTATATTTAAAATTCCTGAATATTTAAAATGCAATAACTTTTTGCTACGAGGTCGAAAATGCACGAAACCAGTTGCGATGGAATCGTATGGACGAGCACTACGCTATGGAACTGGACAGGAGGCATTTGAAGCTAGGGAAAATTTGGGTAAAATTAAACGCTCGTTTAATTTTATTCGAAATAAGACGCTGGAACTACATTTAAATCAAGGTGAGTGTTTTATAACGCTCACAACGTACTGAATATCTTTATGCTAGTTAAATTTGACATTATGAAGTGTTATAAATTTTATTTTTCATTGTTTGATAAATTTAATTGTCATATAGATTGTCATTTGAATTAACCGTTGAAAATTAAATTGACCGTTAAAATTGAAATTGAAATTGAATTGCGATAAAATTACCTGACATTGATAACTATGAAATTGCTATGAATTGTATTGTCTATTAGATGATTTATTTCGATGGATGCTATTGGTTGATATTTAAATGTTTGGATGTTTATTGCTTATATATAACCTGTTATGCATACATATGACACTATGATTGATTTAAGTGATATATATTCATCCCTGACATTTAATTGAAATAAATAATTACTTGGCCATAGGATAGAAAATTATATACGGACACCGAATTGGCTAAATTAATAATTTTTAAAATCGTCGATTTGAAATTTATTTAAATGTTTTGATTTAAAAGTTACAAATAGAAATAAATTTATAGAAATCGAATTTATCGAAAAATTGAGTTTGGAATGTTGAAATAAATTTTGGTTAAAAGAAATTGTTAAGTAATATAAGTCGAGACTTTGAAATTTAAAAATTGGGATTCGATTGAATTTCGAAAATTGATTTGTTTAATGATTTAACCTTAATTCGAGCTTTGAATATTACCAAGTAAAAGTGATAAAAAATGATATTTTGAAGTCGAGCTTGGAATAGAATCATATTTGAAATTTGGATTTAAACTCGAAAAATGATGGATAATTTTGTTAAGTGTTATAAATGGATATTTTGAAAAACCAAGCTCTAAATCGATATAAATTGAAATTGAATTAATTGAAAGTGAATATAAAATTGAATAAATTTGAAGTCAAAGTTGACATTGATTTGAATTGAAATCGAAATTGAATCGGTAGAATAGAAATTGAAATTGATTTGAATTGGGAAGTTATGATTGAAATGGATTGGTTTTGAAGCTGTTTTATTTTGTTTCCAAATTACTCGGTTATATAAACCATTTTTGAATACTTAAACTATTTTAATCTATTTTAAATCTACTTAACCCAATTTAAATTATTTTAAACTAATTTATCTATTTCAAATCTGTTTTAAGATTTTAAGTATTTTTAACTATTTTAATTATTTAAAACTACTTTTAAACTACTTAAAACTATTTTCTAAAATTCTAAGCTGGTCAATAAGGTGAAATGTTTATATTTAAATCTTGAATTTAAATACGAATTGGGTTAAATGAAGTTGCAACCTAAATTGAAATTCGAAATGATTTTGAAATCGAAATGAGATACTGATGCGAAAAATGATTTTTGAAACGGAATCTTACATTTGAAAAGATACGATGATATTTGAAATGGATTTGATTTTGAAGCGAATATGATATTTTGATATCAATTATTAATCGATTTGAAATGTGAAAGAGCCAACGGTGTAATAATACGTAGTTATTAAAGAGACCGGGATCGGATATGGACATACTCTCTGTCGATACCGAAAACCACTTTGATAACTATTATACGTGGAGTGTTGATCCAGAATGAAGTGGATGGTTTGGTGAACGCGTTGACTGAAGAAAGAGAACGATTATTGGATGACCCCTGACATGACTAAAACAGGAGCCGCGCCGGGCCATTGAGGTTCGCCACCTCTAGCGGACACACTTCTTCGATACCATATCTATTACATTTGTGATGCGATTTGGGTGCACCCCTTGATTTGGGAGTGTTGTTTCGTGGTGTTGGGGTAGCTGCTGGCTATGCTCAACATCAGTCCAGATCACGCAACTACTAGTATCCTAGTTGGTATCGCCTCATGTACCTTGTCATACTGATTATCCTATTCGCGACCACTACGTTTGGTTTTGTGTTATACCTATGGGGTACCCTCTGATAACCACCAGTTTACGGTGGGGCTTACGGTGCTGTATAGACTATGGCATTATAAAAATGTGTTAAGGGGGATTATGGTAACGCCTTAACGCTATTTTGATACTTTATATTACTGATAGGCATTATCTACTTAGCGTACATTACTACATAGTAGATAGTTTAACGGATCCTTAAGAGATGGAAAATCTCATAACATCTCTTGAGTTATTGCACGCACATTGACACTGGATATGAGATGTCAAACCCCGTAAACATCTCTGACTCCGTTACACTCATATTTATTTACGATTGATCTGACTTACATGAGGATATTTTAGTCCTGACTCGAGTGTTTTGTCTTTTCATTACGCTTGGGTCAGACCTGAGTTTTTCAGCTTCTTGAAGATCTATTCTGGAGGACGAAGGCGAAGATTTGGTATACTATTGCTATTATTATCTTTGCATCATGTTGTCTGCTGCATTATTTTAATTGTTCTGTTGTATATGTATACTTTGATAAATGTTGTATAAATAATTGTCAAAGTATAGTAAACAGCTTCATGAACTATTTATTTGACTATTATATTTTATCGTTCCACTGCGAGATTCTGTGTTGTTTTATTTCCTTTATTTCTCTTTCTTTTCTTTTCTTATTTACCCCAATAACCATCTGCCCTTTTGAATGGTTTGGAATCGACATGTGTATTTGATCATCGGCTTAAACTGTCCAAAAAGGTGGGTCGTTACATGCTCCCACTTCCACTTTGGGATCTCAAGTGGCTGAAGCAATCCAGCTGTCTTCAGCTGGTCACTCTTAATCTGCTGGCAGTTTGCACAACGACTCACAAAGATTAAAATATCTCGCTTCATCCCCTTCCACCAGAATACCCTCTTCGTATCTTTGAACATCTTGGTCACTCCTGGATGAAAAGATAACTTTGAATGGTGGCATTCGTCTAACACTTCTTGCCTAAGTCCATCAAAGTCTGGAACACAAATACGCCCATTCATTTTCAATATGCCCTGGAAATCAATCTTAAAGCTCGAAACAACACCTTCTTCAACATCTTTCTTAAGTCGAGCTAAAATAGGATCTGCCTCTTGACCGGATGCAATTCTCTCTAACAATACTGGCTTAACTTCTAGATTTTCAACCATTGCTACATTCCTACTCAATGCATCAGCAACGACATTTGCTTTTCCAGGGGTATAAAGAACCTCTAGATCATAAGAGGCGAGAAACTTCAGCCATCTCTGCTGCCTCAAATTCAAATCTTTCTGCGTAAAAAGGTATTTTAAGGATTTGTGGTCCGTGTATAACTCAAACCTTTCACCCAAAAGATAGTGCCTCCACATCTTTAGTGCGAAGACAACAGCCAAAAGTTCCAAATCGTGCGTAGCATAATTTTTCTCATGCGGCTTTAGCTGTCGACTCGCATAGGCAATAACTTTCCCATACTACATCAGAACTGCTCCTAATCTGGTTCCACAAGCATCTGTATACACGGTTAAACCTTCGCTCCCATTTGGAATGGTTAAAACAGGAGCGCCAGTCAACTTGTTTTTCAATTCATTGAATGCTTGATCACACTTAGAAGTCCAAACGAACCTAGCATCTTTCTTTGTTAACTTCGTCAGATGAGAAGCAATCTTCGAGAAGTCCTTGATAAACCTACGGTAAAAACCAGCCAATCCCAAGAAACTTCTAAATTCCATCGCACTTTCGGGCTTCTTCCAGTCTTGGACCGCAACAACTTTAGCTGGATCCACCGATATACCTTCTCCCGAAATAATATGCCCTAGAAATCTAACTTCAGATTTCCAAAAATGGCACTTGGAGAACTTAGCCTTCAACTCATGGCTCCTTATGGTATCGAGTACGACACGCAGATGATATTTGTGTTCCTCCTCTGTCTTTGAATAGATAAGAATGTTATCAATAAAGATGAGAACAAATTTATTAAGAATGTCTCGAAATACTCGATTCATTAAGTCCACAAAATAAGCGGGTGCATTAGTCAATCCAAACGGCATAACTAACCACTCGTAGAAATTTTCAGGAGTTCGAAAAGCTGTTAAAGGAACATTCTCCTCTGCCACTCTTAATTGGTGGAAACCAATGGCAAGATCTAATTGAGAAAATATCTGAGCACCATGGAGTTGATCAAACATATCGTCAATTCTTGGCAAAGGATATTTATTCTTGATAGTCCTTTTGTTCAACTCCCGATAGTCTACACATAACCTTAGAGAACCGTCTGCCTTTGTAACAAAGAAAACTGGTGATCCCCAACTCGAGGTACTACGTCGGATCAAGCCCTTCTGCAACAAGTCATAAGTCTGCCTTTCTAACTCCCTCTTCTCTTTTGGAGCCATCCTTCGTAAGGGTTGTACAATAGGTCTAGTTCCCGGAACCAAATCAATACGAAACTCGACTTCACGGTGAGGAGGTAAACCTTGCACCTCGTCAAAAATATCTATGAAATCTCGAACAACCGGCACATCTCCAAGCTACGCTTTAGTCACTTCGAGTGAATAGAGAAAACTGCTCATTAACTTCTTAGGCTCTTCACAACTAATATCAACACCAACGTCTCCTGCATCACTAACTCTAACAAGCCTTCTACCACAATCTAAGATAGATTTAAACTTAGATAACCAATCCATTCCCAACAACACTCCAAAACAAATAAACCCAAGAACAAACAAGTCAAAAGGAAAGAGATGATTTCGACAAGAAATATGTACATTTAGACACACGGTGTCAAGATATGTTGGACCTCCAATTGGGTTTGACACACAAAGAGGATTACTTATGATAACATATTTAAGGTTTAGTTTGTCCAGTAGATCATAAGAAATAAAACTATGGGATGCTCCTGTATCAAATAGCACCCTTACAGGAATATCATAGATGGATAATGCACCTTGCAACACTTGCTTCCCCTTTTTATCTGAAGAAGTGGATGGTATCTCTTCAATGGTAAAAGTTTTTCCTTGAGATCCCTTTCTAGGAAAATGGCACTCATTCTTCATATGTCCTGGCTGGCCGCAATTAAAACATATGGCAATTGGGCAATGATTTGCAAAGTGGCCCATCTTATTGCACTTAAAACAAAGAATGTTCGCCAAGTTGGTCTGCTTCTTCTGTGCTGGAGCGCCATCTTCGGGTTTCTTCCATGCACCCTACTTCTTTCCCTTAAACTTATGCTTGAAGTTTGGCTTACCTTCAACCGGTATAACCGATAAAGGCTTGGCACTTATTGCTGGTACTACGCCCTTCTGGATTCCTTCCTTAATATCAAGAGCCTCAAACCTCAAAGCCATGCTAATAATGTTGGTGAATGTACCCATAAGATAATTGGTCATTTCACGATGGAACTCTGGTCGCATTCCATTCACAAACATTTCATTTTTCTTGAGTGGTGTGTCTATAAATCCAAGTCCAAAACGGGACAAAGCATTGAACTTATGCTCATACTGCGACACGGTCATATCACCCTGCTTTAAGTCAATGAAACTTCTAAATAACTAAGTTCTTCCGGCTTCTGGAGTAAACTATGCATAAAGAACTTCCTTGAACTGGGCCAAAGAAAACTCCCCCTCTGGTTGCTATTTCTGAATCCCACCAATCCATCGCCGACTTTTGAAGTTGTCGTGATGCCAACAGCCATTTCTCTGCATCTTCCAACCGAAGATCTCCAAATATTCTTTCACAAGTTCGAAGCCACATCTGCACCTTAAGAATGTCTTCAGTCCCATAGAATGGTTTCCCACCCAAAGCGGTAAAATTCTTACACAAAGCTGCAAAGTTCACAGGGGTATGAACTTGCACTAGCATTTCCTCTGCCGGATCTACAGCTGACATAGTAGCATTTCTAAGTACCCTACCATTGGTATCCGTGCTAGTTCTAGATCCTCTCCTTCCTCCTCTTCTTGTATTCATTTCTATTATCTGAACAAATAACAGGTACCTTTAGAATACAAAAATAGGATTAAAATGGTTTAAGGAAATAACACCAAAGGATCTAAACTAGACTTTAGAGGATAAATATTATTAGAAAAATTACAAATACACTCCCTTAAAATTAACTCATTCTAGGGCATCACTTACCCTATCTCTGGTGAGTTGTACCCCAATCAGGCTAAGGGGTTCGCTCAATCGAAGCTCCGATACCAACTGTGACGACCCACCTTTCTGACCCTTGAGAACGACAATTAATACATCCATGGTATTCATGTGCCGTTGCCCAAGTATCTGAAAGACGAGTTGCCATGGGGTAAAATATAAGAACGGAATAATACTCTCACAACGGAACGGTTAAATATAACATAAAAATAAGACAGTACGCAAGGTTACTCCCTAACATGGAGTTATCAGAGTTACAACAAAAGTACTACTATCAGTCTAGGCGGTTATAACAACTTGCCTTTAAATATACATACATAGAGCCAACATCTCATAATAGCGGAAATAAATAGCTAGATAGATAAGGAGCCTCCTGCTCGTCCACCATCTTCAAAAGAGCCCAAAGAAACCTGTCATTTCTGGACTACTCAAATATAAATGAATACCCGAACATTTAGGGAAAACAACAATTCGGGTCAGACAATAAGTCTGGTATGAGTAAACTCCAAAAATAGAACACACAAAATAACTTGTGAGACCACATCGCAAAAACGCAGAACGGATTTTTCCCTCACAAGGACAACATCCAGGTATAAAAGAATGGATACAGATAATTAAACATCGCGAAGAGTGCAAGACGCTTCTCGATGAAATTAAGAAAGAATCAATCCAAAGATTTGAATCAAAAATAAGGAAAAGGAATTTTTCCAACAATGACTAGGAGGGTGCGCCCCCCTTATCGATAGTATACCTCTAGAAAATATACTTGGGAACTACGATGGCTCTCGGAAACCTCCAAGCCGGACCCCGCTATCCTTACCGAGTATCCGATCACATCTCCGTGCGCATACAATCGGAACCAATCTAGAGTAGATGTGAAAATACCCTAATGGGAGCAACCCCACATAGCTTGTCCCCCACTCGCTCTTTATTTAATCATTTCCGATAAAGGATATCAATGCTCTAATTGAGCAACAAATCATCTTAGATTGACGAAACAAAAATAAATGAAGAAGGGTATCGAAATTTATAGTCAAGATATCGACTATCGGGGATAACAAAACGATCGTATATGGAAACTAATCTTATACTCTTTCAATACTTTGAAAATATCCATATACTTATCCCATCGATATAAGCATATTCTCAAAACAATTAAGAGGATTTCATATTTCAAAAGCATACTTAGATGGGTCAAAAACAATTGTCTATAAGAAATGAAAACGTTTTCCATTATAATTATAAAGATCGTTTATGGAAATCAAATCTCCTACACTTGTCACGTTTCCGATATTCTCGACATACTCCATCCCTCGTCCAGAAACAAAGCCAGGTAAGTCAGGGCACTGGTTGCTCCTAGCCTTGCCTAGACACTTTGGTTCCAGATCTCACAGATAGAGAATCAATCTACTCATCGGCTTTTAGTGCCAAGTATAGGACTACTTACTTTCCATAAATAACTCATTTAAATTATTATATAAATTTTGAAGCTCCTTTAAAATACTTTAAACAAAGATTTAAAACTTCCATTCAAATCATAACTTAAACCCATCATCTTTAAAGGAGATTACAACCAAGAGGGGGTGAAGCTTCCTCTTAATCAAATGAGATAATTAAAAGGGGTGTTGTTTCCTTTTAACCAAAAAGTCACTAAATGTCAATCCTAAGTTAAAAGGTGGTGTAAGTTCCCTTTAACTAAACATCAAAGTTATTGCTCATAAATTGGCCGAGCACAAATCAAACAACCAAATAAGAATAATAACAAGAATAATAACAGACTCATTATTATTAACAATTTACAATTAATAGTTAACACAACATTTGTTAAAATATGAATGAGTAAAAGGAAAGAGATTAAGATTACACTGACTGTAAAATAATTAAATTATACTCACAGAATAAATTATACCCACTAAACTATGAAAACATGAAATATACTCACAGAATAAGTTATACCCACTAAACTATGAAAACATGAAATATACTCACATCCTATTTGCTTTGATGGAGACTTGGAATACTTCACCTTTTAAAATGAAATTTAGTTCTTTTCTTTAGTTTTTGAATGAATTAAAATGAAATATGGACTTGCTATTTATAGGTGAAGAGAAGGGTACTTTAGTAATTTCCTATAGCCTAACCTGATTCAACTAGATTTTGGTCCAATAGAAGCAAGCCATATGGCATAATTTGATTCGACCATATTTTGGTCCAATAGAAATCCTCCTTATCAACTATGGCCTAACCTGATTTGACCAGATTTTGGTCCAATGGCAACCATCTAAATGGCATAACCTAGTTCGACCAGATTTTGGTCCAATGGCAACCATCCGCATGGAATATAATAATCGTTATGCTATTTTATTTTATTAGGCAAGTAATTATACTATTATTTTTTATTAGGCTACGTTAATAATTCTTTCTTGTTTTATTAGGCAAGGTTAATACTTCTAGATATAAAATTCATTATTTAATCATTTAAAAACATATTAACTATTCATGTTCAAAGTGATTAAATTATGGGTCGTTACACAGTTTAACAAAACAGTTTACAGAGTTTGGAAATGTTACAGTATTGATTTGTTTTGAGGAGGTGATTACAGGGTTGCATTTGTTTTGGTTTGAGAAGGCTGCAGATTTGAGAAAAAGGTTTTTGAACTAAAGCTTACATTGATTCCAGATTGTATCTTTGAAAATGTAGCAGTTTACAGGATTTAATTTTGGTTTGAGGGAGTGATTTACTGATTTGTTTAGGAAGGTGTTTTTCAGTGCTTTGGTTTATGATCTGATTTTGGGAAAGTTTTTAATTCAAGAGGATTTCAGTTTTGATCAAAAAATATCTGGTTTTGGGAAGAGTTTAAGGTTACTAGATAGATGAATATGGCTTTGAATTCTTTTTTAGAAATGAAGATGGAAAAGAAATAAAAGAGAGGGAAGGAGAGTTTATAAATGTGAGTTAGGCTTTAATTTAGAATCAAAGAAAAATAATAAAAAAAATCTTGACACATGTTTACAAATGCTACACTTGTCATTTCCCATTATTCTTTAACTTACATGTGTTTTAACATGGTTTTAAAAAGCTATATTTGTATTACTCTTATTTATATTTACTTTTAAAAGACATTAAAAGCTTTTTTATTAATTTTCTAAATTAATAAATACATTTGTAAATTAATAAATGCTCTCTAAATTTTATAAAAATAAAATCTTTTGAAAGAAAATAAAGTATAAACCAATTATAATTTAAATAAAATCATATATAATATTTTTAATCCATTTTAAAATGTTAAAATAAACGTTTTGTATTTATTTTACAATTTAATAAACACTATCTTAATTTATAAAAATAAATTCTTTTTAAGGAAAACAAATTCTATTTTAAATAAAACTCATTCATATATTATTTTATCAAAATATTTTTAAGATATAAATATTCATTTAAATTCGAATTTAAATCTAAATTCAAATTCAAATTCAATTTGAAATCAAATTTAAAATCTTTTCAAATTTACATTAAATTTAAACAAACATTAATTAAATTTGAAAATAATAACTTTATTTAAAAATCTATTTTTAAAATTAATCTCAATTATATATATATATATATACACACAAACACCTTGTTAATTCAAAATAATAATTCTATTTAAAAAAATCTATTTATAACTATATTTAAAATCATCATATTATCATTTATTTTGGTTATTTATATTTGAAAATAACAATTTTATCAATTTTAAATAATGTATTAAGAAGATTATCACATTTTAAATTCCTTAAAATTCCAGGATATCACACGACTCCTCTCTGAAATCCTCCTACCCTATCCTAAATTCAGACTTTTTATTATCCCTTCAAAAAGCTCATATCGAACCCTTTTTCTCGTCCTCCTCTCCTTTCCATTTTTCTTCTCCTTCCTCTTTCTCCTTCTCCTGCTCCTTCCTCTTCCCTTCCTTTCGCATGTGACTTAACATAACCTGCTAATCCATACACCTAAACGACACTCGAACTCCTCCAAGCTCAGGATCCATGACTCGAATAACGTGATTGTGAGAAGAGATTATACCTATTTGATATGGATTACAAGGTTGAGGCTTGGATTAAAGATGAAGTGATGGTGATGGAGATCAGAAATAGAATCTTGCACTCGAATTCAAGTTTATAGAGGAAATTTATCTTGCTTCAAAACATTCGGTTGGGCAAAGAGAAAAAGGAAAAGGGTTTAAGTGTTGGGAAGTTAAAATGAAGAAAGGAAGGAGAGAGATGTGGGTTTTTATATGGGTAGTGAGGAAGGGAAGAGGAACCGGTCATACCTGAGTGACTCGGTGATAACATTGAATAAGGATCGACCTTATGGTACAACGATCCCTATCCATGCAGATTCATCGAGGAATCGGCATACCAAATGTCGATCCCTCCTACATATATAAAAAAATAAATAAATAATAACTTAATATATATATATAAAGAGAAGGGGGAAATAGAGGGAAGAAGGTAGAAGAAAATGACAAAAATTAGAAACCAAATGACAGCCGATATCGTGAAGGTTAGACAGCAAATGTAAACATTGGCTGAGAAAAACGGCTTGGCAAAGGCCAGTGAACATCCAAACACGTCCGAAAGCCAATAGCAGAAACGTGCATATGAACATGCATAGAAGAGGTTTAAGGATTCAGCCTTTTGAAAGTAACTGAAATGGCGGTTTAGCATGAAACTATCGAGCTTGATGTCAAACCAGAAGAAAACTTGAAGATTTCACATGACCAAATATGTGTGTTCTAGTGGAATGCGACATCGTATATGTATCATCGAAGGTTAATAAAGGAATAGTGATCAACTAGGGACTTGGATAGGCTTGTTCCCTGGAATCTGGGTTTCTCTGATTCAAAGCACATCATGTTATTCACAACGCGTACTTTGGGAGGCAAGTATTATCCGATGCCTTGACCCGGCTAACTAGGATTGATTATGAAGGACAAACTCGACTGTGGATGGGAAGGATGGTCGTGAGACAACATTCACTGACTAAAATATAATGTTCGAACAGTTGTATCCAACCTAGGGGAAATAGAATCGACAGATAGACAATGCAAGATGTCGAAATTATGGGATTTTGTTTGGCTGAATTAGGGATTGGCATGAACAATTAGTCAAATTGGGTGAGATATGGAGGGATCGGTATACAGTTAACATGGAGGCGGGGTCGGCATAATTACTCGATATGGCGGTCAGTTCGGATGGTAATATGTAGGGATCGACATTATGTGTTTGGATTGGCATTATGTGTTTAGATTGGCATAATGTGTTTGGAAGCTACAGATCGGCAAAGCAGAAGGAAACAACTTAGGTCGGCATAGAATGTTTAGAGGGATTGGATCGGCATCAGCGTGGTGGTGTGACTCGTGGAGGGGTTAGTAGGGCATGACTTATGAAGGATGGATCAACATAGTGAGATGCAGGGAATATGGATCGGTATTACCTTGACCGGGCTATTGTTAGAACTAAAACATGAAGAAAACTAAAGATTTACAAGTCCAAGCGCTATGATATTTGGAACAACATCATTATAGACCACAAGAAAGCTACTATAGGGGTCGCTAGCCTAAACTCGACTCATGGAGGGATCGGTACCGATTCCTATCCATTAAGAGTTAGGATTAGCTCTCCCTATGGTGGGCCCATATGGTTGAGGTGGTCATGATGCCGAAGTTTCAGTCAGATTGGAAGCTACCTTCATCTATAAATAAAGGCACAGGGGACCATTTTGAGGGACTTTTGGGTTACAAGTGAAACTCTACCATTATTGTAACTAACTTGCTTTATTCCTTTTTGATCTCTTCCAAATTCTTACTGATTGTAATTGTAATCAAGTGAATTATGAAGCAATAAAGAGAGTATTCAAAGTGGACGTAGGCAATCAACGCCAACCACTATAAATCTTGTTATCCTTGCTTTCTGCTGCACTTTTCTTGATATTTAACGTTATTCCTCTGTTTCTATTTGATTTTTTCATTTATTTCACTACTTAAATCTATTCTCAGGTGTTTGTGGCCAATTTGGTTGCAAACATGAAAATAAAAAGGGAGGACCGGGTTTTAAATCGAGAGGAGGTGCAAGGAGAAGGAAGAACAGAGGAAGATGGGAGTGAAAGAGCTAGTTTACCTAGTGGAGGATCAGGTGGTTTAATAATAGGAAGGGTTTCATGCGTGATGGGGGAAGTGGTTGGATGAGGTCAGAGTCGATGGTCAATGGAGAGGTGATCGGCTCATTAGGAAGTGATGAAGTTGATGGATGGATGGATGGATCGGTGGATGTAAGGGATGGTACAAGTAGGGAAGAGGGCAATGAGGGTAATGGTAGGGTAGGGAGGGAGGACAATAAAAAATGCTTTATAATGAGCATTTAGCTTATTAATAGTATATATTATCAACAAAAGTATCATTATGCATGTATAATATGGTAATCTTATTGATAAATAGACAAACTAGACAATTTCAAAACATATTGGAGAGTGATTAAGACTGCTAGGTGATCTGATCGATAAGAACCAATTCGCACCATGTTACTTCATCATTATAGCCATAACTTAATTTTATGTCACAGACCAAGATGCATTTGATATATTGATAGTGTATGTTATGTACACAAATAAGTATTAGTATGCATTTACAATATAATAACACTTTTAACAAACAAAGAAAGCAAATAATTTGTAGAACATGCGACGCTCATGATATATCTGTGTGTGTGTGTGGTACATACGTATGTACGTACGTACGTATGTATGTATGTATGTGTATGTGTGTGTGTAATTTTCGACAATATATTAGTCAAAAGAAAGATACTGAGAAAATAATGGCTTATTACACATCACTAAAGAGATTGCTAAGTTAAGGTGGACAAAGATTGTTAATTTCTATATGTATGTTATATATATATGAGACATAATAAATTTAACTTTCAAGTAGCCGTTTAGGTAAAATGTTAATATTATACTCAATCTTAGCATGTAAATGAAAAAAGTAATGAACAAAAACATAGTTTATTCCATACATTTGAGCCCGAGCTAAAACTAGAAAGAATTTGGTATTGAAATAATAAAAACAACCATTTGGTAAATTAAGAATCTATGCATACATACGCGCACATACTTACATACATTATTGCATACCGTCAAGCCGAGCTAAAACTAGAAAGAATATGGTATTGAGAATATAAAAACAACTGTTTGGTAAAAAAGAATATATCCATATACACACACACACACACATAATTTTATCCTATGTAATACTTTTGATGCTCATATCAAAAAAAATCAAGCATGGTATTATGCAATAACCATAATACTATGATTGTTAAAATACCAAAGGTCCTTACCCACATTATTATTATTAAGTTACATAATACATTCAGTTCAAATCGAGGTTGGAATTGTTTGTGAATAAAGATTTTTTTCTAACCATAAATGTGTGAAGCGTACATAATTGAATTAATATCTCATGACTCGATACTTCAAATTCATCGAAATTTAAATTTTTTCATTAGCAACATTCCTCAAAAGCATTAAATCAAAACCATGACTCTTAAGATTTAGTCATCGTCGCACATTTTAAAACAGTGGAGGATTCCATTTTTAACCAAAAACAAAAAACACATTCAAATTCTCCCAAAAGCTATAATTCAATTACCACAAAACCATTGACTACATAAATGATGATATTTAAAACCCTTAAAATCCTAAATTTTTCAAAAATTTAAGGGTAAAACATGTATAGTGTAGGAATTTCAAATTTAAGCAAATATTTTCCAAATGAAAGTACAATTCCGCAGTTCAATCAAAAATTAGTACATATTTGCAGACCGATCTTCATTCAGCGATTTAGGTATTGATGAAGCCACTACAAACATTTTATGGTTTTATGAAGGTAGAAAGATTACCAAATTCTGAATATTTTAAGAATTTATATCATCTAAGCATGATCGAAAGTTGTAAAATACAATAGCTATCAAAAGGAAATTGGAAGGTTAGACGATCAACTTTAAATAAAGGAAAAGAAAAAAATGGAAATTTATGAAGTGTTAACATATTTCGTTAATAACCCCAGGAAATGTGAAAAATGAAGAACACTAGGTAAAGGATTAGCTAAAGAAGTCTTATGCCAACTTATTGGAAGTTCATGTGTTCAATTGCTAGGCCTAAGTCATGTTGAAATGTTTTATATTGAAGCCACGGTCATATCGAAATGTTTAATAGTGAAGCCAAGGCCATGCCGAAATCATATCATAAGTCATAAAATCATGCCTCTTTAATGAATATTCTATGCAATTGTAAATGTACAAGCCCTATTTGGAAAAAGTGTTGCAAGATTAAAATTGGCATTAAAATCCCCAAATTAATTTAGGGTTACAAAATTTGAAAAGGTAAAAAGTGATAGAAGAATTAATTGCCCCTCCATTCGTGCTTATAGGTCCATATTTATAGAGGTTGAGAGATGCGACATGGTTGCCACGTGTCACTTTGAACATGCTTGGTTTTCCATATCATCAGCCATCTTGGTGGTATTCAGCTTCATGCTCTCTATTGAAGGTTTTCAGCAAACTTTTGTGTATTGATGGTTTACGGCATCATCTTTCGGCATTTAAGAGCTACATTCAGCTCTATAGCTTTCGACATCACCATAAGAAGTGAAGGCATACGGCTTCCTTTTTTGCACTGTTGAGCTACGAGAATAGTTGGGGGTTTATAATTCACAACATCGCTTGTATAGCATTCCTCCACTCATTGTCACTTCTCAATGACTCCCATTACGCTATTGATATATGGCATCATGCTGGGTTAATGATTAATGACACCCTCCCTTGCTACAATAACACACGACAACTCTTGTAAATACTGATGATCTTTAACATCAATGTCGCCTTGCGACTTCTTTGAAGGATGATTTCTTGCGACATCAAAGGGAGGCGGCATCATTTAGAATCCGATAGCAATCCTTGTCTTGATGAAGTGCAGCGTTGGCTTCCAACGACATCATTCACTGGTGATACGCGATATAGACGAGATGCGGCATTGATGATATACAACATCTCCGAGCATGCTGATGACTTGCGATATGCTTTCCTTCAACATCAGCACTTCCCTGATGATATTGTAACACCCCTAATTTTTAATAACATTATTCAGGAGATTTAATTAGATAAGTTAAATAGAATATTATACTAGAGTGAATAGGGCATTGAGATTTGAAATTTTATTAGAGGTCGTGCTAGTTAAAAAATAATAATGGGTTATGAAAATGTTTTTATATATTAACTAATAAAGGAAAAATGGGCATTATAGAAATTGTTCGCCACATTAATCCTATAACCCCAAAACTCATGTTCCATTTTCTTTACACATGCATTTTGCAAAACTCAAAAACGTAAATCAAAAGCTCAAAGTCGGTCATTACCTAGGGAAGAAAATGGGGAAAATCAAATTTAGGCTAAGGAACCAAGCTAGGGGAATTAATCAAGGATCAAATCTCAAATTCTCTATCCTAATCAAGGTGAATAATAATCAAATCCGTCTTTATTTTTTTTAATGATCATTTGATTTCAGGTTTAAGTTTAAATCCATTAAGATGATTTTGATGATGATACGCATGGATTTCATGATATAATATATTCAAAAAGTTTGTTTGATAAACGTTTTATACGGTTCTAAGTAAAAAAATCATTTATATTGTATTTCAAATGCCATGATGAATTTATATGTTATGTAAAACATTATTTCAAAGATGGGTTTTAATTTTCATAATTTTCCAAGCTATGGAAAATTTATTATGAATTTTCAAAGGAGAACATGAATAAATTGGATTTAGAATTTATTTTGGCTATTATTTGAAGGAATTTGGGTCTGAAATTTATATATTTTAGATAACATATTAAAAGTAAATTTCTGTGATTTTTGGAGATTTTTTCTAAGTGGTTTATTATAGAAATTAAATTATTTTAGATAAAGGACTTAAGTGTTTTATTTGTTTAGCTTAAGGAATGGCTTATTTGCTAAATTATTTTAATCAGATCTGAAATAATTACGGGAATTTATTTTAGAAAGAATTTTAAAAGCATATGGTAACCAATTAAATGTTTGCAAATAGGCAGGTTAGTTCAAAAACAATTACTTAAAAAGGCATTAAAACAGTCTTTACCCAAAAATTATGTTTCGCCTCTTTCAGGACACTACCTTTTGACCCCATACTTCCTCCTTAACCATGTCAAAACCAACTAGGTTGAAACAAACCAAGTTGAAACCAATACACAAGGTATCAATAAGTTGGTACGTAGTGGATTGGAGAAAGGCGAAGGGAATAGAGTCGAAACCAATGCTTTCAAAGTGGTCGAAGCCTTTATTTTACTATCTAAAGATATGTGCTTGCCTTGTTTTCAAAAGGATGCTTTCAAAGGGGTCAAAACCCATTTAAATATCTTTTGAAAATGTTGCCACCTTTTTGTTTTGAAAAGAGTGCTTTCGAATGAGTTGCCTTGTTTTAATTCAATACTTTCGAAAGGGGTAGTTTCAATCCAATCGAAACCATGCTACCGGCCTTATGCCTGTCGAATGGATTGAAGCCATCAACTAGTTTGAAAGGTAGCTTTTGTTTTATAAATGAAGTAAGCCTCTTCCTATCGAAAGGGTTAATGTTTTTGAAGGCAATGGCTTCGAAAGGGGTTTCGAAGCTATCCTTCCAAGTATTTTAATTTATATGATTAATGCTTTCGAAAGGATGGTTCCGAAACCATCGGTTTTCCCCAAGCTCTTTTATATGAAGTATAATGGTTTTGAAAGGGGTACTTTTGTTTATATTCACTTTGACCTAAAATATATTTTTAAAATAAACCCAATGGTTTCGAAAGGGATACTTTCAAATGATTTCGAAAGGGGTACTTCCAATTGTTTTGAAGCTATGCTTCTAAGAGCTAATAAGTAGTACTTTAATACTTTTGAAAGGTACATTTTGAGGGTTTCAAAAGAGATGTTTTGAAGTGTTTCGAAAGGCATATGCTTAATGTTTTGAAAATAAGCTTTGAATGCTTTCGGAGGTTATCCAATGGTTTTGAAAGTAAAAGTTTAAGGCTTCGAAAGCCTTAGTTTTCAAAACAAATAATCCAATCTCATTTTTAAGGAAAAACCACGACATAAATAAAGGAGTTTTAAAATAACTTTTAAGTATAGGTTAAAGGAATTAACCATGTTTCATATGAATGATTTCAAGGATATTAAACCACAGGTGTTGGTGTTATTATGTTATTGTGTTTGCTTCTTCTAATATATATATATATATATATATATATATATATATATATATTCACTTTAAATGGACTCATAACTGTATTTGAGGAGAAAGAGAAGAATAACCAGCTTGGTTGACCCAGTAGTAAATATAAATTGAGTTAACTCCTGTAGGAGTAGAATTGCATCTAGGAGCTCAGGTAGACCAGAATATAGGATGTCAAAATATTGATTAAAGAAGTTGTCAGATGGGAAGGTTCATAGTAAACCCATAAAAACTATGTTTAAAAAGAGTTATTGGCAAGGGCCATTAGGTTTGTAGTGAACCTATGAAAATTATATCCAGATAAAGTTATTAGCAGAAGTCAATAGGTTCTTGGTCAACCCATGAAAAATAGGATATGAGAAAAGTTATTGGAGATACCAATAGGTTCAGGGAGAACCCATGAAACAATAAAGTTATTGGAAAGGGCCAATAGGTTCTTAGTGATCTCATGAAAACTATGAAACTGGATAGGGAGTCCATAAGTTTCAAACAGGTTATTAGTAAACCCATGAAAACTAGTAGGTTAATAGTGACCCTAGAAACTATAACCAAGATATAGTCAAAATGAATGGGGATGGGTAATCCAGAATTGATTTACTTGTTTGGATATCATCATAATATTTTGAATTTCTATATTTTAACCATTGTGGATGCAGGAGCACAGTATATGGTTTTATAATGTTTTGGATAAGATACTATTGAAGGGAAAACCCGTTCCGCTATGCGGCGTGGTCTCACTAGATATCTAAATGGTTTGAGATTGTAGGTTATTATTCATATCAAGCTTTATGTCTGACTTGAAGTTTATGTTTTCCCCTTAAATTCTCAGTGCTTAATTGATTTTGAGTAGTTTAACAGTTGAGGTTTTCAGGTACCACTTTAGACGAATAAGCTTCCGGAGTCATGCAAGAGGCAAGATAGCTATTAAGAGTTCTTTTCTATTTCGACTCCATTGTGTTTTGTTGTAAAGGCAATGTTGTTTAATTGCCTATGTTTAGTCTGTGTTCATCCAATGTGGCATCTTTATATGTCGCTCTTGGCATATGTTGTAACAGTTATATTTTTTTTGAACGTGGTTCTCGAATATGGGATTATATAATGAATGTTGAAATGATTTGAAATGGAAGGTGAAAGATGTTTTATGATTTTTAAAATCTTCCATATCCATGTGTTTCGTTGTGTCAATGTATCTAACATTACCGTATTTGATTGCCGAGGATTAGTAAATATGGATAACTGCATTATCCGTAGCCGTCAGTTTTGGGCCTTCAAGTAGGGGATGTTACAAGTTGGTATCAGCGCATAGGTTTATGAAAATTTAAAGGGAATTTGAACTTAAAAGATTTATCGAAAAATAATCCAATGAATCAGAAAATAAGATCAGGGTTTAGGATGATGCTATAATAACGTACTTGTATTTGATATATGTGTAATGACCTAAAATTTTCGATCCCCCTGACCTTCCTATCTTCCTGAAACACAACTGAAAACCCCTCATCACCCCAAAACTATAAACCCACTTCGCCGCGCCTCCTCTGCCAACCAGCACCCTCCAGATCTCGTCGCTACCTTCGCCATGCCTACCTCCCTCTTTCCCCTCAGGTGCGCAGTCCTCACGTTTCCCTTCATCTCATCGTTACTAAAAAACGACACCCATTCGTTCCATCCCTATAACCCTAGACTTCCATCTTGCCGTCACCACCATGCCTTAAAAATTGTGCTACCAATTTTCCTACGATCCTTGAACCACTACCTTCCTCCGACATAAACCCCGAAATTACCAAGTCCCACGATCGCCTAAATTTGAACAAAACCCTAGTTCCGTTCAACACATAATTCCTTCCCAAATTCCCACTTGAAAATCTTGATATATTTACTAAAAATGATAGTTTTTACAGTCAAGTAAGATCATATAATCAAAACAAGGAAACTAAACCATCGATTTTTCTGACTCTAAAAGTTTTTTTACTTTTCTTCCCTGATTCCTGAAATTTATTTGTTAATTTTGCTAAAATTTGTTTTTAAAAATTAAATCTGGTAGATACAACCAACTTCCATCTAAAGATCATCACCTGAATCTGTTTGCATAAGGAGATATGAATTTTTCTTGAATTTATTGATCCTGTTTTAGTCTGTTAATATCAACAGAGGCATTGATATGATATACACAGACATGCACCCACAGTATTTTACTAAAATATATTCAAGCAACACATTTACAACTTTACTTATACATGCAACCAGATAGAATAGATTAAGTTTCAAGAAAATGGTTTCTGTTTACTCACCAGCTACATATAGTCTGTTGAACCCCTGCTTCCAGGCATCTCCCTCTCTTTTTTGAAATGCTTCTTGCTTGATGTTGCTTTGTACTTGAATTTGAACTGAATTTGTTTTAACACTGTTGGATTTGAAAGAGGATGTTAGCTATTTTCCTTAGATTTTGTATTCTGGTTTTAGTTTACAGGCTCTGTTTTTTATTTTCTTCTTAGGTTCTTCTTTTCATATTTTAGTTTGAAGATGAGTAAAGGTTTAAACTTTGAACTGAAAAATAAAAATAGCAAGGTTTCTCTTTCTTTTATTTATAATTAAATTCTAAAAGAAAATTTAAATTTGCCACTTGTATTCATTATGCTAACATTAAGCTAACAAATGTCAATGTATGTTATCCTTAGCTTCCACTTGTATTTTACATGCTTTATATATTTAAAAATATTAAAAACTTATTTTAAATATCGCTTATTTTTTTATCTGTTTAAACTTTCTCTTATATTTATTAATATATAACCTAAAAGAAAAAATGATATTGTTTTCCAATTGTACACATATAAATAATTTATATAAATATACTAGTTTATAAAACATAAAGTTTTTAAATCCAATTTATTTTGTTCAACTTCATCTATATACATATCCAAATATATTCTATTTATCCGTAGTTTTATTTGTTTAATCCAACAAAATTGGTTAATTACCAATTTTGAGATGACCAAAATCTGGGTTATCACATTCCTCCTCCCTTAGTATCTTTTCGTCCTCGAAAAGGAACGAAGCCAGAATTTATTAAAATAATTATTATCAACTTATATTAATTTTTGACCATTTCAGCTATAAATTCTTTATTTAAAAATTTTAAAACACTTTAAAATTAATATATATTACCAAAATAGTTTTATAAAAATACTTTTTATAACTCAATGTTTCCACAAGTCCATCCTTATTCTCATTGAAATTCGGTCATACGTTGATCAGGCATAGGACTGAAAATCTATAAGTACTTAGCAGACCTGTTTTCAACACCTAGTAAAAATACTTGGAAATATTTTAGTGAAAATATAGAAAATACCTTTGAAAATATAGGAAACATCTTTGGTGAGAATGCTCTGGAAATCATCACCCCCATCCATGGTCGCAGTAAACCCGATGGTTATGTTGCCATCGCGGCAAAATCCATAGATAATTGTAGGCACTCTGCGCCCCTCGATTACACCATGGAACCCGCTACAGATCGCAGCTGCACCTGGGGTTATGTTGCTATCACAGCAAAAACCCATATAACTGTAGGCATCAGAGCCCTCGAATTCCGCTGCCAAAAGAATGAAACTTCTCCACTCCCGCATAGCTCGCAGACTACATCAGTCAAGTCCCAATGTAGGCTTAGGCTCTCACGACCTCTCGACTTTCGCTATGTCTTCATAGATCGCAATCTACCGATGTTACGTTGCCATCACGGCAAAATAAAACGTAGATCGTTGGCTCTAAGCAACGCACACGACTTCTGCTATGGTCCGTAGTAGATCGCAGTGACATCGAGTTACACTATCGTCACAGCATAACACAAATGTCTCTGTAGGCATCAGCACCCTCGACTTTTGCTACCTACAACACAAAATCCTCAGGAA
This sequence comes from Allium cepa, assembly GCA_030765085.1. Taxonomy (NCBI): domain Eukaryota; kingdom Viridiplantae; phylum Streptophyta; class Magnoliopsida; order Asparagales; family Amaryllidaceae; genus Allium; species Allium cepa. The sequence continues at coordinate 319,010,990 of CM060937.1, forward strand.
CTTCAGGTTGTCCGGACTTCCTTACAGGATCAACTTTTGAAACCCCCCCCCCCCCCTTAGGGCTCAAGACAGTACCACCCTGTGGCACTCTTGAGAAGTTCATTTCATGGGAGCGCCTTTTTCCCCAAAGCCATTCTCAAAACACTTTATACTATGCACATATAGTATTTTGCCAAATCATACCTTTATGATTTTACATAAATCTCCTTTACACAAAATCGATTCCTAAAATCGATAATTCTCAAACTAGGCTTTCCAAATTCCCAAAATTTGATTTTCCTAAAAATCAAAAGCCTTTTCCAAATCCACGGGTTCCAAAACCGTTTTCAAAATCATTCTCATATAATCCTTTGTAAGTAAGTATGTATGTATGTATGTATGTATGTATGTATGTATGTATGTATGTATGTATGTATGTACACATAGATATATATAATCTTGAAAAATCTTTGGATCACTTCATACTTGTATAAATTCCCTTTTTTACACTTCAAATACTTTCAAAAACCCTTTTCTTCTGCTAATAGATTCAACAAGGGGAGTTTATCAATTATACATACATAACTTTGTTTATGCCAAATCAATATTCAAGCTTGATTACTCTATAAAGTCACTTACCATATTACTTACTTTCATAAAGTAAATTTCTACCATAGAAATATCCAATTTCCACTTTATTTTATCATATATTTCACAAAATATACTTTTCATTTCAAAAACCATTTTACAGTTCTTATTCACAAATTCTTAATATCAATTTCATTCAAAGTCGTACGATTGTACACATATCATCCGTACGCTATATCAATTTGATCGCTCACTCGATCACACAATTTCTCTTCCGAACTAGTATCATCTACCCGACTTCCTAGTGCGGACTCGGATTTGGTTTCTTGATCAGAAACTGTCATTCTCCTTGCATAACCATAACTATGATAGAGAATATCCAGAACCAATCAAAAATCCATATCCAGGTTCACCGTCAAAAATCGAGTGAAAAATCCTAAATCGGATCGATATACTATCTCGAAATTCTATGCTCGAATTTGGATCGAATCGCTATGCAAATAGAATAATAAACGTACATCCTATGTATTTATCTTCATTGATTATTAGCTAAAACAATCTTCTTTCCATTCACCTTCACTTTGATTCTATTCACTTATTCACAATTGCTCCCAATTTCCATTTTGGTTAACACTTTAATTCTTATCTCAATTGGTAATTAATCATAAATAGTTTGAACTCTATCCAGCTTAAATTTAGAAAATAGCTTGAAAAAATTAAAAATAGATAAGTAGTTGAAAAATAATTATTAGTTTGTAAAATAGCTGTAAAATAGTTAAGTAATTGTAAAATTGGTGGAAAATAGTCAAATAGTTATAGAAATTTTAAATAATTGCAAAATAGTTGTAAAATAATAGTTAGTTATAAAGTAGTTTAAAAACAGTAATTAGTTTATAAAATAGTTGAAAAATTGTTAAATAGTTCCAAAATTAATTGTAAAGTATAAAATAGTTTGGCTTTAAAAAGAAAGATTGTATATAGTAAATAGCTTGGAAAAATAAATTTATATTAAAACAACTTATTTTGAAATTAGTCTAGAGCAAAACTGTTCAACTACCCATTCTCTCATTCTAATCAATTCAATTTAAATCTCCACTTCTATTTAAATTGATTCAATTTCAATTCAAATTAAGTTAACTTCCATTCCCATCCCAAATTAGAATCAACTTCCCATTTGAATTTGAACTCATTTAACTGCAATTTCAATTCAAATTAATCAAATTCAAATTTTCCATTTTGAATTTTAAACTTATCCATCTTCAATCATAATTCCAATTAATTCAAATCAAATTCAATTTGAACTAATTGTACTTAAATCTCAACTTAAAACCATCTCGAATTTCATAAATTCAAGTTAAATTTTTAAATGTTGAGTTAATCCTTTGAATCAAAACAACCTTTAATTTTTAAATTAACAACTTAAATCTTTAAACAATTTAATTCTGAGCCCAAATTTTAAAATTCCATTTTATATTACCTTTACTTAACTTATTTCAAAGTTCAAATAAGAGTTCAAGACTATTTAAACAATTTATTCTTTAGATCCCAATTTATTACTCAATTTTAACTTCGAAACCAATTCTTATCAAATTTTCAGCAAGCTCATTTCCAATATTTTAAATCTTTGAGTTCAAAGAAATTCTCTTTTCATAAGTTCAATTTCAGTAATGGATATATATTACCTCAATCCATTTCCTATTTGGTTGTATGTCTATTACCACTTAATTCTTATTATTATTTAATTCCAATAATCAACAACCAATTACCTTAATATTAGAAAACTATTACTTTATATATCAAAACATAAACTTAAATAAAAACTAATTTTAAAATCGGTTTAAAATCGGTTTACAAGAAAATAACAAATACGCCCTCACATATATATACACACACGCACACTCAACTCATTCTAGGGTACCATTGACCCTATCCTTAATGAGTATCCCCCACCAGAGCCAAGGTTCTCACTTAACCTTCAGCTCTGATACCAAATGTAATGACCCGAAATTTTTGATCCCCCCTGACCTTCCTATCCTCTTGCAACACAAAACCCCTCACCAAAATTTCGAACCTAAACCGATAACTGGCATCACCCCAAACCAATAAATCCACTTTGACATGCCTCCTCTGTCAACCAACACCCTCCAGATCTCATCGCTGCCATCACCATGCTTTCCTCCCTCTTTCCCCTCAGGTGCGCAGTCCTCACATTTCCCTTCATCTCATCGTTACTAAAAAAAAGACGCCCATTCGTTCCATCCCTAAAACCGTAGACTGCCATCTTGTCATCGCCACCGTGCCCTAAAAATTATGCCACCAATTTTCCCATGATCCCTAAACCACCACCTACCTCCGACATAAAACCCGACATTACCAAGTCCCGCGATCGCCTAAATTTGAACAAAACCCCAATTCCTTTCATCGCATAATTCCTTCCCAAATTCCCACTTGAAAATCTTGATATAATTACTAAAAATAATAGTTTTTACAGTCGAGTAAGATCACATAATCCAAACAAGGAAATTTAACCATCGATTTTTTTTGACTCTAAAAGTTTTTTTACTGTACTTCCCTGATTCCTGAAATTTATTTGTTAATTTTGCAAAAATTTGTTTTTAAAAATTAAATCAGGTAGATACAACCAACTTCCATCTAAAGATCATCACCTGAATCTGTTTGCATAAGGAGATATGATTTTTTCTTGAATTTATTGGTCATGTTTGTCTGTAAATATCAACAGAGGCATTGATATGAATATACACATACATGCACCCACAGTATTTTACTAAAATATGTCCAAGCGGCACATTTACAACTTTACTTATACATGCAACCAGATAGAATAGATTAAGTTTCAAGAAAATGGTTTCTGTTTACTCACCAGCCATATATACTCTATTGAAACCTTACTTCCAGGCATTTTACTTTTTTTGAAATGCTTCTTGCTTGATCTTGCTTTGTACTTGAATTTGAACTAAATTTGTTTTAACACTGAGTTGAAACTTTCCTTAGTTTGCTTAGGTTGGATTTGAAAGAGGATGTTAGCTGTTTTCCTTAGATTTTGTATTCTGCTTTTAGTTTATAGGCTCTGATTTTTATTTTCTTCTTAGGTTCTTCTTTTCAGATTTTAGTTTGAAGATGAGTAAAAGGTTTACACTTTGAACTGAAAAATAAAAATAGCCAGGTTTCTCTTTCTTTTATTTATAATTAAATTCTAAAAGAAATTTTAAGTGTGCCACTTGTATTCATTATGCTAACACTAAGCTAACAAATGTCAATGTATGTTATCCTTAGCTTCCACTTGTATTTTACATGCTTTATATATTTAAAAATATTAAAAACTTATTTTAAATATCTCTTATTTTTTTATGTGTTTAAACTTTCTCTTATATTTATTTATGTACAACCTAAAAGAAAAAATGATATTTTTTTCCAACTGTACACTTATAAATAATTTATATAAATATAGTAGTTTTTAAAACATAAAGTTTTTAAATCCAATTTATTTTGTTAAACTTCATGTATATACATATCCAAATATATTCTAATTATCCATAGTTTTATTTGTTCAATCTAACAAAATCAGTTAATTACCAATTTTCAGATGACCAAAATTCGAGTTATCATAATATGTATATATATAAGTATATATTCCTCTCACTCTTATACCGTTCTTCTAAATTTTACTAAAGCTCATTTGCAAATTTACGAGAAAGAAAATATAGAGGCAGCAAACAGAAGTGGAAATCTCGGTGAAGGAAGCACCACAACAAATGGAAATATTCGACCTAATACCAGGAGGAACCCGGGTTGACAGGTTAATGCCAATCAAAATGCAAATGTCAATGTAGGTGCTGGAAATCCACCAGTGGATATGGGGACGATGTATCAGTTCTTCGTCAATTTATTACAAGCGGGAGCCGCTGCTGGAGTTGCTCGGAATGTTAGAGGAGCTAATCATGTGGCTCCAGTTAGGAATAGTTATGCTAATTTGAGTAGAGATTACACCACTCTTGGTGGCAAGCCATTTGTGGGAACGGAGGATGCCATATTAGTTGAGAATTGGTTGTTTCATTGTGAGAGAATATTCGTTGACTTAGGATTGAATGATGAGCAAAAGAGGAGACTAGCCTCTAGGCAGTTGCAGGGAACATCGCTTCATTGGTTGAATAGTATTACTGTTGGAGTACCGAAGGAAGAGTTGACTTAGGAAAAGTTTTGAAGGAGATTCAAGAAAAGATTTTTGTCTGAAGTTGATAAGTCAGCATTGTTGAGGAAGTTTATGGATTTGGTGCAAGGAGAGATGTCGGTAATTGAGTATGCTACTAAGTTTGATGAGGTGTCTCAATATGTGTACGCTAGCATAGACACCATCATCAGGAGGAATGAGAAGTTAATTCGGGGATTGAGGCCCAAGATTGCTAGGGCGACCCTGCCACATCTCTGAGATCCTTGTAATGTATTTGGGGATATGGATATCCGACATGAGGAAATGCTTGCTATTTGTGGGAAAGAAAAGCCAGTTGAAACCCATGGTTCTCAGGGAAAGAGAGAAAGTTCTTTAAGAAGAAGGGAGTCCAGAAGGGGGAAGCTGCCAAGAATGCAAAGGCTGATTTAGTTTGCTTTAACTGTGACAAGAAAGGTCACTATTCTCATGATTTCTAGATAGTCAAGGGGAAGAAGGCGGCAGAAAAGAAGAACGCGAAGTGCTTCAACTATGACCAAGTTAGGCATTATAAGAGTCAGTGTCCAGAACCAGTCAAGGTAGATAAGGGAAAGGTTTTTGCTATTGGACCATCATCTGCTAGGCCAACTGCAGTTGAAAAGGGGAAGACTGTGATGGAAGGTACATTTTTGATTTAGAGTATACCAGTTAGAGTACTATTTGATACCGGTGCATCACATTCATTTATATCTCAATGTTTGGTTGATAGATTATGCTTAGAACCCACATACCAATAGTAAGGTATGCAACTCCGGAGATGAGATATGACCAGTTAAAACTTAATTTGTTAAGGGCTGCGAATCCGATAGTAGGGTATGCAACTCCGGAGATGAGATGTGACCAGTTAAAAATTAATTTGTTAGGTCATAAGTTTGCATGCAGTCTGTATGTTTTTTATTTCATAGATTTTGGGATCATTTTGGGTATGGATTGGTTGGGTATATATGAGGCTGGGATATTTTTCTAGGATAGAGAAATATCACTGAAACCCCCTGATAGCCTAACCGAATCATATTCTCAGTGGAGAATCCTGACCGGAGTGTTTGTGTTTTTTAAGTGCTATGGAAATGGGAGAAGAGTTAAGTCAGGTTCGAGTAGCAAGAGAGTTTGCAGATGATTTTTGGCCGATTATAGGACTACCATCGAAATAGGCTGTTGAGTTTTGGATAGATCTTATGCGAGGATCTAAACTTGTAAGTAGATCACCTAGCGGGATGACGCCGACCGAGATGAAGGAATTGAAGGTGCAGCTAGTGGATCTAGAAGGGAGGAATTTCATTATATCAAGCAGTTCGCCTTAGGAAGCGGCCGCGGTATTTGGGAAGAAGCTGGATGGGTCGTTGAGGATGTGTATTGAGTATCGTAAGTTAAACGAGAAGACGATTAAGAATAAGTATCCTTTGCCGAGAATTGATGATCTATTTAATCGGTTGTGAGGAACCAGAGTGTTTTCCCGATTGGATTTTGCAACAAGTTTCCATCAGTTAAGAGTGGCAGAGGACAGTATTCCATTGACAGTGTTTCGAACTACGTATGGTTCGGTGGTTAGTAATTCCATTCGAGTTAATGAATGCACCTGCTTTCTTCGTGGATTTGATGAACCGAGATTTTCGAGAGTACTTGGATAGGTTTGTGTTGGTATTTTTAGATGGCATTCTAGTATACTCTAAGGATGAAAGTGAGCATGAAGATCATCTTAGAGTAGTGCTTGAGATGCTAAGGCGGCATCGGCTAAAAGCAAATTTTTCCAAGTGTCATTTTTGAAAGAAAGTGGTTAAGTTTCTTGGTCATGAGGTATCATAGAAAGGCTTGTTGGTCGATCCAGATAAGGTCAAAGCTGTTAATAACTGGAAGAGACAGAGACGATGACTGAGATCAGAAGTTTTCGTGGACTTGCTGGATATTATCGGAGATTCATTAAGGATTTCTCGCGGATAGCAGCACTGTAGACTACGTTAAACAGGAAGGATGTGAAGTTTATCTGGTCCGACAAATGTGAGGAAGGATTCCTTAAGTTAAAACATTTGTTGACCAACATACCTATGTTAGTAGTTCCAAACGGAAACCAAAGATTGGTGGTGTATACTGATGCATGGGGAACTGGATTGGGAACTGTTTTGATGCAGAAGGGTAAAGTTATTGCCTATGCTTCACGAAAGCTTAGACTGAATGAAGTAAGATATCATACTCATGATTTGGAGTTGGTTACAGTGATCTTTGCATTGAAGATTTGGAGACAATATCTCTTATAGGAGAGATTTGAACTATACACAGATCATAAGTCCTTATGATATTTATTCTCTCAGGATGAGTTGAATATGAGACAACAGAGGTGGCTAGAGTTTTAGCTGCTTATGATTTTGGTATAAAGTACACTCCTACGAAAGGAAATAAAGTAGCGGATGCTCTTAGCAAAAGACATCAAAATGTAGTGTTAACTATGCTGATAGAATGGAAGGATCTAGAAGCTTTGACTACTTGTAGTGTGCAGTTAAGATCGACTGCTAGTTCTAGTCAACGCAACGCCATGTTGTCCTATTTAGAAGTTCGACCGATGTTAATCGAAATAATTGCTTCTAAGCAGAAAGAAGATCCAGTATGTAGCATCCCCTATCTAGAGGCCTAAAACTAAGCGCTACAAATGCTGCAATCATCTAAAGTATTAGCTTCTGACGACTAAATACGGCTATGCTAATGATATCTATTATATCAGAAGCACTTGAATATGAAACAAAACATAGATTTCAAAACAACTTTTACTTCATTACATTCAAAACAGATGTTCCATATCCAACTTGCATAATTCCAATACGTTCCCAGGCATTGATAGAATATGCATATTACAAAATACGCCAAGAGCGGTATATGAAGATACCCCCTTGGATGATCAGATTCATATAGTCATAATAGATTTAATACAAACACAACAGAAATTCCAAAAAACATAATACAAGAACCTCATCTCCTAAATAGCTATCTGTTTGCCTCCCTCATGCCTCTGGTGGCCTTATTCTACATTCTACTAAACCTGAAAAGACCTTAATCCCTCAACCTACGCAAATTAATTTTGAGCACCCGAGAGTTTAAGGGGAAAACATAAAATTCGAGTCAGACAAGCCTGGTGTGAATAATACTATACATCCTGATTTAATATGTTAAGTGAGACCATGCGAATTAGCGAAACGGGTTTCCCCTCACTACAACCTTTTAAAACCTTTTTAAAATCATATTCTATGCTCCTACATCCACAATGGTGAAAACATATATTTTTAAAACATTATGATGATATGCATACTTTAAATAACTAGGATTTCCCCATCCCCTATTAGATTTTAATTTCCTTAAAGAGGGACTATCCATCCCACATTCGTTTTACTTAAGGTGATGCGGAATATGCATCCAACATCACATAGTTTTTCTAGGATAACTATAAATCCTTCATTAAACATATGGAGACTATCATCCCCCATATGATGTTAACTATCCATCAACATCCCATAGTTTTCCCAAGATGACTATGAACCCTTCTTCAATCATATGGAGACTATCCATCTCCAACTTGATGTTGACTATCCATCAAACAACCCATGAATATGCTTATCTCACGTTATCCACATGAGTAACCTATTTCCATTAGTATCCCTAATTAGGTTATATCCCAATTATCCCCTACTATCTACATGGTTGACCCATTTCCATTAGTATCCCTAATTTAGATTATATTCGTTATAATTTACATTGTTATCCACTAATGATTGTCAAAACATATAAAGGTTGATCCCCAACTATTGTTGAACCTTATTAAGCCCACCCCGATATCCCTAAGGATAAACAACATTAATTTTAAAAGGTTAAAAGAAAACAAATTTCCAATCCCTTTGAAAGTCGTGCTTTCGACCCTTTAAAAATCAACAAAACTTTAGATATCCTACTTTAAAAATGCTTCAAAACATTGTCTTAGAAAACCTTTGGAAAACCTTCCATTGACAACCTTCCGAAACCATTTAGAAAATAAACCTTTCGACCTTTTCGGATGCTACCTTTCTACCTTTTCGAAAGCTACCTTTCAACTCCATCGAAAGATTTGCTTTCGACCCTTTCAAAAGCTTGGCTTTTGATCCCTTTAAGACTATTAAATAAACAAAAAAAAATTGAACCTTTCAAAACATAAACCTTTCGAAAACTTACTGGGTTCATTTAAAAACATGTGGAGAATCTATTTAAAACCTTTCGACTTCATTGAAAGCTACCTTTCGACCTTGTCAAAAGGTCTACTTCAAAAGCTTTAAAACATCACTTTAAAACAATAAGCTTCATCCTTTAAAACACTTTCTTTGAAAGCTTTGGGTTATACTTCAATCTAAGTCCAAAGCTTTGATACCTTTCGATAGCATGGAGAAGTAGCTAATTTAGAATAACAAGTAAACCTTTCGACTTTATCTGCAATGTGAGAAATGCGCATTACGGATCTTAAGGCTAGGATTAACACTAGAGGGGGGTGAATAGTGTTTTAAAGAATTACTAAATCTTTTTGAATTTATGTTAATTTGAACACAAATGTATGCAATATTCAGACACAGATATGATCACAGAAACAAACACAGATGCAGAAATAAAGTAAAAGCAGTAAAGGAAAGAACACACCGGATTTTATACTGGTTCGGAGTTACCCTACATCCAATCCCGCACAAAAGTACGGATTTCCTTTCAAAAGCAATTTTTACAGTTACACCCTCGATTTCAAGGCAACGAGGTACACCCTTCAGAATCACAATCCTCTGGGTAGAGATACTTGATTTCCCGGGCAACAAGTTCACCCAATTGATTTCCCAAGGCTACAATCACACCTTATCTCGCTTGATTGATTTCCAAGGCTACAATCACACCTTTTCTCGCTAAATTGATTACAAAGAAATCTACAACTTTGAATAGCACTAAGGATCTTGTTGGGATAGTGATAGAGAATCAAACCAGAAACGATCTAGTTAGATTCTATGTTGATTTCGACAGAGTAATGGTAAGAATATGTATATAGAAATGTGGAAGAAGAAGACGGGTGAAAAACCAAAAAATCTGAATTAAAATTCGTTGAAAACAGCCCCTATTTATAGAAGAACAACAGCCATATCCATTCGTGAAGAGATATGACGAATAGACGCTTCTTTTGAAATTTAATTTTTGAATTCAACTAACACTATGTCGACATAGGGTCTTTGAAAATAACTTCTATCTTATATTAAAACAAGTTTAAACTTTATAAATATACTTAAATATAGTTAAAATACATAAATAAATATAGAGAATGGTATTTTGGTATATATAAAATTTACTATAATTTTGTACTTAAATCTAAGTCTAAATATTAAAAATTAAATATATTTTTATTTTAAAAGATAGTTTAAAGCCAAGGATAATTTGATTTTGAAATTAAAGATTATTTTGAGGCTAACAGTATTTGAAATCAGGATAGATGTTTTTTATTCTTTTAAAAGGAAGATTTTGAAATCATTTTGAAAACAAGATATAATTTTGTAAAATCATTTTGAATAAAAGTTAGCGGATACAAAACAATGTTCCACTAGATTTTTCGTAGGTTCCATCCTACTTAGAGTTCCATCCCTTTAACAGGCTCGAAGTGGATTCCATTTCACGAATAAATTGGATTTTAAGATGCCAGTGCTTTTCTAGGAGTATTAACAAAATTCCTAATTTAAATACTTATTCTTGAAATCTTGAACTCTTGATAATCTTGATATTCTTGATACTCACGAGTCTTCAAGCTTGATATCTTGAATCTTTATACTGTACAGTCTTCGTTCTTGGTACTTACCTGGTTAAATCCTGCATATACATATATATACATGTATATATATATATCTAAACTTATACTATTAGTATTTATATTTCATAATCTATTCTAAGGTTGTTGTCATCAAAGCCATCATCTCAAGGACTAACAATCTCCCCCTTTTTGATCATGACAGCCTTTGTTTATAAAATATTACTTCTATCCTAATAATTCCATCTAAAACTAATAACTCTCCCTTAATCTATGCCTAACTATTCTATTTTATACTTCTCCCCCTTTGTCATCAGCAAAAACAAACTCTATGATATGTGATTATAATGATAGTGTTATCACAAATAATCAACACTTATCTCTAAAACTTAATCCTAAACTACTAACTATCCTAAGTATATAATAATACTTTTAATAGAGCATATATAAGAACACAACTTATTTATTAAACATATAGTTATATTTACATTTTCGTGGGAAACGTAAGAAAGAACATACAACAATAGTAAAGAAAGAGAAGAAACTAATGTGTGTTTTTGAACATACGAGATCTATGAACCGAACAATATGGATAGTGGAAATAGAAATTTCCATGTTGTTCGACAAGATTTCCATCTTCGTCAAAGCACACTTCACCTGTAATGAATGGGATTTTCGACTCACGGAGGCCGACATTAATACGTCCATTGTATCAACTACCGAGCAATCGAAGGCCGGAAAACCATACTGTTAGGGTTAAAGAAGAGGTAGAAGATAGAAGAAGAAAGAAAGAAAAAGCAACAGAAACAATATCAGAATCCCACAATCGCGGCGGAACAACATATAATAGATAAATGAATATCTTTAAAACAAAGAATCATATCAGTTATTACATTACATCATAATACATTACATTGCATTACATAAGAGTTTACAACAACAAACAGAGAAAAAGAAATACTATATACTAGTTGATACGCCAAGCCATCCAGCCTGCTCCTGATCTCCACAGCAACTCCTGAATTCCAGAATGAACTGATAACCTAACTTTAGACTGCCTGTGTGGAAAATGATGGGCACCCAGAGTTTAGGAAGAGAACAATAAACTCCAAGTCAGTCATGGGACTGGTGTGATAACTTAAAACAGTTTATCTTTTTTTAAAACAAACAAAGAAATATTTTAAATTAGATTCGCAATGCTTTTAGAAAATGAAACTAAAATAAGGCCTCCCGCACGCACACACAATGCAAACGCAGAATCGGAGGAGATTTCTCCTTATGATAGTCAAACATGCTTGATACGCAAATTTTCTTTAATATTATTACTATAAGTGCAAAGTGTAGGAAAACATTTCGAAAGTAATGATATAAATCTTAGCTAACATACGACCATTATCGTATGCCTACTATAGCTACCATCTAAACAGTGGGGCGCCACCATAAGTAAATGGCAGGTTCTACAACTAAAACCGTACAAGGTGCGTATTGGAGTTTGGATTTCCAACAAATGGTCAGGCCAAGGAACTTTCCATTTCCACATTGGTATGCCTCTGGAAGACGTCCCGAGAACCTAATCGGATCTCTGCCAACACAAGGCCGGGTTACCCCTAACTGGATAACTACTGACACGAATATGCCATCCCCCGGTCGTAACCGACCTAAATCCCGGGATTCACCAACAACCACAAAATAATAAGTTTGCAGCAACAACATAGGTTAAGTATCAGGGCTCCATACCATAATACCACCTCTATCCAGAAGGAAATGACATACACTAAGGGGGCGCTGTACCCTAATAACATTGCCGCATCTTTCCTGTTTTGATCATTTTCGGGGTGTGAGGTCCGACGAAGTCTCGTCCACAAAGCTACGCTTTTCATAAAAGCCTCACTTTGATCAACAAATGCTCAATAGCACTTCGTATGCCACATTACCAAATTGGGAATGTATCACTAGTAACCATCAACTACATAACCTCTAAGCTCGTACGTCTCAAAGAAGGGTGTTAAGCTAAGAGAATAAATTCTCCGCCACCAACAGAAATATATTTGATAGAAACCAGCTTTACATCTCAAATTGTAATGTCAGACACGCATCCATACAAGTCCGTTTCCGGATCGAACGGAACCGAAGGCACTTCCAAAGAAGCCCTTGCAATCCGGATATTCATTAATCACGACCGGACTTCCCATCACAAAGGGTGATAAAATTTCTATATTGGAGATCAGCCGATGCAGAAACATTCGACGGTAATCCTTCCATTTTCAAAAATGTCCGGTCTTCAACACCGGTCTTCAAATGCTATCCATTACGACATATCATTATTCGAAATGGGATTTATGACAAAAAGATCCTCTCCCGGCTGAACCGAATAATGAGCGCTTATTTTTAAAAATAAGTGTAGCATTCAAATTCAAGAAAATTACATCAAATACCCATTTAAAGGTAAATATTGATAGTCGGTTATTTAACTATCAAAGCAAACCAACAAATATTCAACACCATAACAATCATTAGGCCCTTGTTATTAATCTTCCATAAATTAAATAACTTGCCAAATATTCACTTCAATTTATCTTTGAAAAGATATATTCTCGAAACCATTTCAATTTCTACATTGGAAAACATTTCCAAATACTTATTTAACAATAGGTAATTCACAAATCTATTTATTTTCAACATTTGGAAAATATTCAATATACTTAAATCACAATTAAGTATATATTTTATTTTTTTTGAGGAAAACATTCTCTTAAACACATTCATTTGAGTCAAAAACGAATGTTGCATAAAACATCGTTACGACACACCAAAATCACTAGTATAAGGATTCGAAATTTAGATAGATATATAAATCCCAATACTATATAAAACATTTCCTTTCGAAAATCATTTACTATAACAACAGTGTTATAGTCCATCTTTTCCTTCTTGAAAACGTCTATTTCAACAATGAATGTTGAAATTTATGGTTTCGATCCTTAACGCATTTTAAAACTACTTCAAATTGTTTTAATTCTATTTAAAAGATCACTTCCTAAAACATTTCTTTAACATATCATTCACCGTCCAAAATCGTGAATATACTTCATTAACCAAATTCAACGTTTCTACTCATTTTACTTAAAGGATTATCCACTGTCCAAAATAGTGGATATATCTCCTTTAATAAGCTTTCATATTTACTTAACAAATTCAATTAGTTTTGGATTTATAAAACATCGTTTATAAATTCACATTTGCATAAACCTTATAAAAACTTCAACTTATAAAATCCCTTAATTAACAAATTCTATTTAAATCTCATTTAAATACCAAAAATCCAATTTATAAGTTAATTACTTATAAATCTTTTATTTTACAAAAATCTATTCATTTTATAACTTCACAATTTATATATCTGTAAATTTCATTCACTTATGTAATCCATTTATACTTCATTTTAATGCTTATAAAAACTCGTTTTATAATTCCAATATTTTAATTTATAAATATCAATTTTATAAATCTTTTATATAAACCGTTTATAATAATTCAAAAATCCCAATTTAAACCATTTTACAAATTAATCAACTACGTATTTCGAAAAAGTCATATTTCGGTTATATTTCACAAAAATTCAGCTCCATCGCGTAGTGTTCGCGAATACGAACCCAACGCAATTCGTTTCGTGCGTTTTCGACCTCGTATGAACAAGTTACAGCATTACAAAGTTTAAACGATTTATAATAATTTAAATTAAAATTTTATTTTTTTTATTTTTACCCAAAATCAATCTAGGCCGTCCATCCCTAATTTGCAATCTCGGCTGTTGCATGCACTTCTTCTCCCCAGGTTATCACGCGACCAAACATTGAACCCATTAGCCGCCATTTAGGGTTTCATGTCGTTCCATCTACGACGAACTTTGGCACGATCGGCGACCTCCATCATTTAGCCCATCGCGAGCTCGACCTACGCCGTGAGTATAGGCGAACTCGCCTGCATATTTTCATAGAAAATCGTGCCCATAGCTGGCCTAAATGAGAGTAAATTTTCGTCGATTCGTTAAGCTTTTTCCGATCATAACCGTTGATATTGAAAATATGAACGTGCTCTTCAACTTTGTAGTTGGAAATTTTTCGAATCGATGTGTGGATTTGAAAATAATTGAGGAAGAATTTAGGATTTTTTCGGCCATTAATGAAGATAGTGGCGGCCTGAAGGGATACTAGGGTTTTGGTGTAAATTTTGAGAAGTGGTGGCCTTTTATAGAAAATTACACGACACTATTCACCCGAAATTTTTCCGAACTCCAAACGAAGCGTGCTGCCTGGCGTTTATAATGTTTTACCCTCATTCCGAACACAATAGAATAAATATCAGGAGCCAATTCAATCAAATTTGAAAGATAAGTTTTTGAATCGACTATTTAAATTCAAAATTCACTCGAATCGATTTCTACGCGTTTTAGCTTGCCCCGGACAAGCCGTAAATCCGACTGATACAAAATTTGAAACCATACAAGACTATAACATTACGGATTCGATGAAACTGGTTTCGTCGAAATCCGAGACTGTTTGAAAAATGGATATTTTTACTCGTCAATTAAATATTAAAATATTCAATTTTCACAAATTTTAACTTTTAATTCAATTTTAAAAGTTCTATAACATCATTCTAACTCTAATATGATTAAATACAACTTTACAAATCAATTTTAAACACATTAAACGCAAATTTTCAATTATTTCTGAAATTTCAAATATTAAATATCGATTTAATTATCCAATTAAATCCAGATATTCAAAATAGAATTTATTCGATTTACAAATTTTACTTGTTAATATTTAAAATCAATTAAATGTACGAATTTCAAATGACAAAAATTCTGGGTCGTTACAAACTTCCCCCCTTAAAAGAATTTCGTCCTCGAAATTATCAAGTAAGAAAAAGTTACAGAATCGATTAACTCTTCAAACATCCATTCAAATTAGATTCAAATTCACTTAAGTGTTTAACTTTCCCAAAATCCAATAGTTAAACTTCTTACAATAACTTTACTAAGTTTTCAAATCATACTTAGTTATCTTTTCAAAATTTTCCAATTTTCTCAAAAATATTCTAACGCCTTAAATTTTCAAAAAAAATCGTGCGGCTCGATCCGAAAAAAAGGGCAATATATATCACAAATATACATCTCATCAAGTAATGAGGCATCCCGCAGGGGAAAAAAGTGTAAAAATACGATATCTAATCCGAGATATGTACCTTATATATTATTAGCGAGCATATACGGCTAATATAGCGTGAAAGCGAGCTCCAAATGCGACGCAAGCGCCATCCGCACCTTCTAAATACTCAACAAACAAATGCGTAACATGTATATATGAAAGTAATATCGATATACAACATATACCAACAACTATATATGCCAATATAGCAAATGCAGTAAAAGCAATACATTCAACCATCAACCAACTATCATTCGACAACAATTCCAATCATCAAATCAATATACATTCACTAATTCATATTCAAGTTGGTTCACTTCCAAATTAAATTCAACTCTATTTAAGATTCACTTAACTTTCAATTTGATTTCAATTACTTTAGCTTTCAGTTTCATTAATTAAATTTCATATGGATTTCTATACAATCAACTAACCATCATCTAACAAACAATGTATATCCAATACAACCAAATTCATTCAATTTTCTTTACTTTACATTCGATTTGGTTCAACACTTTTAATTGACTTTAATTCAATTATTCAATCCTCGATTTCATTAGCTTTTAAATGAATTAACAACTACATCCACTATTCCATATCAATTCATTTACATTCAATTGATTTACATTCAATTCATTCATTAATTCAATTGCTAATTCATTTAACAAATAAAGTTGAATTTCATTTATAAAACTCAAGTTCCCATCCATTTAGTTCACTTTATTATTTTACTTCGATACCAAAATCAACATCATTCAACACCATTTAAGTTATATTCCATCTTAAACATCATTCGTTTATCTTAACTTAAATTTCATATAATCACTTCAGTTTAATTTCCATTTCCATAGCTTATCTAATCAAATCAATTTATTTAACTTTCCTTTAGTTAAATTTCACACCATATATTTACTACACTAACCCAAATCCTTTAACTTCACCACAGCCAAATTTATTATCTCATATTATAAGTTCAAAACTTGATTACTTATATTCAACAATTACAACTTGTATTTAAATTTCATTTCCTTGCACTTGCAAAAAAAATTATTCATTCACAATTTATTTTCCAACTTAATAATTGTATTCCAATCATTTTATATAACATTCCAGAGTCTTTTCAACCTTCCAAAACCATTTTTGAAACCAACTCAATTATCCGTTGAATTTCAAAACCCAAACCCAAATTTCCCAAACAACTTCCATTTAAAATAACTTGGCAGCAATTCCTCTTTTGGAAACCCGAAAATGAACACCGATGATGTCACGATCATCATCGTAATTATTATCCAGCGACCGAAAAGAGTTTAGAGCTTTTATCCCTCCAAAAACAATTTTTTCCAAACCCTTCAAAACCATTTCCAAATATTCCTCTAGAATTTTACTTCCAATTACAAATCTTTTGCTTACGTAATTTCACTATTTTCTCTTTATTTATATAAGATCATTTCACAATAATAAATCATATTAATTATAATTACATACTTAATAATTCATTTGCTTATACAATTATTCTTTTACAATTGCTGTTTTTATTTAGATTATTCAAACATCTTTTAATTAACTTATATATATTCTTACATTGTCAACAACCAAGCAATCAATTTATATATACTTTAATAATTCTGAAAAATTATTTCTTTATATATAAAATATAATCGAGGTAAAATTATTTCATTTACCCACTTTAAAATGATATTATGTCGGTTTATCTCGTTTAAGAGTTTAGAAACCCTATCAAAACAGTTGGCCAGACTTCACCGACCAGAATCTATAAACAATTAACCGATAAGTCAACACAATACAAAACAATTTCATATTCACTAACAAATACGCTCTCATATCTATTATTACACTCACACTCATTCTAGAGTACTACTGACTCTATCTCTAATGAGTAATTCCCAACAGAGCCAAGGTTGTCAATTAACCAAATGCTCTGATACCAAATGTAACGAATGGGATTTTCGACTCACGAAGGCCGATATTAATACGTCCACCGTATCAACTGCCGAGCAATCGAAGGCCTTAAAACCGTACCGTTAGGGTTAAAGAAGAGGTAGAAGATAGAAGAAGAAAGAAAGAAAAAGCAACAGAAACAATATCAGAATCTCACAATCGCAACGGAAAAACATATAATAGATAAATGAATATCTTTAAAACAATGAATCATATCAGTTATTACATACATCACATTACATTACATTACATAAGAGTTTACAATAACAAACAGCGGAGAAGAAATACTATATACTAGTTGATACGCCAAGCCATCCAGCCTGCTCCTGATCTCCACAGCAACTCCTGAATTCCAGAATGACCTGATAACCTTACTCCAGACTGCCCGTGTGGAAAATGATGGGCATCCAGAGTTTAGGAAGAGAACAATAAACTCCAGGTCAGTCATGGGACTGGTGTGAGAACTTAAAACAGTTTATCTTTTTTTTAAACAAACAAATAAATATTTTAAATTAGATTCGCAATGCTTTTAGAAAATGAAACTACCATAAGGCCTCCCGCACACACACACAATGCAAACGCAGAATCGGAGGAGATTTCTCCTTATGATAGTCAAACGTGGTTGATATGCAAATTTTCTTTGATATTATTACTATAAGTGCAAAGTGTAGGAAAACATTTCGAAAGTAATGATATAAATCTTAGCCAACATACGACCATTATCGTATGCCTACTATAGCTACCATCTAAACAGTGGGGTGCCACCATAAGTAAATGGCAGGTTCTACAACTAAAACCGTACAAGGTGCGTATTGGAGTTTGGATTTCCAACAAATGGTCTGGCCAAGGAACTTCCCATTGCCACATGGGTACGCCTCTAGAAAGACGCCCCGAGAACCTAACCGGATCTCTGCCAACACAAGGCCGGGTTACCCCTAACTGAGAAACTACTGACACGAATATGCCTTCCCCCGGTCGTAACCGACCTAAATCCGGGGATTCACCAACAACCACAAAATAATAAGTTTGCAGCAACAACATAGGTTAAGTATCAGGGCTCCATACCATAATACCACCTCTATCCAGAAGGAAATGACATACACTAAGGGGGCGCTGTCCCCTAATAACCTTGCCGCATCTTTCCTGTTTTGACCATTTTCGGGGTGTGAGGTCCGACAAAGTCTCGTCCACAAAGCTACGCTTTTCATAAAAGTCACACTTTGATCAACAAATGCTCAACAGCACTTCGTATGCCACATTACCAAATTGGGAATGTATCACTAGTAACCATCAACTACATAACCTCTGAGCTCGTACGTCTCAGAGAAGGGTGTTAAGCTAAGAGAATAAATTCTCCGCCACCAACAGAAATATATTTGATAGAAACCAGCTTTACATCTCAAATTGTAATGTCAGGCACACATTACAAGTCCATTTCGGGATCGAACGGAACCGAAGGCACTTCCAAAGAAGTCCTTGCAATCCGGATATTCACTAATCACGACCGGACTTCCCATCACAAAGGGTGATAAAATTTCTATATCGGAGATCAGCCGATGCAGAAACATATGACGGTAATCCTTCTGTTTTCAAAAATATCTGGTCTTCAACACCGGTCTTGTAACAACCCAAGTTTCAGCTAGTTATTTATTTAATTTATTTTTAATTTTTAAATAATATATTTTATAAATTGGGTTTAACAATATAGTTAAATATTTAAATTTTGAGATATATTTTTGAAAATTTTATGTGTCATTAAATTTAAATAATAACTGCAAAATTTTAAGCTAAGTTTGAAAAGTTGGATTTCGCATTTAAAAGACGCGTCAATTATAGGGTATAAACAACGTAATAAAACGTGTGTTTTTAAAATGTTATTTTTATAAATATTTTTGATGTTTTAGACTGCGTCTGTTTAACGTAGTGTAAAAATCAAGTTTTCGGAAAATTTTGAAGAAAAATATCAGTCAGAGATTTTGGCAGCGTTACGTCATTTTAACTGACAGATTGGTTTAAATATAAATTATATACTTTTCTACATAAAAATTTTCCCCACTTACAATTAACAATATCAACCTAAAATCAAAGGAAAATCTTTAACTAGAATAAAATGGACCACGCATATAGTAACGTTCGAAACATTATATAACTTATTTCTTCCCTAAAGTAACGCATGCATTCATACAGTTTCATCCACCCCTGTTCTAACATACTACAAATCAGGGGCCTCGAATTCACGTCCAGTATATTCATTCCTTTTGCAAGCTGATGGTGAAAAGCACGTATACATAAATCACGTTCCTCTTATCACGCACCCAATTTAAAACTCACATTTCAAATATATTTACTTCTTTTGATAACTGATCTTTGAAAACCAACATGAAGTAACGTTCCTTTTGATCACGCATTTGCTAACTTCCTTGTTTAATTCTTCTATCACATGTATAGGCATTCATCAAACTTTACTACTGAAACCGTGCACACATATTTTTTTTCCCCTGCCATTCATCAGTCATCCAACTATAATCACGCAAGCCATAAAACCAAAATCAATGCATTAATCCAGTTTTGAACTGCCAAAAGCTTATATCACGTGTGCTAACATTTATCAATAGGAAACTGAAGGTAGCCAATAAGCAGTAAATCACGCACTTATATTTTTCTAATGAATATATCACGTTTACACTTGAAACTGACAATGCTTTAATCACGCATTTTCCTCCATTCCATTTGCCTCCTCATATTCGTTTCATTTCATCAATTACATCTTACGTTTTGGTTTATGGAAAATTTTACCTGTCTATTTACTTCCCCACATCTCGCAAGCCTTGCCTATAAATATATCTCCATCCCTCTGCATCTAAAGGTTCTCTGACTTCACCTCTTTCCTTCATCCAAGGCCTCATCAGGTAACAGTTGATCTGTCTACTTTCTTCTTTAGTTTCTTTTTCCTTTTTCTCTTGATGACTTGCTCGGCCACTCAGTGTTTGTTTAGGCCATGCCACATCTCTGGTCTGCATATTTTTATCAAAAATCTGGGTTTGAGTTGCATGAATTAAGTAGGAAATCTAGGACTAGGATGTGAGTTGATCTGTAGAGTAACTGGAAGTCCAAGTGATAGAGTACATAGAAGGGATTGATTGCATATAAGGGTTGAATCTGAAATGCTAGGTAGAGTGCTTAGGCATGTGTTTGTCTGGAATATTGAAACTAAGTTGTTTTAGGTAGAAGCCTGTGTTGATAGGTTTCCTGTCCAACCTTAGTGGTTAAGCCTACAAGTTTCATTTGTTGAGTGTAAGGCAATAGTGAAAAGAGAGGTGCATAGGGATAGAGATTGCAGAGGCTGGTGTTTTGGCAAGTATATAGAAGATTTGATAGAAAATAGGCTGAAATTGAGTAAGTCTTCGTGTGGATAGGAGTTTGCATCTATGTACGTGTAAGCTGTTCCAGATTCATATTATATCCATAGTCTGCATTTTCAAACATGGTTGAGTATCACCATGAGCTCATTCCTAGATTTGCTGCATATGTACTTAGGACTGTGTTGTCTGAAGGAGTAATGGGTGTGATTGAAGTAGAATAGGAGATGGACATGTTTTACAAAGAAATTGCAAACAAAGCTTCAGTGTGGTAGAAAGGCAGATCTGGGGAAGTTGGTTAGTGGTATAGACTTTCATCTGATCTGATTTGGGTAATGAAGCCTGGAGTAGAAGTGATCAGATTGCAGTAGAAAGTAAATACATGGTGGGCAGGTACAAATACTTGGGGTGAGTTTCAGATTAAGTTTGCATATGTGCCAAAGGTTAAGAAGAAGAGATGGCCAAAACTGGGGTGTGTATTGTTCAGGGTTGAACATTTGTAACAGGAGAAGGTGTGCACGTGCACAAGGTCTGTGCACAGCAGGGGCACTCAGGTCCAGGCCCGATGGGTCTGATACATTAGAATGGGGTATAGGAGGTGGATGGATACTGGTGAAGGCAGGGGTATGGGAGGCAGTGGCAGTGAAGGCCAGAAAAGGACAGTGTTCCTGGGATTGTAAGCGATTCAACATTTCAGACTTCACTCGAAGCAAGATGGTTTTAACCCGAAGCAGAATGATTTGTGACTCGAAGCAAGGCCGGGTCTGACTCGAAGCAGATGGGTTGTGGCCCGAGTAGTGGTTATGCCTGTCGAAGTTGAGAAGTTTTGACCAAACTGGAAGCATATTGGAAAGGTTAAGATTGATCTGCAGTAGGAGATGGAGACCAAGTGGAATAGATTTAAGCAACATATAAAAATTTGATGCGTGCATCTTTTCATCTGTGCATATCAATGCAAATGGTAGTATACATGCAAAGGCTGATGGTAGCAGCAGTGGCCTGGTGCAGTGAAAATGGAAAGTAGTTTATGATGGAGATCTGTCTGATTTTATTTGTAAGGTCTGGGTATAGGCTGTAATTGGTTTGAATAGATGAAGCTAAGTCCAGATTTAAAAGGGACTAAACTCAAGCAGCTGAGAAATATGGTGAAACTGGAAGATAGGGAGTGTGCATGCAAGCTTGAGTCTGGAAAGCGTAAATCTAAGAATTAAGATGTTAGGCAGCAGTGAAGTGATATACGTGCATGCACGTATCCATGTCATCATATTGTTTAGTCAATCTTTAGAAATTTTGTCGTAAATTTTGGGTTAACCCGGTTCCCGTTTTAGGGTATGTTTTTGGTCACGGTACACGGTGGAGTGGTCGAGCAAGTCAAGTCATTCTCGTTCTATTTTGATTTGACCATAAAATTCTAAGTCGTGTATTCTATTTTTCTACTTTTGTTCTAGATTTGAATCTAGGCGACATCCGAGAAAATTTTATTGTTACTCTCTGTCGGTCGGTACCGGTGAATCGTCGTTTTTAAATTCAAAAATTTTCTGCAACTCTCAAGTGAGTATTTCTCACCAGACATACGTATTTATATTTTGTAAATTATTGCAAGTGTATGTGTAAATTTGTATTTCACTATTATCTGTCTGTAGTGTGATATAGAATGATGAACCCCATTTAAATTGACACCTCATCAGTTATTATCTGTTGTATGATATTCTGCAGTTATATTTTATTATTGTTTATTTACTGTTTAAATCACCACTGCAAGTTCCCTGTTATATATAGATTGTTATGGGCGGAAATTATAGGCCTAAATGATTACTATTGTTAAATTATGCCGTTAACTGTTTATCTGATAACTTGGGATTGCGGGTTTGAAATGATAGAACCCGGGGTTTTGTAAATTACGGATTGAAATGATATACATCCGTATCACTTGACCTAGGCTAGAAAACTATATACAGGCCCGTGGTCCTTATAATATTTTCTGAAATATTTAAAGTTATTCTGGAAGTTAAATATTTGATTTAATATCTTTAAAGGATTTTATATTGATTTTTGAATAACTTATAAATGTTAATAAATAAATAAATATTTGAATAAAAGTTTGGAATATAACTTATTTGGAAATTCTGGATTTTTGAAAGAATAAGTTTCAGTTAATAAATAAATAGATAAATAAGTTATATTTGGAAATATTTATCAAATTTATAATCTACTACAGCATTTAAATGCTATTCTTTTGAAATTGGACTAGTTTTACCCGTAGCTTTAGGTAGCATTTCCTAAGTGCTACAGAATCTAGAATTTGATTGTTTTAAATTTTATGGAATTTGATAAATTTTATTTTATCTTAAGTTTTGGAAAAGCTTAAGACATAATATTTATAACTGGATTTTCCTTAATAAATTAAAGATGAATATTCTGGTATTAAGTAAATTTTGGAAAAATTTAATGGCTAAAAATTTAGAGTTTTATTTATGGAAATTATGGGAATATTCAAGACTAAATAATAAAACATTGATTTGTGAAAGAATAAAACCCAAACTTGGTTTTGAATAGTAAATACTCCAATTTAATATATATATGGGAATTGTAATGTTTTGGGAACATAAAGTGATATTTAAATTATGGTTTAAAACTTTAAATAAAGAAATATACTTGAAAGGCTATGTAAATTATCTTCTTTACAAAGTAACCATAAAGTTAAACCATTTATTCTATATACCGTTGAATGTCCAAACCATTGTGTTTGGGAGTTATGGTTTGAAGTAAAGTTTCCAAAATATTGTCTTTTGAAGATATAATTCAAATATTTGGTCTCCGGATATTATAAGCAGTATGGTTTTGGAAAGAATTATATTTGAATATAACGGTATCATATTGTTTTGGTTTTAAATTGATATCGTATTTATAGTTCGAAATGGAAATGTTTACTCTGTTTTAAAAGTATAAACTGTTTTTAAATGGCCACGGGTTATAATAACGTTTGGTTGGCAAAGAGACCGGGATCGGATATGGACATACTCTCTGTCGATACCGAAAACCACTTTGACTAACCGTGTACGCGGTGGAGATTCCAGAATGAAGTAGGATGGTGGTGACGGTTTCTTGAAAGGTATATACGTGGACCCGACTCCCGAGAGTTGGCATAAGGTGGCTAAAACAGGAGCGATTCTCGGATTAATGAGGTAGCTCCTCTGATCGAACGCACTTCTTCGTATACCATTCTATTACTCTTGTGATTGTTTGGGTGCACCCTTTGATTTGGGAGTGTTGTTCGAGGTGGGCGGTTGCTGCGGCTTCGCGTTACCACCGGTCCGGATAGCAATTGGTATATCTACCCTGGCATTGCCTAGTTGTGCCGTGTCACCTACCATATCGAGCCTTGTACGAGTTTGGATTTCTCCCGTAGCCCGTGTGGTATCCTCTAGTTGCTTCCCGATCAGGAGGAGCTATGATATTGGATGGACTACTGGGACTATTACGTGTTAAGGTGGAAAATGTAAAGCCTTAATGCTATTTAAAAGTATGTTTATTTTACTATAGACACTATTATAATAGCGCAATATACTACATAGTAAATAGTTTAACGGATCCTTAGAGGATGGGCGGTCCCAAGCATCCTTTAAGTTACTTGCTCTACATTACAGTACACTTGATTTAGCTTACATTATATAAGTATGTATGTCCTGACTCGAGTGTTTTGTTTTATTGTACGCTCGGGTCAGCCTGAGTTGCAGCTTCAGTTTCCTCTCCGGAACTAGGACACAGTAGATCATTCGTGCTGCCGGGAGCTTTGTTCCAATCCTTATCTTTCCTGTAATTCAAGACCTTTGAAGACTCTATCTCTAATTATGTTTTAAATTGTATTGAGGATTATAAACAAATGTGAATTCTGTTTTGTTAAAGTTATATCAGTGGCTTCATGAACCACTAAATTTGTAATTTTCCGCTGCGAGATTCTGATATCTGTGTATGTGATTCTGTGATTTATTTACTGTATATTTTGAGTTTTGCCAAATTTATTATACAATGCAGTATTTTGAACAATTCAAGTCCGACATGTGCGGATGCGAATGGTTGAAAATATTGGGCCGTTACAAGTTTGGTATCAGAGCTTTGGCTCTAGGCAAAACTTAGAATGTATAGTAAATTTGATTTATAGAATCACATTCATTCAAGTTTGGATCTCTTCCTTTTCGAATTTTGGAACATTCCCTGTGGTTCCAAAGTTCATTCGTGTCCCTCACTTTTTCATCTTCTTTAGATTTTGGAGTATCCCGTAACTCCACTTCGGATGTTCTTCTTAGTGAATTTACGGTCTCGCCATTATTCTAATAAAGGGGTGAAACTCCTTTACCATTAGCATTGATTCACCAGGGATTTATATTTATCCTCGGTTTATATGCTAGTATCTTTGGTTATTCTGAACTCTACCTCTTCAGATCAAATGTAGATTTACTCAACCACATCGATCTGACTCTTTAAGTCACGGTTGACCCGGTCAAGGTTGTCCGCGATTTATATAGACTTACCCAATTTCCTTATTCTGTTATATAAGCATCAGATCTTCGAATTCCAACTTATCTTGAATTCTATTTGATTTGAGTTCACCAAATTTGAGTCTCTATCCTTGTTTTGAAAATTTTATGCCTATATTGAAAATAAAATCTAATATTATATATACAAGTATAATTTTCAGAATTTTATAATTATTTAACTATTTGACAAAAGATAATAGTTTGTTTTATTTGGTTTTGCAAACCATATGTTGTCTAATATAAATGATTGAATAGAAACAATGGTTATAAATTAATTTAGAAACAGAAATGAATATAAAACAAGAACTTGAGAATTCAATTTCTGATGGTTTCAAACTTTGGGTTTAAAATTTTAAAAGTATATATTATTTAAAGTATTTTCGAATAGAAGTTTGCTCCCAAAGGATTTTAAAATTTAGTGCTCTTCTCTTTGTCGCTGGGAAATAATTTCGGTGATGACTGCAGCATCATCGACATTCATTTTCGAGTTTCGAAGTGAAAAGACCATCTTGTAGTCTGGCTACAGTGTTTCCTTGAGATTTTAATTGATTTGAATTTCTAAAGTATGACTTAATATATAGATATATAATTTAAATTTGATTTGACATATTATGTATATATATTTAGTTATCTCTAAATGGGTTGAAGGAAATCAGAAATTTAATTCTTGAAATTTATATTAAGGAAAATTTCAATAAAACAAAAAGGAAATAAATAAGAAATTCAAACTGGAGATAATTGAATTTGGAAGTTTTAGTTGTATAATACTCAATTTCATATAACTTACCTTGATTTTCAAAAGTTAAAAATGAATTTGGATAATATACAATATAAAAGAATTTTAGGAATAAAATTTGAGTGGTTATAATAAATGTTATATACTTAAATTTTAGTTATAAAAGATTAATGGAGGTAAATAGGAATTTCAAATAAAGTGTTAGTTTATTGGTTAAAATTAAGAGTTAAGTAAAATAAGGGACTTTGACTTAATAAATGAGGTTGGACATTCCATTCATAAAAGTTGTTTTATAAAATATAAGTAAATGATATCCAGATGAATATTTCAGAAATTTAACTAATTAGAAATATTATTATATCTGCTGTAGCATATTTTAAGTGCTGCTGTTCTAAAAATAAAATGTTTTGGAAAATTATAATTGAGTAAATGAAGATTTTTTTTAAAATGTTATGATTTAGTAGTATTTCCAAATGATAATATCTATAAAATCTTAATGACTTTCAAAGTATTATGATTTCAAAGGCATTATGATTTCAAATTTATTTTCTTATTTTCAAACAATCTTTGAGTATCCTTGGTTTCCTATCTGCTATAGAATGGGAAGGCTATTGCTTATACCAGTCTCTAATCTTTGTTACTCATTAGGGCCTGAGCACCCTAGGCTCACGGTCAATTGAAAGGGTAAATCCAATGCTAGAGTTTTTCTTCGTGCTTTAAATCCAGAACTATTCGTTTAAGGTACTTATCTGTCTAGCTTATTCTTCCTTTGTTTCCTTTTTCTTTCGTTCCTTTTCGAGGACGAAAAGTTCTTAAGTGGGGGAGAGTGTAACAACCCAAGTTTCAGCTAGTTATTTATTTAATTTATTTTTAATTTTTAAATAATATATTTTATAAATTGGGTTTAACAATATAGTTAAATATTTAAATTTTGAGATATATTTTTGAAAATTTTATGTGTCATTAAATTTAAATAATAACTGCAAAATTTTAAGCTAAGTTTGAAAAGTTGGATTTCGCATTTAAAAGACGCGTCAATTATAGGGTATAAACAACGTAATAAAACGTGTGTTTTTAAAATGTTATTTTTATAAATATTTTTGATGTTTTAGACTGCGTCTGTTTAACGTAGTGTAAAAATCAAGTTTTCGGAAAATTTTGAAGAAAAATATCAGTCAGAGATTTTGGCAGCGTTACGTCATTTTAACTGACAGATTGGTTTAAATATAAATTATATACTTTTCTACATAAAAATTTTCCCCACTTACAATTAACAATATCAACCTAAAATCAAAGGAAAATCTTTAACTAGAATAAAATGGACCACGCATATAGTAACGTTCGAAACATTATATAACTTATTTCTTCCCTAAAGTAACGCATGCATTCATACAGTTTCATCCACCCCTGTTCTAACATACTACAAATCAGGGGCCTCGAATTCACGTCCAGTATATTCATTCCTTTTGCAAGCTGATGGTGAAAAGCACGTATACATAAATCACGTTCCTCTTATCACGCACCCAATTTAAAACTCACATTTCAAATATATTTACTTCTTTTGATAACTGATCTTTGAAAACCAACATGAAGTAACGTTCCTTTTGATCACGCATTTGCTAACTTCCTTGTTTAATTCTTCTATCACATGTATAGGCATTCATCAAACTTTACTACTGAAACCGTGCACACATATTTTTTTTCCCCTGCCATTCATCAGTCATCCAACTATAATCACGCAAGCCATAAAACCAAAATCAATGCATTAATCCAGTTTTGAACTGCCAAAAGCTTATATCACGTGTGCTAACATTTATCAATAGGAAACTGAAGGTAGCCAATAAGCAGTAAATCACGCACTTATATTTTTCTAATGAATATATCACGTTTACACTTGAAACTGACAATGCTTTAATCACGCATTTTCCTCCATTCCATTTGCCTCCTCATATTCGTTTCATTTCATCAATTACATCTTACGTTTTGGTTTATGGAAAATTTTACCTGTCTATTTACTTCCCCACATCTCGCAAGCCTTGCCTATAAATATATCTCCATCCCTCTGCATCTAAAGGTTCTCTGACTTCACCTCTTTCCTTCATCCAAGGCCTCATCAGGTAACAGTTGATCTGTCTACTTTCTTCTTTAGTTTCTTTTTCCTTTTTCTCTTGATGACTTGCTCGGCCACTCAGTGTTTGTTTAGGCCATGCCACATCTCTGGTCTGCATATTTTTATCAAAAATCTGGGTTTGAGTTGCATGAATTAAGTAGGAAATCTAGGACTAGGATGTGAGTTGATCTGTAGAGTAACTGGAAGTCCAAGTGATAGAGTACATAGAAGGGATTGATTGCATATAAGGGTTGAATCTGAAATGCTAGGTAGAGTGCTTAGGCATGTGTTTGTCTGGAATATTGAAACTAAGTTGTTTTAGGTAGAAGCCTGTGTTGATAGGTTTCCTGTCCAACCTTAGTGGTTAAGCCTACAAGTTTCATTTGTTGAGTGTAAGGCAATAGTGAAAAGAGAGGTGCATAGGGATAGAGATTGCAGAGGCTGGTGTTTTGGCAAGTATATAGAAGATTTGATAGAAAATAGGCTGAAATTGAGTAAGTCTTCGTGTGGATAGGAGTTTGCATCTATGTACGTGTAAGCTGTTCCAGATTCATATTATATCCATAGTCTGCATTTTCAAACATGGTTGAGTATCACCATGAGCTCATTCCTAGATTTGCTGCATATGTACTTAGGACTGTGTTGTCTGAAGGAGTAATGGGTGTGATTGAAGTAGAATAGGAGATGGACATGTTTTACAAAGAAATTGCAAACAAAGCTTCAGTGTGGTAGAAAGGCAGATCTGGGGAAGTTGGTTAGTGGTATAGACTTTCATCTGATCTGATTTGGGTAATGAAGCCTGGAGTAGAAGTGATCAGATTGCAGTAGAAAGTAAATACATGGTGGGCAGGTACAAATACTTGGGGTGAGTTTCAGATTAAGTTTGCATATGTGCCAAAGGTTAAGAAGAAGAGATGGCCAAAACTGGGGTGTGTATTGTTCAGGGTTGAACATTTGTAACAGGAGAAGGTGTGCACGTGCACAAGGTCTGTGCACAGCAGGGGCACTCAGGTCCAGGCCCGATGGGTCTGACACATTAGAATGGGGTATAGGAGGTGGATGGATACTGGTGAAGGCAGGGGTATGGGAGGCAGTGGCAGTGAAGGCCAGAAAAGGACAGTGTTCCTGGGATTGTAAGCGATTCAACATTTCAGACTTCACTCGAAGCAAGATGGTTTTAACCCGAAGCAGAATGATTTGTGACTCGAAGCAAGGCCGGGTCTGACTCGAAGCAGATGGGTTGTGGCCCGAGTAGTGGTTATGCCTGTCGAAGTTGAGAAGTTTTGACCAAACTGGAAGCATATTGGAAAGGTTAAGATTGATCTGCAGTAGGAGATGGAGACCAAGTGGAATAGATTTAAGCAACATATAAAAATTTGATGCGTGCATCTTTTCATCTGTGCATATCAATGCAAATGGTAGTATACGTGCAAAGGCTGATGGTAGCAGCAGTGGCCTGGTGCAGTGAAAATGGAAAGTAGTTTATGATGGAGATCTGTCTGATTTTATTTGTAAGGTCTGGGTATAGGCTGTAATTGGTTTGAATAGATGAAGCTAAGTCCAGATTTAAAAGGGACTAAACTCAAGCAGCTGAGAAATATGGTGAAACTGGAAGATAGGGAGTGTGCATGCAAGCTTGAGTCTGGAAAGCGTAAATCTAAGAATTAAGATGTTAGGCAGCAGTGAAGTGATATACGTGCATGCACGTATCCATGTCATCATATTGTTTAGTCAATCTTTAGAAATTTTGTCGTAAATTTTGGGTTAACCCGGTTCCCGTTTTAGGGTATGTTTTTGGTCACGGTACACGGTGGAGTGGTCGAGCAAGTCAAGTCATTCTCGTTCTATTTTGATTTGACCATAAAATTCTAAGTCGTGTATTCTATTTTTCTACTTTTGTTCTAGATTTGAATCTAGGCGACATCCGAGAAAATTTTATTGTTACTCTCTGTCGGTCGGTACCGGTGAATCGTCGTTTTTAAATTCAAAAATTTTCTGCAACTCTCAAGTGAGTATTTCTCACCAGACATACGTATTTATATTTTGTAAATTATTGCAAGTGTATGTGTAAATTTGTATTTCACTATTATCTGTCTGTAGTGTGATATAGAATGATGAACCCCATTTAAATTGACACCTCATCAGTTATTATCTGTTGTATGATATTCTGCAGTTATATTTTATTATTGTTTATTTACTGTTTAAATCACCACTGCAAGTTCCCTGTTATATATAGATTGTTATGGGCGGAAATTATAGGCCTAAATGATTACTATTGTTAAATTATGTCGTTAACTGTTTATCTGATAACTTGGGATTGCGGGTTTGAAATGATAGAACCCGGGGTTTTGTAAATTACGGATTGAAATGATATACATCCGTATCACTTGACCTAGGCTAGAAAACTATATACAGGCCCGTGGTCCTTATAATATTTTCTGAAATATTTAAAGTTATTCTGGAAGTTAAATATTTGATTTAATATCTTTAAAGGATTTTATATTGATTTTTGAATAACTTATAAATGTTAATAAATAAATAAATATTTGAATAAAAGTTTGGAATATAACTTATTTGGAAATTCTGGATTTTTGAAAGAATAAGTTTCAGTTAATAAATAAATAGATAAATAAGTTATATTTGGAAATATTTATCAAATTTATAATCTACTACAGCATTTAAATGCTATTCTTTTGAAATTGGACTAGTTTTACCCGTAGCTTTAGGTAGCATTTCCTAAGTGCTACAGAATCTAGAATTTGATTGTTTTAAATTTTATAGAATTTGATAAATTTTATTTTATCTTAAGTTTTGGAAAAGCTTAAGACATAATATTTATAACTGGATTTTCCTTAATAAATTAAAGATGAATATTCTGGTATTAAGTAAATTTTGGAAAAATTTAATGGCTAAAAATTTAGAGTTTTATTTATGGAAATTATGGGAATATTCAAGACTAAATAATAAAACATTGATTTGTGAAAGAATAAAACCCAAACTTGGTTTTGAATAGTAAATACTCCAATTTAATATATATATGGGAATTGTAATGTTTTGGGAACATAAAGTGATATTTAAATTATGGTTTAAAACTTTAAATAAAGAAATATACTTGAAAGGCTATGTAAATTATCTTCTTTACAAAGTAACCATAAAGTTAAACCATTTATTCTATATACCGTTGAATGTCCAAACCATTGTGTTTGGGAGTTATGGTTTGAAGTAAAGTTTCCAAAATATTGTCTTTTGAAGATATAATTCAAATATTTGGTCTCCGGATATTATAAGCAGTATGGTTTTGGAAAGAATTATATTTGAATATAACGGTATCATATTGTTTTGGTTTTAAATTGATATCGTATTTATAGTTCGAAATGGAAATGTTTACTCTGTTTTAAAAGTATAAACTGTTTTTAAATGGCCACGGGTTATAATAACGTTTGGTTGGCAAAGAGACCGGGATCGGATATGGACATACTCTCTGTCGATACCGAAAACCACTTTGACTAACCGTGTACGCGGTGGAGATTCCAGAATGAAGTAGGATGGTGGTGACGGTTTCTTGAAAGGTATATACGTGGACCCGACTCCCGAGAGTTGGCATAAGGTGGCTAAAACAGGAGCGATTCTCGGATTAATGAGGTAGCTCCTCTGATCGAACGCACTTCTTCGTATACCATTCTATTACTCTTGTGATTGTTTGGGTGCACCCTTTGATTTGGGAGTGTTGTTCGAGGTGGGCGGTTGCTGCGGCTTCGCGTTACCACCGGTCCGGATAGCAATTGGTATATCTACCCTGGCATTGCCTAGTTGTGCCGTGTCACCTACCATATCGAGCCTTGTACGAGTTTGGATTTCTCCCGTAGCCCGTGTGGTATCCTCTAGTTGCTTCCCGATCAGGAGGAGCTATGATATTGGATGGACTACTGGGACTATTACGTGTTAAGGTGGAAAATGTAAAGCCTTAATGCTATTTAAAAGTATGTTTATTTTACTATAGACACTATTATAATAGCGCAATATACTACATAGTAAATAGTTTAACGGATCCTTAGAGGATGGGCGGTCCCAAGCATCCTTTAAGTTACTTGCTCTACATTACAGTACACTTGATTTAGCTTACATTATATAAGTATGTATGTCCTGACTCGAGTGTTTTGTTTTATTGTACGCTCGGGTCAGCCTGAGTTGCAGCTTCAGTTTCCTCTCCGGAACTAGGACACAGTAGATCATTCGTGCTGCCGGGAGCTTTGTTCCAATCCTTATCTTTCCTGTAATTCAAGACCTTTGAAGACTCTATCTCTAATTATGTTTTAAATTGTATTGAGGATTATAAACAAATGTGAATTCTGTTTTGTTAAAGTTATATCAGTGGCTTCATGAACCACTAAATTTGTAATTTTCCTGCGAGATTCTGATATCTGTGTATGTGATTCTGTGATTTATTTACTGTATATTTTGAGTTTTGCCAAATTTATTATACAACGCAGTATTTTGAACAATTCAAGTCCGACATGTGCGGATGCGAATGGTTGAAAATATTGGGCCGTTACAGGTCTTCAAATGCTATCCATTACGACATTTCATTATTTGAAATGGGATTTATGACACAAAGGTCCTCTCCCGGCTAAACCGAATAAGGAGCGCTTATTTTTAAAAATAAGCGTAGCATTCAAATTCAAGCAAATCACATCAAATACCCATTTAAAGGTAAATATTGATAGTCGGTTATTTAACTATCAAAGCAAACCAACAAATATTCAGCACTATAACAATCATTAGGTCCATGTTATTAATCTTCCATAAATTAAGTAACTTGCGATATATTCACTTCAATTTATCTTTGAAAAGATATATTCTCTAAAGCATTTCAATTTCTACATTGGAAAACATTTCCAAATACTTATTTAACAACAAGTAATTCACAAATCTATTTATTTTCAACATTTGGAAAATATTCAATATACTTAATCATAATTAAGTATATATTTTATTCTTTTAAGGAAAACATTCTCTTAATGAGACGACCCGCCTTTCTAACCCTAGAAAGACGTATCATCAATATGAAAGAAAGGGACAGAAATAGAAAAGAATGGAAAGAAAGAATAACAGCATCAAAATCTCACAGCGGAATGGAACAAAACATAATACATCAACATAACTATTACATAGTTATACATACATCAGAGTTATACAATATCATACAGCAGGACAGTCATATACATATATGTCCATACATATATCCAAAATACAGCATAACTACTACACAGCGGAACTACCCATCTATAGATACATACACCTGGTCTTCTTCCCAAAAGCTCCTCCAGCAAATCAATACTCCAAATACCTATCACTTGGCTACTCATAAAAATTTGAGTACCCAAGAGTTTATGAAAACACAAAATATAAACTCCGGGTCAGACATGGATCTGGTATGAGTAAACGGGTTAAAATTTGTTTAACTTTGAAAACCATTTGAACAAAGGTATCATGTAAAACTCCCCACACAAAAATACGGGTAAGTTTTTACCTTACGCTAACCAAAACATTTTATAGGAAATCCAATGATATTATAATAGTATCTAGGGTTTTCAAGTAAATAGAAAATAGCCGAAATTGTTACATGATTAAATTCCAGCTACTAGCCACGAAAGTGGGTAATACAAATCAAAACCGTAGGGTCTTGTAGGAAAATGGGTTTCCAACAATGGCAAGGCTACTTGGGTACCGTCCGTCACAGTACGAGGCCTAGATCACCGTACCGAGGATCACTCCCGACCCCCTACAACACAAGGCCGGAAACATTCCTTACTGAACAGTCCCGAACAAGATAACCCCGCAGTTGTGGCCAACAACTGCTCACAGCCGAAATAAAAAGGGACATCTAGACAAGGGTATACCTTGTCCTGCTTGGGCATGGCCCACCTAACCTTGCTGCATGTCCCCTGTTTTAGCCATTCCCGGTTGATGAGGCTTGAGGCTGCGATTACCTTTATTGAACATTATTCTTAGAATGCTCATCGTCCCCTGACGATGTGCTGAAAGCATTCAATCCATACAAGTTCATTCCGGGTTCGAACGAAACCGAAGGCATTATCTCGTTACACTCATTTTGGAATCACCCTCAGAGTTAACGACGATAACCCTTGCATTCTGAAATACCATCTCGATCACCAAATGATAAGTCACGACCTATCGTTTAATTTGGATCGATGTGGTTTTTGAAGAATCAAAACTAATTATTCCGATCCCGGTCTCATCGAAATCCAAACGCTGTTTTAAAGGCCAAGTTGTCTATTTAGTCTAACAGTTCAATTCAATATTAAGAATTTACATAACAGATATCACAAATAAATCATGTACAATTATCACAGATATATCCAGAATATATCACAACATATCACAAAATATCACCAAACAGATATTAGAGTCAATCAGACAGAATTTTCAATTCATATCAAACTGGTTTGATTTACTTAACTTAATTAATTACTTAAGAATAAACTACTTTATTCTACTTAATTAATTACTGATTAATTAACTTATTAATGATCAACTAATTACTTAGTTAATCATTAATTATCAATTTATTAATCATTTAATCTTTAATTAATTATTTTAATTACTTAACTTTTATTCATTAATTATAACTTAATTTCTCAGTTAATTAATTGATTCTTATTTGTTAATTAATAACTTACTTATTAATTAATAAAATCTAATTTCTTATTTAATTATCACAAATTATTTTAATTAATCATTTATTATTAATTAATCATTTATTATCCATTAATTAATCATTGATCTTTAAATAATCACTTAAGTTAATTACAAATTTTAAATTTTAAATTTATCACTTCTTAATTATATGTAAATCAATTAATAAATCTTAATAAGTTATCAATTAATATCCTTAATTATTCGTTAATAACTTGATTATCATTTATTATTACTAACTACTTGATAAATTTCTTAATTAACCAATTGTGTAGTCTTTAGTTACATTACTTAATTAGTTACCACAATTCATATATTAACTAAATTAACTAATTTAAACTTCTTAATTACAAATTGATTAAACAAGAGTCAAGAATCTTTTCTTATTAACTTTAAAACTAAACACTTACTAAAAAAAGTTTCAAATGCTAATTAAATCTAATCACGTATCTTCAATTAACTACTAAATTAAGATATTCATTTAAGATGAAAACATTCTAAACAATAATTTCATTTTTTTTAACTTTGAACTAGTTCAGTTTAGTAAAATAAATTTTGTTACGCTTAAGCTCTGAAACATGTAACTGAGAAAATCCCTGCTATGCTCGAGTTAAAACCCGGGTTTCCCTCCAATCTTTCCCGAGTACTCCTTCTTCCTCGTTCTTTTTGTTTTGAAAAATTAAAGTTTGAAACCTGTATATTTATACCTCGCGAAACCGAAGTAACCCACGTGCAAAGCCTTCCTGTGCTCAAGTTCCAACTCGAATCTCCCTCGCGTACAACCACCTGACCCCAACGCCCACGCCGTGCACGTGCACAAGGCATTGACGACCCTCTGGCGATTGGTGAAGCTTCCAACAAGTCGTAAACGACCTCGACATCGACCACGCATCAACGAACGAGCTGATCACATCGCCGTTAAAAATCGAGCATAGCTCAAGAAACTTGAACCCATCATCGATCACGAAAACGATTCGAAAACCCACTCCCGACCACCTGACGCCCTACAACTCCGGTCACACCTCCGCCACCCCCAAGCTCCATTCACCTCCAATGGTGTGCAACTCGACATACGGTGGAGGTCGCGGTGAGCACATGTTCGAACGCCAATAAAATTAGGTTTTTGAAAAGAAAACGAACGCCGTCGTCGCCACAGTAGTCGTTGCCACCTCCGGCCATTTTTCCTTCGACCGTCGTAGGCTCGTCCACCTCTTTGCCCAACCTCGACGTCTCTAGTTCATCATCTCGCCGTCAAGTAGCCAAAAACCACATTTTGATCATCTTCGAACTTCTATTACATCAACCCACTAAAAATCACCAAATGCATCTTAAAAATCATGGCTTTTGGTAAGGATTCAAGCTATATACTTGAATCGATGTTTTGTTGAATTTGAAATTTCCAAGTTTTAAAGTTTCATCAATAAAATATGATTATTGCTTCTGGATATGTTTATGCTTCATAAAGTTATTTTTAAAAATTAACTGACACTTACACAAACACTTTTGCTTTTGAACCCAATGCCTAACAAAGATCAAGTAAGTAGATATTGATTTTTTTTTCAAACTAAATATTCAAAACTAAAGAACAGAGGAGTTTCAAAAAAATAGATCTGTATTCTTCCAATATCTATATATAGAGAGGATATATACTTGTATATGCATGAATAAGAAATCCCCAAAACTCAGATATCACAAGCAACAATCAAATATTCGTAAATTTCTTAAATTGTTTACTCACCAAAAATGATTTAACAGAGAGGAAGGTTTGGTCTTGCTTCCCAGATGAACACAGTGAGTTTTGCTTTCCAGGCTTCCAGTTGAATTTCAGACTTTAGTCGTTGATGTTGTGGATGTTAAACAAGTTTGTTTGTATTAAGTTCAGGTTGTAGTTTGTTTTTTTTATGACCTCGGTTTCTTTTTGATGAACAAAATGAAATGTATAAGATGATATATAGGGAAAGTATACAGGCTGATGATACTGAGGCAAGATATTTTAATGTGCTAACAATATTTTTTAACAATTTGGCTAGAGATTTTTTTCTCTAAATGTAGGCTGAAATGAAAAGAAAGTGTGCTGCATTAATTATTTTTGTCTTGTTTATATTAACCTACTTGTTCTTTTTTTCCAGGTTTGTTCAACTTGATTTTGTAAGCATATTTAGCTATATATTGCCTTGTATTATTGTAGAAGCTTGCTCATTTATATATGTTTGTTATTTTTAGTGCAGCCTGATTTTGATTTTTGTTTGTTGAGTACAACTATATAACTTTGTTAATTTCATATTACATTGCTAAGAGTTTATGCTTTTACTTAATTGCTTATTTTAACATTTTGTTTATAAACTTATTCATTTGGATTTTATTTTCATTTTTATATTTCTCTTTGTATGTTGGCTAACAATATTTAACTACATTTATAAGTTTACTTACATTTTTACATTTATATTTTATATTGATAGACTTTGATTTTATTTCAACATTATAACCTATATATAATATTTATCAATTGTAAACAAAGTAAAGTATTTTAATTCAATTATATAAGATAAATACTATATAAGAGATTTATTTTAATTTTCAAATCTAACTGTCCTTTCCAAAATACAAATTTATATAAACAAATGGCAATCATTCCAAAAGATTTTGTTTATTTTAGAATGATCAGTTTACATTTAATTTAATTGGATTAAATATTTATTAAGATAAATAGGGTCAAAATCCAGGGTCGTTACATTCCTCCCCCTTAAAAGAATTTCTTCCCCAAAAATTTAAAACAACAGTTAATTCAAAAGCTTTTATATTAACGATACCAAACATACATATCATTCATACAATAGAAAACAATCAAACAGTCTATCCTAACAAACATCACTAGTTATCCGAACATAAATCTGGATAAGCATTCCTAAAACTATCGAGAGTTTCCCAGGTACAATCTCTGGGATCCTCACTCCACTGCACCTTGACGAGTTTCACCACTTTGTTCCTGAGTTGCTTCTCGTCTTGATCCACGATCCAAACTGGATTTCTGACCATAGTTAAATTCGGTTCGACTTCTAGATCTTCTTGAACTACCGATTCTACAACCAGTGGTGGATTATGAACAAATTTCCTCAGATGCGATACATGAAATACATTATGAATCCCAGACATCCGTTCTGGTAATTCAATTCTATAAGCTACTGCTCCAATTCTCTCCAACACTCGAAATGGTCCAATATATCTCGGAGCAAGTTTTCCCGTCTTTCCGAATCTTATAGCACCTTTAATTGGGGAAACTTTGACAAAAACCAAGTCTCTGATCTCAAATTCCAATGGTCTTCGTCTTTTATCAGCATATTTCTTCTGACGATCCTGAGCAGCTTTCATCCTTTTCTTGATAAGCTCAACTTTCGCAGAAGCTTCTCGAATAAGATCGGGCCCGAGCACAAGACGATCCTTCGATTCAATCCAACAAGATGGGGATCTACACGGTCTTCCGTATAAAGCTTCATAAGGAGCCATCTTAATACTTGCTTGATAACAGTTATTATAAGAGAATTCCACTAGATGAAGATGATCTTCCCACGATCCTCCAAAATCTAAAACACAAGCCCGCAGCATATCCTCAAGAATACGATTAAGCCTCTCCGTTTGTCCGTCTGTTTGAGGATGATAGGCTGTACTCAATCTCAAATTTGTTCCCATTTCTGATTGCAGAGCTTCCCAGAATTTGCTGGTGAAAATAGGATCACGATCGCTTACTATACTGACTGGAACACCATGCAATCTGACTATCTCCTTCAAGAAAAATTCTGCCAGAGAAACTGCAGTACGAGTTGCCTTAACTGGTATAAAATGGGCACTCTTTGTTAGACGATCCACAATAACCGATATACCATCATTTCCTTTCCTGGTTCTAGGCGAACCAACGATAAAATCCATCGAAATCATCTCCCATTTCCAATCTGGAATTTCCAAAGGCTGCAATAATCCGGCTGACTTCTATTGATCACCTTTAACTTGTTGGCAGATGGCACAACTGTTCACAAATCTAGCAATATCTTTCTTCATGCCGGGCCACCAGAATACTCTCCTCATGTCCTTATACATCTTCGAGATTCTTGGATGAATATTCAATTTGGAACGATGACCCTCAGATAAGACTTCCTGCTTCAAATCCTTGAAATTCGGAACACACATTCTTCCGTTAATCCTTAATGTTCCTTGACCATCAATTTCAAAACTAGGACACTGACCCTTCCTGACTCTTTTGATGATTCCCCTTAATCTATTATCTGCTTCTTGCTTTCTTGAAATCCTTTCAATAAGAGATGGAACCACTTCCAGAAGAGATAGGACTACGTTCCTGCTAAGAGCATCAGCTACAACATTCGCTTTTCCCGGAGTGTACATAATATCCAAATCATAGGATGCTAGAAATTCGACCCACCGCTGCTATCTCAGATTAAGATCTTTTTGAGAGAAAAGATATTTCAATGGTTTGTGATCCGTGAACAATTCGAATTTCTCTCCTAAAAGATAATGTCTCCAAATTTTCAAAGCAAAAACAATGGCTAGCAGTTCAAGATCATGCGTAGCGTAGTTCTTCTCATGAGGCTTTAACTGCCGACTAACATACGCAATTACCCTTCCATTCTGCATCAGAACTGCTCCCAAACCAACCATACAAGCATCAGTATAAACCTCGAATTTGCTCTTTCCATCCGGAATAGCAAGCACTGGTGCACTAGTTAGCCTTGTCTTCAATTCCTGAAAAGCTTCTTCACACTGGGGGTGTCCATTTGAATTTTGCTCCTTTCTTAGTCAGCTTAGTCAGATGTGAAGAAATCTTTGAATAATCCTTGATAAATTTCCGGTAGTAACCAGCCAATCCCAGAAAACTGTGAAATTCCATCGGTGTCTCCGGCTATTTCCATTCCAAAATAGTTTCAACCTTCGCTGGGTCTATAGTAATGCCTTCACCAGAAACAATGTGCCCTAAAAATTTAACCTCCGATTTCCAGAAATGGCACTTCGAAAACTTCGCCTTCAACACATGCTTCCTCAGAGTCTCCAATACAATCCTCAAATGCTCCATGTGCTCTTCTTCAGATTTGGAGTAGACCAAGATATCATCAATGAATACCAGCACAAACTTATTTAATACATCCCTAAAGACTCGGTTCATGAGGTCAACAAAGTAGGCAGGAGCGTTGGTTAACCCGAAAGGCATAACCAACCACTCATAGAAACAAATCGGTCCCCTAAATGCAGTCAAGGGAATACTGTCTTCAGCTACCCTCAACTGATGGAAACCTGAAGCTAGATCTAATTGAGAAAAGATAGAAGCACCATGCAACTGGTCAAAAAGATCATCGATGCGAGGAAGAGGATATTTATTACGGATAGTCACTTTGTTCAATTCTCTATAATCCACACGGAACCTTAGTGATCCATCCGATTTGGTTACAAACACTGCCGCCGAACCCCAACA
Organism: Allium cepa; assembly: GCA_030765085.1. Classification (NCBI taxonomy): domain Eukaryota; kingdom Viridiplantae; phylum Streptophyta; class Magnoliopsida; order Asparagales; family Amaryllidaceae; genus Allium; species Allium cepa. The sequence goes on from CM060937.1 coordinate 319,051,669, forward strand.
AGAAAAACTGGGTCTAATCAACCCTTTCTTTAAAAGATCTTGAGTCTGCTTAATCAACTCTTCTCTTTCCCTAGGAGCCATTCTCCTACTGGGCTGAATCATCGGCACAGCTCCTGGAATCAAATCAATACAGAACTCTATTTCTCGATGTGGTGGCAGACACTTAACTTCCTCAAATACATCAGGAAATTCTTGTACCACATCGATGTCTTCAATCCTCTCTTCAGAAGTCTCAATTCCATGCAAAAGACTGCTCAAGTGAATTTCAGAATTATCACACGACACTCTGGCAATTCTACCCAGATCAGTTTCCAATGAAACTGTTCTCTCATCACAATTCAAAACGGCTCTATACTTATCCAGCCATTCCATTCCCAAAATAAGATCAAATCCCTCAAAATTCAACACATATGGGTCACAAGAAAAACTGTGGGATAGATAAGAGATCTTCAAGTCCTTACAGATAGTGTCTAATTTGGTCACCCCTCCTATAGGATTAGATACCAAGATAGGACAATCTACAGAACTAGGGGTAAGAGAGAACTTCTCAACAGAGTCCAGAGAAATAAAACTCAAGGAAGCATCCGAATCAAACAGAACTTTAATATATTTTCCATCTAAAAGTAAAGTACCTTCTAAAACTCCTTTGCCCTTCGAAGAAGAAGATTGACCGGCTTCTAAAGCAAAGACTTTATTCTGAGGCGCCCTCTGCAAAATTGGACAATTCTTGATCATGCGGCCAGGCTGATGACAATTAAAGCACAATGATCTCTGAACCATAGCTGATCCCGGACCACTATGATGCGGTTGCTGTTGCTGCTGCTAGAATCCTTTTTTGGGACATTTATTTGCCAAATGTCCTTCCCGTTGACAAATGTAGCATTTGTGAGGTCCGTTGTTATTCCCAGGCTTCTTCTTACTCGGCTTTCTCCATTTGGGATCGAACTTTCGCTTATTCGAATTAGTGAAATTTCCACCTGAAGGTGCAACTGGAGCCACAGATTTCTTACCCATCAAACTTTCATATCTCAATGTCATATCAATCAAATCAACAAAAGATCCTTTCAAAAGCATCGTCAATTTTCCATGGAATTCAAGCCTCAATCCTTGCACAAATTTCTCATTCTTTTTAAGGGGGATATCGATGAGTCCTGGTCCATAACAAGAGAGTTCGTTGAATCTGGTTTCATACTCCGAAATTGACATGCTACCCTGATTCAAATACAGAAAATCCTGATACAATTGGGCTTTCACTGCCGTCAGCATAAACTTCTTCTCAAATAACTCCTTAAATCTATCCCATGAAATGTCATCCTCAGGATTATTTGCAATTGTTGCATCCCATCATGCTGCTGCACCACCCTGCAATGGCCACGATGTCATTTGCCTTTTATGCTCATCAGACAATTTCATGCTCTTGAAAATACGCTCACAAGAGCGTAGCCAGGCTTGAACTTCGATTATTGACTCTGAACCTTTGAATGGTTGGCCTCTAAGATTTTTGAAATTTTTGCATAAAGCTGCAAAACTAACTTGAGGCAGTACTGGATTTACAGCCTCACTAGCATTTTGACTCCGTCCATCATCTGTTGTAGTACGGGCCCTAACTCTACTTCTTCTTCCGGAACTCATGTTGGCCACCTGAACAGGTAACTCAACAAATTTAGATAGATATATATAATTATATGAAAATACAAATACGCACTCTCAAGATAAATATAACACAAGTGCCTAGGTACTCACTCAACCTAGCGCTCTGATACCAACTGTGACGACCCGCCTTTCTAACCCCAGAAAGACGTATCATCAATAAGAAAGAAAGGGATAGAAATAGAAAAGAATGGAAAGAAAGAATAACAACATCAGAATATCACAGTGGAATGGAACAAAATATAATACATCAACATAACTATTACATAGTTATACATACATCAGAGTTATACAATATCATACAACAGGACTGTCATATATATATATGTCCATACATATATCTAAAATACAGCATACACTACTACACAGCGGAACTACCCATCTATAGATACATACGTCTGGTCGTCTTCCCAAAAGCTCCTCCAGCAAATCAATACTCTAAATACCTATCACTTGGCTACTCATAAAAATTTGAGTACCCAAGAGTTTATGAAAACACAAAATATAAACTCCGGGTCAGACATGGGTCTGGTATGAGTAAACGGGTTAAAATTTGTTTAACTTTGAAAACCATTTGAACAAAGGTATCACGTAAGACTCCCCACACAAAAATACGGGTAAGTTTTTACCTTACGCTAACCAAAACATTTTATAGGAAATCCAATGATATTATAATAGTGTCTAGGGTTTTCAAGTAAATAGAAAATGGCCGAAATTGTTACATGATTAAATTCCAGCTACTAGCCACAAAAGTGGGTAATACAAATCAAAACCGTAGGGTCTCGTAGGAAAATGGGTTTCCAACAATGGCAAGGCTACTTGGGTACCGTCCGTCACAGTACGGGGCCTAGATCACCGTACCGAGGATCACACCCGACCCCCTACAACATAAGGCCGGAACCATTCCTTACTGAACAGCCCTGAACAAGATAACCCCGCTGTTGTGGCCAACAACAGCTACACAGCCGAAATAAAAAGGGACATCTAGACAGGGGTATACCTTGTCCTGCTTGGGCATGACCCACCTAACCTTGCTACATCTCCCCTATTTTAGCCATTCCCGGTTGATGAGGCTTGAGGCTGCGATTACCTTTATTGAACATTATTCTTAGAATGCTCATCGTCCACTGACGATGTGCTGAAAGCATTCAATCCATACAAGTTCTTTCCGGGTTTGAACGAAACCGAAGGCATTATCTCGTTACACTCATTTTGGAATTACCCTCAGAGTTAACGACGATAACCCTTGCATTCTGAAATACCATCTCGATCACCAAATGATAAGTCATGACCTATCGTTTAATTTGGATCGATGTGGTTTTTGGAGAATCAAAACTGATTATTCCGATCCCAGTCTCATCGAAATCCAAACACCGTTTTAAAGGCCAAGTTGTCTATTTAGTCTAACAGTTCAATTCAATATTAAGAATTTACATAACAGATATCACGGATAAATCATATACAGTTATCATAGATATATCCAGAATATATCACAACATATCACAAAATATCACCAAACAGATATCAGAGTCAATCAGACAGAATTTTCAATTCATATCAAACTGGTTTGATTTACTTAACTTAATTAATTATTAAGAATAAACTACTTTATTCTACTTAATTAATTACTGATTAATTAACTTATTAATGATCAACTAATTACTTAGTTAATCATTAATTATCAATTTATTAATCATTTAATCTTTAATTAATAATTTTAATTACTTAACTTTTATTCATTAATTATTACTTAATTTCTCAGTTAATTAATTGATTCTTATTTGTTAATTAATAACTTACTTATTAATTAATAAAATCTAATTTCTTATTTAATTATCACAAATTATTTTAATTAATCGTTTATTATTAATTAATCATTTATTATCAACTAATTAATCATTTATCTTTAATTAATCACTTAAGTTAATTACAAATTTTAAATTTTAAATTAATCACTTCTTAATTATATTTAAATCAATTAATAAATCTTAATAAGTTATCAATTAATATCCTTAATTATTCATTAATAACTTGATTATCATTTATTATTACTAACTACTTGATAAATTTCTTAATTAACCAATTGTGTAGTCTTTAGTTACATTACTTAATTAGTTACCACAATTCATTTATTGACTAAATTAACTAATTTAAACTTCTTAATTACAAATTGATTAAATAAGAGTCAATAATCTTTTCTTATTAACTTTAAAACTAAATACTTAGTAAAAAAGTTCCAAATGATAATTAAATCTAATCATGTATCTTCAATTAACTACAAAATTAAGATATTCATTTAAGATGAAAACATTCTTAACAATAATTTCATATATTTTTTACTTTGAACTAGTTCAGTTTAGTAAACTAAATTTTGTTACGCTTAGGCTCTGAAACATGTAACTGATAAAATCCCTGCTATGCTCGAGTTAAAACCCAAGTTTCCCTCCAATCTTTCTCGAGTACTCCTTCTTCCTCGTTCATTTTGTTTTGAAAAATTAAAGTTTGAAACCTGTATATCTATACCTCACGAACCCGAAGTAACCCACGCGCAAAGCCTTCCTGTGCTCGAGTTCCAACTCGAGTCTCCCTCGCGTACAACCACCTGACCCCAACGCCCACGCCGTGCACGTGCATAAGGCGTTGACGACCCTCTGGCGATTGGTGAAGCCTCCAACAAGTCGTAAACAACTTCGACATCGACCACACATCAACGAACGAGCTGATCACATCGCCGTTAAAAATTGAGCATAGCCCGAGAAACTCGAACCCATCATCGATCACGAAAACGATTCGAATACCCACTCCTGACCACCTGACGCCCTACAACTCCGGTCACACCTCCGCCACCCCCCAAGCTCCATTCACCTCCAATGGCGTGCAACTTGACACACGGTGGAGGTCGCGGTGAGCACATGTTCGAACGCCAATAAAATTAGGTTTTCAAAAAGAAAACGAACGCCGCCGTCGCCACAGTATTCGTTGCCACCTCCGGCCATTTTTCCTTCGACCGTCGTAGGCTCGTCCACCTCTTCACCCAACTCCGACGTCTCCAGTTCATCATCTCGCCACCAATTAGCCAAAAACCCCATTTTGATCATCTTCGAACTGCTATTACATCAACCCATTAAAAATCATCAAATACATCTTAAAAATCATGGCTTTTGGTAAGGATTCAAGCTATATACTTGAATCGATGTTTTGTTGAATTTGAAATTTCCAAGTTTTAAAGTTTCATCAATAAAATATGATTATTGCTTCTGGATATGTTTATGCTTCGTAAAATTATTTTTAAAAATTAACTGACACTTACACAAACACTTTTGCTTTTGAACCTAATGCCTAACAAAGATCAAGTAAGTAGATATTGATTATTTTATTCAAACTAAATACTCAAAACTAAAGAACAGAGGAGTTTCAAAAAAATAGATCTGTATTCTTCCAATATCTATACATAGAGAGGATATATACTTGTATATGCATGAATAAGAAATCCCTAAAACTCAGATATCATAAGCAACAATCAAATATTCGTAAATTTCTTAAATTGTTTACTCACCAAAAATGATTTAACAGAGAGTAAGGTTTGGTCTTGCTTCCCAGATGAACACAGTGAGTTTTGCTTTCCAGGCTTCCAGTTGAATTTCAGACTTCAGTCGTTGATGTTGTCGATGTTAAACAAGTTTGTTTGTATTAAGTTCAGGTTGTAGTTTGTTTTTTTTATGACCTCGGTTTCTTTTTGATGAACGAAATGAAATGTATAAGATGATATATAGGGAAAGTATACAGGCTAATGATATTGAGGCAAGATATTTTAATGTACTAACAATATTTTTTAACAATTTGGCCAGAGATTTTTTTCCTCTAAATGTAGGCTGAAACGAAAAGAAAGTGTGCTGCATTAATTATTTTTGTCTTGTTTATATTATCCTACTTGTTCTTTTTTTTTCCAGGTTTGTTCAACTTGATCTTGTAAGCATATTTAGCTATATATTGCCTTGTCTTATTGTAGAAGCTTGCTCATTTATATATGTTTGTTGTTTTTAGTGCAGCCTGATTTTGATTTTTGTTTGTTGTATATAACTTTGTTAATTTCATTTTACATTGCTAAGAGTTTATGCTTTTACTTAATTGCTTATTTTCACATTTTGTTTATAAACTTTTTCATTTGGCTTTTATTTTCGTTTTTATATTCTCTTTGTATGTTGGCTAAAAATATGTAACTACATTTATAAGTTTACTTACATTTTTACATTTATATTTTATATTGATAGATTTTGATTTTATTTCAACATTATAACCTATATATAATATTTATCAATTGTAAATAAAGTAAAGTATTTTAATTCAATTATATAAGATAAATACTATATAAGAGATTTATTTTAAATTTTCAAATCTAACTGTCCTTTCCAAAATACAAATTTATATAAACAAATGGCAATCATTCCAAAAGATTTATTTATTTTAGAATGTTCAGTTTACATTTTATTTAATTGGATTAAATATTTATTAAGATAAATAGGGTCAAAATCCAGGGTCGTTACACTTAAACACATTCATTTGAGTCAAAAAAGAATGTTGCGTAAAACATCGTTACGACAACCCAAAATCACTAGTATAGGGATTCGAAATTTAGATAGATATATAAATCCCAATACTATATAAAACATTTCTTTTCGAAAATCGTTTACTATAACAACAGTGTTATAGCCATCTTTTCCTTATTTCTCGAAAATGTCTATTTCAACAATGAATGTTGAAATCCATGATTTCGATCCTAAACACATTTTAAAACAACTTCAAATCATTTTAATTCTATTTAAAAGATCACTTCCTAAAACAATTCTTTAACATATCATTCACCGTCCAAAATCGTGAATATACTCTGTTAACCAAATTCAACGTTTCTACTCACTTTACTTAAAGGATTATCCACTGTCCAAAATCGCGGATATATCTCCTTTAATAAGCTTTCATTTTACTTAACAAATTCAATTGGTTTTGGATTTATAAAACAACGTTTATAAATTCACATTACATAAACCTTATAAATACTTCAACTTATAAAATCCCTTAATTAACAAATTCTATTTAAATCTCATTTAAATGCCAAAAATCCAATTTATAAGTTAATTACTTATAAATCTTTTATTTTACAAGAATCTATTCATTTTATAATTTCACAATTTATAAATCTGTAAATTTCATTCACTTATGAAATCCATTTATACTTCGTTTTAACGCTTATAAAAACTCGTTTTATAATTCCAATATTTTAATTTATAAATATCAATTTTATAAATCTTTTACATAAACCGTTTATAATAATTCAAGAATCCCAATTTAAACCATTTTATAAATTAATCAACTGCTTATTTTGAAAAAGTCACATTTCTGTTATATTTCACAAAAATCATAATTTTTATAACATAAAAATTTATAACGTTTATTTATTTAAAATAAATCAATTTCCAAAATTCAATAAAACATATACTTTCAAAAATCACTTTAAAAATCCTTTTAAATTTGAAATCGTTATTTTAATGTTTTTAAAACTCCAAAAATAGGCCCAATCCTGCAACAGCACTAAATATAACAATCACGACATCCAAAACATCATATATCATATGATAACAGAATATATCACAATATCTGTAAATAAATCAATACAGTTGAGGAATCCAATTGGATGTCTCCAACATGTTTTCCTGCATCCACAGATGTTAGCACAATACCAATTCCATTCCAATACGTAATATCGCGGTATATGGGTTTATAAAATATTATTCGCTATTATGCGGCGCAATACGGTCTCATCCGCTATATAATGCGGGAAAATCAACTCCAAGTACATATATAATACCAATTCCACATCAAGGTGAAATATCGCGGTATATGTTTTTAATAAATAACATCCGCTTAATATACGGTGCATAGGGTCTATTTAAAACAAAAGATAATAATTTATCATTCAATCAGGCAATCAAGAAATTTTAAATCTAGCTATTTAAAATTTGAATCGAAACAAATTCGATTGAGTGAGAAGTTCTCACCTTGCTTTCAAATAGCGGTTTCAACGTTTATTTCGAATAAAATTAAAAGTCCGTTTAATTTTACCCAAAATTTTCACTAGCTCCAATCAATTCCAATCCAGCTCCATCGCGTAGTGTTCGCGAATACGAACCCAACGCAATTCGTTTCGTGCGTTTTCGACCTCGTATGAACAAGTTACAGCATTACAAATTTATACGATTTATAATAATTTAAATTACAATTTTCTTTTTTTTCTTTTTACCCAAAATCAATCTGGGCCGTCCATACCTAACCCTTGCAATCTCGGTTGTTGCACGCACTTCTTCTCCCCCAGGTTATCACGCAACCGAACATTGAACCCATTAGCCGCCGTTTAGGGTTTCATGTCGCTCCATCTACGACGAACTTTGGCACGATCGGCGACCTCCATCATTTAGCCCATCGCGAGCTCGACCTACGCCGTGAGTATAGGCGAACTCGGCTGCGTATTTTCATGGAAAATAGTGCCCAAAACTGGCCTAAATGCGAGTGAATTGCCGTCGATTTGTTAAGCTTTTTTCGATCATAACCTTTGATATTGAAGATCTCAACGTGCTCTTCAACTTTGTAGTTGGAGATTTTTCGAATCGATGTATGGATTTGAAAATAATTGAGGAAGAATTCAGGAGTTTTTTGGCCATTAATGAAGATAGTGGCGGCCTGAAGGAATACTAGGGTTTTGGTGTAAATTTTAAGAAATGGTGCCCTTTTATAGAAAATTACGCGACACTATTCACCCGAAATTTTTCCAAACTCCAAATGAAGCGTGCCGCCTGGTGTTTATAATGTTTTACCCCCATTCCGAATGCAATGGAATATATATCGGGAGCCAATTCGATCAAATTTGAAAGATAAGTTTTTGAATCGACTATTTAAATTCAAAATTCACTCGAATCGATTTCTACGCGTTTTAGCTTGCTACCGGACAAACCATAAATCTGATTGACACGAAATTTGAAGCCATACAAAAATATAACATTACGGATCCGATGAAAATGGTTTCAGTGAAATCCGAGACTGTTTGAAAAATGGCTATTTTTACTCGTCAATTAAATATTAAAATATTCAATTTTCACAAATTTCAACTTTTAATTCAATTTTAAAAGTTCTATAACATCATTCTAACTCTAATATGATTAAATACTACTTTACAAATCAATTTTAATCACATTAAACCCAATTTTCAATTATTTCTGAAATTTCAAATATTAAATATCGATTTAATTATCCAATTAAATCCAGATATTCAAAATAGAATTTATTCGACTTACAAATTTTACTTGTTAATATTTAAAATCAATTAAATATACGAATTTCAAATGACAGAAATTCTGAGTCGTTACATCACCAACGCAAACGACTTTGTCGTCATCTTCCGCATGCACTTCTTCCATGGGGACTTCTTCTTCTTCGCTGGTCTTTTGTACTTGATCTCCTGAAGAGTCTTCAACAATCAAGATCGGGTTAGCATGATTGTCCATTAGAAATTTTTGCAAATTCCTAAGGATCTTGCCTTGCCTCTCTTGTTCCTTGGCCATTCGAAGTTGCATCACTTGGATTTCAGTCATTAACTAAAGTGCATCCTTCAGAGAATCCTCAATTTTCATCACACGAGCGAGAGTAGTATGTTGAGACGGACCAGAAGTAGGAAAGGGGAATGAAAAGGTTGATTTTATGTTTGATTTGGAAGATGACGCCATAGTTTAAATTATTTCAAAAGTTAGAATAGAGAGAACAGAGAGAATGATCAAAATTTCGAAAATAAGAAGAATATATAACCAATTATTTGAATTTTGGTGGGAAAAAATTCAAAAATTAAAAATCGTTATATGTCGACATGGGGTAGAGGGAGATGTCGACATGGTTCTTGAATTTTTGCTTATTTAATTTATTTTGAATTAATTTTTAATTATACTTGTTATTTACATTTTATATTTCAGGTATTGAACAAATACCTAATTCTCTTCTTAATTTAGTAAATATAGATTCATTTAAGGGTTTTGTTAAGATATTAGCAATTTGATTCTTAGAATTGATATAATCTAGATTAATTACTTCCTTACTTATACTATCTCTGAGAAAATGATGTCTGATATCAATATGTTTAGTTTGAGCATGTTGAGTAGTATTTTTGGATAAATTTATTGCACTAGTATTATCATAATAAATTGGTGATTTTGAAATATTTAAACCATAATCTTTTAAAGTTTGTTGCATATATATTACTTGAGAACAAGCCAAAGCAGCAGAAATATATTCTGCTTCAGTTGTTGATAAAGAGACTATGTTTTGCTTTTTACTAAACCAGAAAATCAGAGAATGCCCCAAAAAGTGACAAGTTCCACTTGTACTTTTTCGGTCCGATTTACAACCAGCATAATCAGCATCACAGTAAGATATTAAATCAAAAGAATCGTTTTTAGGGTAAAATAAGCCATAATCAGAGGTGTATTTTACATATCTTATGATGCGTTTTACGGCTTTTAAGTGAGTCTCTTTAGGTTGTTATTGATACCTTGCATAGAGACAAACACTATGCATGATATCAGGTCTACTAGCGTAATATAGAGTAGTGATCCAATCATTCCTCTATATTATATTTGATCTACATCTTTCGAGAGATCTTCTTTACTAAGGTACTCATTGGTTGCCATGGGAATGGGTTTTCCACTCGCAGTAGTCAAACCAAATTTACTAATTAGATCTTTAGCATATTTTTCTTGACTAATAAAGATACCATTATCTAATTGTTTTATTTGTAATCCTAAAAAGAAGTTTAATTCACCCATATTACTCATCTCAAACTCTTTTGTCATTATTTCAGAAAATTCTTTATTCAATTTAAAATTAGTTGATCCAAAAATGATATCATCTACGTAGACTTGTACTAGTTGAATATCATTCTTATTTCTTTTAATAAAAAGAGTATTATTTAGTTGATCCAAAAATGATATCATCTACGTAGACTTGTACTAGTTGAATATAATTCTTATTTCTTTTAATAAAAAGAGTATTATATACTTTACCAATTTCACAATTTGATTGTAATAAGTAAGATCTTAGTCTATCATACCAGACTCTAGGAGCTTGTTTTAGACCACATAAAGCTTTCTTAAGTTTGTAAACATGATTTGATAATTTTTCATTTTCAAAAAGTGGTGGTTATTCAACATATACTTCCTCTTTTACAAATCCATTTAAAAAGGCACTTTTAACATCCATTTGAAATAATTTGAAATTATTATGATTTGCGAAAGCAAGTAGAATCCTAATGGCTTCTAATCTTGCTATGGAAGCAAAGGTTTCATCAAAATCTTTTCCTTCTTCTTGACAAAAACTTTGAGCGACTATCGGGCTTTATTTCTACTACCTCTCCTAGTTCATTCATTTTATTCTAGTTCATTCATTTTATTTTTATAAACCCATTTAGTTCCAATTATAGTTTTATTTACAGGTCTAGGAACAAGTTCCCAAACATCATTTCTAGTGAATTGATTTAATTCTTCTTGCATAGCTAAAATCTATGAATCATCAGTTGATGCTTCTTTTGGATTTTTGGGTTCAATATTTGATATAAAAGCTACACTACTCATTTGACTTAGTTGATTTCTAGTTCTAACAACAGATTGCATATCTCCTAGTATATTTTCAATAGGGTGATCTTTTAAAAGTTTAGTCCTTTCATTAGGATGATTAATTCCATTATAAGTTTCAGTTGACTCTTGATTTTGAGTAATTAAATCCTCTACATCATTTGTATCTTCAAAAATTTTGAGATTTTCATCAAATGAAACATGCATTGTTTCTTCGATGGTATTAATTTTTAAATTAAACACTCTGTATGCTTTAGTTCTACTAGAATATCCGATAAAGATATACCTTTGTCAGATTTAGGATCAAATTTATCTAAGTTATCTTTATTATTTAAAATAAAACATTTACTCCCAAAAATTCTAAAATAAGATACTTTAGGTTTCTTTGAGTAAAAAGGTTCATAAGACATCTTATCGGTTAAAGGTCTAATCAAAATTCTATTTAAAATATAACATGCGGTAGCAACTGCTTCTGCCCAAAAACTCTTTGGTAATTTACCATCTGAAAGCATAGTTCTCGCACACTCTTGAATCGTCCTATTTTTACGTTCTACTACTCCGTTTTGTTGTGGAATTCTTGGAAATGAAAAATTATGAGTTATTCCCATTTTATTGCAGAATTCCTCAAACTTTTCATTTTCAAATTCACCACCGTGATCACTACGGATGGTTATAATTTTTAGAGAAAGTTGATTTTGAATCTTTTTGTAAAGTTTTTAAAACATTCAAAAGTATCACTTTTATATTTCAAAAATATTGTCCATGTAAATCTAGAATAATCATCTACAATTACAAAAACATATTTACTATGATTTATTGACAGAATTTGAGATGGACCAAATAAATCAAGGTGAAGTAATTTAAGAGGTTTTGAAGTTGAAATCATATCTTTTAATTTAAAGGAACTTCTTCTAAGTTTTCCTAATTGACATGCATCACATAGACTATCTACTTAAAAATTTATTTTAGGGAGACCTCTTACTAGATCATGTTTTGACAGTCAAGATAAGAGTTTGAAATTCAAATGTTCAAATCTCTTATGCCAAATCCAAGGGTCACTTGCATTTTCCAAAAGTGTAACAACCCGGTATTTTGCATCAATTATAATCGACAATTTAAACGATTAATATTGACACAAATTTCCATTTGAAGTTTTTAAATTTGAATTAAAATTCTTTTATAAATTGTTAAAGGAAATTTTGGGCTTTGAAATTAAATAGTGGTCCATGTTTTTATATTGGGCCGTGTTAATTCTCAAAGCATAATACCCGTTCCTTTACCATTTTCCTTTTATTCGTTCGTAACCCTAAAAAAAGAAAATTAAAATTAATAATGGCGGCTGCCGTTCGTCCCTCCTTTGATCCGAAATAGGGCTTCGTGCAATTCGCGACTTCAACCGCACAACCCTTGCTCTATTGGTTGCCCGTCGCTGGGATGCTTCGGCACGGGGTTCGAGTTCCTCTACGCATCGTCTAAGGTGAGTAATTAATACTCACATCTAATTCAAATTCATAGTTAGGTGATTTTGTGCTTTGGCCTTGAATTCTTGGTACCTGACTTCGGCCATTCGACTTTGTTGATGTTGCTGATTTTTTTTGGGTTGTTCGAATTTACGTCTTTTGCTGCTTGACTTTTGGGGTTTGATTTGTTCGACTCTTTATTTGTCTTGGATTCGACTTTGAGCATTGTTCTGTTGTCTTTGGTAAATGAAGATTTCTTTTATTTGTTTCCGCTCTGTCACTGACTTTGACATCTATTGGTCCCTGCGAGCTTCGGCTCTGACCATCTCTGTCCTCGCCTTTTACCTGTCGCATTTGCAGTAGGTTGATATTTGGTTGTTGTGTCACTTGTGTTGTTTGCTGTACATATGAATTTGGTGCATTGTTTCGAGTTGCATCAATGAACACTTGAGCTTCACTGTGCATTGTGCATATCACTTTTACCATATAAGTTATTCAGCTTGTATTCATGTGTTCACTCGAGACTTTGGTGCTGCAGTTGTATGTATTTGCCATTGTATGTCTGTTCTTGAGTCTCTTGACTTTACTTCCTAGTTGTTGCATTTGTACAGGCATTCATTTTGTTCATTTCAGTTGTTGTCATTCCTGTTGTATTTGAACTATGTATTCATGTTGAAACTGGACCATTTGTAGTTGCTTTGTGTATACTTCTGTTTTAGTCAAGTTGAACTATGCTTGATGATGCTTATGTTCTCTTGATCACTTCCAGTTGTACTGCTATTTGGGTTGCAGTGTTTCATGTTGTAGCTTCACTTGTTCACTGCTGGTCTCCGTTAGTACCCAGAGCAGTTTGATTTGTTGTACTTGGAACCACTTGATGTTGTAGTCTGCAACTTGTACCATTTGAAGCATTTGACATTTTGTGCTGTCTTGTTCTCACTTCTGGTCTGTCTTCAATGTGCACTAGACCTGAATTTGAAGTTACTTGACTTCGACATCTTTGGACACTTGATTTACTAGCTGTCTTGACTGGATTCACGTCGTTCATCTTGCATTGTCCACTTCGACCATTGTCCAGTTTTACAAGTGCATCTCATATAGTTGCATTTGTGTTGTCTTTGAGTTTCAGATCTTATATTTGTGTTCATGAATGTGTGCATCGTTGTACATTCTTTTGCCCCTGTAGTTGTTGATGTCCTACATATATGTACTGCCCTTGTACATGCTTCACTGGTTCATGTATTTGAGGCTTACTTCTTTGATATTGAGGCTGCACTTGAGTCTTGTTTAATTCCTAGAGGCACTGTGCATTGTTGCCAGTTGCTTCTCTCTGTTCATTGAGCTGCTGCAGTGTGCATATATGGTTATTTATAACCATTTCATTTTGAGGCTGTGTCACTGATGTCGGCTTGCCTTATTCATTTCTCAGTCGAACTTTGGTTCATTTTACAGTGTCATCCCCCATGTAATTTGCAGTTGCATTTCTGGTCAATCTTTGTACCTGAGTCACTGATGTTGGTTTGCATTATTTTGTTCATTTGGATTTAACAATCTTGTTGAGTTCACTTGAAATCCCTGTGTGCATGTCATATGGGTTTGCTTTGTGGTACACTGTACTGCATTTCTGAGTTAGTTATTGTCATTTTCCATATATTTATATATGTGGCCTTGTACCACTTGATGGCATTTGGATTGATTTTCGAATTACACTTTAGTTGAATCCGGTGACTCGGGTTTGATCTTGTGTTTGCTTGTGAATTTTCATTGGGTACATCATCACTGTGGTGGCAAGGCAGTGCACGCAAGCGTGAACTGCAGCCACACGGTATTCATTGGGTACATCGTCACTGTTGTGGCAAGGCAGTGCACGCAAGCGTGAACTGCGGCCACACGGTATTGGTTTTATTGTTATTTCTTTTGCTTTTGATTTATGGAACTATTTCGTATTCCATAGGTTGTAGTGGCGTGGCAGTACACGCTTGCGTATACTGCAGCCCTACTCGAGTTGACGTCTTAATTGATGTTTCCAATTACTAGATTGTTTCCTTTGTCCAATTCATCCTTATTAGTGATTGGATAGACGAGATTTAGTGTGACTGTCATCTATTTGTTATTTGATTATTATTTCTTCTGTGCATTAATAACTGAGTTTGAATTAGACTGACTCGGGTATTATTTTCTTTTGAATGTAATACTCGGGTCAGACCCGAGTATTTTCAGGTTGTAGATATTCTGCTTTGGGATGCTGCTTGAGCTATGAAGACTTTTCATATCTTTTGGAGTTGTCGTGTCATAGTATAGGAAGATATGTATTCATGTATATTATATACGTTAATGTACTTGTATATGTAACTTCCTGAGTCGACTGTAGTAGTTGTATCACATGTACCGTGTAAATGTATTGTAACTGACATCAGTTATTATATATATATATGAGATTTTCTGTTTCATCTGTGTTCCGCATTTATATTATCTGTGTTGTTATTTTATATTTTATCCTAGACTATTATAGCCACTGTGTAGTAGCTTTGAGTTTGCATCGGCATGTCGGATTTCCTCCTAAAATGAAATGCACGTTTTTACTATCTGGCATATCGGTGCTCGCACAAAGCAATTACACGGATGGTCGCTCCTCAACAGCATTATTCTCCGTGCTAGTCGACGGCACTACACCGTAGTGTTCTTGGCTAGCGTGGGTATAGAGGTGGGGCGTCACAGCTTGGTATCAAAGCCTGGGGTTTAGGACGAATATGAAACATAACTTAGATGGAACATGTGTTACAACTATTTGTCGATGTTTTATCTCTCATCTTTGCCTAAGATCATTGTGTATATGCTCTACCAAGTTGCATATTGCTGCAACTCGTACCCACTTCAATTTGAGCTCGCATTGTTTATTCGAACTGCTGTATATATGCATTCTTATCTCTGATTCGTGTACTTAATGCAGTCTCCATGCAATTGGGTTTTAGGTATCAATCATTGAGACAAATTGCATTTCAATTGTCGACTCATTCTGTTTATCCATGGTTTGTTGGCTTTCATGTGCCTCTCTCTGATAGTTTTAAAATTTCTTTGGTATAAAAGAAATTGTCTTTGACTTTACCTTGTCGATATCGACATTGACTTGACTTTTACTTTTGTTAAAGTCATTCATGCATTTATGCTCGTTTTTCTTTGACTTTCCAATTGTTGATCGATTCTTCTTTTCCGATTAGTTGTTATCTCCTTTGTCGACTTTGATAACTTCTATTTCTGGAATTTTTGGATATTCCTACTTTGATGGATTTAGAATCGAATTCTTTGGATTTTAATTCACATCTTCGAATGTGAATTTTAGTGAATTCATTTGGTTTCCAAATTTAATCGATTCTTGTTAATTCCCCGATTTGTTGCTATCATTTATTAGCAACTTTGATAACATTTTCTTCGGGATTTTCGTGAACATACCTTTTGATGGGTACAGTATCGATTTCTTTGGATTCTATTCACATCTTTGTATGTGAATTCTTGTGATTGATTGTTTCTACAATCATTTTTGTGATTTGTCACTTTAAAAATATAAAGGTTTTCTATACTAGTAGTAAATATCAAAACCCTTTTCTCCAAACGATTTCAAAACTATTTTACTACAAAACTCTTTTCCTAAACCGTTTTCCAATCTATTAGTATATACTAACCTTTACCTCACTCGTATGAGAAATCTAATTAAACGACTTAGTAAAATGAGTGGTATATAACGCTTGCGTTTACTTCGCCGGTTAATTCTTGGACTTATTCGATTGAATCTCTTGTGACAATTTTCTAGTGACGATCTACAGTTTGTTCGTAAATATTTAAGTTAAGCTAGTGGTTATGGGACATGAAGCTAAACTTTTATATTCACTAACTCAGTGTAATTGACACTTCTCGTTGATCATGACGATCATTCTTATGATTTAGACTAGCAATTGTGCGATGTCTCCTTTTTGGTTAGGCAAGATACCACTTGTGTGATTCCACTCACACGTACCTTTTTGGTTAGCCTAGACACCATTTGTGTGATTTCGTCTCACACATATTTCCTTGTTGCACGGTTAGACTAGGCCTCATCGGTGTGATTTCGTCTCACACATATCTCTTGGGCTTTGAGGATTGTCTAGACACCATTTGTGTGAAATCATTCACACATACTTTCCTTTTGTTTGCAGGGTTAGACTAGACACCACTTGTGTGATTCCGCTCACACATACCTTTTTGAATTTTAGTTAGTCTAGACCTCAATCTGTGTGATTCCGTCTCACACATGTGGGGTAGCGCCCCACGGTCTTCGGGCCATTCGTGTGTCAAAATTAATGGCTTGCAACCATGAGATAGCGTCTCGTTATGCGTTACACGTGTTGATGAGTTTTCATGCTCGCATGTAGATGAGTTTTCGTGCTCCCGTTCTCGCTTTGCATTGCACGTGTTGGTGAGTTTTCATGCTCGCATGTAGGTGAGTTTTCGTGCTCCCGTTCTCGTTATGCATTGCACGTGCTGATGAATTTTCATGCTTGCATGTAGGTGAGTTTTCGTGCTCCCGTTCTCGCTTTGCGTTGCACGTGTTGATGAGTTTTCATGCTCTCGTGTAGGTGAGTTTTCATGCTCCCATTCTCGCTTTGCGTTACATGTGCTGATGAGTTTTCATGCTCGCGTGTAGGTGAGTTTTCATGCTCCCGTTCTCGCTTTGCGTTACATGTGCTGATGAGTTTTCATGCTCGCGTGTAGGTGAGTTTTCATGCTCGCGTGTAAGTGAGTTTTCCTACTCTCATTCGAGTTTTCATACTCCCATTCGAGTTTTCATACTCTCATTCGAGTTTTCATACTCCCATTCGAGTTTTCATACTCCCACTCGAGTCTTCATACTCTCATTCGAGTTTTCATACTCGCATTCGAGTTTTCATACTCTCATCTTGTGATTTCTGGATTTCTTGTGTAGTCTTCTGGAATTTGTGCTTCACCAATTTTCATGATTTCTATTGATAAGTTTTATCAATTTTTGTGTATTGGTGAATTCGTGTGTCATTGACTTGTTATGAATACAAGTTTAGGGTATGATATCCCTTTCTGTCTTCGAGAAGATTCTTGTGACATTTTTGATGAATAAAAATCCACTTATCGAAGT
The DNA here is from genome assembly GCA_030765085.1 of Allium cepa. Classification (NCBI taxonomy): domain Eukaryota; kingdom Viridiplantae; phylum Streptophyta; class Magnoliopsida; order Asparagales; family Amaryllidaceae; genus Allium; species Allium cepa. The sequence goes on from CM060937.1 coordinate 319,069,587, forward strand.
TGCTACTGATGTCGCTGTTTTAATCACGTGTTTTAAAAATTGTTTCAAAATAAAAATCGTTTTCAAAATTTTTACAGTTACGCTTTCAAAAGAATGAGGAAGCGATTTAAACGTTTCAACAAAATCGAGGACTATGACCCCTTTCTTTTACTGATTCGTTTAATTCCGAACTTGTCCATTTGAGAATGTGAAATGTTATTTTTAAAATACACAATTCTTGCACCTTCAAGGAAACGATGAAGTGAATTAAACGATTTAGTAAAACTCGTGGTTATGGGACATGTGCGTTTGCTATTTCGGTTAATTCCGGACTTGTTAATTGAATATTTGTGATTTCTGGTTATCGTTTTTGATAATCGAATATTTTGTGATTGTATTGCCCATTGAGTGCTTTAAGAATTCTGGTCGATGCGTTTGATCAACGTTATCGATAGGAATCTCTTAGACGCTTTGATGAGACAATCAAACACGGCAAATTGAATTTTAAAATGTAAATTTGTCTGAAAAGATAATTACATAAAGTAAATCGTAAAATTTCAAAAGTTTTAGCTTTTCGGGAAAGAATATTATTTAAAACAACTCTTTGCCGATACTTTTATTCTTGCGATTCCCGAGGGGAACCAAGACTCTATCGTTTGTACCAATGTTAATCGTGTTGGTTTGCATGCCATTCTCTTGCAAAAGAGAACGTGTTATCTCTTGTGTTTCTAAATCATTAATGCCTATTGAGACTAGATATGTCATTCATGATCTAGTGCTCTTGGCTATTGATTTCGTTCTTCAAAATTTGGCATCATTATTTTTGGGTGAGAAATTTGTTCTCTACCCTGATCATGAATCTTGGGAATATTTATTTTTCTCATAAGGAACTTAATTTGCGTCAACCACGTTGACTCGAGTTCCTTACACCTTATGATCTTGATATTATTTACCACTCCCGGATGGGAAATCGTGTTGCCGATGCACTTAGTTGTAGGCAACAAGTGGTTGTTTCTTTGGTGATGTCTGTATGGAATCATCTTTTTACCAAGTTCATCAGACGTTTCGATGTACTTCGTTTTATTGAGCTTCGTCTCACTCCTTTGATGGACTTACGTCTGATGTTCTTTTATGTTGATCGGTTCATTGGGCGTATCGTTATTGTACTACGCTGTTGTTCCAAATTATTCGTGTATCACCTATGAAAGGTGTTGTGCGTTTCAGTCGGTCGGGAAAGTTAGTGCCTCGATATATTGGGCCATTTCCTATCACTGAACGTATTGGTTTCTTGGCTTATCGCCTCTTATTACCGGCTCAATTTTCTGTTATTCATGACGTGTTTCACGCGTCTTCCTTCTACGGAAATGCCTTAGGGATTACGATTTTATTCTTGAGCCCGGTATTATTGAAGAAATTGAAGTTTCACCAGATTTGACTTTGAGGAACATTCTATTCACATCAATGTTTCGGGGGTTCAGCACCTTCGAAATAAAGATGTTCTTCTCGTGAAAGTTCAGTGTTCTCTAGTACTATGGATTTCACTTTGGAATCCAGAGAATTCATCGAGCAAAAACGTTCTGGATTTCTCTTTCATGCTCTATATGGTGAACTTCTTATTTTCAAATTTCGTCATTTTATGATGACATGCTTTTATGGTTGTTACCTTTTGTCCATTTATTCCTTAAGATTGCGAGGACGCAATTTCTTTAAGGAGGGGAGTCCGTAACAACCCGGTATTTTGCATCAATCATAATCGACAATTTAAACGATTAATATTGACACAAATTTCCATTTGAAGTTTTTAAATTTGAATTAAAATTCTTTTATAAATTGTTAAAGGAAATTTTGGGCTTTGAAATTAAATAGTGGTCCATGTTTTTATATTGGGCCGTGTTAATTCTCAAAGCATAATACCCGTTCCTTTACCATTTTCCTTTTATTCGTTCGTAACCCTAAAAAAACGAAAATTAAAATTAATAATGGCGGCTGCCGTTCGTCCCTCCTTTGATCCGAAATAGTGCTTCGTGCAATTCGCGACTTCAACCGCTCAACCCTTGCTCTATCGGTTGCTCGTCGCTGGGATGCTTCGACACGGGGTTCGAGTTCCTCTACGCATCGTCTAAGGTGAGTAATTAATACTCACATCTAATTCAAATTCATAGTTAGGTGATTTTGTGCTTTGGCCTTGAATTCTTGGTACCTGACTTCGGCCATTCGACTTTGTTGATGTTGCTGATTTTTTTTGGGTTGTTCAAATTTACGTCTTTTGCTGCTCGACTTTTGGGGTTTGATTTGTTCGACTCTTTATTTGTCTTGGATTCGACTTTGAGCATTGTTCCGTTGTCTTTGGTAAATGAAGATTTCTTTTATTTGTTTCAGCTCTGTCACTGACTTTGACATCTCTTGGTCCCTGCGAGCTTCGGCTCTGACCATTTCTGTCCTCGCCTTTTACCTGTCGCATTTGCAGTAGGTTGATATTTGGCTGTTGTGTCACTTGTGTTGTTTGCTGTACATATGAATTTGGTGCATTGTTTCGAGTTGCATCAATGAACACTTGAGCTTCACTGTGCATTGTGCATATCACTTTTACCATATAAGTTATTCAGCTTGTATTCATGTGTTCACTCGAGACTTTGGTGCTGCAGTTGTATGTATTTGCCACTGTATGTCTGTTCTTGAGTCTCTTGACTTTACTTCCTAGTTGTTGCATTTGTACAGGCATTCATTCTGTTCATTTCAGTTGTTGTAATTCCTGTTGTATTTGAACTATGTATTCATGTTGAAACTGGACCATTTGTAGTTGCTTTGTGTATACTTCTGTTGTAGTCAAGTTGAACTATGCTTGATGATGCTTATGTTCTCTTGATCACTTCCAGTTGTACTGCTATTTGGGTTGCAGTGTTTCATGTTGTAGCTTCACTTGTTCACTGCTGGTCTCCGTTAGTACCCAGAGCAGTTTGATTTGTTGTACTTGGAACCACTTGATGTTGTAGTCTGCAACTTGTACCATTTGAAGCATTTGACATTTTGTGCTGTCTTGTTCTCACTTCTGGTCTGTCTTCAATGTGCACTAGACCTGAATTTGAAGTTACTTGACTTCGACATCTTTGGACACTTGATTTACTAGCTGTCTTGACTGGATTCACGTCGTTCATCTTGCATTGTCCACTTCGACCATTGTCCAGTTTTACAAGTGCATCTCATATAGTTGCATTTGTGTTGTCTTTGAGTTTCAGATCTTATATTTGTGTTCATGAATGTGTGCATCGTTGTACATTTTTTTGCCCCTGTAGTTGTTGATGTCCTACATATATGTACTGCCCTTGTACATGCTTCACTGGTTCATGTATTTGAGGCTTACTTCTTTGATATTGAGGTTGCACTTGAGTCTTGTTTAATTCCTAGAGGCACTGTGCATTGTTGCCAGTTGCTTCTCTCTGTTCATTGAGCTGCTGCAGTGTGCATATATGGTTATTTATAACCATTTCATTTTGAGGCTGTGTCACTGATGTCGGCTTGCCTTATTCATTTCTCAGTCGAACTTTGGTTCATTTTACAGTGTCATCCCCCATGTAATTTGCAGTTGCATTTCTGGTCAATCTTTGTACCTGAGTCACTGATGTTGGTTTGCATTATTTTGTTCATTTGGATTTAACAATCTTGTTGAGTTCACTTGAAATCCCTGTGTGCATGTCATATGGGTTTGCTTTGTGGTACACTGTACTGCATTTCTGAGTTAGTTATTGTCATTTTCCATATATTTATATATGTGGCCTTGTACCACTTGATGGCATTTGGATTGATTTTCGAATTACACTTTAGTTGAATTCGGTGACTCGGGTTTGATCTTGTGTTTGCTTGTGAATTTTCATTGGGTACATCATCACTGTGGTGGCAAGGCAGTGCACGCAAGCGTGAACTGCAGCCACACGGTATTCATTGGGTACATCGTCACTGTTGTGGCAAGGCAGTGCACGCAAGCGTGAACTGCGGCCACACGGTATTCGTTTTATTGTTATTTCTTTTGCTTTTGATTTATGGAACTATTTCGTATTCCATAGGTTGTAGTGGCGTGGCAGTACACGCTTGCGTATACTGCAGCCCTACTCGAGTTGACGTCTTAATTGATGTTTCCAATTACTAGATTGTTTCCTTTGTCCAATTCATCCTTATTAGTGATTGGATAGACGAGATTTAGTGTGACTGTCATCTATTTGTTATTTGATTATTATTGCTTCTGTGCATTAATAACTGAGTTTGAATTAGACTGACTCGGGTATTATTTTCTTTTGAATGTAATACTCGGGTCAGACCCGAGTATTTTCAGGTTGTAGATATTCTGCTTTGGGATGCTGCTTGAGCTATGAAGACTTTTCATATCTTTTGGAGTTGTCGTGTCATAGTATAGGAAGATATGTATTCATGTATATTATATACGTTAATGTACTTGTATATGTAACTTCCTGAGTCGACTGTAGTAGTTGTATCACATGTACCATGTAAATGTATTGTAACTGACATCAGTTATTATATATATATATGAGATTTTCTGTTTCATCTGTGTTCCGCATTTATATTATCTGTGTTGTTATTTTATATTTTGTCCTAGACTATTATAGCCACTGTGTAGTAGCTTTGAGTTTGCATCGGCATGTCGGATTTCCTCCTGAAATGAAATGCACGTTTTTACTATCTGGCGTATCGGTGCTCGCACAAAGCAATTACACGGATGGTCGCTCCTCAACAGCCTTATTCTCCGTGCTAGTCGAGAGCACTACACCGTAGTGTTCTTGGCTAGCGTGGGTATAGAGGTGGGGCATCACAAAAAGACACAAGTTATCATTTGAGACTTTCATACTAAGAATATAGATATTCTTTTTCCTAACTCCCTCAAATATTATGGTTGAATTATTATCTTTAATGTGACATTTAAATTTTTCAAATTTAATTTTATATTCTTTATCGCAAAGTTGACTTATACTTAGCTGGTTATCTTTCAGATTCTTAACTAGCAAAACATTAGTAATAATAGGAGTTTCAGAGTTTCTGACTTTGCCGATGCCAATCGCATATCCTTTTGAATTGTCTCCAAATTTAACCAGTCCTCCGTCTTTGTATATTATATCATTTAGCATATCTGGATTGCCAGTCATGTGTCTAGAACATCCACTATCGAGTATCCATTTGTCCTTTCTGATCTGCATAATTTGTCCGTTGTGGATTGATTCCTCAATAGCCATAAAGCATGATTCCTGCACATCAAACAATTTTGGTAGACAACTTGAATTTGAACATTGAATATATGAAGACTTAAGAGAAAATGATGATCTGAATATTTCTAAACTAGTATTAACAAACATGGCCATTTTAAAACATTTTCAAAAACCAGATTATGAAACTTTGAAAACCTTGCTCTGATACCAAATGTGAGAAATGCGGATTACGGATCTTAAGGCAAGGATTAACACTAGAGAGGGGTGAATAATGTTTTAAAGAATTACTAAATCCTTTTGAATTTATGTTAATTTGAACACAAATTTTGCAATATTCAGACACAGATATGATCACATAAACAAACATAGATGCAGAAATAAAGTAAAAGCAGTAAAGGAAAGAACACTCCGGATTTTATACTGGTTCGGAGTTACCCTACATCCAGTCCCACACAAAAGTACGGATTTCCTTTCAAAAATAATTTTTTACAATTACACCCTCCATTTCAAGGCAACGAGGTACACCCTTCAGAATCACAATCCTCTGGGTAGAGATACTTGATTTCCCGGGCAACAAGTTCACCCAATTGATTTTCCAAGGCTACAATCACACCTTATCTCGCTTGATTGATTTCCAAGGCTACAATCACAACTTTTCTCGCTAAATTGATTACAAAGAAATCTACAACTCTGAATAGCACTAAGGATCTTGTTGAGATAGTGATAGAGAATCAAACTAGAAATGATCTAGTTAGATTCAATGTTGATTTCGGCAGAGTAATGGTAAGAACATGTATATAGAAAAGTGGAAGAAGAAGAGGAGTGAAAACCAAGAAAATCTGAATTAAAATTCGTTGAAAATAGCCTCTATTTATAGAAGAACAACAGTCATGTCCATTCGTGAAGAGATATGACGAATAGACACTTCTTTTGAAATTTAAATTTTGAATTCAACTGACACTATGTCAACATATGGTACTTGGGCATGTCGACATCCCAATGAAAATTTTGGTGATTTGATTTTCTTTGAAAATAACTTCTATCTTATATTAAAAAAAAATTAAACTTTATAAATATACTTAAATATAGTTAAAATACATAAATAAATATAGAGAATAATATTTTGGTATATATAAAATTTTACTCTAATTTTGTATTTAAATCTAAGTATAAATAATAAAAATTAAATATATTTTATTTTAAAAGATAGTTTAAAAACAAGGATAATTTGATTTTGAAATCAAAGATTATTTTGAGGGTAAAAGTATTTGAAATCAGGATAGATGTTTTCGATTCTTTTAAAAGGAAGATTATGAAATCATTTTGAAAACAAGATATAATTTTGTAAAATCATTTTGAATAAAAGTTAGCGGATACAAAACAATGTTCCACTAGATTTTTCGTATGTTCCATCCTACTTAGGGTTCTATCCCTTTAACATGCTCGAAGTGGATTCCATTCCACGAATAAATTGGATTTTAAGATGTCAGTGCTTTTCTAGGAGTTTTAACAAAATTCCTAATTAAAATACTTATTCTTGAAATCTTGAACTCTTGATAATCTTAATATTCTTGATACTCATGAGTCTTAATCTTGATATCTTGAATCTCTATACTGTACAGTCTTCATTTTTTGTACCTGCATGGTTAAATCCTGCATATACATATATATATCTAAACTTATACTATTAGTATTTGTATTTTATAATCTATTCTAAGGTTGTTTTCATCAAAACCATCATCTCAAGGACTAACATGTAATAGCTAGCAAATCCGCACTCCTCTGAGTTAACAATATTCTCCAACAGTTCAAGTCATAATGGACGGAAATACGAAGTATTAGGGTTAAAGAAGAAAGAGGTAGAAGAAGAAATAGAAAACAACATCAGAATCTCACAAACGCAGCGGAATAACATATAATAGATAACAACAGATTTTTATACAAAAGAGTTGTAACTGTTTAATACTTACAATCATTAGAGTACAACACAATCCATAGCACACAACTGGACAGTTATAATACTTGTTCTCGCAAATGCTGACTATACGGCTTACACTGCACAGCGGAATATACATCAAATAGTGTGATACGTCTCGCCATCCAGCTCGTGTCCTGAGCTCCACAGCATCCTATTATGTATCTGTAATACTTGGTCTGACCCGAGCATTATAACAAAATAACACCCGAGTCAGTCTGGAAAACCAGCGTGAGAAAACACACACAATTAGATTATTAAAGTTTTCAAAAATCCTTTGAAATCAAAGGTATCTCGTAAGACCACGCCATAAATAAACATGTCAAGTTTTTACCTTACCATAACCTAAAACATTTTTATCAAATCTGTTTGATATTATAATAGTGTCTATAGATGGTAAAATAGAATCTAGCTGAAATGCTTGTATCTCACTTTCCAGCATAGTTGGGCACAATCAAAACCGTACAGGCACTTATTGGAGATTGGATTCTATACAATGGCAGGGCTACTAGGGTACCGCCCGTTACAGTACGTGCTCTAGATCAACATACCGAGGACCACTCCCGATCCCCTACTACACAAGACCGGAGCTACCCCTTACTGGATGGTCCGAATAAGACCACCCCACGGTTAGGATCAGCAAGCGTCCACTAAGACGAGATCAAAAAGGGATATCTAGATAGGGATAACCTTACCATAATTGGTTGCTAGCCACTTAGCCTTGCTACATCTCCCCTGTTTTTTCCATTCCCGGTAGATGAGGATTGAGGCAAAGTGTTACCTTTTTAAGGATCTCATTTACTTAGAATGCTCATCGTCCTTCTGACGATGGTCTGATAGCATTCATCCATACAAGTTGCCCTTGGTCTGGACAAACCAAATCACCGTCTTCATCATCTTCACAGTCTTTATTTGCAAACATTCAAACCGGGTCGAAATAGTTTTCGAATAATTAAACCCGATCCCGGTCTCTTCGAAATGATCGACGCGTTGGCAATTATTGATAGTCGATTATTTAACTATCACATTAAACAATCATCCAAACAATTGTTTTATTTCCACTGTAAAGTACCAAGTCTTGTCAAATTTAGTTTTCACATAAACTAAATCACTTTATCCAAATATATACATTTAAACATTTAAAATAAAACTTCTTAAGTCGCTTTATTCAAAATAATAGTTATGAAATTCTATAATAATTTCCCAAGTAAAATTTTAGCCAAAACCACTATTAAAATAAAACTATTCTATAAGGTATGAATATTTAATAGTTATCCTTTACATAAAAATACTAATTAAACCTTTAAAAATAATTACTATTATAAATTAACTTGAATAAATATTTGCTTCAACAATTTTTAAACAACTAAATAATAATTTCCTAAAACACTCTTTCAAAACCACTTTTAAAACCTCTAATTTACACTTAAAAATCTCCTTTGAAATTTTACTTGCCTTTTCTTGAAAAACACACTTTTCTTTCCAATATAGCCCATCAAATCATTTATAAATCCTTCTCGATTTATTTCCAGTTTAATTTACATCTCAAAACCATAAATTTTACTTGTCCATACCTTTTAAAATAAACCATTATTTGTTTTTAAAACAAATTATCATCTCCTTATAAATTCCCACCGTGAATTTATATTTTCAGATTTATCCACTGATAAATATTTCATTTTATTTATAAACCCAATTTATAATTTCCATACCCTTATTTTCCTTCAAATCCCAGTTTCAAACACTTAGTTGATTTTCAAATCGATTTTCAAAATTAACTCCATTTTAAAATAAATTCTTTTACTTACCCGAATTTATTCCAAAACCCATTTATCCCATATTCAGAACTTTGTTTATGATTTAAAATTTATAGGAAATACAAATTTCATACTTATATTTCAAAAAATTTCTTTTTTTCCAAACTCATTTAAATTTTGAATTTTAAAAATATATTCCTATATACGTACAAACAATATTGCTTAAGTCCTTATTTTCTCATTTATTCAAAATCCTTATTTTTTTCCCATATCCCCGAATTTATTCAATAGGATTTAAAAAATAAAACTATTTACTTTTTCCCGATTCACCCTTTTAAATTCATCCATCTTCACTGTAGATTTCCTTCTTTAAATTTTTCCCTTTTATTTCCCTTTTTAAGGTTCCATAATTACATTTTAGAATGCCACAATATATCCAGCAATATATTTAACATCAAATAATTAATTTTCCAACAAAATATATCACAGATTATTCATATGAATGAATATGAAAATAAACTCAACATTTTTGAGGAACCCGGTTGGATCCCTCCAACTTGTTTCCCTGCATCCATAGATGTTAGTCAACAAATAAAATACCAATCCCGCTTCAAGGTGGGATATCGCGGTATATAGGGTAATCCGCTATGATGCGGGACGCATAGGGTTTCATCCGCTATATAATACGGGAAATCAATCACTCCAATATATATATATATATATATATATATATATAATATTATATATAATATCACAACAAGACTGATAATAAATTATCAATTCGAGCAATCAACTAATAATATAAATTTTAACTATTTAAATTCGCCAGTAAATCCAATTTGAGTGAGATTAACTAACCTTCGACTTTTAATTTGCAATCCGATCCAAACCGGCTTTTTTTCTCCATGATTTTAGACCTTGTATAAGCATTTTACATTTTATTAACATCCGGAGTAATCGAAATAATCAATTTCCATTTAATAAATTTAATTAACCAATAATTTTATTTAAACCAATTTTTTCTATAATAAATAAATTTTAAGTTCCAAAAATAATTAATTTAATCTACCTAATACACTATTTTAAAATAAATAAGTAAATTTAAAATTTATATATGTATATTTATTTTTCTTTTGAAACTAGATATATATATATATATATATGTACACTTATAAATTAACCTATATAGATTTAAAAATATAATCTTTATATAAACCTCTAACATTTAAAATTATTTTCAAAATCTTAAGCATATATTTTCTGTTTACTATTTAAAATAGGTATGTGTATATGTTTTTCTCTTCAGAAATGGGCATTTCCTTTTACTGTATAGTTTTCTTCCTTTTAATCTGAATATATAAATATATATATATATCTAAAAATTTAATAAAATAGGGATATGTTTTCTATACATATTTTAGACCCTAAACAATAAGTTGACATATTATATATACACTCTCTAATCCATATATATTTATTTGTTAAATCAAATTAACCAAACTGGAATTACCTAGCTGTAATAAAAAAAATTCCTGTTTCAACCAGTTTATAACAAAAGTATCTTTTTAAAAATAAAATAAGTTTTCAGAGTTTGCATTTTCAATTTCAAAACAAAGGAAAAATGAGATGTTGCTTACCTCCATCAGATCCCGCTCGACCCTACGCTGACGTCCTCGAACTCTTAAGTGCCGTCGACATCGATGAAAATGTAGAGAACCCAATCTTTAAGCTTTGCTTAGAGACCACAATTCCTCGAAATCGTATTCCCTTTCCTCTCACTAAAAAGGATTCTGTTTTAAACCTTACTGCTCAAGATGACTAGCCGAAATGCAGAGATACCAAAACCCAACAGCTTGACTTCCAGAACTCGATTGACACAGCCTTCGAAGAATCCCCAAATCGCAGTCGCCGAGCAACTGCCGTCCTCCTCAACTCCTTCCTGGCCTTTGTGTCGTCCAAAATCACACGCTACAGGAGACGTCGCGGCAGCCTACCCATCCTTTCATCGCTGCAAACTCTAAACGACTTCGCCTATCGCGACAAACCGCAAGACGTGGCCCCTCATCACCACCTCGCGAACGAACTCGTCACCAGTCCACGATGGAACAAGAATGTCGCTGCTCGAAACCACCCCGTTGCAAGAACGCGAACTTCACGGCATGGCGATTTCGTCAATGATGAGCTCCATGCCAATAAAAATCGCCCACCTTGACTTTTACTTTTGTTTACGAATTCGATTTTTTCTTTTTTCGACAGAATAAAAGTAAAGGAGAGGAACAAGATATTGGAGAAGGAAAGTTTTTCGGCCCTTATATTTCTCTTTTGATTTTTTTTATTTTTATAAAAATCTTTTGTGTGCTTATAAAAAGAAGAATAGGGGAGACAAGAGGGGATGTTGGCGTGAAGGAATCGTTTTGCTACAGTGACATAAAGTGAATAAAAATACAGCTGATGTGAAGTAATCTCAGCTGATGGCCGACTAGTGTGTGTGTATGTGTGTGTGTGTATAATTAAATTCAAATTCAAATTATCTCGATAAATGCAACTTAAATTCTTGAACTCCTACTGAGGTGTGCCGCCAGGCGTTCATAATATCATACCCACATTACGAACATAATGGAAAAGGTTTCGAGTACTAATTCGATCGTATGGAAAAGATAGCTTTTTGAACCCAGTATTATATTGAGTTTTTCGATATAAATTTCAATGCATTTATATATCATACGATCACACGATAACTCCAAATGCTTCGAAAATTGAAATCCAATAATAATACATTATTACGGATCCAATGAAACTGGTTTTGTCGAGTTCCCAAATGTGCCTCGGAAGGCTATTTTTAAATATCAATTTAACGATATATTTTTAAAACTGAACAAAACAGTTTTAAATTCAATTTTAAAGCTTTTATTATCTTCGGTATTATCAATATAAATTTTATAAGCCTTCAAATTATTTTTAACACGCTTAGAATTTCAAATTCAAAGATTTACCCAATTTCCAATTATTTAATTTAATAATTAAATCACCCAATAAATAGTGATATTTGAAATTCAAGTTAGAAATTAACTTTTAAATATTTAAAATCAATTAAATATTCCAATTTCAAATGTCTAAAATTCTGGGTCGTTACATTATCAAAAGCAATGACTTTAGAAAAGCGACAGTAACCTTTCAACTTAGTCGGAAGGTTTAAATTTTTATTTTAAATATTTGATCTGGTCAAAAGCAACCAAGTCAAAAGCTACTTTTCGAAAGTAAGTAGGTGTAAGCTTTTGGTTTATAAAAAAAACATACCCCAACCTCTTTGGCAACTAATCTTTCGACTAAGTACCCTTTGACCTAGTTCAATTCATTACATACCAAGTAAATTGATACCATATGGATTGAACTTCGACCTTGTCGAAACTATAACCTTTCGACTTTGTTGGAAGGTTTGATGCCAAAAATGGCTGAAACATGCTAAAAGCATGATTCTCTTGAAGCCAAGTGATACATTCAAACAACAAATGGATGCACAGAATTAACTCGATGCAGTCTCGAATCAAACCAAAAAGAAACAAATGCAACAGTCTCAAAGCACCATCAACAAAAGGGAACAACAGAGAAACGAAGTCAGTGCCCAAAAATCGAACCAAATCTATTTTGATTTAAAAATCAAGTTGAAGCATAGTATGGTCCACCAAACAAAAGTCCCCAAAATCAAGTGACTGAAGTCACAAAAAAAAATCGAAATCGTGATGGTCACGAGATATTGAACAGTCCAAATTCAAAGCCGAGTTAACCAAGTAACACAAATATACACGAATATGTAAAATCAGAGAAAGCATCAACAACGAACCCAAATCAAACGCAAAACATATTGCTAAGTTGAATTAGATGTGAGTAAACTCACCTAGTCGACGAATTGAAGCCAAGCACGAGAATCAATCAACAGAGAAGCCCTAATTCGAGAAAGAAGAACGAAGCCCTAATTCGGCAAAGAGAGGCCGCCATTTTCTTTGCGTGATTAGTTTTAGGTTAGCCAACAGAAATGAAGAGGGGAACGTTTATTTGCTTTAGTTAATTTTTCACGGCCCAAATTAAATGAAAACGTGGGCCAAATTGAGATTGAAGCCCGCAACCATGTTCATCAAATTTTTGAAAGGAATTTAATTCGGGTTTTACAAACTCCAAACAACGACTAGCAACAATATTAATCATTTAATGTCGATTAAAAATAGACGCGAAATACCGGGTTGTTACAGACTCCCCTCCTTAAAGAAATTGCGTCCTCGCAATCGTAAGGAATAAATGGACAAAAGGTAACAACCATAAGAGCATATCATCACAAGATGAAGAAATCTGAAATAGGAAGTTCACCACAAAGAGCACGAGAGAGAGAGAGAGAGAGAGAGAGAGCCTGAACGTGTTTGCTCGATGAATTCTCTAGATTCCAATGTGAAATCCATAGAATTTGAGAACCATTGAGAGTCTCCACAAGAGAAACATCTTTATTTCGAAGGTGCTACACCCTCGAAGCAATGATGTGAATAGAAGGTTGCTCAAGAATAAGGATCGAAAATCCATAAGGCATTTCCGGAACCAGAAGACGTAGAAAACGTCATGAATAGCAGAAAATTGAGCCGGTACACTGGCGTAGTATAATATAAACGCCAAAGAAATCTTTTAATTTCATATAGGAAATTCACAAATATTTAATTATCACAATTGATAATCAAATCTCAAATCGCAAATGTTTAATTATCACAAACGATAATTAAACCACAAATATCTAATTATCACAAACGATAATTAGAAACAATAAATATCTGATTATCAAAAACTATAATCAGAAATCATAAATATTTAATTATCACAATTGATAATCAAATCTCAATTATCTGATTATCACAAGCGATAATCAGAAATCACAAATTTTCAATTAACGAGTCCGAAATTAACCGAAATAGCAAACGCACATGACCCATAACCACGAGTTTTACTAAATCATTTAATTCACTTCATCGTTTCCTTGAAAGTGCAAAATTGTGTATTTTAAATAAATAACATTTTACGTTCTCAAACGGACAAGTCCGGAATTAAGCGAATCAGTAAAAGAAAGGGGTCATAGTCCTCGATTTTTCTGAAACGTTTAATTCGCTTCCTCATTCTTTTGAAAGCGCAAATCGTAAAGATTTTGAAAACAATTTTGATTTATATTTTGAAGTATTTTGAAGAATAACAAATTTTTTTTAAAACACGTGATTAAAATAGTAATGTCAGAAGCAACTTCGACATACGTCAAAATTTCATCGAAATAATTGGCATCAAAATATAATACCAATGAATTTTCGTTCATCAAAAATGTCACAAGAATCTTCTCAAAGATAGAAAGGGATATCATACCCTAAACTTGTATTCATAACAAGTCAATAACACACGAATTCACCAATGCACAAGAATTGATAAAACTTATCAATAGAAATCACGAAAATTGGTGAAGCACAAATTCTAGAAATCCTCACAAGAAATCCAGAAAACACAAGCTAAGAGTATGAGAACTCGAACGCGAGTATGAAAACTCGAACCGGAGTATGAAAACTCGAACGCGAGTATGAAAACTCGAACCGGAGTATGAAAACTCGAACGCGAGTATGAAAACTCGAACCGGAGTATGAAAACACGAACGCGAGTATGAAAACTCGAGCGGAGTATGAAAACTCGAAGGAGAGTATGGAAACTCAAACGGAGTATGAAAACTCAAACGGAGTATGAAAACTCAAACGGAGTATGAAAACTCAAACGGAGTATATGGAAACTCACCAACACGCGAGCATGAAAATTCATCAACACATGTAACGCAAAGCGAGAACGGGAGCACAGAATCTCACCTACACGTGAGCATGAAAATCACCAACACGGGCAACGCAAAGCGAGAACGGGAGCACGGAATCTCACCTACACGCGAGCATGAAAAATCATCAACACGTGCAACGCAAAGCGAGAACGGGAGCACGGAATCTCACCTACACGCGAGCATGAAAAATCATCAACACGTGCAACGCAAAGCGAGAACGGGAGCACGGAATCTCACCTACCCGCGAGCATGAAAAATCATCAACACGTGCAACGCAAAGCGAGACGCTATCTCATGGTTGCAAGCCATTAATTTTGACACACGAATGGCCCGAAGACCGTGGGGCGCTACCCCACATGTGTGAGTCGAAATCACACAGATTGAGGTCCAGACTAACCAAAAATCAAAAGAGGTATGTGTGAGTGGAATCACACAAGTGGTGTCTAGTCTAACCTCACAATCAAAAGAAAAGTATGTGTGAATGAAATCACACAAGTGGTGTCTAGACAATCCTCAAAGCCCAAGAGATATGTGTGAGACGAAATCACACCGATGAGGCCTAGTCTAACCGTAAAAATGATCGTCATGATCAACGAGAAGTGTCAATTACACTAAGCTAGTAAATATAAAAGTTTAGCTTCATGTCCCATAACCACTTGCTTAACTTAAATATTTACGAACAAACTGTAAATCTTCACTAATAAAATTTGTCACTAGAGGTTCAATCGAACAAGTCCAACAATTAACCGACGAAGTAAACGCAAGCGTTTCATACCACTTGTTTTACTAAGCCGTTTAATTAGATTTCTCATACGAGTGAAATAAAGATTTGTATATACTAATAGATTGGAAAACGGTTTCAAAAACGAGTTTGGTATTGAAAATAGAGTTGAAAACATTTTGATAAAAGAGTTTTGATATTTACTACTAGTATTGAAACCTTTATATTTTTAAAGTGACAAATCACAAAAATGATTGTAGAAAAAATCAATCACAAGAATTCACATACGAAGACGTGAATAGAATCCAAAGAAATCGATACCGAATTCATCGAAAGGTATGTTCACAAAAATCCCGAAGAAAAGGTCATCAAAGTTGCTAATAAATGATAGCAACAAATCGGGAAATAATCAAGAATCGATTAAATTCGAAAACCAAATCAATTCACTAAGATTCACATTCGAAGACGTGAATAAAATACAAAGAATTTCGATTCCAAATCCATCAAAGTAGGAATACCCAAAATTCCTGAAATAGAAGTTATCAAAGTCGACAAAGGTGATAACAACTAACCGGAAAAGAAGAACCGATCAACAATTGGAATGCAATTTGTCTCAAAGATTGATACCCAAAACCCAATTGTATGGAAACTGCATTAAGTACACGAATCAGAGATAAGAATGCATATATATAGCAGTTCGAATAAACAATGCGAGTTCAAATCGAAGTGGGTACTAGTTACAGCAATATGCACTTGGTAGAGCATATATACACTGATACTTAGAAGTGTAAACTCAAGTGAGCAAGTGCGATAGAGAATAGCAGCAATGCTCACGAATAAGCGTTAGGAATTCATTCCTAACAATCAAAGATGATCTTAAGACAAAGATGTGAAATAAAACATCGACAAATAGTTGTAACACATGTACTATCTAAGTTATGTTTTATATTTGTTCTAAACCCCAGGCTCTGATACCAAGCTGTGACGCCCCACCTCTATACCCACGCTAGCCAAGAACACTACGGTGTAATGCTGTCAACTAGCACGGAGAATAAGGCTGTTGAGGAGTGGCCATCAATAGTTGGCCTTACACTAGTATTGGTTATCTCGATGGAAGTGATATAAATATATATATTCTTTCATTTTTCATCTCTGATTTATTTTCTCCCATCGACATACCCCAATTCCAGTATAAAACGAACTACGATGGTTCGTAATAGTTTAGAACAGTAAATATAAAATAACAACACAGATAATATAAATGCGGAACACAGATGAAACAGAAAGTCTCATATATATATAATAACTGATGTCAGTTACAATACATTCACACGGTACATATGATACAACTACAACAGTCGACTAAGGAAGTTACATATACAAGTACATTAACGTATTTAATATACATGAACACATATCTTCCAATACAATTTTACAGACTACTACAAATAACGACGACTACTCCAAAAGATATGAAAGAACTTCATAGCTCTAGCAGCAACCCAAAGCAGAATATCTACAACCTGAAATACTCGGTCTGACCCGAGTATTAAATTCAAAAGAAAATAATACTCGGGTCAGTCTAATTCAAACTCAGTTATTAATGCATAGAAGCAATAATAATTAAATAATGAATAGACGATAGTAATTAAACCAAATCAGAATGCAATTCAGAACATTGAATTGAAATAAACAAAACAGTTCAAACCATTGGAATATCAATTAAAACATTAAGATGAGTAGGGCTGCAGTACACGCACGCGTGTACTGCCTCGCCACTACAGCACATGAACTACGCAAAAGATTAATAAATCAAAACAAAATAGAATATCACAAAACCATACCGTGTGGCTGCAGTTCACGCTTGCGTGCACTGCCTTGCCACTATAGTGATGTCGTACCCAAAAACTCAATACCGTGTGGCTGCAGTTCACGCTTGCGTGCACTGCCTTGCCACTATAGTGATGATGTACACAACCGGGCACATGGTCAAACCCAAAATAAAAATACGGGTTCAACACAGGTGAAATATATTTAAAATCACGACACCAGCACAAATAAACTATAATGCTTTCCCAATATGAAACAGCAGTTTGATACGAGTGCTGGCCGAAGATAATACAAAGTCGGGGAATCACATAACAGCATCAAGGACGAAGTCAACATAGGTGATATACAAGAGTCCATCATAACTGCAATGCAGTACATATAGATGTACTCAAGGCAACAAGCTAAGTATGCAAGTAGAGGTGACAACATGATAACTCAATGTAACACGACTGTAAGCAGTGCCACAAGACCCCCAAGCAAAACAGTCGATGTAAACCTTCATGAACACACATAAATGACATGAAATTCCAAGACAGCTAGTGAACTACTAATGAACAGCAAGATGTAAGGCCCCAATACTACATGAACCCAATACAATGCTGCTCAGGTGGAAACACATATATGGGATGCAACTGCGAAACTGGGCAATGCAAGGATACTAAATGAAAATACTATAGTATGGTGGAGCAATAAAATTTCCAACAGCAAGTGATAATGAGTGCACATATAAAAGTCCAGGCATCTATAATTGAAGCAAAGGGATAAATTACAACTGAGTTAAAGTGAATGGCAACCACTTGAACCCGAGGTAGTGCAACTGCATGAAGGCCGGACCAAACTACAAAAATGAACAATATGCAAGAGAAGATGACAAAGACCACAAGACTCAAATGACTGAATGCAACCAACAACTCCAGATTAATACAAATGACACTGAATATAAATCAAAATACTCAGCTCAAACCAATCAACCAAGTTCAAGGCCTACCAATTGGAATAGTAGGACCGAGATCTCCTACAAGAGACTACAAGATAAAGAAGAGATGACAGTAAGGAGCTACAGAATAAAATAGAGGTGGCAGTATGAAGCTACAGGATAAAACAGTTCCATACCCAAGCAACCAATAAAATGTTGAACCAACACATATACCAGTGGATCAGCAAGGTACAAAGAGCAACACTGTGAACACAGTGAACTCAGTCAAGGCAGCTAGTAAATCAAATGTCCAAAGATGTTGAAGTCAGGTAACTTCAACACAATTTGCAAACTAATGCAGTAAATGTCAAGTAAACAACTGCAGATACAAATTGAAGCAGTGCACAATCATCAACGAAACTCAAGTGTCAACTAGACATCATGATTAAGTAGAAAATATTTTCAATGCAATGGTTATATCAAAATAAGCTACAGGAGGATCAAACTCGAAGGATACTTCAACTACAAATGTGTTGCATGAAAAAGAAGTGTAATAAATGCATATTGTAGCAGTGGGTCGTGAAAGCAATGGATTTGAATCACAAACCAAGTGCACAAAAATTACAACATACATGCAACTGTACAGTGTGCATATGGGCAAAATAAACATGCACAACATTAAGGTCAGAAGCACAAGGATGCGCAACTCACACATAAATGCATCAACAACTTGAAGCCAAGTGATACATTCAAACAACAAATGGATGCACAGAATTAACTCGATGCAGTCTCGAATCAAACCAAAAAGAAACAAATGCAACAGTCTCAAAGCACCATCAACAAAAGGGAACAACAGAGAAACGAAGTCAGTGCCCAAAAATCGAACCAAATCTATTTTGATTTAAAAATCAAGTTGAAGCATAGTATGGTCCACCAAACAAAAGTCCCCAAAATCAAGTGACTGAAGTCACAAAAAAAAATCGAAATCGTGATGGTCACGAGATATTGAACAGTCCAAATTCAAAGCCGAGTTAACCAAGTAACACAAATATACACGAATATGTAAAATCAGAGAAAGCATCAACAACGAACCCAAATCAAACGCAAAACATATTGCTAAGTTGAATTAGATGTGAGTAAACTCACCTAGTCGACGAATTGAAGCCAAGCACGAGAATCAATCAACAGAGAAGCCCTAATTCGAGAAAGAAGAACGAAGCCCTAATTCGGCAAAGAGAGGCCGCCATTTTCTTTGCGTGATTAGTTTTAGGTTAGCCAACAGAAATGAAGAGGGGAACGTTTATTTGCTTTAGTTAATTTTTCACGGCCCAAATTAAATGAAAACGTGGGCCAAATTGAGATTGAAGCCCGCAACCATGTTCATCAAATTTTTGAAAGGAATTTAATTCGGGTTTTACAAACTCCAAACAACGACTAGCAACAATATTAATCATTTAATGTCGATTAAAAATAGACGCGAAATACCGGGTTGTTACAGACTCCCCTCCTTAAAGAAATTGCGTCCTCGCAATCGTAAGGAATAAATGGACAAAAGGTAACAACCATAAGAGCATATCATCACAAGATGAAGAAATCTGAAATAGGAAGTTCACCACAAAGAGCACGAGAGAGAGAGAGAGAGAGAGAGAGCCTGAACGTGTTTGCTCGATGAATTCTCTAGATTCCAATGTGAAATCCATAGAATTTGAGAACCATTGAGAGTCTCCACAAGAGAAACATCTTTATTTCGAAGGTGCTACACCCTCGAAGCAATGATGTGAATAGAAGGTTGCTCAAGAATAAGGATCGAAAATCCATAAGGCATTTCCGGAACCAGAAGACGTAGAAAACGTCATGAATAGCAGAAAATTGAGCCGGTACACTGGCGTAGTACAATATAAACGCCAAAGAAATCTTTTAATTTCATATAGGAAATTCACAAATATTTAATTATCACAATTGATAATCAAATCTCAAATCGCAAATGTTTAATTATCACAAACGATAATTAAACCACAAATATCTAATTATCACAAACGATAATTAGAAACAATAAATATCTGATTATCAAAAACTATAATCAGAAATCATAAATATTTAATTATCACAATTGATAATCAAATCTCAATTATCTGATTATCACAAGCGATAATCAGAAATCACAAATTTTCAATTAACGAGTCCGAAATTAACCGAAATAGCAAACGCACATGACCCATAACCACGAGTTTTACTAAATCGTTTAATTCACTTCATCGTTTCCTTGAAAGTGCAAAATTGTGTATTTTAAATAAATAACATTTTACGTTCTCAAACGGACAAGTCCGGAATTAAGCGAATCAGTAAAAGAAAGGGGTCATAGTCCTCGATTTTTTTGAAACGTTTAATTCGCTTCCTCATTCTTTTGAAAGCGCAAATCGTAAAGATTTTGAAAACAATTTTGATTTATATTTTGAAGTATTTTGAAGAATAACAAATTTTTTTTAAAACACGTGATTAAAATAGTAATGTCAGAAGCAACTTCGACATACGTCAAAATTTCATCGAAATAATTGGCATCAAAATATAATACCAATGAATTTTCGTTCATCAAAAATGTCACAAGAATCTTCTCAAAGATAGAAAGGGATATCATACCCTAAACTTGTATTCATAACAAGTCAATAACACACGAATTCACCAATGCACAAGAATTGATAAAACTTATCAATAGAAATCACGAAAATTGGTGAAGCACAAATTCTAGAAATCCTCACAAGAAATCCAGAAAACACAAGCTAAGAGTATGAGAACTCGAACGCGAGTATGAAAACTCGAACCGGAGTATGAAAACTCGAACGCGAGTATGAAAACTCGAACCGGAGTATGAAAACTCGAACGCGAGTATGAAAACTCGAACCGGAGTATGAAAACTCGAACGCGAGTATGAAAACTCGAACGGAGTATGAAAACTCGAAGGAGAGTATGGAAACTCAAACGGAGTATGAAAACTCAAACGGAGTATGAAAACTCGAACAGAGTATGAAAACTCAAACGGAGTATGAAAACTCAAACGGAGTATGAAAACTCAAACGGAGTATATGGAAACTCACCAACACGCGAGCATGAAAATTCATCAACACATGTAACGCAAAGCGAGAACGGGAGCACAGAATCTCACCTACACGTGAGCATGAAAATCACCAACACGGGCAACGCAAAGCGAGAACGGGAGCACGGAATCTCACCTACACGCGAGCATGAAAAATCATCAACACGTGCAACGCAAAGCGAGAACGGGAGCACGGAATCTCACCTACACGCGAGCATGAAAAATCATCAACACGTGCAACGCAAAGCGAGAACGGGAGCACGGAATCTCACCTACCCGCGAGCATGAAAAATCATCAACACGTGCAACGCAAAGCGAGACGCTATCTCATGGTTGCAAGCCATTAATTTTGACACACGAATGGCCCGAAGACCGTGGGGCGCTACCCCACATGTGTGAATCGAAATCACACAGATTGAGGTCCAGACTAACCAAAAATCAAAAGAGGTATGTGTGAGTGGAATCACACAAGTGGTGTCTAGTCTAACCTCACAATCAAAAGAAAAGTATGTGTGAATGAAATCACACAAGTGGTGTCTAGACAATCCTCAAAGCCCAAGAGATATGTGTGAGACGAAATCACACCGATGAGGCCTAGTCTAACCGTAAAAATGATCGTCATGATCAACGAGAAGTGTCAATTACACTAAGCTAGTAAATATAAAAGTTTAGCTTCATGTCCCATAACCACTTGCTTAACTTAAATATTTACGAACAAACTGTAAATCTTCACTAATAAAATTTGTCACTAGAGGTTCAATCGAACAAGTCCAACAATTAACCGACGAAGTAAACGCAAGCGTTTCATACCACTTGTTTTACTAAGCCGTTTAATTAGATTTCTCATACGAGTGAAATAAAGATTTGTATATACTAATAGATTGGAAAACGGTTTCAAAAACGAGTTTGGTATTGAAAATAGAGTTGAAAACATTTTGATAAAAGAGTTTTGATATTTACTACTAGTATTGAAACCTTTATATTTTTAAAGTGACAAATCACAAAAATGATTGTAGAAAAAATCAATCACAAGAATTCACATACGAAGACGTGAATAGAATCCAAAGAAATCGATACCGAATTCATCGAAAGGTATGTTCACAAAAATCCCGAAGAAAAGGTCATCAAAGTTGCTAATAAATGATAGCAACAAATCGGGAAATAATCAAGAATCGATTAAATTCGAAAACCAAATCAATTCACTAAGATTCACATTCGAAGACGTGAATAAAATACAAAGAATTTCGATTCCAAATCCATCAAAGTAGGAATACCCAAAATTCCTGAAATAGAAGTTATCAAAGTCGACAAAGGTGATAACAACTAACCGGAAAAGAAGAACCGATCAACAATTGGAATGCAATTTGTCTCAAAGATTGATACCCAAAACCCAATTGTATGGAAACTGCATTAAGTACACGAATCAGAGATAAGAATGCATATATATAGCAGTTCGAATAAACAATGCGAGTTCAAATCGAAGTGGGTACTAGTTACAGCAATATGCACTTGGTAGAGCATATATACACTGATACTTAGAAGTGTAAACTCAAGTGAGCAAGTGCGATAGAGAATAGCAGCAATGCTCACGAATAAGCGTTAGGAATTCATTCCTAACAATCAAAGATGATCTTAAGACAAAGATGTGAAATAAAACATCGACAAATAGTTGTAACACATGTACTATCTAAGTTATGTTTTATATTTGTTCTAAACCCCAGGCTCTGATACCAAGCTGTGACGCCCCACCTCTATACCCACGCTAGCCAAGAACACTACGGTGTAATGCTGTCAACTAGCACGGAGAATAAGGCTGTTGAGGAGCGGCCATCAATAGTTGGCCTTACACTAGTATTGGTTATCTCGATGGAAGTGATATAAATATATATATTCTTTCATTTTTCATCTCTGATTTATTTTCTCCCATCGACATACCCCAATTCCAGTATAAAACGAACTACGATGGTTCGTAATAGTTTAGAACAGTAAATATAAAATAACAACACAGATAATATAAATGCGGAACACAGATGAAACAGAAAGTCTCATATATATATAATAACTGATGTCAGTTACAATACATTCACACGGTACATATGATACAACTACAACAGTCGACTAAGGAAGTTACATATACAAGTACATTAACGTATTTAATATACATGAACACATATCTTCCAATACAATTTTACAGACTACTACAAATAACGACGACTACTCCAAAAGATATGAAAGAACTTCATAGCTCTAGCAGCAACCCAAAGCAGAATATCTACAACCTGAAATACTCGGTCTGACCCGAGTATTAAATTCAAAAGAAAATAATACTCGGGTCAGTCTAATTCAAACTCAGTTATTAATGCATAGAAGCAATAATAATTAAATAATGAATAGACGATAGTAATTAAACCAAATCAGAATGCAATTCAGAACATTGAATTGAAATAAACAAAACAGTTCAAACCATTGGAATATCAATTAAAACATTAAGATGAGTAGGGCTGCAGTACACGCACGCGTGTACTGCCTCGCCACTACAGCACATGAACTACGCAAAAGATTAATAAATCAAAACAAAATAGAATATCACAAAACCATACCGTGTGGCTGCAGTTCACGCTTGCGTGCACTGCCTTGCCACTATAGTGATGTCGTACCCAAAAACTCAATACCGTGTGGCTGCAGTTCACGCTTGCGTGCACTGCCTTGCCACTATAGTGATGATGTACACAACCGGGCACATGGTCAAACCCAAAATAAAAATACGGGTTCAACACAGGTGAAATATATTTAAAATCACGACACCAGCACAAATAAACTATAATGCTTTCCCAATATGAAACAGCAGTTTGATACGAGTGCTGGCCGAAGATAATACAAAGTCGGGGAATCACATAACAGCATCAAGGACGAAGTCAACATAGGTGATATACAAGAGTCCATCATAACTGCAATGCAGTACATATAGATGTACTCAAGGCAACAAGCTAAGTATGCAAGTAGAGGTGACAACATGATAACTCAATGTAACACGACTGTAAGCAGTGCCACAAGACCCCCAAGCAAAACAGTCGATGTAAACCTTCATGAACACACATAAATGACATGAAATTCCAAGACAGCTAGTGAACTACTAATGAACAGCAAGATGTAAGGCCCCAATACTACATGAACCCAATACAATGCTGCTCAGGTGGAAACACATATATGGGATGCAACTACGAAACTGGGCAATGCAAGGATACTAAATGAAAATACTATAGTATGGTGGAGCAATAAAATTTCCAACAGCAAGTGATAATGAGTGCACATATAAAAGTCCAGGCATCTATAATTGAAGCAAAGGGATAAATTACAACTGAGTTAAAGTGAATGGCAACCACTTGAACCCGAGGTAGTGCAACTGCATGAAGGCCGGACCAAACTACAAAAATGAACAATATGCAAGAGAAGATGACAAAGACCACAAGACTCAAATGACTGAATGCAACCAACAACTCCAGATTAATACAAATGACACTGAATATAAATCAAAATACTCAGCTCAAACCAATCAACCAAGTTCAAGGCCTACCAATTGGAATAGTAGGACCGAGATCTCCTACAAGAGACTACAAGATAAAGAAGAGATGACAGTAAGGAGCTACAGAATAAAATAGAGGTGGCAGTATGAAGCTACAGGATAAAACAGTTCCATACCCAAGCAACCAATAAAATGTTGAACCAACACATATACCAGTGGATCAGCAAGGTACAAAGAGCAACACTGTGAACACAGTGAACTCAGTCAAGGCAGCTAGTAAATCAAATGTCCAAAGATGTTGAAGTCAGGTAACTTCAACACAATTTGCAAACTAATGCAGTAAATGTCAAGTAAACAACTGCAGATACAAATTGAAGCAGTGCACAATCATCAACGAAACTCAAGTGTCAACTAGACATCATGATTAAGTAGAAAATATTTTCAATGCAATGGTTATATCAAAATAAGCTACAGGAGGATCAAACTCGAAGGATACTTCAACTACAAATGTGTTGCATGAAAAAGAAGTGTAATAAATGCATATTGTAGCAGTGGGTCGTGAAAGCAATGGATTTGAATCACAAACCAAGTGCACAAAAATTACAACATACATGCAACTGTACAGTGTGCATATGGGCAAAATAAACATGCACAACATTAAGGTCAGAAGCACAAGGATGCGCAACTCACACATAAATGCATCAACAACTTGAAGCCAAGTGATACATTCAAACAACAAATGGATGCACAGAATTAACTCGATGCAGTCTCGAATCAAACCAAAAAGAAACAAATGCAACAGTCTCAAAGCACCATCAACAAAAGGGAACAACAGAGAAACGAAGTCAGTGCCCAAAAATCGAACCAAATCTATTTTGATTTAAAAATCAAGTTGAAGCATAGTATGGTCCACCAAACAAAAGTCCCCAAAATCAAGTGACTGAAGTCACAAAAAAAAATCGAAATCGTGATGGTCACGAGATATTGAACAGTCCAAATTCAAAGCCGAGTTAACCAAGTAACACAAATATACACGAATATGTAAAATCAGAGAAAGCATCAACAACGAACCCAAATCAAACGCAAAACATATTGCTAAGTTGAATTAGATGTGAGTAAACTCACCTAGTCGACGAATTGAAGCCAAGCACGAGAATCAATCAACAGAGAAGCCCTAATTCGAGAAAGAAGAACGAAGCCCTAATTCGGCAAAGAGAGGCCGCCATTTTCTTTGCGTGATTAGTTTTAGGTTAGCCAACAGAAATGAAGAGGGGAACGTTTATTTGCTTTAGTTAATTTTTCACGGCCCAAATTAAATGAAAACGTGGGCCAAATTGAGATTGAAGCCCGCAACCATGTTCATCAAATTTTTGAAAGGAATTTAATTCGGGTTTTACAAACTCCAAACAACGACTAGCAACAATATTAATCATTTAATGTCGATTAAAAATAGACGCGAAATACCGGGTTGTTACAGTTATGGGCATATTTATAGGCATCTTCGGAGTTAGGTCGTGACTCGTATACGACTCACGATGAGTCGTAACTCGTGTACGACTCATGATGAGTCGTAACTCGTGTATGACTCATGGTAGGTCGCGGCTGATTTACTGGGTTCATGGCTTGGCCCAGAGTTATGCACCCATCTGAATGAATGATACAAGTTCTAAGTCGTTCACGAGTTAACCAAATGCAGTTTCCTTTATGCTAGCATGAGTCGTACACGACTCATCATAGGTCGTAAGTCGTCAGCGATTCTTCTTACTACAGCGTGGTGTTGATCTTGTCTCCAAGTCTTAGGTCGTGAACAACTTATCTTTTGAGCCGTAGACTTCCTGTTGCGCCATCTTCTAACTCGTAAGATTGTTATCTCGTAGACTCTTTAACTCGTGGAGGCCTTAAGCCGTAGATCCTTATCTCGTAGACCTTTTAACTCGTAGAGTCTTTAACTCGTAGTGGCCTTAACTCGTAGATCCTTTAACTCGTAGATCCTTAACTCGTAGGTCGTTCAGCCCTTGAATTGTTAGGTCGTGAAGACCTTGAGTCGCACAGTTCTTGAGTCGTTGATCCACTGAGTCGGCTTGTCTCATGAACCGTTAACCCTCTTGAGTCGGCAACCTTATTAAGTCGGCAACCTTGTTAAGTCGGCAACCTTATTAAGTCGGTAGGTCGTGCCACTTGTTAGCTCGTTAACCCGCTTCATCAGTTAAGTCGTTTACTTCGAGTAGAAGTTAGGTCGCCCCATTCTCTAAGTCGTATACCGTTTTGGACGGGGCGCTGCCCCGCACCCCGCCGGGGGCGCTGCCCCCTGGACCCCTGCGACCTGACCGGGCAGGTCGATCACCGTAGAGGTGGCGTTGCCCCCGCACCCCCACCTTGGGGGGTTGGCACCCCCCCGGACCCCCCCTCCGTAGGGGATCTTATCTGAAAAGCCATTCAACGGAACTTGCTTTGTTGGGATGCTGAGTTGACTATTCTTCGAGACGAACTATCATTGGTTTCTTGGTCGATTTTTGATATCACGGCCCTTCCTGAAAAAGTGGAGTTAACACATTCAGTTACTATTGATCAATATATTTTTGCATTAGTTAATTAAGTGCTTACTTTTAATTACTTATTTTAAATTTTATATCCAATTGCAACAATTAACGCTATTTCTTTATTGGGATTTCACTCCGATTGTCAATAAATAAATTTTAATTACCTTTGCTACATTTTATTTCTAACATTCGCTCCATTTTAAATTATAAAGTTTTTATTTCTTTCTAACTTTAATTACAAAATCTTATCAAATTAACCAATTTATTTATCAAAATTTACAGGTCGTTACACTCTCCCCCACTCAAAACTTTTCGTCCCCAAAAAGGAAAAAAAGGGAAAAGAAATAATTGAGTAAACAATACATCTTATTTAAAAATATTAACTTTACAAACAAATAAATTTACAAAATTAATTAATTTAAATAAAATATACCAATTTATTACTATTAAATCTTTTAATACTCAAACTAATAAATTTTGGAAAACATTTTTCAAAATTTTTCTAAGTTCAAAATTTACGAAAAATTTCGGCAGTGTCTCCTTTGTACGGAAAGGCTCGGAAGAAAATATAATATCAAATATAACAATACACAACATATATTTTCCAAAATAATATATATATCCCCACACAAGAAAATAATATAATAAAGCTATAATCCGTAATCCGAATACGTACCTATTTTTCGGGCAAACACGCTTAATTATGAAACCAAAAGTAGTAGCAATTGCTTCCATAACCTGTATTTCACTTATATAATCTAAAAGGAGTTAATAATTATATAAAAATGAAATATTTAAGTTGTTTCACCCACTAACAAGCAATTCAATACAAACAACCATCGTTCGCAATCAAAAGCATACACATCATATATAAATCAACCATTCAAGCAAAACAATCAATTGGTTGGTTCGGGTTAAGATACTTTAAATCACATAGAATGACAAATAACTATGGAGTATTCCATTTACTCAACAGAGCTCAATAGATTATCCATACATCTAAGCAATTAAAAGTATCTTTACCCAAATAACTCATAAACCAAAACAAACAACAAATCCAAACAATAAATCAAGTTAATTTTTATTGATTTCATTACATAATATTTGTTGTTTGATTTCCTTTTCATTCATATCTGTGTAGTTAATGCCCCGCTATTACCCCGCTACAACGCTACTATATCTCGTAGCGGATTTCTACCGCTACGATTTTTCCATATAGCCCCAAAATATAGCCTTTCCGTTTTAATCCCCGCTATTTCCGCTATATCCCATTATTTCCGCTATATTCCGCTATTCCCGCTATATCTTTTCAATAAAATGAATTGAAAAATTGCGTTTATACATCATAAAATTATGAAACTAATTTATTTGATTTAATTTTTAATATATTTTCAGAAATGAAAATACTCTAATATTCTACCAAATTCAATTATCTTGTATAACAGATTTTCGTTTATTTAAAGTATATTCGCCATGTTTTTATTTAAAATTATTTATGTATTATTTATAATTCAATTGAATGATAATTTTCCATTTAATTACCATTTATATATTTGTAAAAACATTAAGTACGAGTTTTATATGCTATTTTACACTCATCCGCTATATCTCGCTATATCCTCGCTGTATCCCCGCTATGACTTTTTGCACCTCCACCGCTTCGAATCTACCGAGCGCATTAACTGCACAGATTCATATAATGGTTTATCTTTTATATTTACCTTTATTTCTTGCAAATTTTCTTATTTATATTACATTCATTTATTCATTTACTTAAGTTTATAATCTTATACTTACAATACTTACTTCCTATTACCATTATTTCAGTAACATTTCAATTGTAACTTAAGTTCGCAACAATTACAACCTTAAATTCTTATTTATAAAAGAATTTCATTAAATACTTTCATTAACTCAATTTTATTACTTGTATAACACCCATTACAATTTCTTATTAAACATTAGAACTTTTTAATATTTGGTAAGTTACATATATGCTTTTAAGGATGTAATTGAAAGTTACACAAGTTTATTTTATTTCTTTTAATTAACTAAATGTTCAATACTAATAGCCTTTGTTTCATAGGTTACAATTTCAAATTTTTCTTAATCCCGTTTATAACTTAGCATTGAATCTCTTATTTGATTTAGAGGTTCCAGTTATTAATTACTTACATTCCATTTCACTATAATAATTGAAGCTATTAATTAACGGAAGTTAAGAACTAAATACCGGTTTTAATTTCAAATTATTTTAAAACAATAGATAAATATATGTACTTACAACTTATATATCCAATTATAATTAAAACAATTTAAAATTTATATTTATTTATCAAAATAAAACTGTAGTAAAACTACTATAGTGGCCTTCCCACTTCGAAACTCGAAAATGAATGTCGATGATGCGTGCACTCATCACCGAAACTATTTGCCAGCGATGGATAGGGGAGTACAGGACTTATTTCTTTCCAAAGTTTCTTTAAAACAATCCTTTCAAATCATATTGAAATACTTATATCGGAAAATACTTCTAACCAATATTATTATTATATTCTATAATCATTCGAAAGAAATTTCAAAACCCCGGAACTTAAGTTCTAAATTTCCAATTTCATTTATTTTATTTTACTTCAAATCCTACCTTAAACTAATATTTATAAATTACACTACCTAACAACCAAAGATATATCTTATTTTAAAAAAAATTATATATATAGAAAATATAATAGGCACAATTATTTCATTTACATATATTCAAAACAAATATTGTGTCGATCTGTCCTATTAAGTGTTCAGAAATCCCTATTGATGTCATAGCGTCTCATGCATACCAGAATTTATAAATACAAAACGGAACAGATTAACACAATATAAAACCTTTTATAACACTAACAAATACGCTCTCTCATATACATACGCTCAGCGGCTCATCATAGGGTATTAATACCCTATTAATAAAGAGTCAAACCCCACAAAGCTAAGGTTTATCGCTAAACCAAAGCTCTGATACCAACTGTAAGATCCCGCCTTTTTATGCGCTTTAAATCGACGATAAACCACATACGTCAGACTTAAACCATTCAGAAGGGCGGATTGTTATGGGGTAAATAAGAAAAAGCAGGGAAGAAAAAAACAAAATAGAATCTTGCAACGGAACGATAAAATATAATAAGGAAATATACATTTCATGAAGCTGTTTTACAAAATATTCGATTATACTTATGCAATACATATCAGAGTTACACATACCAGAGAACAATAAATAACACAGCGGAACAGTATGAATGTAGTCGAATACTATAATGAATAATAATAAATCTTCATCTTCGTCCTTCAGAATACGGTCTTCCAAATCCTGAAATGCTCAGGCTGACCCGAGCGAATTGAAAAGACAAAACACTCGAGTCAGAACTAAAAGATCTTATGTAAGTTAAATCAACGATAAAATATGAGTGGAATGGCGCAAGAGATGTTTACGGGATTTGACATCTCCTATCCAAAGTCTAACGTGAGTGTAGTAACTTAAGAGATGGTCGGGATTCACATCTCCTAAGGATCCGTTAAACTACTTACTATGTAGTAATATTTTGCTATTATAATAATGTCTATTAGTAAAATAAACTTACTTTTAAATAGCGTTAAGGGGTTACCCATATAGCCCTTAACAAGTAATGGTGCCAATAGTCTGTATAGTACCGTAATACCTCCTGATCGGGAGGCTACCAGAAGATACTCCATAGGTACGACACAAATCAAACTCGTACAAGGCGCGCTAGGGTAGGTGACACTGCACAATTAGGCAATGCCAGGGTAGATATACCAATTACACTCCGGGCCGGTGGTAACGCGTAGCAGCTACTACCGCCCACCTTGAGCCACACCCCCAAATCAAAAGAATCAAAAGTGGCCACCGAATCAATCTCAAAATCGGAATATAATATCGAAGGAGTGTGTCCGATCAGAGGAATGACCTCATTAGCCCATCGACTGCTCCTGTATTAGCCACCTTATGCTAACTCATGGTAGTCGGGTCCACGTATTCACCTCAAAGGAAACGCCACCGCCATCCTGCTTCATTCTGGAATCTCCACCGCCTACACGGTTGTTAAAGTGGTTTTCGGAGTTGGCTGAGAGTATGACAACTTCCGATCCCGGTCTCTTTAACAACCAAACGTTATTATAACACCACGGTCATTTCAAAATAATTTATACTTCAAAACCAGAATATAATATCCATTTCGAAACCATATAAATATGATATCCTTTCCATTTCTAAAACCAAATCATTTTGATATCATTTTTATAAAAACCCAAATCAATATAATATCATTTTATTTCAAATACATCCTTTTCAAAAATCATAAAATTTTCAACATTTTAACACTTCGAAATCAAAATAATAGAAATATAACACTTTCAATCTATACTACCTCGAAACTCATAACTTTCACCACTTAAGTGGTTTAAATATTTAAAATAATTTATATAACCAAAATAGCTTCTTTAATTTTCACAAATCAATTCCAAAACTCGAATTTCTAGATTTTGAATTTAATCCAAATCCCAAAATAATACACTTCAATTAAATTCAGTTTCCAAATAAACTTTTCCAAATTTTGTCGATTTCAAAACCAATTTGACCTACAAAATAAACCCTTTCAAATTCAATATATTTCAAAGCTTAAATATTCAATATTTCAAAACTAAATTTTATAATTCATATATATACCAAATTCACTTTACTATTATTTAGTTTTGAAGTGATTACTTAATAAATCCAGTATCCTTTAAATAAAACTTCAAATTTCAATAATTGAATATTCCTCAATTTATTTAGACTTGATATATTCACTTAAATCACCTTAACCCCGAATGTAGTTATAAAACCATATTCTTTTAATATCTAAATTTCAATAAGTTCCAAATGGATTCTTATTAAATATAATTCTTAAATAAAATCTCAAATCAATTACAAAACAATCTTCTCAACCTTGATTTATAAAAAATTAATATGAACTCTATATTAAAATATAATTTAAGTAAATACTTATCCATATTATATTTAATAAAATCAAACTTAATTATTAAACTTCTTTTATACTCTAAACCAAATTTTATACATAGCGTAAAGCTAAGGATTTAACTATATATAAAATAACATTTATAAAATATCCAAATCAATATCTCATAAAACCATATATTCCTTTACAAAACCATAGAAAATCATTTTAAAATATTTATATATATGGACCACGGTGTATGTATAAAATTTTCTATCATATGGTCAAGTGATACGGATATTTATCATTTCAAGCCGTAATTTAGAATAAAATACGGTTATATATCATTTCAAACCGCAATCCCGAATGAAATAAAAATGCACAACAACTTGCAGTTTATAACAATATAAAATACAGCATCCATTCATCCAATATCAATCATCAAACATTTATCACAACCATCATCCAATTCAATCAATAGCATCGATATATAACAGGAAATAAACAACGGGTATCAACTAGCAGTTTATATTCAATAATAAATTAAATGACAATTTAACTGGCAATTTATATGCAATAATAATTTAAATAACAATTTAATTCCATAAATTCAATTTAACTGGGATGATGATTAAAAATATGTCAAACAATCATAAATAAATTTCTAATCACATCATAAATCAATTTAACAAGCATAACGAATTTTAGAAGTTGTGAGTGGGTTAAAACACTCACATTTTGAATTTAAACTGACTTTAAATACAAATTAATCCCAAAAATTAAACCGCCTCAGAATCTATCCAAACCAGCGTCAAAATGTCCGGAATTTGAAAACGATCCTAACAAAAGAAACTGGGCGCAAAATCGGATATCGTATGAGAAAGTTATGCACGCTAGAACGATTGGAAATCAAAATTAAAATAAAAAAATAAACTAACCGAACATACAGTAGCAGACACGTCATCACCAAAGCTTCCATCGTTTGCACGCATGCGTTCACCCTACAGGTTTCGAACGAAACCCTATAAACGCGACATAGGTGGCTACCTCCATCGCCGCTGGCCATCGCGGCCTGCCAGAACGCCGCCGCGCCCACCGGTCACCAAGCGCCGCCCCTCGCCTCGGCTCCCATGCTAACTTGCGACCCCAAAAACCACCAGCCGCCGAAAAAAATCGAACCCTAGTTCGAATTATGCATGAAATCCAACCGTTGAAACTCCAAGTGAATATCATCGATGATCAACGCTCTCGACTCACTAGACAACGGTGTCCTCGATTTGTCGATCATACGAAGTTCATCAACGCGTGATGAACAGCCGGAAATGGTTCTTTAATTTCCGACTAAACAGCGCATTGAATTGAAAAAAGAATCATAGGATTGAGATGCGCTCTTCCAGAGCTTTCTGACAATATATAATTTGATATTATTTGTGGAGTTTGAATTTTGGCTTTGATTTTTGAATTGCAATTGGATTTGGAATTGTCTGCCATTGAGATGAGGCGGTGAGAAGGAATTGTACGTACAGACAAATGACAATGAGGAACAATTAGGGTTTGTAACAGGGTATATATAGACAAGCTGAAATAGAATAGAGGGGCTTGATCGGTTTGGAAAAAAATGAACGATAACGACCCAAAAAGCCCGTTTCGACTCCGGAACGAAATTGGGTCAACCCATATATCAAAATAGATGTTTTTGAGTAATTTAAACGCAATGGAACAGGTTTCAAATTCAAATTCCATCGCATGAAGAAGTTATGCTAAAATCAAGTTATTTCAAATTGATTTCAATTGATTTCAATTAAACTGATTTCAAGGCATTTCGAGTCCGTATGATCAAATGACAAGCCCGAATGCTACAAAACTTGAAATCCTATAATAATTCACTATTACGGATCCGATGAAACTAGTTTCGTCGAAATCCAAGTCAGTCGCCAAAATGGCTATTTTCAAGTTAATTAATTAAATAAATATTAAAATAAATAAAATCAAATTTTCCATTTCAATTCTATAGTTTACATGTTTTCTCACTTTTGGTTTATTTAGCCATTTATTACAATTTAAAACAAATTTTCATGTTGATTCGATGTTAATTATTTCAACAATTACTATCTTTGCTTTTAATTTCAAAAATCCAGAAATTACAAATTTTATTTTCAATAATTCCATTTAATTGACTTTTCATTCTATTATTCAATCTATTAGTATCAAATAGATGAAATTAACATTGGATTCATACTTTATTACATAAATATCTTCAAATTTCATCTAAATCTCTATTAACGTAATATTATATTTCATTCAATTTCAATAATCCACTTATTACAGCTCAAAATACAATAAATTAATCAAACATGAATTTTAATTGTTTTCATTCAATCCATTGCCATATTATGGATAAAGTTTACATTGATTACTTCTTGTTGAATTAACAATCTTCATTGACAAACCAAATCTACCCTAACTGCACAAGTTAAGTTAATTAACTGCAATTGATTTCACATTAAATTTTAAATTCCATTTATTTGCAATTAATTCGATTATTAAATTTAAATTCCAATAAATTAATAAATCTTGGATTCCATCCTCTTAATTCAACCAATTGTCATAATATGAATAAAGTAAATGTTGTTTCCCATTATTAACAAAATTCACATTAAAAAATATTTAATTTAGATTTATTGCAATTTTTACCACATATAAATTAACAGGCTAAATAAATAGGTAACATAAAATATTTGTTACCATTTACTTTCAATCATACTTATGAGTTATTATTCCTAAACAATAGTTAAAATTGTTT
Organism: Allium cepa; assembly: GCA_030765085.1. Classification (NCBI taxonomy): domain Eukaryota; kingdom Viridiplantae; phylum Streptophyta; class Magnoliopsida; order Asparagales; family Amaryllidaceae; genus Allium; species Allium cepa. Next base: position 319,104,777 of record CM060937.1, read on the forward strand.
ACATCACACAAATTTCATTCAATCATCATTAACATACTATTTAATTATATTTATTGAAATTTATTTCCAATTTACTAAATACAATCAATTATAACCTTACTATTGTTTCAATTAAACTGGGATTGCACTAAATTAGTTATTTATCAACTGGCATTAACATTACTACCTTAATTTACATTCAGTTACTATTAATCAATATATTATTGCATTAGTTAATTAAGTGCTTACTTTTAATTACTTATTTTAAATTTTATATCCAAGTGCAACAATTAACGCCATTTTTTATTGGGATTTCACTCCAATTGTCAATAAATAAATTTTAATTACCATTGCTACATTTTATTTCTAACATTCGCTCCATTTTAAATTATAAAGCTTTTATTTCTTTCTAACTTTAATTACAAAATCTTATCAAATTAACCAATTTATTTATCAAAATTTACGGGTCGTTACACTCTCCCCCACTCAAAACTTTTCATCCCCGAAAAGGAAAAAAAGGGAAAAGAAAGAATTGAGTAAATAATACATCTTATTTAAAAATATTAACTTTACAAACAAATAAATTTACAAAATTAATTAATTTAAATAAAATATACCAATTTATTACTATTAAATCTTTTAATACTCAAACTAATAAATTTTGGAAAACATTTTTTAAAATTTTTCTAAGTTCAAAATTTATGAAAAATTTATGCAGAGTCTCCTTTGTATGGAGAGGCTCGGAAGAAAATATAATACCAAATATAACAATACACAACATATATTTTCCAAAATAATGTATATATCCCCACATGAGAAAACAATATAATAAAGTTATAATTCGTAATCCGAAAACGTACCTATTTGTCGGGCAAACACGCTTAATTATGAAGCCAAAAGCAGTAGCAATTGCTTCCATAACCTGTATTTCACTTATATAATATAAAAGGAGTTAATAATTATATAAAAATGAAATATTTAAGTTGTTTCACCCACTAACAAGCAATTCAATACAAACAACCATCATTCGCAACCAAAAGCATACACATCATATATAAATCAACCATTCAAGCAAAACAATCAATTGGTTGGTTCGGGTTAAGATACTTTAAATCACATAGAATGACAAATAACTATGGAGTATTCCATTTACTCAATAGTTTTAGATAAAGCTCAATAGATTATTCATACATCTAAGCAATTAAAAGTATCTTTACCCAAATAACTCATAAACCAAAACAAACAACAAATCCAAATAATAAATCAAGTTAATTTTTATTAATTTTATTTCATAATATTTGTTGTTTGATTTCCTTTTCATTCATATAATGGTTTATCTTTTATATTTACCTTTATTTCTTGCAAATTTTCTTATTTATATTACATTCACTTATTCATTTACTTAAGTTTATAATCTTATACTTACAATACTTACTTCCTATTACCATTATTTCGGTAACATTTCAATTTTAACTTAAGTTCGTAACAATTACAACCTCAAATTCTTATTTATAAAAGAATTTCATTATATACTTTTATTACCTCAATTTTATTACTTGTATAACACCCATTACAATTTATTATTAAACATTAGAACTTTTTAATATTTGCTAAGTTACATATACATGTTTAAGGATGTAATTGAAAGTTACACAAGTTTATTTTATTTCTTTTAATTAACTAAATGTTCAATACTAATAGCCTTTGTTTCGTACGTTACAATTTCAAATTTTTCTTAATCCCGTTTATAACTTAGCATTGAATCTCTTATTTGATTTAGAGGTTCCAGTTATTAATTACTTACATTCCATTTCACTATAATAATTGAAGCTATTAATTAACGGAAGTTAAGAACTAAATACCGGGTTTAATTTCAAATTATTTTAAAACAATAGATAAATATATGTACATACAACTTATATATCCAATTATAATTAAAAAAAATTAAAATTTATATTTGTTTATCAAAATAAAACTGCAGTAAAACTAGTACAGTGGCCTTCCCACTTCGAAACTCGAAAATGAATGTCGATGATGCGTGCACTCATCACCGAAACTATTTTCCAGCGATAGAGAGGGGAGTACAGAACTTATTGCTTTCCAAAGTTTCTTTAAAACAATCCTTTCAAATCATATTGAAATACTTATATCGGAAAATATTTCTAACCAATATTATTATTATATTCTATAATCATTCGAAAGAAATTTCAAAACCCCGGAACTAAAGTTCTAAATTTCCAATTTCATTTATTTTATTTTACTTCAAATCCTACCTTAAACTAATATTTATAAATTACACTACCTAACTACCAATATATTACAACCAAAGATATATCTTATTTTAAAAAAAAAATATAGAAAATATAATAGGCAAAATTATTTCATTCACCTATATTCAAAACAAATATTGTGTCGATCTGTCCTATTAAGTGTTTAGAAATCCCTATTGATGTCATAGCGTCCCATGCATCAACCCGAATTTATAAATACAAAACGAAACAAATTAACACAATATAAAACCTTTTATAACACTAACAAATACGCTCTCTCATATACATATGCTCAGCGACTCATCATAGGGAATTAATACTATTAATAAAGAGTCAAACCCCACAAAGCTAAGGTTTATCGCTAAACCAAGCTCCGATACCAACTGTAACATCCCGCCTTTTATACGCTTTAAATCGACGATAAACCACATACGTCAGACTTAAACCATTCAGAAGGGGGGATTGTTATGGGGTAAATAAGAAAAAGCAGGGAAGAAAAAAACAAAATAGAATCTTGCAGCGGAACGATAAAATATAATAAGGAAATATACATTTCATGAAGCTGTTTTACAAAATATTCGATTATACTTATGCAATACATATCAGAGTTACACATACCAGAGAACAATAAATAACACAGCGAACAGTATGAATGTAGTAGAATGCTATAATGAATAATAATAAATCTTCATCTTCATCCTTCAGAATACGGTCTTCCAAATCCTGAAATGCTCAGGCTGACTCGAGTGAATTAAAAAGACAAAACACTCGAGTCAGAACTAAAAGATCTTATGTAAGTTAAATCAACGATAAAATATGAGTGGAACGGCGTCAGAGATGTTTACGGGATTTGACATCTCCTATCCAATGTCTAACGTGAGTGAGTAATTTAAGAGATGCTCGGGATTCACATCTCCTAAGGATCCGTTAAACTATTTACTATGTAGTAATATTTTGCTATTATAATAATGTCTATTAGTAAAATAAGCTTACTTTTAAATAGCGTTAAGGGGTTACCCATATAGCCCTTAACAAGTAATAGTGCCAATAGTCTATATAGTACTGTAATACCTCCTGATCGGGAGGCTACCAGAAGATACTCCATAGGTACGACACAAATCAAACTCGTACAAGGCGCGCTAGGGTAGGTGACACGGCACAACTACGCAATGTCAGGGTAGATATACCAATTACACTTCCGGGCCGGTGATAACGCGTAGCAGCTACTACCGCCCACCTCGAGCCACACCTCCAAATCAAAAGAATCAAAAGTGGTCACCGAATCAATCTCAAAGTCGGAATATAATATCGAAGGAGTGTGTCCGATCAGAGGAATGACCTCATTAGCCCGTCGACTGCTTCTGTTTAGCCACCTTATGCCAACTCATGGTAGTCGGGTCCACGTATTCACCTCAAAGGAAACGTCGCCGCCATCCTACTTCATTCTGGAATCTCCACTGCGTACACGGTTGTTAAAGTGGTTTTCAAAGTTGGTAGAGAGTATGACAACTTCCGATCCCTGTCTCTTTAACAACCAAACGTTATTATAACACCGCGGTCATTTCAAAATAATTTATACTTCAAAACCAGAATATAATATCCATTTCGAAACCATATAAATACGATATCCTTTCCATTTCTAAAACCAAATCATTTTGATATCATTTTTATAAAAACCCAAATCAATATAATATCATTTTATTTCAAATACATCCTTTTCCAAAATCATAACATTTTCAACATTTTAACACTTCGAAATCAAAATACTAGAAATATAACACTTTCAATCTATAATATTTCGAAACTCATAACTTCCATCACTTAAGTGGTTTAAATATTTAAAATAATTTATATAACCAAAATAGCTTCTTTAATTTTCACAAATCAATTCCAAAACTCGAATTTCTAGATTTTGAATTTAATCCAAATCCCAAAATAATACACTTCAATTAAATTCAGTTTCCAAATAAACTTTTCCAAATTTTGTCGATTTCAAAACCAATTTGACCTACAAAATAAACCCTTTCAAACTCAATATATTTCAAAGCTTAAATATTCAATATTTCAAAACTAAATTTTATAATTCATATATATATATCAAATTCACTTTACTATTATTTAGTTTTGAAGTGATTACTTAATAAATCCAGTATCCTTTAAATAAAACTTCAAATTTCAATAATTGAATATTCCTCAATTTATTTAGACTTGATATATTCACTTAAATCACCTTAACCCCGAATTTAGTTATAAAACCGTATTCTTTTGAAATCTAAATTTCAATAAGTTCCAAATGGATTCTTATTAAATATAATTCTTAAATAAAATCTCAAATCAATTACAAAACTATCTTCTCAACTTTGATTTATAAAAAATTAATATGAACTCTATATTAAAATATAATTTAAGTAAATACTTATCCATATTATATTTAATAAAATCAAACTTAATTATTAAACTTCTTTTATACTCTAGACCAAATTTTATACATAGCTTAAAGCCAAGAATTTAACTATATATAAAATAACATTTATAAAATATCCAAATCAATATCTCATAAAACCATATATTCCTTTACAAAACCATAGAAAATCATTTCAAAATATTTATATATATAGACCACGGTGTCTGTATAAATTTTCTATCATATGGTCAAGTGATACGGATATTTATCATTTCAATCCATAATTTAAAATAAAATACGGTTATATATCACTTCAAACCGCAATCCTGAATGAAATAAAAATGCACAACTTGTAGTTTATAACAATATAAAATACAGCATCCATTCATCCAATATCAATCATCAAACATTTATCACAACCATCATCCAATTCAATCAATAGCATCGATATATAACAGGAAATAAACAACAGGTATCAACTAGCGGTTTATATTCAATAATAAATTAAATGACAATTTAACTGGCAATTTATATGCAATAATAATTTAAATAACAATTTAATTCCATAAATTCAGTTTAGTTGGGATGATGATTAAAATATGTCAAACAGTCATAAATAAATTTCTAATCACGTCATAAACCAATTTAACAAGCATAACAAATTTTAGAAGTTGTGAGTGGGTTAAAACACTCACATTTTGAATTTAAATTCAATTTAAACCCAAAAATTGAACAGCCTTAGAATCTATCCAAACCAGCGTCAAAATGTCCGGAATTTGAAAATGATCCTAACAAAAGAAACTGGGCGCAAAATCGGATATCATATGAGAAAGTTATGCACGCTAGAACGATTGAAAATCAAAATTAAAATAAAATAAAATAAACTAACCAAACATACAGTAGCAGACACGTCATCACCGAAGTTTCCATCGTTTACAGGCACGCGTTCACCCTACAGGTTTCGAACGAAACCCTATACACGCGACATAGGTGGCTACTTCCATCGCCGCTGGCCATCGCGGCCTGCCAGAACGTCGCCACTCCCACCGGTCACCAAGCGCCGCTCCTTGCCTCGGCTCCCACGCCAACTTGCGACCCCAAAAACCACCAGCCGCCGAAAAAAAATCGAACCCTAGTTCGAATTATGCATGAAATCCAACCATTGAAACTCCAAGCTAATACCACCGATGATCAACGCTCTCGACTTACTACACAATGGTGCCCTCGATTTGTCGATCATACGAAGTTCATCAACGCGTGATGAGCGACCGAAAATGGTTCTTCAATTTCTGACTAAATAGTGCATCGAATTGAAAAAAGAATCATAGGATTGAGATGCGCTCTTCCATAGCTTTCCGACAGTATATAATTTGATATTTTTTCTGGAGTTTGAATTTTGGCTTTGATTTTTGAATTGCAATTGGATTTGGAATTGTCTACCATTGAGATGAGGAGGTGAGAAGGAATTATACATACAGACAAATGACAATGAGGAACAATTAGGGTTTGTAACAGGGTATATATAGACAAGCTGAAATAGAATAGAGAGGCTTGATCGGTTTGGAAAAAAATGAACGATAACGACCCAAAAAGCCCGTTTCGACTCCGGAACGAAATTGGGTCAACCCATATATCAAAATAGATGTTTTTGAGTAATTTAAATGCAATGGAACAGGTTTCAAATTCAAATTCCATCGCATGAAGAAGTTATGCTAAAATCAAGTTATTTCAAATTGATTTCAATTGATTTCAATTAAACTGATTTCAAGGCATTTCGAGTCCGTACGATCAAATGACAAGCCCGAACGCTACGAAACTTGAAATCCTACAATAATTCACTATTACGGATCCGATGAAACTAGTTTCGTCGAAAACCAAGTCAGTGGCCAAAATGGCTATTTTCCAGTTAATTAATTAAATAAATATTAAAATAAATAAAATCAAAATTTTCCATTTCAATTCTATAGTTTACAAATTTTATCACTTTTGGTTTATTTAGCCATTTATTACAATTTAAAACAAATTTTCATGTTGATTCGATGTTAATTATTTCAACAATTACTATCTTGGCCTTTAACTTCAAAAATTCAGAAATTACAAATTTTATTTTCAATAATTCCATTTAATTGACTTTTCAATCTATTAGTATCGAATATATGAAATTAACATTGGATTCATACTTTATTACATAAATATCTTCAAATTTCATCTAAATCTCTATTAACGTAATATTTTATTTTATTTAAACTCAATAATCCATTTATTACAGCTCAAAATCCAATAAATTAATCAAACATGAATTTCAATTGTTTTCATTCAATCAATTGCCATATTATGGATAGAGTTTACATTGGTTACTTCTTGTTGAATTAACAATCTTCATTGACAAATCAAATCTACCCTAACTGCACAAACTAAGTCAATTAACTGCAACTGATTTCACATTAAATTTTAAATTCCATTTATTTGCAGTTAATTCAATTATTAAATTTAAATTCCAATAAATTAACAAATCTTGGATTCCATTCTCTTAATTCAACCAATTGTCATAATATGAATAAAGTACATGTTATTTCCCATTATTAACTAAATTCACATTAACAAAATATTTAATTTAGATTATTTGCAATTTTTACCACATTTAAATTAACAGGCTAAATAAATAGGCAACATAAAATATTTGTTACCATTTACTTTCAATCACACTTACGAGTTATTATTCCCAAACAATTGTTACAATTATTTACATCACACAAATTTCATTCAATCATCATTAACATGCTATTTAATTATATTTATTGAAATTTATTTCCAGCTTACTAAATACAATCAATTATAACCTTATTATTGTTTCAATTAAATTGGGATTGCACTAAGTTAGTTATTTATCAACTGGCATTAACATTACTACCTTAATTTACATTCAGTTACTATTAATCAATATATTGTTGCATTGGTTAATTAAATGCTTACTTTTAATTACTTATTTTAAATTTTATACCCAAGTGCAAAAATTAACACTATTTCTTTATTGGGATTTCACTCCAATTGTCAATAAATTTTAATTACCATTGCTACATTTTATTTCTAACATTCGCTCCATTTTAAATTATAAAGTTTTTATTTCTTTCTAACGTTAATTATAAAATCTTATCAAATTAACCAATTTATTTATCAAAATTTACGGGTCGATACAAAACTTAAAACAAATTTAAAAAACAAACAAAACAAGCTATAATAACACAAAACAACTTCACAATTGCAATTTCAAAAACAAAATTCACCAACGCACGAAACCCAGTCCATAAACCATATCAATTTTTGTTTTATAAAAACATGCAACTCACTGTTATCTTCACCCAATTGAAAAATAATCTCCAACACACGCACGCAACAGCAGAATAAATTTCTTACCAAACGCACTCAATTCCCAAGCTTCAAACCGAAATTTTCAATTCTCAATTCAAGATTCAATCAACTAGTGATGAGATTCGGGTTTTGGGTCCTTGCAAGTTGGAGTTCGCGAAAGGGATATGGTGATTTGGGGAGCGGTTGTTTGAGGGTTGTCGATGCTCGCGAATTTGGTCGTGGAGGTGGTCTGGTGGGTAGTCAAAGTTGCGACAGCGATGGATTTGGTTGTCGACTAGCAGTGGAAGTTTTGGGGGGTTTCGCAATCTGGTTGCAGTTCGAGTTCAGGCGATTGGAAGGCGGTGCGATTGACAATTGATGGTAATGAAGTGGAGTTGGTCGATGTCAATGTGAGGCGGTTGCCTTTTGAACTGTGCAATGATGTTTGTTCTAGGAGCAGTATTGGTAGTTAGTGATTATTGAAGTATGGTGGCTGCTGCAATGTCCAAATGGTGGCTGTTGCTGGTTTAGTTTGTCGAATTGGGTTGCTCTAGTTGTGGTTGCAGGGAGGATGAAGCTGTAAGCTGTTTTCGTTGACAGGAAGACTGAACTTGGGTTGAAGATGGTCAGAGGACGAAGTTGCTGGATTGGTGATGCGTGGAGGAATTCTTATCAGCGTGATGTTTGTAGAAGGAGATGATGTCAGTCGGTAGGGGTAGTGGTCTAGGATGGATGATGTTGTTGTTTTGGGTTTTTGGCAGGTCGTAGTTTGATGTTGATGGGTTGGCAGCAGTTAGGATAGTGGTGTTTTGGAAGTTGTCAGAAAGGTGAATTGTTTTGTGTGGTGGGGGTATTTGCAGGTGGATGTTGAAGTAGAAGGCAAGAGAGTTGCAGGCTTTAGGAGTGTTTGTTGATGAGTTTGAATGTTCAGTGTTCGATGGTGTTAAGTGGTGGAAGATGGAACTATGTGCAGTGTTGTTGGCTATGTGAGTTGTTTCTAGGCAGTCGCGGTAGCTTGTGTACACTGATTGGTTTGGAAGGAATGTGTAACAGGGAAGTTGTTGATGTGAACACTATTGATGGTTTGTGGACTGAGGAATTGAGTTGGCTGTGTTTGTTTGGAGGAGCTGTTGTTGTGACAGTGGATGCAAGTGAGGAGTAGCAAGTAGATGTGAGTAAATGGTGGTGGTAGGGGGACAGTATGGTGATATCGGAGGGGATGTGAGTGGTAGCAAGGGTGAGTTGATGGTCTGTGGTAATGCTGTTGAAGTGGGATGGTGGGATGTAGTTTGATTGATGAAGTTTGGGTTAAGTGGCTGTGGTGACAGCAGTTAAAATAAAATGTGGGATGGTCTGAAGAGAAGTTTGGAGCAGTTATGTATGGTGGAAGGCTGGGTTGTTGTAGCAATGTAAGTTGTGATGCATTAGCAGTAGGTTGTATGTTTGTATGTCAGTTGTGGTGATTGTGGTCTGAAAGAAGTAGGCAAGGGATGGTTACAAAGGATGGTGGAGTCTTGACAGTTTGGAAGGGGATGGTGTATTGCAGCAGTGAAGTCTTGTTAGGTAATAGGATTGGAGTTGTAGGATGACAGCAAGGAGGTGGCAACAATGAACTGTTTGAGGAAGGTGTATGTGCACAGTTGTAACTGGCAGTAAGAAGAAGGAGATGAGGCAGGCAATTGATATGGTGGTAGATGTATTTGTGGGAAGGAAGAACAGTATGAGTTTTGGTCAAGGAGATATGAACAGTGAATGTGACAGAGAACAGAAAATGCAAACAATGAAGAAAAATGCAATGTAACAGTGTTGTTTTTTTTTTAAATTGTAAAATGTAAATGGAAAATGTAATTGAAAAAGAAATGGAATAAAATTGAAGATGAATGCAATGTTCTTTTTTTTTAAGTATGATATGCAATGCAAATGGAAAATAAAATAGGAAACAAGCACACAACACGATGTCACCAAAACACACAATATATATACTTTTTTTAGTGCGAACACAAGCAAAACAAACACACGAAAATATCAAACAAAAATAATTTGAAGAATGGAAAACTAAAATCAAAACTATTCCGCGGCAACAGCGCCAAAAACTTGTTCATCGGCTAATTTTCTATTGGTTTAGAAAATAGTCGAAAAATTTTAAATTAAATTTAACCGCAAGCGCACGGCGTACACTTGTAGTACGTTGCGAATACGGATCGATCCGCAGAGAATTGTAGATTTTAAAATTCTATTCAGTCAAATTAAATCAAAGTCGATGGATTGTTAACTAACTAAAAGAAAGTAAAAACAAGCTAAAACTAAGGAAAATAAAAATAAGAGATTAAAGAGCAATTTAAAGGCAAACCCCTCTCATGATCACATAAATCAACATAATGAAATTATGATCTCTTTTTGGTCTTTGTGAGTTTAGTTGATGCATTTATCATAAGCATGACCTAATTGTGTTATTAATTAACACACTTAAACCATCAAACTTTAATGCACCTTCTAACTCACTTACTAACTTCAATAAAAATGATATGAAATTAAAAGTAGAATATATTTTAAGCATGACTTATTAACTATTGAATTAGAAACATAAACCATTAAATTTTAATTTTAAATCCACTTTCATTAGCATGATCGTATGTAGATAAAAAGGTAATTAGTGATTCATATGACTAAACATAGCCTATTTGTTTTGAACAACATAAGTTATCAAATCCAATATTAAACACAAAATCACACACACATCCAACTTTCCATTAAGCACAAAAGAGACATAACATCAAAATGTTGCATCTACATGATTCAAGAGAGCTTCATTACCCCTAAATTGTGAGATTAGCCTCTCATTTGTGTTATCATATCAACACAATTAGAAAGCAACATGAAATAAACAAAACAACAAGAAGAGGAAAATGAAAGCTAATGCAAAAGAGAACTAATTTAATTGCATAAAATAAAATCTACACTGTTAGCATGAAAGAAAATGAACATGTAATTAAAAAGAAACATTAATTAACATTAAATAAAAAAAGGAAAAATACATGAAATAAAAATGACTAAGTAGCCATGAAAAGAGAAAGAGAGCTTTCTTTTTTATTTTGAGCCTAAACTAAAACTAAGAGAGACTCAGAAAGAGTTGCATGAAAGATAAGAGGTATATATACATGTGTTAAATCCTAATTCATATTTTTGAGGAATGCCCAAAATACCCTTGAGAAAGTGTGGAGGCCGGGTAATCATTAGCTTCTACTAATCATCATTTAAGTGTACATGAAGCCATTAATTCCATAAGCATGTGGATTAGCCTCTAATTTATACATTAAGGTGGTGGGTAGGTGGGGTCCTTCATGTTCTTTACTTTGAATTATTTACATCTTCATTCATTTATATTCATTTTGTGTGCATGTGTCTTCATGAAACCACTCCCATTTGAGATCAAATTCCTACACAAATATATATAAATTTCCAATTAATTTCTCTTAAAGAAATATATGCACACAAATGACCGTTTTTCCCCTATATGAAGATGATTATGTGACAATTTGAAAATAATTTGAATTTGGTTTAAACAGGTTAAAATACCTAATATGATCATTTATTCAATTTAAATAGATTAAATATGATGGTAAAAATATGCACATTTACGTGTACATCAAATATTTACCCAATACCCAGTATGACCCTAGAAACTATAACTGAGACAGATAGTAAAAATGAATGGGGATGGGTAATCCAGAATTAATTTACTTGTTTGCGTATCATCATAATATTTTGAATTGTTATGTTTTAACCATTATGGATGCAGGAGCACATTATATGCTTTTTATAAAGTATTGGATAAGATACCGGTGAGAGAAAAACTCGTTTCGCTAAGCGACGTGGTCTCACTAGATATTTAAATAGTTTGAGATGGTAGGTCATTATTCATACTAGGCTTTATGTCTGACTCAAAGTTTATGCTTTCTCCTTAAACTCTCGGGTGCTCAATTGATTTTGAGTAGTTTGAGAGTTGTGGCTTTCAAGTATCTTTTTAAACGAATAAGCTTCCGAAGACGTGCAAGAGGCAAGATAGCTATTAAGAGTTCTTTTCTATTTTGATTTCGCTGTATTTTGTTGTTAAGACAAAGTTGTTTAATTGCCTATGTTTAGTCTCTGATCATTCAAGTGGATATCTTCATATGTCGCTCTTGGTTTATGTTGTAATAGTTATATTTTATCTGAACGTGGTTCTCGAAATGGGATTATGTAATGAATGTTGAAATGATTTGAAATGGAATGTGAAAGATGTTTTATGATTTTTAAAATTTTCCATATCCATGTGTTTCTATTATATAAATGTATCTAACATTACCATATTTGGTCGCCGATGATTAATAACTATGGATGACTGCAGCATCCATAGCCGTTATTTTTAGGCTCCAAGTGAAGGATGTTACAGATATGCAAAATTGATGGTGTATAACATCATTGTAGGATTTTGATGTCCTTTCACTTGTTAGTCTTCGGCATTGGTTTTCATACTGATGCGGTGCAACATCCTTCCTTTTATTGATTTAAAATCCCTTCATTCTTTGGCTATGATATCCTTTGATTTCGGCATTCTTGATGTCGGCTTTCCCTCATGCCTTCGGAATAAAGAATGGTAGTAACATTTGGCCCCCTCCCCGAGCATGAAGAAACACTGACTTTTCAAGTCATTGCTTTGTTTTTGTGTTTGCCGACTATCGGTATTATTTCCTAGGTATAGCCGTTGATTTAAATCTGATCCAATGATGATTGTACTTCTTTTTCTTCCCTATAAATATTCGGGCTTCTTCGTCATTTCTTCTCTTACCTGTTACTCAAAGCTCAAGAATTTTTTTTAAAATCCTCAACATTATTCATAAACCTTCAATCTTTCAGTGCTAAAGCTTAAATCAAGGTATGATCTTCATTTTAATTGATTAAGTCAATAAATTAAATTAGGGAATTTTTATTCAAATTATGGTTAAGGTTTTAACTAAGGGTTTTTTATTTCGAATTGAAACTTACGGTTTATCAATTAAATTTTACTGTTAACCTTCAAATTATTAATTTAATTATAAACTTGTTATGCTTATGAACAATTTTCACTTCTAATTACCATGTTGTTGGAGAATTTAATTAATTGATTAAAGTTGGGCGATATTGATTTAGAGGCCTGGGGGCTTCTAATTTGTTTACGAAATGATTAGTCTAAGGTGAATCTGAAGTCCGTTATTGACTTGTTTGATTTCTAAGATAATGTCCTACGAAATCGGTCAAATATTTGACTTTAAATTTTTTTACCTTTTCGTTGTTGTTTCAATAACCAGTTTAAAGTCTAGAAGTTATTATACTATGAAGTCCCTACCATGTCGGCAAATAACAGGGGCGCAAAAACCATTCATGTGTTTGACATCCATTTAAAATGATTGTAGTATGAATTCAATGTCCTTACCATGTGTTATTATTCTTTTTCAACAACTATTTTTAGTGTTATAGTTTAAATTTTATGTAACATCCCAACTTGTGTTGTATTTATCATAGCAAATTCATGAACTACTTATGCACTCAATGTTTTCATAAAAATAAATTTTAGACCATTTTGACATCATTCATTTATTTTGATTGTTTATTATTTCGACATTGGTTCATTGTTACAGTATCGTATTATAGTTTCTGATAGAGACCACTAGTACGACATCTATAAATTCTACATCAATTTATTAATTTAACATACTATCTAAGATGTATGTAGGGTGATTTTTCAATTAGATCTCCTTTGATTTACTCTAAACTTACTTTTCCTCCCTGAGTTTAATAGCTATTTTTCATAAATTTCTAATTGTTTTACAACTTCGGCATGAATTATTTAATGGTTAAAGTCTTATTGTAAGCATAATAGTTAACTTGGACTTTAAAACTTTATTATTAATGCTTGGGTAATTTTTAGTTAGCTTAGTACCCTTTGCTTTAGCATATAATTGTCCATTTTGTGTTTGTAAGCATTCCAAGTTTCATAAAATATGTAATACTTCCCTGACTTGATATAACATCACCTAGCAAGCAAATGGAAGGCAAGAAAGCAAGCAAGAGCTCCAAGCCATCTCCTTGCGCCAAGAAAGGGGATTTCCATCTCAACTAGTCATACATTACCACTCAGAAAGAAGTGGACACCATTCTTCAACAATTGGGATTGTGATCATAGAAGCCATGCATGCCGGTTCTTTTGATAGGGTAGACAACCCTCCAAAGGGGTTCTTTGCTTTCACTCCAATCCATATCTGGCATTTGGGGGTACTACCTTTTCCATATTTTCTTTTGTGATCCCTAGAGCATTTGAATGTCACTCCGATTCAGCTATCCCCAAACTCATACCAATATCTGAGCTGCTTAGAAGTCCTCGCTAGAGAAGCTAAACCCCCTTCTTTGAGTGCTGAGACTTTACATATCTTACCGAACCTATGAGTATAAGTGAATAGCTAGATAGTCCTTTATATCACCTTTGTATATTCCTGAAAATCTTAATTACTCATCCAATTAACAAGACGAAATAGTGGAAGAACAAATTCTTTTACATTAGATGCTATTCCTCTAAGATCAGGGGAATTTTCTCTGTTTTTAGTAAGTTTCTATTTTCTATTATTTATGTTACCTCTATCATCCTCTTATGATGGATATTTTCTTTTAGATCCTACTTCTAAACTGTCAAGCCCTTCCGTTGATGATATTATTGAGTCTTTGACTTAGGCATCCAAGAGTATGGATGATAGACTTACAGTGTTGTTGGAGATAAATCTACGTAATTATTCTATGATCTTGGAGCACCATAGAATATTAGGAGACCCTCGATGGTAAAGGGGAATGCTCAGGGAAAGCGGTCATTAGTCGTTGGTAACCAAAAAGCTTTCTCTGCCAAGTCTCCTATCAGCTTGAATCCCTTGGTAAATTTCATTATAACATAAATAAAATTTCTTATATTGTGATCTCATAGAACTTTTCCTTTTGATTTTAGGCTCATCTTCACCCGTTGTTGCTTCCAAAGAGAAGGAAAGTAAAGATCACGTTACCGCTTTAACTAGGTCAACTAAATATGCTCATATCAAAGCATCCATTACAGTAGTTGTTAACAAATTTAAAAGATAGATGAGTACCGATGCTCCAGCCAGTATTTCGACTCTTTATTTGGAAAAAAGCTTAAGATTGGGGACAATCAGACTTCTATTGTTATTGTTAAGGAGTCAAACGTGGATGTTGATTTAACATTTCAAAACCCTAATGCAATTATCCTGAATTCTCTAGGACGAACAACTCAAAAGAAAACTGAGGAGTCTCATACTCCTGATTCCTTCCTCAATATTACACTTCTTACTTCTATATCAAGTTTTCATTGTTTATTTGAGGAGCTTGGTTTGACTCTCCGCCCTAATGAATCCCTCCCTTTAGAGGTTTCTATTTAGACTCCCACAATTAGCTTTGAAGTTCTCCTTCGTTTGGTTGCTCGATCTCCAACCTTGGCTTCTCTAATGCCGCCATAGACTTCAACCTTCTCAAAAGATCACCTTTACATCATCCTTCAATAGCTCTTACTAGTATGATTTCTTTTCTGCTTGGTTAATGTAAATTTTTAACTTTATATATTTTAGATTATGTTAATCGTGTGCTTCAGGCGGCCAAACACATGTTTCTCCTTCGACAGGCTTCTCAAGAGCCTTTTAATCAATTAACTAAACTCAAGGAGAAAATTTCTTTACCTATAACTCAAATGACTGATATTATTGTAGAGAAGAACAATGTTATCCTTGAGAAGGGGAGACTCGCCCCCTCCGTTGATGAGGGAAAAAAAGCTAAGTTGTTGCTTGAAGAGAAGATGGAAACAAAATTTGAGCAAGCTAATAAAGAAAAGATCGAAATGGGTGCCAAGGTAAAATCTTTAGAAACTAGCTTGAAAGTAAAGATTTTACTTTGGTTCACGCTAATCATACCACAAACATGCTAAGGAGAAAGTCGCTTTCTTCCTCAATTAAGCTCTCGTTACTCTTAAAAGTGATATGATGATGCTCTTCTCGTAGCATATGGCAACAAAATTGACAAGTGCTTGGACTTGGATTTTCCTTCTCTCCTAAAGCTAAATACTAGATTTAAGAGTGTTTGATCTTATATTGAAGAGAGCCAAGGGGTCACTTTAGGATAAATTCCCTGAAGAAGAAGCTGCTGACCCAGAAAAATTATTTTCTTTTGATGAAGGGGAAGTTGGTGGCAATGATGATGGAGACAACAATAAAGATGGAGATGGTACTGATGATGATAATCACGGTGGAGATAGTGGCGATATGGGTTCGGATAGATTAAGAGATGGGTCGATGAATCAGGTGGTCATAATTTGGACTCGTCTACTCCCGACGTGGATTTTCCTTACTTATTCGAGCTTCAAGGTGCTTCACAAGAAACCATTCCCCTGAAAGACACTACTCCTCCTAGTCATCAACCGAAAGAAAAGACTGAAGTCCCATCTTCTTTAGTTCTAGTTAACAGGTATGGGATTCATTATTTAGATGTCTAGAATTACGTACCTACATTCAGTTAATAAATTTACTATTTTAGTTAAGGAAAAAGACTAAATACTATTACAAGACTCTTTATGAAAAGAGTGTGAGGGAGAAGCACTGACTGAATAGGGAAATCGAATGGCTAGTTAATGAGTATAACGACTTATCTGAAAAATACAAGTGCCTCCCTGACAATGCCACGTGGTTAAAGTTTTTAAGGAAAAGTAGGTCGCCCCTTGTTTGAAGAGAGCTCGCTTTCAGCGGGATGGAATCATAAGAGAGAATGCAAAATTAATGGCTCTCTTTTGGATGCTCATTGACGATAGGGAGGCTTTAGTAGAGTTTCTCCATAAAATTTATTCTAGAGACATTCTTACTAATTTTTCTTTCTTAGGGGAAAAAAATAGAGGGCTTGATTATGCATTTTCATAAAAGATATTTAGAAGAACATGGAAGCGACTCTCATCCTAGGGCTTGTTGGAACCTTCCTAGGGTTGTTAGTGTTCACCTCTCTCCTAATACTCTTCCTTCCAAGAAGATTAAGTATAACAAGAGAGATTAATTTCTAAATTTATAAGGGATCAATATTGTATTAACTCGATCAATTGTATGACTGTAGTGTATTACTCGGACAGTGTTATGAATTTTGGTATTTTCATTTCTCTATGACTTAGCTTATTTCCTACATATCATATAGATTAAGGGACAATTGAGTGGTCCCATTTTTATGGAACTTTTAAGTAAATTTATCAAATTAAAGAGTGATTTTAAAGAGAAATCTTTATTTCTCAAAACGTCCTAGTTAGCAAAGCATGGTGTTCTTAAAAATCTACAAAAAGTTTATGCATGATTCAGCCTTATTACGAGTGGAGGCTGGATTTTCACGCTGCATTCAACCTTATATTTTTCTTAAAACACATACTCGATCCATTCTTTAGGATAAAGTTAGATTTGCCTCTGCATTTGATTGATCTTCCTATAGAAGATTGCATCGATCCTTCTTTAGGATATAGTTTTGGTTTGCCTTAAATTGGTTGATCTTCCTCTAAAAGACTGCCTCGATCTCTCTTTTGGATCAAGTTTTGATTTGCTTTTGTATTTAATCTTCCTCTGGAAGATTACCCCTTACCACTCTTCAGGTATTTATTTAGGCTTTGACTAATTTTCTCCTTAAAGAACTTTAGGTCTCGTTCAATCTATTGGAACGATTAAACACATTCTTCGACTTTTGAGTGAATCAGTCAAAGTCTTTTGTTCTTTTTCTTTCAAAGATGGTTCCACTTAGTTGGATTTGAGTTCCCTTTCTCATTTCTATAAAGATGTTATATTTCTTGTTCTTCTTCCCCAAAGCAAAGATTGGTGTATATCCCTTTGTAAAATGAGTTTAAGATCTATTTATCTCGATCATAAGGAGCTACTTGCCTTCTCTTATTTTCCATGATATGCAGTGCTATGAACTTTAATACTTGCTCCTTATAAAGTCGAGGATCACTATTAATTTAATAGGTTGGCCTAACTACTCGAGGCTCGGAAGATCCTTGTTCAAAGATAATCATTATCCAAGTGAGGTTTGGAATGGTTCCTTTATGGAATATGCTTGGTAAAAATAGATCCTTTAAGCCTTATATATGTAGGTCAATGGTAGTTCCACTTGTGGGCTAAGTGGAGACAGAGGTTCAAGCCCTCCTTCAAGCACCAAAATGTAAACAAATTTCTTTGTTAACCCCAGAAATGTGAAAAATGAACAACACTTGCTAAAGGATTGGCTAAGGAAGTCTTATGCCAACTCGTTGGAAGTGCATGTGTTCAATAGCTAGGCCTAAGTCATGTTGAAAAGTTCTATAGTGAAGCCACAGTCATATCAAAATGTTTAATAGTGAAGCCAAGGCCAAGTCGAAATCATATCATAAATCATAAAATCATGCCTCCATATTGAATATGCTATAAGATTATAAATGTACAAGCCCTTATTTGCAAAAAAGGTTGCAAGATTACAATTGCATTAAAATCCCCAAATTTATTCAGGGTTACAAAATTTAAAAAGCAAGAAGTGGGAGAAGAATTAATTTCCCTTCCTCCATGCCCATAGGTGTATTTATAGGGGCCGAGAGGTGCGGCATAGTTGCCACATGTCACTTCTAACATGCTTGGTTTTCGGTAGTATTTGGCTTCATGCTCTGTTTTGAAGGTTTTTGGAAATCTTTTGTGTATTAATGGTTTACGACATCATCTTTCGGCATTTAGGATCTACATTCGGCTTTATAGCTTTCGGCATCACCGTAAGAAATGAAGGCATGCAACATCCTTTGTCGCACTATTGAGTTAGGAGGGTTTATGATTCACGACATCACTTGTATAACATTCCTCCACTCATTGTCCCTTCTTAATGACTCTTATTATGCTATTGACATTCAACATTATGCTGGGTTAATGGTTGATGACACCCTCCTTTGCTTTAATAACACACGACAACTCTAGGAAAACCCGATGATCTTTAACATCAATGACGCTTTGCGACATTCTTTGAAGGCTGATATCTTGCGACATTAAAGGGAGTTGGCATCATCTAAAATTCGACATCAATCCTTATATTGATGGATTGTAGCATTGGCTTCCTATGACATCATTCAATGGTGATCTGCAATATAGACGAGATGTGCCATCGATGATATACAACATCTCCGAGCATGCTGATGACTTGCGATATGCTTTCCTTCGACATCATCACTTCCCTGATGATATGCAGAATTGATGGTATTTAAAATCATTATAGGATTTCGATGTCCTTTCGTTTGCTAGTTCTCGACATTGGCTTTCATACTAATGAGGTTCAGCATCCTTCCTTTCACTGATTTAAAATCCCCTTCATCTTTGGCTACGATATCCTTTGAGTTCGGCATTTTTGATGTCGACCTGCCCTCATGCCTTCGAAATCATGAATGGTAGTAACATGAAGCATACCCCAATAATTTGGCATTGGGTTGTCAATCGGTTTGCCAATCTAATGGATTTGAAGCCATCGACGATCGGTAAAATGATTCGTTGTTATTTTTTTGCTTGGTCGTGGGAGTAAGCCAAGCAAAATTAGGATTGCTGAAGAGGAAGAGAATTAGACTCGCTAACGATGTTTTGGGAGAATGTAACAGTGACGCATGATGTCAATTTTATCAATTTGAATAAGATATGAAAATTATACATTTCAGTGTGGCATGAATATAAGATAAGAAAGATATGAAAGTGAATGTTGCGGTGGCGGGTGGACGGCGTAAAATGGGAGAAGCAAGAAGGGGCAAAGGCGGGTTAGAGGACAGAGCAAGAAAGGTCCAAATGTAAGAAGTTTGGATACGAAGGGAATTTTCATTCTAGCTTTGGAGAATAATTTTTCTAGGGGTTGAAGATCGATGAAGACGACATTAGAACTATTCTTTCCGTAGGATTCGATCAAAAGGACATGTGGCAACTGCTCAATCTTTTACAAAACTGGAAAAAAATTTTGAAAAAATTAAACTCGACTTTCATATATATATATATATGTATGTATGTATGTATATAATAGATATGAAAATTTCACTCAAGATGAATGATGTAATGCTGATGCAGTCGGTTTGAGGATGGTTGCAGATTACAAAGGCTTTGTTGTGATGCCGATTGGTTTAGGTAAGTCTCTGAAATTTGTATTGTTTAATACTGATACACAAATTTGATAATGGTGTGTGAAGTTGGTTTGGTTTTATTTTTTGATCGATGATAATAGTTTGAATTGTCATAGGAGGTGTATGGAGTGATGTTTATTTTGGAATAATATCCACTGTTGTTGTAAATATTTTGATGATACTTAAAATATGTATCAAATATTATATTCTTTGGAGTGGTGTTTGGAGTGCATCTATGTGTACGAAGTTGTTTGATTTGAGAAGAAATGGTTGTATTGTTGGATTTGTATTTGATTTAGGTGATTGGATAAGGGTGTTGTGTTGCTTGCTTAATGTTTTTTTAAGTGATGTAGTGTGATCAAATTGATTTAATATAGGATATGATGGGTTTAAATAGACAATATAGAGGAGAATTAAGATTTGAGGAGAGTAGGAGTAAAGCAAATGCACATAAGCGTACATTCAGCCATTGGAGCACCTAATTTTGTGATTTATGATTTTTTTATTAACATTGAGAGAATTTTATTCCAATAATGTGGGGGGGGGGGGGTTGGGGTGGTTTTAAATCCTGAGGGGAAATGAGACTGGGAGGTAGGAACGTACAAGTGATGCAAAAATGTAGGTGTCTCATTCAGTATTTCAAAAAGACACCGTGAAATTTCTACTTGAAGAATTTACCTTTTAATACTAGAGAAGAGATAGAGATAGAGATAGAGGTAACATGTGTATATAAATTACATTAATTTCGAATTTACTCTCTAATTATCATAATTTTTCGTTACTAACTTCAGTTTCCAACAATTCCATCATTCATATATGATTTTAAATTAAAATCCATAAACATTCATCTCAATATTCATAGTTTTTCAATAATTCAACCAATATCAACAAACTATCATTTCGTTGGCTTTTTACACCAAATCTCCATTATATTTCATATTATATCTTTATTAATCACTGTTCAAATGCAGAATCATCTAATTTAATCTGAAACCCTAAACTATAATTATCAACAAGCAAGATTGACTAGTTATGCGTTAATGAAGATGAAAAACCACTCTTAAAGATCCAAAATGCTCTCGATTGCTCACTGCTCGAAATTAGGTCTGCCTCCAAATCAACTTGTTTGCTCCTCTAATTTATTAGAACGTAGACCTCGACTCACTGTTCGAGCCGGTGTTTGATTTATTGAATTTCGTGAATAACCAAGTGAGTAATTTGATTGAAAGGGGGTTTTCTCGTTTTATGAGACAAGAGGAAGATGAAAAATACGTAGAGAGAAATGAATTAAATTCAGAAATTTGTGAACGACCTACTATTTATAGCTAGAGAGTAGCGTCCGTTCAAGTTAAGTTGGGTTCAGCTCATTTTAAATTCAGAATTTGAAATATAAAAACAATTATATCTCTCACATTCGGATTCCGATTTGAACAAACTAATATACGGGCACATAAGACAAACGAGACAAAAACGAGACGGTGACAATAGCACCAGTTTCATTTCCAAATTCAAACATTTGAAAAAAAGACATTTTGTCATTTGAAGTTAAAATTATCCATTTTATTTATTTTTAATTATCGAAAAATATGGATTATTACATATCACTAACCCAAAAAACACGTAGTATTCGTTTCATATTAGCGTTGATTGTGTAAAAATATGCTTGAATTTGTGCAAAAATAGGAAAAATAGGAAAGAGTTTGAATTGAGAAATGGAGAAGACGACGAGGAAAATTGGAAGGAGAAGAAGACGTCAACCTAAGAGGAAAGGTCGGATAAGTTATAATAGTTTATCTTTCATTAATAATGCCGGATAAACAAACGGTTAAATTTCATTCTATGTTTTTAGCTATTGTGTTGCACTATGGCATAGTCAAAATTAGTCTACAAACGGTTTATAACTGTACGGTTTGGCTTAAAGTGAAAAGAAAAATGAAAAATGGAGTTCGAATTTACTTGGTAATAATTTATATATCTCGTTGATTTTGGAGGGCAGAAAGAGGATGCTGTTATTATGTAAGCGTGGATGCGTAAAGAGCGACCAATGAAACGTTGAGTTTATGTTTGGAAACCAATAAGATGTTTACACGTGGGTAGTTATACAGTTGATGACTCGTTGAGTCGCATCCTGAACTCAGTAACAATCTAACCAAGCCGTGAGCAGATCAAAATCATTGCACAGGCGTTATTAAAATCTCTCGGTTTTTTTATCCCACATCAAACGAGTTAAAAAGTTGCAAGAAAATGGAGAGATCTAAGATCTTCTTTTTGCTGTTTGTCGCACAAACGCTAACTGTAGCTCTCTTCTTCGGAACTTCACTCGCAGACGGGGATGACGTCACCGTACTAACGGAAGAGAACTTCGAGAAGGAGGTCGGTCAAGCTCGCGGCGCTCTCGTCGAATTTTACGCTCCATGGTAAATTTGCGATCCGATAAAGTTTTGGATTGGCGATTATGGATCTTATGTTATTAATTTTTGGATGTTTTCTTTGATTGTGATGTCGTTAAATCATTGATTATGCCTCCTTTTGGGAGGTTCCATCAAAAAAAAAAAAAAAAAAACACAAAAACAAAAAAAGGAGGAAGAAGGAGAAGAAGAAAACTCTCATTTTGATTTGAACTTAACGAATTTACACCATAATCTGATAGTATGGAGTTCTTTTGAAAATGAATAAGTTATTTAGATGGAAGCGTAGAATGGTTATAACTTTATTTATGATGTCGGAGCTCGTTTGTTAATTTTGAATTTGGAACCAATTATTTCCAACCTGAGTTATATTCACATTGTGGCTATGCTGTTATGTACTCCTTGTCCAACTTGGGCCAATTAAAGAAATGCTAAACTTATCAAAATCTTACTGACAGGAGAGCCATCCTAGATCCATACATAAGTTTTTCTCTTGTTTGTCTGATTAGGATTGATGAGTGTACCATTGTTCATTCTATTATATAAGTTTCTCATTGTAAAATTTTAGTTTTTGTAGGTCTCATCTTAAAGGAACTAGACTCCATATGGTGATAATTTGTTGAAGATTAAGTTGTCTCCCATTCTATGATATAATTATATTGTAGAGCTTGCATTCTTCATTTATTAGTTATCAGCGTGGTACATCATTCGTTTCTGTGCTACTTGAACTAAGAACAACCAAGTCAAAATAATAACACGGTAACTACACCTTTTCTAAGTACCTGCATGTACTAATAAAAGCAGTTTGATACCAGGACCGATGGACAAAACTAGTATCATGTATTGCAGCATGTATAACCAACACTATATAGTTGTTTTATCAAGTGTTTTTTTTAAAAATAAATTATGATGATGGATCAACTGATGCTTGTTCCTCTTAAGTTTAACAATGCTAAGTTAGATCATTTTTACATGCTTTTGTTAAATTGTAGTATCTTATTCTGGTGTGCAATATGAAATATTAATTATAGTCATATTTTTTTAGTGCTTTTGTGAAATAGTCTCTGCTATATATATTATTTTCATCTTCATCATCTTGATTATTTTCCGTGATCGTAGTTTCTTGTGTACTCATGTTTATAAACTAGTTGCTTATTATTTGATTAATAATGACAAATCGATTAATTTTGGTATTGCTGTTTTTGATGTTTGTTTCTCTAAAATTATTACTGTATTTTAAGAAACTACGGTTTCCAGCTTATGACAACAATTGTTTGATATAAACGATTAATGTGAATAAAAGCGAATAAAAGCATCCAGCAGTATGCTTCCGCAATAATTCATATAATATATATATATATATATATATATATATATATATATTTCTGGTCCAAGCGATATACACGCTATATATACTTTGATGGTAGATGATTTAGATGGGCATGGTATGATTGGAATATAAATCCATTTTATTTATGTAAATCAGCGAAGCCAAAATAAATCTTTGTTTTCTATTTAATGTCATTTTTATAGTGGTTTAAAAATGATTTCAGATTTTGGTTAAATAACAAAAATGAAAATACCATGAAATCTTATTCTTGCATACAGCAAAATAATTTAGTGTTTACATAGATATTCATATATTAATGACATATTTTCATGACTCGGGTTCTAATGACATTATAAAATGCTGCCGTAACCTTTTTTCGTTTGTAAGGTTTTAGGTAGTTAAATCCTATATTTTATTTTCTTCTATATGATACTCTACTACTATATAATTTTCTTAAGAAAATTACTAATATGTCTGCAAACAAACTACAAGCTGATACTTGTTCGGTGTTTGTGTATGGTTTTAGTTTGTAATTTCTAGGTTTGAATTTCCTAGCTAAAGGTCTGTGTGTCTGTGCGCTTTTGCATGCACATGTGTATGTGTACGTGCGATGATTAGGGCTTACCGATGATCATTCTTATGATATATGCATTGTTCTTAGCTATGTCTGTTGTGTGTGTGCATGTGTGCGCACGCATGCGGGATGATTAGGGCTCATCGGTGATCATTCTTATGATATATATGTATCTTGTTTTGCTTTGTTTGAAATGGTTAGGGCTTAGCTATGTTTGTAATGATTAGGGCTTGTTGATGAGCTAATAATGATTATATTCGAGAGTAGTGATTTTATTATTTCAAAGCACAAATAATGTTTTATTCATTTTGACGCAAAAGAGAATCAGATGGTTTACTTTACATGATCATTGTGAAGGATTCTAAATTTGTTCTTTTGTTATGATGTTAATTAGGTTCCGCTATTATTAGCATCTTTCGAGTGTCAGTATTTTCATCTGATGATGAAGTATTTTATTTGTATGTAAAGTTTGCATATGATCACTTATTTGGTTACTTCGTCTGCAGGTGTGGGCATTGTAAGAAACTTGCCCCTGAGTATGAGAGGTTAGGTGCAAGTTTCAAGAAGGCAAAATCTATATTGATTGGAAAGGTAAGATATATTGTGTATCAAATGAAATTAAAATATGTTATGTTTCTAACATATTTATGAGATAATTAATTGTCAAATGAAACATGGTATCGTAGAACCATTAATCAATTTAACTTGCAATAACCAAGCTTCTGGTAGTACAATATTGGCCTGTTATATTGTTTTCTGAGAAACCTAGTTGAAATTGATGCAATCTTAATCCTCGTGTATTCTTTTACGTTTAACCAAGGTGGACTGTGATGAGCACAAGAGTGTGTGCAACAAATATGGTGTCAAAGGATACCCAACAATCCAATGGTTTCCAAAAGGTTCTTTGGAGCCAAAGAAGTAAGTTTCATCAATGTATGCAACTGTTTATTTTCATATCATAAAAGTGTTTTTTGGTAGGAAAGTATACAATTCTTAAACAGCGCTTCTTTTGCAATTTATTAAAAGAAAAACATTTATTCTGGGTACTATTGTCACACATTCCCCTATTAAATTTCAAAATAGTTTAAACATCCTTCCTAAATACATAATAAAATCAAGTCTCTATTTTTGAATTTACAATGACATACCGGTTATATACATAATTTCTTCATAAAATAATCAAACTGAAATTTTAGTAGGAAAGTATATAATTCTCAAATAGCGCTTCTTTTGCAATTTATTGAAAGAAAAACATTTTATTCTGGGTACTATTGTCACACATTCCTATCAAATTTCAAAATAGTTTAAACATCCTTTCTAAATACATAATACTCTATTTTTGAATTTACAATAACATACCAGCTATATACATCATTTCTTCATAGAGTAATCAAACTGAAATTTTATTTTCACCGTCGAATCATCAAATTTATACCTTTTTAAGATTTATGTCATACATAAAACTAGACATATAACAAATATTTGCACCACCTCCACCATTTAATAAACAATGTTAATAAGTGCAAATATTTCCACATGCACTTTCGAACAAACAATTTAATATACATTCTTTTACTGCGAATATTAAAAATAGAGCACAAAATAATATTATGATACTAAATCCATTAATATCAATATAAGCTTGTGGACAATTGATGAAAAATTAAAGTCTCAAAGCTGGTAAAACAGAAAAGAACTGAGAAATTAGATAGAATTGATTCCTCAGAACTAGAAATAGTTATGCCAATGTATATGAAACCTATGTCATTGTTGGTCATATGTTTTTTTATTATTGTTACATTGAAGTGCAATATTTTTCTTCCTTACAATTAAAAGTCCAAATATTTGTATGTAAAATATAATATATTATAATAATTGGGGAAATTTGCAAAATGTTTACACTATACGAATATAATTTGCATTGCTATTAGAAAGTGCAAATGTTTTCAGTAAATAAGTAAATTTTGTGCGATCTATTTCAAAATGTAGGTAGGTGTTGCAGTGCTTGTTTAAAAAAGCGCACATGCTAATATTTCAATTGTTTACTTGAAATTGCAAATATTTGCATTGATAATTAAAATAATGCATTATTTATTTCAAAATATGGATAAATGCAAATATTTGCATCGAATAATCAAAATTTGCACTATCAATTTCAAAGCGCAGCAAGTGCAAATATTTTATTCAATGTGCAGTTATGTGCAAATATTGTCTATTTCAATCTACAGATATTTGCACAATAAAATTTTACCAAAATAGGTAACATGTGCATTTTGTTCAAATGAAATGAAATTTCAATCTGATGTTGAGTGATATCATATTTTTATATTTGTATATGGATGCAAGTCAAAATAAAATATGGCTATATAAAAATAGGGACTGTATTTTTATTTGCTTGCTAGGAAGAAGGTTTTGTAGATTAAGTTTTGTTTTTATAGACATTGTCATATCATCCACTTCTATTCTGATCATTTCTAAATCCACAGGTATGAAGGTGCTCGCAGTGCAGAAGCTCTGGCTGAGTTTGTGAATTCTGAAGAAGGTAATAGTACTAAAAATATGCAGACGATAGTATTGTCTTATTAAATAGTGTAATGAAGTCCCCACACAACACTCACCACCAGCACCTCCACAACAATCTGGTTGTGGTGATGATATTTTTTATTTTGTTAGTAATTGAATGGTGGCAGCTGACTTAAACTTGCATTTATATACTCTTTTGTGATAAATAATTGTTTAACCAATTGAGTTTCTTTCTTTAAATGATATAATAATATTTTATTGCTTCATGGTACTTGAGTTTTTACATACGCGTGATTAAGTGAATTTCATACATTTTTGAATGCAGGAATCAATGTGAAGCTGGCCACGGTTCCGTCTAGTGTAGTTGTGTTGACATCAGAGACATTTGACCAAATTGTATTAGATGAAACAAAAGATGTTCTTGTGGAATTCTATGCCCCTTGGTTAGTAAAAGCTAAAGCCTTAGATTGTTTCTCTCACGAATATCTCATGCACTTTTCGTTTAAGAATGTGTCTAAGGTGCTCTTTTTTTTCCCCCTCTGTTCCCATAGGTGTGGACATTGCAAAAGCCTTGCTCCAGTAAGTATTTAATGTCTTTGATGGAAATGTACATAGTTCTGTACTTGTTGAACTTACTTTAATTGTTATCTGGAAGCTTTTTTTACGCTGAGGAATTGTTAATAACATACCAGCTATTTTGTCAAGGGGTGTCAATATGTAGTTGTACTTGGCCTGCTGGTATTCTCAGACAAAAATGTTCTTACTAATTGAATGTCAATTTAACCATTGCCTCATTTGTTATTATTTAAAGATCTATGAGAAAGTCGCCAATGTTTTTAAATCCGAAGAGGATGTTGTAATTGCTAATCTCGACGCTGATAACTATAAGGATTTGGCTGAAAAGTAAGTTTTTTATGCATGCAAATATATCTTATAGGTTAAAGAAGTTGGTTTACATGTACTCATGGTTGTGTTTCCAGGTATGGGGTAAGTGGATATCCCACTCTTAAGTTTTTCCCCAAGGGTAATAAAGCTGGTGAGGATTATGATGGTGGTCGTGAGGTTGACGATTTTGTTACCTTCATCAATGAGAAATGTGGAACTAGCCGTGATTCGAAAGGACAACTTACTTCCCAAGTTAGTATCATATGCATTATAGCCATTGATGCACATACTGTTGTACTTTATAACTAAGTTCTTTAGTTATGTTCTTTATCAGGCTGGTGTTGTAGCAAGTTTAGATACCATAGTCAAAGAATTTATAACTGCTGCTGACGATGAGAAAAAAGCACTCTTCGCTAAAATTGAAGAGGAGGTTGGAAAACTTACAGGCTCTTCAGCCAGGTAATCTCTACTGTTGTGTGTGTGTAACACGGTTCCGCTACACCCCATCCACACCCTTATGGGTTTTCAACCGTCCACATTATGAACATCATGTCCAAAAAAATGAGATAATTTCGAAACTTTTAGCATATTCAAAATGTTCAATCAATATCAATGATTTATTTTGGCCATCAATTTGGAATATTGTTTCGATTTTGTTAGGATTATCCATACATATCTCCGTGTGTGCATGTAAGAAACTCATCTCATATGATTCAAGTATGGCTTTTTAAGGCAGCAAAATTAACATTTTTAGCTTTATAACTCCATCTCTTTTTATGATAGTTACAACTGATATCTGAGATTTCAAACAAATTATCTGCAATCCACTCATTGTGTGTATCGTACATATATGACACATAGCTGTTTCTATCACAAAATTAATTACCGAATTTTGAAATAAATCTATAACTATAAATAAAAATATATATGTGAACCAAAATACTAATAGTTGAAATTACTCAAATTTTGTATATGTAGTATATTGTTAGTTTTTAATGTATATAATTTATTTTGATATAAATCGAGTAAACTTAATTTACATGACATGCATATACACTCATTGTGTGTGTTGGTATACAGTAGTTAATATAACTGATCAAACTGGTATGGTAGTTAATATAACTGATCAAACTGAATATTATTATCAAGAGAAACCATTATAGTCTGTAAATTTAATATGATTGTTAAGCACAGACCAAAAACCTCTTCCATAAATAGTTGAAGGCCGACGCAGCAATCTGATTGAGCAGTATAGACACGGCTTGTACAACTACTTTGTCGGTTAGGCCATAGGAGACAATGAGACATGCAGTGCGTTGTGACTTTTCACCACTTTGTGTTAGTTCAAAAAAATGGATTTGTTAGCGCTCAATTCTTCATATACATCTTAGAGTAATAAGAAGGGTTTTTTTTTAAATTATTATTATTATTTTACAGAAACAAATTCTCTTCTTCTAGATAAATGATTTTCTCTTATGCAGGTATGGAAAAGTTTACTTGAAGGCTGCAAAAAGCACCATAGAGAAAGGTTCTGGCTATGCTAAAAAAGAAATCGAACGTTTAGAACGCATGTTACAAAAGGCAAGCCTTTTTATATTTTGTTTTCCATAGAACTATACTAAACTAGTAATTCAGAATTTAATGTTCCTTTCTATTTGCTTTTTTTTCTTCTTCAGTCAATCAGCCCTGCAAAAGCAGATGAGTTCACCATCAAGAAAAATATTCTATCAACTTTTGATGCTTAGAGTTTTTATTTGCCTGGCTTTGAGGGTTGAGTTTTAAGTCAATTTCATGTTACCAACTACAAAAGCAAATGTTCCTTGTATAACATTAGCATGACGTATACGCAGGTTAGATGTTATATTATTATGCCTCTGATTTTTTTTTTTTTTTAAATTATAATTATTTATTTTGGTGTATGACTTCACTGGTACCGTGGACATAATTTATCATGGTTTAAGCTTGGATGTTTAAAATTTCATTTCAATCATTATACTGTGTTTATTGCACTAATGGCAATTTACTTTTAATTGTTGCGCATCCTGTTAACATGCAAGTATGAGATGAACATAGAATGACGGGGGAGGCAATTATATTCACTGCCATAAATTTCAGTTTCATTGATGTTGAATCTAGAGGTGGATCTTTTGATTTTTATTGGCTGTTAATTGTTAGGTTCATTAGTTTTACATCACTCCGACATGGATCTGATCAAAAACATGGATCGTATTTGTTGGTTCAAAATATGATTCAACGCCTTAGATATTGGTATTCAAAAGAATCCAATTCACTTGGATGTGATTTTAAACTTGCGTTTTTATCGACTTTACAAGCGTTTTTATGCATATTTTTTAGCATAGTAAAATTTGGTGGTTTTCCACCTAGGTCAATGGTATATTATCGATAAATAAGTGTAAATGCGATAAATATCCATTCCATAACAGATTGGACAAAATAAAGAAGAAAAATAGCAAAAGACAAGATAAAAAGTAGAAAAGTTCAACGAATTTTATGCCTACCTCCACTCTTTAACTTTGTTATGAAATATCCTTTATAATTACAAAGCTTCAAAGCTTTTGATGTTATTCGGATCAAAGAAGAAATGAAGGAATTTGAAGGAATTTAGAGAAGGAATGAAGGAATCTGAAACTGTTTCTCCAATTAATACCCTTCAAAACAGATAGGGATCGATCCACTTCTACGATTGATATGTTATTATAGTTCTAGATGGATGGATCTATATGCTGGAGTTGTTCTCGAAATTTTACATGAAATCATCTTCCTAATAATCGTGCTAAGATCCATGAAAAGAAATGAGAGAACTAGGTAAAGTTTGATCATCTGTACGGAGTCATGCTATAGGGATTTGCATATGCTACAAGGATCAATATTTGGTGTAGGGATCGGTACTGATCCATCACTTAGCTAATTTTTGACATCTTTCGTGTTGGTGGACAACTTTCGATCCATTTTAAATTGTTCACATCTTTCATGCCATCAGACTGTTTAGAGACTTGGATCATTCATCTTGTACCATCGTATAAAACACTCTGGCACTCTTCGTTACTTTGTTCGTTAATCATCTGAGGTACTTGTCTATGATGGCGCAGTTATCGTTGGGGGTTGATCGATAATAACAGTAGGGAGAAAAACGATGATCGATCCATAACTTCTTCACACCATCTTCACACCATGTCAGATTTGCATGTAGTTTGAAATGTTAATATATGTTATCATACAGGCCATCTCAACACACTCCATTTCTTATCTTTTGAATATCTAAAAGGCTTCTCTAAGCGGGGCCTTAAGGTGGGGCCAACTAGGAAAACAGACAATCAATCATCAAACTGCGATATCCCGTAACTCGAATTTGGATGCGGTTCGACTGTCATTCGTCATTCTTCGTTGCGGGCACTTTGCTGGCTTAACCCAATTCCGAGAGTGTGGAAAATTACGATAGCACTTACCCTTTAAAGCATGTCTTTTTGAATACAAAGCATGCTTTGGTTAATGACACATATCGATATTAGCAAATTGTCAACAGAGCTCTCGGGTCATCTACCAAATCAATACTACAACATCTACTAGTTTTTTTGAAGATCGGGGCTTCAGTTGTAAACTTTAAGGAAGTTGACCATCAAACTCGAAAATCAATCTTGTTTAAATGAAATATGTTTTTCTTTCTGTTAAATACTTGATACAATGCATTATATTAATTAATTAATTAAAAGTATATTTAATAGAAAATCCATAAATGGTGTGTTTTATGATAGTAATTACAATGTATTGTACTCATAAGCAATTTATCACAATATAATTAGTATATCATTTTAATTATTCATAGTCAATATGTATGGAGATTAGGTAGTGATATATCAGGTTAGACAAACATACTCTCCAAATATTGGACAGTGTATTACTCATGGTTATTGTGGGCACCAAGGGGTTACGTACTTATAGTTATTTGATAATTATGTAACTATGAAATGATCTACTTGATAGTTTTTTAGTTAATCTAACTAAGGTCAAACAAAAAATATCGATGTGGCAATATCACATAATTTTCTTGACTTGAGAATACCGTCGAGCTTCAATGTGGAAACTCCACTTTCATTATAGTTGAACGCACCACAACGTCCATCGAACGACTATAGTTGCGTTGAGTGCAAGCATTGAAAGTGAAACACTATTCAATAAAGAATTTGTCTGATTAGTTATATGAGGTTAATATCACGATCAACCGAAGTCAACTCAAAATCAAAGTCTATAGGAAGAGCAGTTCAGTTAATAATAATTGTTATTATTGAACCATGGACTTTGTGTTTAGACTATAAAGTTGAATGTGGACAGTATTAAAATTTTAACCATCACCAAATTCCATAAGTCGTAATGTGATATAGTTTTGACAAAAAGAATTGGTATAAATAAATGTCACTAATGGGTAACAGTCAAAATAAGTAAAATTGGATTTTACTGAAGCTATATAAGCGATTAATTTGACCACATTGTCATACCACTTGCTAAGGTAATGTATGAACGTTAATATTCAGATTGTTCTATATTAATTACTGGTCGAATTTACACCTATGAGTCACACAACCGAAACGTTGGATATTCCTACTACCACCTGATTTAATTAATTATAATTGTTATAAATTAATTAAAATAATTAATATTTATAAAATATTAATTATGAAATTTAATTTAACTTATGGTGATCAATATTAAATAGCGCATATATGGAAGTTGTATATACAGCATCGATATACGATATCGATGTGCATTTGAATTGGATTCAATAACATATTTATTCAACCGGGATTGAAGCAATTTGGAGGCCTAAACATGGGCTAGCATGGGCATCAATGTAAAGGAGTGAGTGGGGTTGAATAATTATTCAAAAATGTAGGAAATAGTAAGAGGAGAATGTGAATCCGGATCCCTTTTTACTCCTTCGAATCTCTACTATTTAAACACATCAAAATCCCACTTTATAGCTCTTGATTTCTTCCTCCATCATAATTCTATCTGACCTTCCCCTTCTCCATCCACCATAGTTTCAAGCCAAATAGAACATAAATTAAATAAAAAAAGGTAGATTGGTGGTTGCTGCTTTCAGTCTTGTAGCTCGTTTTAGAAATTTGGATATATTCAAGGAGTTCATCGATTCAATCTTCAATGTATTACAAAAAATAGGCCATAGTGAGGTAATTATTTTGTTTATATATATATATATATATATATATATATATATCATGTTGTTTTACCGCTTTAGGTTATATGTATATTATCACGAATCCACATATGTCTGTGTTGTCAACGTTGGATGAATATATATGTACAAAAGCATGTATATGTATATATGTAATAATTTTATTTATTTATATATGTTTACATATATTATTCGGCTAACAAAAAAAATCTACTTTTAATTTTCAAAATTAATTAATATTTAAAACAACTAAAAGAAAATTTATATATATATATATATATAAGTAGTTAATGTCGGTATCAGGTATATATCAGTCAAATCCGATATAGGATATTTTAAAAGATTGTGATAATATTGGATAATGTTTGTAAAATTTCGGATATGCGTAGAACATGTTAAAAATGATATTGTACTATGTTATGATGATGTTATGTTTTCAAATATTTGGATAAATAATACTAAATTACTATCAAAGACGACAAATTACAATTCATTTACCGAATTATTCAATTAAATACAAATCATAATATAAGCTCATAAAAACCGAGAAATTCATATAATGTATATCATTATTATTTTCTTCATTTTTATACTATATCCATTGTTTATTCAGTCATTAATCATCTATATTACTTTCTCAAAATTTTCGTTGTTTTCATTTTTACTTAATTTATCGAAATAAGTAATGTTGATTTGATACCAATCACTACTTTAGCTCATTCTTTACCGATCTGTCAAATATATAACTTTACTGCTCATTAGCTTTTGGTTCTTGGTGCATGATAATAACTAATAAAATGAATTTTCATAAATTAACATATCAATTAGAAGTGGTAAACAATAAAACAACCAAAAAGAGAAGTTGCTCTTTCATGATCGTTTTTTAGTGGTAAAGTCTTCATGGAAAGTAAAATATATAAAATAATGGAACAAGTAGAGGTTTCATTATTGAAAACCAATGAACTAAAAATTTATGGCTAAAACAAAAACTAATGCATTGCGATATATAATGTGGTTTAGATATTTTCATTCACCATATACAACAAACAAGTTTTGAGAATGTAAAGATATTTATTTATAAATACATTTTCTCCAACACATACAATAATGAACGATATTCTTAAAAATATCAGGTATTTTATACTAAATATTGGAGCGATTATTGGCAAATATCAGGCGATATATCGGTAATGATATTTTGAAAAAGTATTGGCTTAGGAGCGATATGAGATATATTGGCAATATATCAACGATACTATCCAATATTAATTAGTACACACACACACATTAGTATATAAATGTAATTTTTTTAATTTGTATACATAACATATTTTTAGAAACTAAATTTTTATACACTATTTAAATTGAAGCCATATATTTATATATATTTATTTTAAATATAAAATCTAACTTTTACATGGTATATACATGTGTATAAAATTATAAAATATACATATAAATATTTAAAAATTATGTATATTTTTATGTTTGTTTTCGTAAAATAGAGTTGCTTTTTTATGATTTCTGTACGGAAATCCTTTTATTTATCAAAAACACAACAATATTAAAACTGCATGGATTTAATTTTTTTATTTTGTCAAATATAATTCAATCAATTACAGATATATATTTATATATATATTTATTTAATTTTTTCTTAATATTCAATATATATATATATTATATCAATATGTATATAAAATTATATTTATATATATTTAAAAAATGACTTTCAATATATATATAATATATACATATTTATTATAAAATTAATAAATTATTTTGAGTTTGAAATTAGATATATTTTAGGTCTAGTTCTGAGATTTAAAATTTCAATTTCAATTTTGAATCTAAATACAAGATTATTTGTATTACTATTTAAAATTATTTTGTATTATTATGTCGAATACACAAACACGTTTATATTTTACAAGTATAACTTTATATTGTGTAAAACTATATATAAATAACACATTTGTATATGAAGGGGCTAATATATCTGTAGTGGTATAAATCCCAACATTTACACATGAATATAGTTAACCATGTACACTGTATATGTTGCACGTGCATGCACACAAACATGTGTATATGATACATATATTAATTTATATTATACAAAATATAACATTAAAATAAAACACCATTTACAAATAAAATAAAATATTAAATTTATTTCAAATTAATTTAGATTAGATCAAAAACAAATAATTTTTTTGAAATTTAGCCAACTGCATGCTAGACCAGATCAAACAGAAATATGCACCGATCCCACAACACAAACTTTATGCAATTCAAAGGGATATGCAGATGAGCGCTGCATATCCTAACCAACTACAATACCCCTGGGGTTAGCATCAACTAGTTTCATCAATTTCTCTTAATTATCTACAAAGTTAGCAATGATCAATCATCTAGCTCCATTAGTTTCACCTGAAATCAAAGTTCACTGGGGACCATCGAGGTCAAGGGCATGGAGCCTTGTCTAAATGTTAAATCATAATCATACCATATTCTCTTATGATTTATATATCCTGTGTAAATCATAGATCTTGTTATCTTGTAGGATAAATCATGTGTTAGTGTGTAGGTTATACTTTTACCCTCAGTCTAAACATGACCTACAAATCAATTGGTATGTCCCAACATCCAATCACAAGTTAGTGCAACTAGATCGAAGTATTACTAGTAAAATATTGTATATAAAGTATTACCATGTCATGTTAGTGTATTGCCCCCGGTTGAAGCATTACTTATGAATCTTCTAGTATTTCCCAACATCCCAATACGAGTAAGTCTAACTGAATCAAGGGACTAATACCTATAGTTCATTTAATAATCATAATCAAAACATTCCATGAAGTCAAGTTTTACTCTTTTTAGATAACAAATCGTACATCTATGTTGATTCCTTCCGATCACTTTTCGATGAGTGGACTTGATGTTTTAGGAGATTCCATTCACCCACTCTCCCTTAAGGGGATTTACTGTTCTAACAAGTCCATCCACTCACTCTCTGGCGTGGGGACTTGTGTTTCAAGGTTCATCGCCCCTTCTATCTAGTCAAGGGAATTATAACCTATTAGTTTACATATGACATATAGAAAATTTTATTCCAATGAGTCCCATATTCGAATCAATTCATATCATATGTCATGTCCTATGAGTTCATAGCCAATAAATCTAAAATTATATCAATTATCAAATTGTTCATATAACCTTATTGCATCCAAATAAAATTGTGGCAAACAGAAACCTAAACTAATAGTTCAATCAAGGGTTTTCGCGGTCTTAAACATAGAGCATGCCTATGGGATCGATTGAGATCACATGCATGTGTAAGTAAACAAGCGTGTAAACCTTATAGTTTATTTAAAGCAAAAACAAACTAAAATAAAAATAATCTAACTTCCATCCATTCCAATAATAGGATTTCTATTTCATATTTATATCCTCTATTACAACTAGGGTCATTTATTGTACTAAGTTGTTATGTCTATGACACCATGATAGTTTGTCCTATGGCCATTTGATTCCTCACATATTATTGCAGTCAGTTGTTTTGAACTTTCTCCTCTATGAGATCTCACATGCGACTGCACTCATTCATCTCGTGTCAATCTAGTTTATGGAACAAACATAATTTCCCAATCCTCCTCTTATGTTCCATGGGCTCTGTTCTAGCAGATTTTCTGTAATGGATTTGTTCTCTAGTTGCTAGGTAAATCCTCTCTAGGGTCTCAGTTAAGTCAGTGTAAGAAGAAAACTTCGGTTCCCTCTTTAGATGCTTTAGAGCTCCAGGACCCTCATAAGCTTTTATGTTTCCTTAATCTATTCCAGAATCTACCTTGGATGGTCTTCCATCCTCAACAACGTTGGCTTTAGCTCTTTCTGTATCTGCATCTTTCAAATGTAAATACTTTTAGATCGATTGGTTGGTCTCTTACCAATTCCTTTCTTAACTCAGTTTGATTATCAAACCCTACGACAATCACCATAAGAACAATTGTTGTATTTGGCTTATGGACAGCAGCAATTGCCACATTAAACTAGGTTAAATAACTTGTAATGATTCATATTCCCTTTGTTTTATATAGATAGCGACATCACATTCCTTGGTCAAAGAATATGAACTTTAAACTAACTTATAATCTTTATAACTAACTCGGTCCATGTACTAATGGATCCATTATTAAGTTGGTAATACCACATGGTTGCTAAGTCAGTTAAGTATAATGGAAAATGGAAAGCAGTGATCCATCACCTCCCCTGTTTCTCCTTACACTCCTATATATTGAATGTATCACATTGGATGCATTGTATGACCAGTTCTTCCATCATATCGCTCTAGCATAGGCAGCTTGAAATTAGGTGGATTCCTAACATGTCGAGTGTTTGGATGAATAAGTTTTGATTCGCATAATCCAAACTTCGATTTAAGCATCCTCTATAAATAGGTACGCCAATGGATACCAAAAAGGTTCAAAATCCATCTACATCATTCGAAAAACGAATAATATCCGATATCCAGAAAAATAGATACAGATGCAGATATGTAGGTATCTGCATCTGAAAATTATCCCCTTATTTTATTCGAGATTATAGTTTATTTTATGAGTATTTTAGTATAATAAATGATACACAATTTTTTTATTAAGTTAATAGTTTATACAAACTCTTTATTGTTATCCTATTATTTATTTTTCATACCTTTATAATCGATGGATTGAAAAAAAAATTTCTAAACCAAAATTTTCTATTTATGCTTTATCAATCTTAGGCAGATTGAATAAATATTTGATATCCGTTCTTATCCATGGATATGGATACCAGACATTCCAAAATGATTTTGAATGTAGACGTAGGTATGACACTATATGTATTCGAAAACATTCATTTACAACCTATCCATGAAGCGCATGTTGTAGGATCTCAGTTATATGATCCTCTTGGTTGAGCTGAAATGCTTGGGGTCAACATGCCTTTGACCATAAGGTTTATTGATTCCCTTTTCCCTTGATGTTCCATCCTTATGTGACCCTAAGTTTGGGTTCAATTTTCGTTCCTAGTTTCCAAGTCATGATCATGATGCATTCACCTTGGGTTGATCTTCGATTCTACCCTTGATGACTGTCTGGATGTATAAGTATTGATCCCCAGAGGTCGATCGATACTGATCAATAAGGTTAATTGGGGTCTAAGCTATGTCGAAGATTTCATCACATCCACCTAGCCTCTTTTCTATCGTTTCAAGTTACATGTTTCTTTTGCCTGTTGTCTCTAGGAGTTCCAATCGTCCTTTGTTGCTCCATTAGTTGGAATAAGTTGATCAACATATCCTCCTGTTGGATGAAAAGCATTACTTTCATCGTCATTCCTTGAATTTCATCTCTTGTCACAAAGTTTGTGGGTTGGCTTGATCTATAGGAATCCTCTTAGCTGCCCCCACACTGAGATTGGTTCGTTCCCATCGCATTTTTCCTAGTAATTAGTCTTCATGCGAGTGGATTTATTTTTATTTTCAGTGGATTGGATTTGATTTTTTCAATGAAAACACCGAAAACGTTGGTTCAAAATATAGTATAACACCCTAAATATTAATACAAAAAACCCAAGCCACTAGATGTATTTTAGTTCTTATAAATCTTCCATGTGTTCTTATGGACCTTTCTATTTTCAGCGAAAATGAACAACAAAGATGGTTTCTCTACCATATTATTGATGAATAATAATAGAGAAGCGATAAATCGATTCCACAATAGATCATGCAATGTAGAGAAGAAAAGTAGCAAGAAAAAACTACAAGAATAACAATTTTTTTTATAGTAATTCGATAAATCTCTATCCTACATCTTCTTTATAACTTTGTAATGGAATTTCTTTTATAATTACATACCTTTTGTTTTTATTCAAATGATATCAGAGAAACGAAGGAATTAAGAGTTTTTTCCAAGTAATGACCTACAAAAGAGATGGAGATTGATATCCTTCTTCTATGATTAATAGATGTTGATGGATGGATTTGTATGATGGAGTTGATCAATAAATTCTACACAAAATCATCCCTAATGATCATGTCAACATTCATGAAAGTAAAAGGGAGAATATGGTAATGATTTACCAAGTTTTATAGCTCGGACCGCATGGATTGTTATGCTACAGGGATTGATATTTTCTGTAAAGATGGATATTTTCTATGTGGATCGAACCGATCCATAAGTTTCTGACATCTTTCATGTAGGATGACAACCTCTGGTCAATCTTTAATCGTTTATTACTTTCATGTAGTTTGAATTCCTTTTGACCTAAACCATCATCTCATAGCATCATATTAAACACTCCAACATTTTTTTTTACTTCTGTTAGATTTATTAGTCACGCAGTAAAGTAAAATGGTTGATTTTGAAAGTATTTCTGTTTTCAAAGTTTACCCAAAGATCAAGTTTGTGTTCCAATGCGCAAATTGTATTATATTATATTTAATATGAATTCAATTTTGATTTGATTTAAAAAAAATTATGTTAATAAATTTAGTTATCTTTTGTGAGTATCAATATATTCAACATATCTATTAGTTTAGTTTCATGTGAAAGTAACAATATGATAAGGGAAATAAATGCATAGACGATATAATTCATATAGGTTTTGAGATTTGTAACCATATTCATACACACATAAACACACACACATAAGTGCACGCGTGCATGTGTGTTAATAGTAAGCACTATTTGCATATATATTTGGTTTGTATCATAATACACACACATACATGTACTAATTATATTTGACCACAATTAAGATGTATTTACATTTGTTTATTTATTTATTTAGTTATTTATATAAGATAATTTTGGATAATATTTATTAAGATATGGTACTAAATAGGACCTCTATATGTGTTTGATTTAACATGATAAATAGTTAATTTTTTTGGTTAAGAACTAGTTCTTACTATTTAGAATTTATGTATTAATTTAAATCTAAAGTCAAATTTGATATCATAAGATATCTAATATAAAATATATATATATAATAGTATTTATATATAATGTTCACTTATTATTTTTTCCATAAATCTTAATGTAGCATCCTTTTTGGAAAATTAACACAAAAAAGGCCTTTAGCATAATGGTTAGTGCATGTTGTTTCTTTCTTAGGTAGTAGAGATTCGAATACCAAGGTAATTACATTTGATATCGAAGCTTATAGCCAGTTGGAATTGTGTGTTGTAATGCTGTAGATTTTGGTTAGTGTGGTACTGATGCAGGTTATAAGCATAACGTCTGGGTGGTGTGTGACCATGAACCAACGGGGATGTTGGGCTCTTTAAGGGGAGTATTCTATAACTCACCTTTTGGAAAGTTAACACAGGAAAGATCTTTTAGCATAGTAGATACTACATGGTGTTTCTTTTAGGGGCGCTAGGGGTTCAAATCCCACGGTTGTCACACTTGAAATAAAAATGCGTGTGTATTTATTTATATTTAATGTTTGCATGTATAGGTATATGTACATATAAAATACTTAACAACGATTTATTTGGGCTATACATATAAAACACATTCAAAATATTATTTGCAAGTTAAACATACATATATACCCACTATATATTTATGTTTTAATCATAATATAAAACATACATACATACATACATACACACATGCATGCACACACACATACATATATATATTAAATTAAGATTATAAATCCATATATATATATATAATTAATTTATATAAAAATTATTATTATTATTCTTATGTTTAATGGAAATACAATCATATAAATCATGATGTGCAGAAATAGAAGTTACCTAGTTGAAAGAGCATAGTGCTGTACACTTCGAAATTTGTTGATCGACCTTCAAAAATTCCTTTTCGATTTTATCTATGGTATGAAAAACCTTGCTTGAAGTGCTCCAATGGAAAAGATGAAGACTAGATTTTCTTTAATGGAGAAGAGAAAGAGAGAACTTTTCTTATTTTGTTTGATCAGAATTTATATGAATTTCATTTTTGGAAAAGGAGAATATGGATCACATTTATAGTGAGAAATAGATCATCATTTATTTCCCTATACGACCCTTCCTTTTCTCTATACACAGTCAACTGTATAATGTCAACACACACAATAATTATTTGTTTGATTCGGTTATTAAAACACCCTTCCCTAAGTTTTAAGATTCATGACAGCCCCACCCAAAAATGTGTTCCACCACACACCCGCTATTAAAACACCCTTCCCTAAGTTTTAAGATTCATGACAGCCCCTACCCAAAAATGCATTCCACCACACACCCTTTTAGTTATTTTCAACGATTTTTTTTCATTTTTTTTCACATTTTGGATCTACATTCTAACAAAGCAAAATCTAAGATACTTTTGAAAAAAAATCAAATTTATTTTTTTAGAAATATTTGCAGCAAACTAGAAATATTCAATATTTTTCGCTCGAAAATAACAGCAAAATAGCATAGATCAAAATTCTAAAGAAAAAATGGAAAAATAATGATTCTAAAAGTTAGGGAAGGGTGTTTTGTGAAACTTGGTTTTAAAGAGGAGGCCGGTGTAATGACCCAGAATTTTATCGTTTTGATTTTAAATATTTAATAATTGTAAATATTTAAATAATTGATTTTAAAAGCTTAATAACTTATTTTAATTATTAAATAATAATGATGAACTTGTTATATAAAAATATTTACAGAAATACATAGTTCGGATAGATATTGGTAATGAGTCCGGAAATCGTTTTATCGATATACAGTCTCGAAACGCGTAAAATTATCATTTTGGGGCACTAACTTGGATTTTGATGAAACTAACGCCATCGGGACTGGAATAATAAGACGATGTACGTCGACGAGTTTCGTGGCGATCAGACGTGTTGTGTGATCGTTCGAGCTCGAAACATGTAACGTTTTAATTAGAGAATTTAATAATAATAATATTATTTTATTTTATAAACACAATTACTCTTCCATCTCTCCATCACTTTTCATTTATTCCTCTTCTTCTTATATTCCTTTCAGTATAAACATTTTTAACCTACCCACCTTCTTTAAAAGTCAAAATCGGGAGCTACGGTTAACGAAATGCATTATCATCAGATCCGTTGAGCTCGAGAAGGAAAGAGCTTCAAATCTATATAGGGTTTATTAGGTGTGGCTATGACAAGGGGTATTCGACGTGGTGATGGCCAAGCAAGGGTTAGGATTTGGAGGCGGTTTAGGTGGCGATAGGCTAAGGCATTGATTGATTTGGGTTTATCATGCGAAGGAGCATGGAGGGTGGCAATTTGGCAAAGTGTGTTAGTGATTTGGGTTGTGCGACATGTGTATGGTCATTAGGAGTGACATCAGGTTGCGATGGCATTAGGTCGTTGAGCTTGGAGTTTGTGGGTGGGATGATGTAACAACCCGGATTTTCTGTCATTTGATTTTGAAAATTTAAATGGTTTTAAATATTAGATTTAGAATATAAATTGATTTTTGAATATGAAGATTTGTTTGGAACTATAGAATGAATTTAAATTTCAGATATAGCGATTTATCGTAATACGGAAATGGTGAATAATTGAAAATTTGAGCTGAATATGAATCAAAACAATCTTTAATGTTGATATAAATTCTATTTGAATTAGAATTGAGTTAATAAATTTTTAAAACTGAAATTTCAAGTGATTTCGCCAAGGTTTGAAATCGTCGATTTAATCGATGCGTTAAAATAGCGATCCAGGACACAGTCTCGGAATTTAGTGAAACCAATTCCATTGGATCTGTATTAGTGTATTATTATCGAATTTCAAATTTCATAGCGATTGGATTCACCGTTTGGTCATACGGAATAGAAACGCGTTGAATTTAATATTGGAAATGTAATATTATAATTGGGTTCAAAAAGCTATATTCTACATATGATCGAATTGGGGCTCGAGACTAATTCCATTGGATTTGGAATATTGGTATAACATTAAGAACTCCAGGTGGCATGCCTCGATAGTGGTTCAGGATTTCGAGGTACGTAAACGAGATATTTTTGAATATAAAAATATAAATTTTGAATCAGTAGCCACCCTAACCACATACAATCGTCGACCTATGCCTGACCTAAAGCCGGCTTCTCCATCAGTTTAAAGTCGCATGCTTCTTCCTCTTTTATTAAAATTGAACCAGTTCAAAAAAAAATTCACGCGATGGAATCGCGAACGAGCATCGAGCGGCTGTGTTGGGTTCACGAGCATCAATCGCGCACTGCCAAAGAGCCCAGTGGAAGCACGGCGGCCTGGGGCATTGGCTGTCGGCGAGGGATGGGCTCATCATTTTATGATCTTGTTTTGGCAAGGCAGAGCTAGGTGCGACGATGGTCGACAGTAGCATAG
Source organism: Allium cepa (assembly GCA_030765085.1). NCBI lineage: Eukaryota > Viridiplantae > Streptophyta > Magnoliopsida > Asparagales > Amaryllidaceae > Allium > Allium cepa. The sequence continues at coordinate 319,148,286 of CM060937.1, forward strand.
GAGCGGCAGCGGCAAGCAAGTATGAGGGAAGCTGGATGCATTCTTGAGTGAGGAAGAGGGTTTTGAGTGTTTTCTTGAGAACGAGGCTGTTGAGGTATAATATTGTAATTTAATTTAATTATATAATTAGTTTATTTAAATAAGAACTTAAATTGAGATAGCTAATAAAATTTGCATACGAGGTCCAAAAATCATGAAACAAGTCGAGTTTAGTTCATAGCTGTGAAATCTACGTAATAAGATTGGTTTGGAGATTTTTGGAGTCAAATGGGATTGTAGATTAAATTGAACGCAGTTCAATTTAATTTAAAATTTGAGACGGTTTGCAAATTAAAAATCAAGGTGAGTAAATCTCACTCATTTGGATTGCTGCTTTTAATTTAAAATAGTTAAAATTGTTTATTGGTTGATCGTATGAATTGATAATAATTTATCAGTTGGATGTTATATTATTTATAGTATTATATGTATATATATTACTAGTTGGTTATATTTCCCACCGATTGGAGCGGATGAGACACTATGCGCCCCGCATAATAGCGGATGACCCTATATTACCGCGATATCCCGCCTCGAAGCGTGATTGATATTTTATGTTATATAACATCTGTGGATGCAGAAAAACAAGTTGGAGGGATCCAATTGGATTCATAAAAAATATACTGATTGTTTCATGTATAATGATATATGATGTGATTGAATAATCTATTATGAATTGTTGTGTGATTTGATATATTGGATGTTATAGTAGCACTGGCCTTATTTCGGGTATTTTAAATACCATAAAAAATATTTTTTAATTTTAAAAAGAAATAAAAAGGGGATTAGAGGAATAAAAATATTTATATTGATTTGGAATATTCGATAAGATATAAAGGTGAATTAAATAAACTGGATTAGATTGAGAATTCACTCAACTATTTTGCAAAGTGTTTTCAAATAAATATTTTTTGAAATTAATTTATACAAGGAATTTGGAACAACAGATTTTAATAATATGTCATAAATTTTAGATTGAAGTTGAAATCGAGTTTTGAATAGATGTGAAATTATAATTGGATTTAGTGTGAAATAGATTTCCAAATGGAATTTTAAATAGAATTCGATTTATAAATGGATTTTAGTAATATAAATTGGTTATAAACTAGAAATGAACATATAAAGTTATAAACAATGTTTATAAATAAAGCAGAACGATTATCATTTGATAATTTGGAATATATATCAACAGTGTGAATTTAAAATGAAAAAAAAATCGGTTTAGAAATAAATAGTGGTAACTATTTTGGAATTTGGAAGTAATTATGAAACTAGAAATGTAATTTGATTTGTGATAAATCGAGAGAGATTTATAAGTATGAAATCGATTGTGTTGAATTTTAAAAAATAGTTTTTTTTCAAGAAGCATATTTTGTTTTCAGAAAAGGATTTTTATTTATTAAACTATGTAGTTTAAAAACTATTATTTAGATTAAAATATTTTGGAAAATTAGTTATTTAAATATTTAAATTTGTTGAAATGAATTCTAAGTTTTATAAATAAGCTTTGTAAATCGATTAGTATTATTTATAAATTAAATGGAAATTAGTTATCGTTGTTTATTTAAAAGGGGTTTTGATATTTTAAATAATTACTTAAATTCGTTTGAAAATTTATTATTATTCTTTAAAATACTTATTTTATAAATATAGAGTTTTGGAAATTGGTTGAAGTTATTTATAAATACTCTCGAGATTTGTAAATCGGTTTTATTTAGTGAATGACATTTTATAAGAGAAATCTTATAATGGGATTTTGAAGACTTAAGAAAATTTCCAAAATGCTATATAAGGAAACTTTGAAAATGAATTTGAATTCATAAAAGTAGTTATAAACTGTTAGTTGAGATTATAAATAAGTATAATCGATTTTTGGAAATTGTAAATGGAATTAATGAAATTCTAAAAATTTATGAGATAAGTGATGAAAATGCTTCGAAGTATGGATATTAGAAGTGATTTGGAAAAATAGACTTATAATATTTTCTAAGTATGGGAATGAAGGTTTTGGAAATGTTGTAACGACGAAATGATTTATATGGAAATATTTTTCTAAGTAATGAATTAAGAATTGAATTTGAAAATATTTCTAAGCGTTGAAATAAGATATGGTTGGTGTAACAACCAGGTATTTTCAACCATTCGCATCCGCACATGTCGGACTTGAATTGCTCAAAATACCACGTTGTAAATAAAATTTGACAAATCTCAAAACATACAGTAAATAATAATCACAGATCACAGATACAGAGTATTTAATAATGCAGCAGAAGTAAAAGAAATAGTAGTTCATGAAGCTACTATATAAATATACCAGAGTTAAATAAAATACAACAGAAGAAATAAAGTACAACATAAGCCTCAAGATGATAACCGAGTACAAGCTGAATAGACAACAGAACTGGAATAGATAAAACTGGATAAGCATATAATCTCCAGCGATTCCAATCTCCAGAAAGTGGAATCCAAATCTGTGAATAACTCAGGCTGACCCGAGCGTACATAAAAATACAAACACTCGAGTCAGGACAATATGTACTTATATAATGTAAACCAACTCAAGTGAACTGTAATAAGGTACAAGTAACTTAAAGGATGCCTGGGACCGCCCATCCTCTAAGGATCCGTTAAACAATTTACTATATAGTAATATTTCGCTATTATAATAATGTCTACAGTAAAATAAACTTACTTTTAAATAGCGTTCCGGGCTACCCATACCACCCTTCACACATAATAGTCCCAGTAGTCCATCCAATATCATGTCATCTCCACTCCGGGTGACTATCAGAGGATACCACACGGGCTACGGGAGAAAAACAAACTCGTAGTAAAGGCTCGGTATGGTAGGTGACACGACACACAAGGCAATGCCAGGGTAGATATACCAAGTACGCACACGGGCTGGTGGTAAGGCAGCAGCCACATACGCCCACCTCGGAACACACTCATATCAAAATCGGAGGATGGCCGTCTATCAATCACCAGTAAGAGTATAGTATCGAAGGAATGTGTCCGATCGGAGGAATGACCTCACTTGGCCCGAGATCGCTCATGTTTTAGCCACCTTATGCCAACTCACGGGAGTTGGGTCCACGTAATATACCTCAAGAACGTCACCACCATCCTACTTCATTTCGGAATCTCCACCGCGTACACAGTTGTTAAAGTGGTTTTTGGTATCGACGGAGAGTATGCCAGATATCCGATCCCGGTCTCTTTAACAACCAATCGTTATTATAACCCATGGTTATAATTTTAAAATATAATATTTTATACTTCGAAATAAAATATCATTTCAAATCCAAATCTTTATCAAAATAAAGATTAAATCATTTCCAAACCATTTCAATATATAAAAATAGCATATCCTTTCAAAACTTTCTTTTCAAATCATTTCAATATATCAAAATATCATATCCTTTCAAAACTTCACTACAAATCATTTTAATATCAAAATATCATTTCAAAGATAGTTTATACTTCGAAAACCCAAAATCATTTTTATTTCAAAACTATATTTATTTCAAAAACAATATCATTTCCATTCCAAACATATATTCACTTTTCAAAATAGTTTATACTTTCAAAGTTATAACTCTTTCGAAACCAAAACATTGAAATCATTACACTTTAAAAATCAGAACATTTTGAAATCATCCTTTAATTCTATACATTTACAAATTTATTAAATTAAACCCAAATTTAAATTTCAATTTAATTTAATTTAAACCATCATTTTCAATTCAAATTCAGTTTACTAACAAACCATTTCAAATCTTATCAAATTCAAATATAGGTTTAATCCACAAAATACAATATTCAATCTTTAGTATATTTCAAGGTTTGAATATCCCACCTTTCATAAATCCAATATCATTTAAATAAACTCAAATAATATATACTTCAAATATGCATTTATCAAATAAATTAAATAAATCAGAAATCAAATATCCTTTCAAAATATCAAAATGTCAAAATATTATTCAAAACATCATTCATTTTTATTCATTTAAATAACTTTTAAATCCCTTCATTTTATTTAGGAATTAATTACCATTTCAAACTTACGTTTCAAAAGATTTTATATCAAAAATTAAATCTCTCCATTTAAATCATTTAAAATCAATTCCTTATATTTATTAATTAAATATTAAATTTTCAAAACTTAAATCCTTCCATTTAAAGCCATATAAATGTCTCTTCATTATATTTATAAATTTAACATTTAATTTCCAAAATTTTATCATTTTCCAAATATTTTTTTTATAAAAGTTTTTAAAGCAACAAAAATATAGTTTCCGTAGCACTAAAAAATGCTACGTAAAGCTATAGTTTAAAACAGTTCATTTGACAAAAGACAGCGTTTAAGTGCTGTAATAGATTTCCTTTAAATTTCAAATAAACTTAAATGTTAAGTTTAACCACTATAACATTTACAAAGTGCTATAATAGCCTTTATTTCAATTTAACTTTTTAGTTCATTTAAAACAACTACAGCATTTACAAAATGCTGTAATACCCTTACATTACATTTCAAAAATGCTGTTAAATCAAATTCAAGGCTTCAATGCAAATTTCATTAACAGTTAATTTTAATTTAAACAATTTAACTTAATTTTATGATTTTTATAAAGTTAAATTTCATCCAAAAATCAAATTTTAACATAATTTCTTATTTAAATTAAAGTATTAATTACCATTTCTTTAATTAATTTTATTACTTAACCATTAAGTTTTAAATTACCAAATTATAACTTATTTCTATTTATTTTACTTAATAAAAATGTCATTTTTAACAGAAGTTCAAAATTTCCCACAATAAGTTATATTTCAAAATTTTGACTTAAAACATTCATTTATTCACATTTTCATTTATTCAAAAATCACTTTTATTTTTATAATAAATCATTTTATTCATTTTAATTCAAAATATTATACTTTTACTTTTAAAAAAAATTAAAACATTTCAGAAAATAATTTATAACCTATAGGTCTGTATATAGTTTTCTAGCCTAGGTCAAGTGATACGGATGTATATCATTTCAATCCGCAGTTTACAAAGAAAACCTGGGTTCTATCATTTCAAACCCGCAGTCCCCAGTAAAATGATTGATTTTGAAAACCGCTCAGGCCTATCATTTCAGCCCATAACGATTTTCCCTTATTCTAAAGTCCGTTCGGGTATGTATCATTTCAACCCATAGTGATTCTAGTCTACATGGAACTTGCAATGGTGATAACTGATATAAATAACTGAAATAGCATGAAATAACAGTAACATATGATATAACAGGTGTAATAACAGATGTGAACATCATGTGATAATAATATAGCAATTATAACAAGATGATATAAGTTACAGATTCAAATGATGTCCGTTTATCAACTATATATGTACATATTAGTCTGGTGAGATTTACTCACTTGTTCAAAGCTAGAGATAGCCGTCCAAGCACACAATATAGACTCTACGAGGGCACGACAACTCGAATACGATTTGAGAGTGGAGAGCCAAATATAATTTCCTTGTATACATATAAACAAAACAATTCAAAATACATAAGTTTTCAAAGCTAAATTACACTAAACAACACTAAGAATCAAAGCCTAAAACAAAGGCAAATGCTTTGCACTTGTTCTCAACTTCACATACTTCAGTTATGAACTGAAATAACACAGCCAAGGCATGGATTAAGGTCTGGTTTGGGTCCCTATAGGGTCGGCCTAGCCTGGTTGATGGTGTGGGGAAGTAGAGGTGTAACATAGAATCACTACAAGGCAAATACATGGCAAATATCAACATTTCTATGCTATAAATGGTTCGGCCAGAGGCTCTAGGGGTATGGTCAGAGGTCCAGGTGGTGGTGGATGATGTGGCAGAGGGTGGTGGTCAGATCCGGGCTGGTGGTGGTGGTGGCAAAAGGAAGGTGGAGGTGTTGAAACAAAACTAGGCTAGATTGAGCACAAAGGTGATGGTTTGTGACATTTGGTGGTGGATCTCTTGCCATAGGGTGCTCGGCCTGGGGTGGTGGTGATCTGGAGGCAGTGGTGGTCGGAGTAGGTGGTGGTGGGGTCGGCCTAGCTGCTGGAGTAGGTGGGGCCGATCAAATCTAGTCGAGAACAAGAGCAAAACAACATAGAAAATCAAACAAAACAAGAAAAAGAAGAGATTGATTACCAAATCTTTGAGCTCAGATTTTTGGCCGAATTTTTTTGAGAGACGAGAAGTTTATTCATGTGAAAAAAAAGTTGGGAGAAGTGGTCGGCTGAATATGTGGATAGTTATTGCCAAAATAAATGAAAAGTTAGGCTAAATGTGAAAAGGTGGAAGATAAAGAGCCATAGGAAAGTCAAAAGTCAAAACCTTTTCAAATTACCATTAATTAATTTATATTAGTTTAAATTAATGAAAATAATAATTATATCAGTCACAAATTTGAAAACATAACAAAATATAAAAAATATATAAATATTTATTAATTATATAAGGTAAAAGAATAAGAAAATAATACAAAATTGCAAACTAGTCTAGAAAAATGGAAAATAAACAGAATGAACTTTGGAAATTTTATATGGACTTGTAAAAATATTTATAAAAAAGAGAATAACATAAAAATAAAATGCATTCACAAATAAATATATAAATTTTAATTTAAATATAATTTAAATAAAGAAAATAGTAGAAAAATGGAAACTAGGCTTTCAACTTTCGAAATAAATTCAATAAGCTTTGGAAAAGTTCAAACATCACTTTAAAAATATTTAAAAGTCAAAATATACATAATATAACATAAATATACAAACTAGAATAATATATATCAAGTAAAAATATCATTTATATAAATTAAAACAAAGAATATTGTTAAATAACCCTATATACATACAATATTGTAAAGGGTATAACTTTCACAATTTAAATCCAATTTCAACGAAATGAAAAGCAATATTCATGATATTAAATCTATTTTCATAATAAAAGATAAAATTCAAGAATTCAAATATTTAAATTTAAAATTTAAAAGTCAAAGTTTGAATAGTTTGACCAGAAATTCACTTTACAGTAAGATATTCAAATTATACTAATTTGAACTATAAATCACTTAATCATCATCATTTATATTTAAAAATGAAATGTTTGAAATAGAACAAATTTAAAATAATTTAAAAATAAAAGAAAGTCCAATTTAAATAATATACAAAAATCTAGGGTTGTTACACTCTCCCCCACTCAAAACTTTTCGTCCCCAAAAAGTAATGAGGTACGGGAAAGCACAGAAAAAGATAGAGTGAAATAAGATTAAGATAAGATGACAAGGAGATTTAAATTACACCTGATAACTATTGTTATAGGTAAGTTTCACAAGGTAGAGATGATCTTCCCAAGATTCTCTAGAATCAGGAACACAAGCACGAAAAGATCCTTTAGAATCTGATTCACTCTTCCTGCTTAACCGACGGTCTGTGGATGGAAAGCAGTGCTCAGATTCAAAATGAGTACCAAAGATTATTAAAGATTATAGAAAGATTTCTAAACAGAAATATTATAGAAAGATGCCTATACCAGTCTATAGTAAGATGAGGAAAATAAGGACAACTAAAGACAATTTGAAAACAAAATAGGATAATAAGTTAGAAAAACAAAATAAGATAATAGGCTTGAAATTTCCATGGTTTCAACTTAAATTGATAATTAATTTTTTTTTACACAAGTTAAATAAATCTTAACTATCTCTAATTTCATTATCCTATCATCCAATTTTCTTAAACTAACAATTTTCAAAAATCATGGATTTAAAAAATCATCATTTATTATATTCAAAAATGTACTTGATAAATTTAATTCTTCTTTATTCCTAATTAAAATCCTCTCAATATATTTTATCACCTATGTTAAAGATACTTACATTTATTATAACTGTTTTAATTTATTTTTGATTCCTTTAACATCTTTTATATTGTAAATTATTCAATTAACCCCTTTTTTCTATTTACTCCTGTTAATAATTTTATAACTAAAATTTAAGTGTATAACATTTATTTAACCATTGAAATTTTATTTATAAATATTGTGTATTATCCGATTACAATTGTTAACTTCTGTATAATTTGGGTAAGTTATATTTAAATGCAATTGAGTATTATACAAATAAAACTTTCTAATTCCCTCATCTCAAGTTTGAATCATTTATCTAAAATTTTGATTTTCTTTTATAATTGAAATGATTCTTTAAGATAAAGTTTAAGAATAAAATTTCAGATTCCTTCGAACCATTTAGAGATAATTAAATATATATATACATAATATGTCAAATCAAATTTAAATCATATATCTATATATATTATAAATCTAGTCTTATTTTAGAAATTCAAATCAATTAAATTTACCAAAACAAAGCTATAGCAAGACTACAAAACGGTCTCTTCACTTCGAAACTCGAAAATAAACGTCGATGATGCCGCGGTCATCACCGAAGTTATTTTCCAGCGACAAAGAGAAGATCACTAATTTTACACTTTAAAATTCCTTGGAAACAAATTTCTATTAGAAAATACTTTAAATAATATACCCCTTTTAAAAATTTAAACACAGGGTTTGAAACCATCGGAAATTAAATTCTCAAGTTTCTTGTTTTAAACTCATTTCAGTTCCCAAATCAATTTATAAACAGCTATTTATATATTAATTTATAGAACAACAAATGATAAATCAAGTATTATCATTTCAAATGGTTAATTTAAATCAATTTATTAAGTTCCATAAATTTACTTATATCAAAATTTATTTCATTAACCAAATTTTTAAAATAATATTGTGTTAGTTTGTTCTGTCAAAGTGTTTTAGAAATCCTATCGATAGCGTTGATCAGACGAATCAATTGGAAACCCAAATCAACATCAACAACTCAAACAACACAATATAAAACAAAACATTAATATTGATTTACAAGTACAATTCAAAATGTTTGGAAGATAGATTGGAAAAAAAAGACAGGATGATTGAATAACAAAATTGGGAGGTGGATAAGCTTAAATAAATCGCGGGCAACCTTAACCGGGTCAACCGTGACTTAAAGAATAATATCGATGTGGATTTTCTAGGATAAATCTACATTCGATCTCAATAGATAGAGTTTGGAAAAACAAAAGATATTAACATCTAGACCAAGGATAGATATATATCTCTGGTGAATCGTACTCATTCGAAGTGGAGTTATGGGATACTCCAGAATCAAAAGGAGATGAATAGTGAGGGACACGAATGAATTTTGGGATCGCAGGGAACGTTCCAAAATTCAAATGAAATTTGAACCAAAGAGGAAGAGATTCAAGTTTGGATGAAAGTGATTCTGCAACTAAATTTACCATACATTCTAAGTTTTTCCTCAAAGCCAAAGCTATGGTACCAACTGTAACAACCAGGTATTTTCAACCATTCGCATCCGCACATGTCGGACTTGAATTGCTCAAAATACCGCGTTGTAAATAAAATTTGGCAAAACTCAGAACATACAGTAAATAATAATCACAGATCACAGACACAAAGTATTTAATAATGCAGCGGAAGTAAAAGAAATAGAAGTTCATGAAGCTACTATATAAATATATTAGAGTTAAATAAAATACAACAGAAGAAATAAAGTACAACAGGAGCCTCAAGAGGATAACCGAGTACAAGCTGAATAGACAACAGAACTGGATTAGATAAAACTAGATAAGCAGATAATCTCCAGCGATTCCAATCTCCAAAAAGTGGAATCCAAATCTGTGAATAACTCAGGCTGACCCGAGCGTACATAAAAATACAAACACTCGAGTCAGGACAATATATACTTATATAATGTAAACCAACTCAAGTGAACTGTAATAAGGTACAAGTAACTTAAAGGATGCCTGGGACCGCCCATCCTCTAAGGATCCGTTAAACTATTTAATATATAGTAATATTTTGCTATTATAATAACGTCTACAGTAAAATAAACTTACTTTTAAATAGCGTTCCGGGCTACCCATAGCACCCTTCACACAAAATAGTCCCAGTAGTCCATCCAGTATCATGCCATCTCCACTCCGGGTGACTGTCAGAGGATACCACACGGGCTACGGGAGAAAAACAAACTCGTAGTAAAGGCTCGGTATGGTAGGTGACACGGCACACAAGGCAATGCTAGGGTAGATATACCAATTACGCACACGGGCTGGTGGTAACGCAGCAGCCACATACGCCCACCTCGGAACACACTCCCATATCAAAATCGGAGGATGGCCATCTAATCAATAACCAGTAAGAGTATAGTATCGAAGGAATGTGTGCGATCAGAGGAATGACCTCACTTGGCCCGAGATCGCTCATGTTTTAGCCACCTTATGCCAACTCACGAGAGTTGGGTCCACGTAATATACCTCAAGAACGTCGCCACCATCCTACTTCATTCTAGAATCTCCACCGCTTACACAGTTGTTAAAGTGGTTTTCGGTATCGACGGAGAGTATGCCAGTTGTTAAAGTGGTGGTCAGATCCGGGCTGCTGGTGGTGGTGGCAAAAGGAAGGTGGAGGTGTTGGAACAAAACTAGGCTAGATTGAGCACAAAGGTGATGGTTTGTGACATTTGGTGGTGGATCTCTTGCCATAGGGTGCTCGGCCTGGGGTGGTGGTGATCTGGAGGCAGTGGTGGTCGGAGTAGGTGGTGGTGGGGTCGGCCTAGCTACTGGAGTAGGTGGGGCCGATCAAATCTAGTTGAGAACAAGAGCAAAACAACATAGAAAATCAAACAAAACAAGAAAAAGAAGAGATTGATTACCAAATCTTTGAGCTTAGATTTTTGGCCGAATTTTTTTGAGAGATAAGAAGTTTATTCACGTGAAAAAAAAGTTGGGAGAAGCGGTTGGCTGAATATGTGGATAGATATTGCCAAAATAAATGAAAAGTTAGGCTAAATGTGAAAATGTGGAAGATAAAGAGCCATAGGAAAGTCAAAAGTCAAAAGTCAAAACCTTTTCAAATTACCATTATTTTATTTATATTAGTTTAAATTACTGAAAATAATAATTATTTCAGTCACAAATTCAAAAACATAACAAAATATAAAAAATATATATAAATATTTATTAATTATATAAGGTAAAAGAATAAGAAAATAGCACAAAATTGCAAACTAGTCTAGAAAATAAACAGAATGAACTTTGGAAAATTTATATGGACTTGTAAAAATATTTATAAAAAAGAGAATATCATAAAAATAAAATGCATTCACAAATAAATATAAAAATTTAAATTTAAATATAATTTAAATAAAGAAAATAGTAGAAAAATGGAAACTAGGCTTTGAAATTTGGAAATAAATTCAATAAGCTTTGAAAAAATTCAAACATCACTTTAAAAATAACTAAAAGTCAAAATATACCTAATATAACATAAATATATAAATTATAATAAGATATATCAAGTAAAAATATCATTTATATAAATTAAAACAAAGAATATTGTTAAATAACCCTATATACATACAATATTGTATAGGGTATAACTTTCACAATTTAAATCCAATTTCAACGAAACGAAAAGCAGTATTCATGATATTAAATCTATTTTCATAATAAAAGATAAAATTCAAGAATTAAAATATTTAAATTTAAAATTTAAAAGTCAAAGTTTGAACAGTTTGACTAGAAATTCACTTTACAGTAAGATATTCAAATTATACTAATTTGAACTATAAATCACTTAATCATCATCATTTATATTTAAAAATGAAATGTTTGAAATAGATCAAATTTAAAATAATTTAAAAATAAAAGAAAGTCCAATTTAAATAATATACAAAAATCTAGGGTTGTTACAGTTGGAAATATCCTGTTATGGATATAAGTATTTGGAATTCTTTTCGAATATTGAAATATTGGAAGAGATTTGGATATATATCTTTGTAAATATATTTTGAAATTATTTTGAAAAATTTATAATATGGGCCTAGTGACTGCTTATGTGTGTAATTTGATAGTTAAAGAACAGACTATCAAATCTGGCCAATTTCATTAATTATTTCGAAGAGACCAGGATCAGATTTAATTATCCAAAAACCACTTCGATCCGATTTAGCGTTATGAATTATGATATCGTGAGGATAGTGAAGACGATGATTTTAGAGTTTTGGTTTGTTCAGACTCAGAACAACGTGTATGGATGAATGCTATCATTGCATCGTTGTCTGGAAGGCAGTGTTAGCATTCCTAGAATGAATGCTATTCTTAAGGTAATACGTAGCCTCAAGCCTCATTAACTAGGTATAACTAAAACACGAGAGATGCAGCATGACTATATGGGTCGCTTCCAATTGGGTGTGATCGTCAGTCATCTAGAGTGGACATCTATCATCACTTTCATTTGTATGCGTTTTGGGGCCTATTGGTGGTGATCGTATTCGATACTATTCAGTAAGGGGTAGGCTGGTCTTGTGTTGGCAGGGATCGATACGTTCGATCTCGGTACATTTTTCTAGAGGTGTACAATGGCGGGCTATACCCAAGTATCCCTGTCATTGAATGGAATCAAATATCCACTACGAGCCTATACGGTTTTAGTTGTATACCAATTATGCTGAAACGTGAGATGCAAGCATTTCAGCTATTTTATAGTTTATTTTCTATAGACACTATATAACATCAGATGATTTTGACATAAAATGTTTTGGTTATCGTAACGTAAAAACCCATTGTATTTATGTGTGGCATGGTCTTACGAGATACCTTTGTTTTCAAAGGATTTTGATAACAGTAATAATTCAAATTGAGTGTGTTTTCTCACGCTAGTTTTTCAGACTGACTCGGGTGTTATTTTATTATAAAGCTCAGGTCACACCGAGTATTACAGATTCATGTTAGGATGCTATGGAGCACATGTGACATGCTGGAGGAGTCTCAGGCGTATTCCATGTACTTGATTATATTCCGCTGTATGTGTATGCTGTATATTCAGCACTTGTGAGGACAAGTTATTATAATTGTCCAGATTTATTTGTTGATTGTTGTACCCTGATGATGGTATGTATATTAACAGTTACAGTTTCTTTTGTAAAAAGATATGTTATTATTTATTATGTATTTTTCCGCTACGATTATGAGATTCTGTATTGTTTCTATACTTCTTCTTCTTTCTTTCTTTTCACCCTTTCTCTTCTTTTCCATGACCTTTCGTCATTCTGTACTTTGTGGGTCGGATATATGTGGTTTATTATAGATTCAAAGGGTATGAATTTGCAGGTCGTCACAGATGTGAAGCTTGTGCGAAGTGGAGTTCGTCGGTAAAGACAATGCATGATTTCGTGGAGTATTGCTCGAGGTAGAGGGAGGGGAAGTGCATGCTCTGTTAGGCTGTGCATTCCTGTGCACGTTTTGAATTTGGGATAGAAGAAGGTTTAGAGAGAGGGATTAATTTAAATGGGTAATTAATTTACTAATTAATTAACAAATTAATTTAATTTATCTCAAAATTTATAAAAATTCATATCTTCTACATACGAGGTCTAATCGAGATGCGGACTTTTGTGTTGTGCTCGTAGGAGCGTTATGTACGCACTAGAGCAGATTTTGTCAAGTCTGAAGCAAGTGGAATGTTTAGTAGACTATTCAGTAATGCGTAAGCATCAACTATAATTTTGGTGAGTTGCATCATCTTTGGATGAACACTATATGATGTACGATTGATAAAAATTATTGATTCCATGCTTGAATGATTTATTTGTTTGGTTTGGTTAATTTCCTGCTTTAGAAAGCATATGACATATGAAATGAAATTTAGGTAATAGAGGGAATTTTGTAGAGGGATCCAAATTCCTCGCCATTGTTGTTATCAATTTCATTTATATACTTATGTTATAAATTGTTGAATGTCAAAGCTTGGCAGTTTGACCTTAATTGATGTGACTTTGATATGTCGCAAAAGTTGAACTCTTTTAGTGTGGATCACTAAAAGCACTTGTTAAGTGCTGTGGTAACTCTAGGTCTTATTATAATATTTTGGAAATACTATTACTTGCTATTTTTGATTTGAAATTGGTTTGATTTGGAGAATGATTTTAAATGGCATTTACTATGATTTTTTTAGAAATATTTTTTGAACTTTCCTATTTTGCTCCAATCTTTTTGGTAATGTTTCAACAGTGTTTTGGAAAGTATTTATTTTACAGAAAGTTACTATAATAATGGATGTTTATTTTGAAGAAAAAGAGGAGTTTATCTTTTATAGTAAAGTGATTTTGTTTTAAAGAAGATAGGAATATTTTGGAATAAATATTTGTGAACCGCTTTATATAAACCGTTTTATAGAAAGATTGATTTATAAATGGTATTTTATAAATAAAAGGATAGACTTATAAGTGAGATTTTATAAAAGGAAAAATGATACCATTTTGATGAATTGGAATAATAAAGCACATTTGTGAAATTATAGTGATACAAGGAATGATGGTTTTATAGAAAGTGTTTAGTCCTATCTTGAAACCAAAGATTTGTGAAAAGTATAGGAGTTTTATAAAAGAATTTTTATAGATAGATAGGAGATTTATAAAAGGATTTTTATAAATAAATTTGGAGATTTATAAAAGTAGTTTTAAATAGAAAGGATATTTGTAAAAGAATTTTTGTAAATATAAAAGAGATTTATAAAAATAAGTTCTATAAAAGGAATGATATTTGATTTCCATAAATGATCTTCATAACTTATGATGGTATGGAAAGTATTCTTTTTATACTTAACACTAAATTCAGAGGTATGGAAACTAGTCTCTATCTATGAGAATAGAGAATGTATGTCCAGGCAAAGATAGTTTTCTATCTTGTCTGACTTTATTGTTAATTGAGGGATAATACAAGTTTGATATTGGGAAGTGGTGGTAAGTATATCTGGTCTAGTTTCCATACGACCCATTTACTTACACCAAAAAAATAGCGGTTTGGGATTATAATAAATAATGTTTTTAAATTGCATTTCTTTTTGACCCATTAAATATGATTTTGGAAAAAAAGGAAAATATTCCTTAAGATCGTGAATATACTTCTACCACAAATATGAGTATATGGAGATGTTTTTAAATTATTGAAAGTGAAATGGTTTGTGAATATACTTATACCATTGAGATAAGTTTATAAAAAGCTTTTCAAGTATTGAAAAAAGTAGAGTGAGTTATGAATATATCTTTTGAAAAAGGTATTTTAATACGAATATTTGAAAAAAGATTTTAATTAATGAAAGGATTAATTAAAGAGGCATGATAGTTGCTTATGTGCTTAATCATGCATGTTTTCTATATTAAATTAAATAACTGATTTGATTATTTGATATTTAATAACGGACTATCAAATCTTGGCCATTTTTAAAACTACCGACTGTTGTTCGGAGAGACTAGGATGGAAAAGCATGAGTTATCCGAAAACCACTTTAAATCAGCATTAGCATTCAAATTGAAGACATCTTGGAGATGATGGAATCAATGATGGAGCTCTTAGAAGTGCATGGGCTACTTGCTACTAATCTTGAGGGTGATTCCAATAAGGATGTAATAGAAGTAGTGCCTTCAGTCTGTTCATATCCTACACAACTTGTACGGATATGATGGCATTGTATTATTGCTTAGAGGATAGTGTTAGCATTCTAAGAGGAATTTGCTAAAAGGTGAAACATACCCTCAAACCTCATACCCGAAAATGACTAAAACATCGAAGATGCAGCGTGGCTTTGTGGTTCGCTACCATTATGGTATGATCATCACTTGTATCTAGATCGATATTTACGATTTATGTATGCTGGGCCCTTGGAACAGTTTGTGGTAGCCGTGATGGTGATCATATTCGGTACTATCCAGCAAGAGGTGGGTCGGTTCTATGTTGGTAGAGATGCAAGGTTTGTGTGACGACCCGACTTTCCACTCCCGGAAAATTGCGACATCTTGAAGAAAGAAAGGGGATAGAAAAGAGAAAAGAAAGAAGAGAAGAAGAAACAACACAAGAATCTCAACAGCGGAAACGAATAAATTATATTAATAACAAAGTATTACATAGTATACATCAAATATCAGAGTACACAGACATATACAACACATACTAGACAGTTATAAATACCTGTCTAGTTATTACAACCCAATACAAACACAAGACTCAGAGATACCAAACACAGCGGAACTAAATAACTATACGCAGAAGCCTCCTGCTCCATATGCTCCTCCACAAATCGTCAAAGCAATCCTGAATCCTAACCTGAATTCCCTTGACTACTCATAAAAATTTGAGTACCCAAGAGTTAAAGAAAAACAGAAAATAACTCCGGGTCAGACATGGGTCTGGTGTGAGTAACAGGTTAAAGTTGTTTAACTTTGAAAAACCTTTGAAAGAAAAGGTATCACGTAAGACTTCCCACACATAAACATGGAAAAGTTTTTACCTTACGCTAACCAAAACATTTGATAGGAAATCTGATGATATTAAAATAGTGTCTAGGGTTTTCAAATAAATATGAAATAGCCGAAATTGTTACATTCATTAAATTCCAGCTACTAGCCACAAAAGTGGGTAATACAATCAAAACCGTTGGCACTTATTGGATTTTGGATTCCATACAATGGCAGGGCTACTGGGGTACCGCCCGTCACAGTACGTGGCCTAGATCAACGTACCGAGGATTACTCCCTTCATCCCCTGCAACACAAAGCCGGACCCGTTCCTTACTGAACAGTTCCAAATAAGACAACCCCGACGGTTGTCATGATCAACCGTCCCACACAGCCGAAATATAAAGGGACCTCTAGACAGGGGTAAATCTTACTCTCAAGTGGGGGCTACCCACGAAGCTTTGCTGCACCTCCCCTGTTTTAGCCATTCCCGGTTGATGAGGCTTGAGGTTACGATTACCTTTATAGGACATAACACTTAGAATGCTCATCGTCCACCTGACGATGTTCTGAAAGCATTCAATCCATACAAGTTCGTTCCGGGTTCGAACGAAACCGAAGGCATTATCTCGTTACACTCATTTTGGAATCACCCTCAGAGTTAACGACAATAACCCTTGCACTCTGATTCACCATCTCGAATCTATAAGATCTATTCCGTCAAACTCATTACGGAATCACCCACAGAGTTATACTGACGTATAGCCCTTACACCTCGAGTCTTCACTCGCTCCACTTGGATTAACGACCTAACGTTATTTGGAATCGATGTGGTTTTCGGATGTCCAAATATGGAAACCCGATCCCGGTCTCATCGAAAACCAAAGCGTGTCTTTTATGTCCAAGTTGTTTTAAGTTTAAAACAATTCAATTCATTATCTAAATATACACAGATAGATAATTCACATCACAACAGATAATCAGTCTTATCATTATCAACAGATAATCATATCATAATCAGATAATTCATATTATCATCCAAGAGCAACCAATGCATCCATATCACATACACTATTCATCTCACAACTGAGATTACAAACCAAACCAGTCAACCAATACCAATCATCAAACATAAGCAATGATCTAATGATCACACCTTCAATAATTAATTTAAAATGAATTAAATTAATTACTCAATCTCTAATTAATTTAAAATGAATTAAATTAATTACTTCATCATCAAAATCTGCTTAACTTAATCATCTATTGATTTCAAATCAATTTATAAATAATCATCTCATTAATCATTACTGATTAACTATCTCTAATTACAATAAGTAATTAGCATTTAATATTAATCACACAAGTTAATTGTATTAAACCCTACATATATATTAATCACCCTTGATTAATAACCATTCAGTAGTTAATTACTTTAATTACTCATCCCATAATTAATTATTCTTAATTAATTATCTAAATTAATCCCCTTGATTAATTTCAAAGTAACTTAAATCCAAATTACTTCTATAATAAATATCCTTAATTACATACTGTAATTATTAATTAATTACTTCCTTAAGTAATTACAAATTCATAAATTGCATAAAGTAATTATCAACAATCCTCAATGTTTTAATTTAAATTAATTAATCTAAACTAATCACATTCATTAAATTAATTACACTAAGTAATTAATCCATTAATTACCTTCATTAAGTAATTAAAACTTAAACAATTGATTATTATTAATTAATTAATCTAATTAATTATCAAAAATTAATCACATTAATTAACTGTTAATGACTTCATTAACATTTCTTAATTACTTAATTAAGAGATTAACTTAAATTAATCACCATTAGTTATTAAGTAATTAATATTTAATTACTATTTAACTAATCTCTAATTATTAATTAACTAAGTGTTAATTAAAATCTTAATTATCATTAATCACTTGATTAAATAAATCTTAATCATAAATTAAAATTTAATTAACCATCCTTAATTATAGATAAATTAAACTTAATTAATTAATCCCAAATTAAATTAATTATCATTAATTATTTAATTAAACATCCACATTTATTAATTAATTAAATAATTAATATTCATCTTAATTACCTTAATAATTAAATGGATCCAATCATTAAACATTTATTTATCTTTTAGATAAACATTCTTTATTTAAATTAAGCATTTAAAAACCAAATGTTTTTAAATTTACATTAAATTCAATTTAACATTTCTTTTAACTTTAAGACTCAAACTTATTTAAAATAAGATTTTAAACAATACAACTAAATCTTATATGTTTACAAGAACATATACTTTGTTAATAAGATTAAAAAGAATTTAAATTTCAATTCAAATTAAATTCAAACCAATTTAAAAATTACTTTAAAATTTCAAAATTGGAATATAACTTTCAAACTTATTTTAGATTCAACTCTTTAAAACTCTATCTACAATTTACAACTCTAATTCAAATGTAAGTCATTTGAAACAATTTAAATTTAAATTTTTATTTAAAAACTGAAATTTAAAAATAGATTTAAAAACTCAGAATTTGAATTCATTTTGAATTTCTAGTTTACATACTTAATCCTTCCAATACAAATGCCAAAACACACAAGCAATCACACTTGAGAGTTTAAATTCAAATTTGAATTTGAAAACATAAATGGTTTCAAATTCTTAGACAAATCCAAATTTGAATTCATATTCAAATTTTCAGCCTTAAACCCAATTTAAAATCTCCACTTTCAAATTTAACTTACCTTTACATATAAAATCAGAAACAGTTTTCTGTTTTAAAAAAAAAACTTAAACTTCTGAAATTTCCAGAATTTTAAATAATTTCAAAGAACAGATTTTAAAATTATTTAATACCATACTTAAATTCAGTTTCAAATCCTAAGTCATAATTGTAGTTTGCAAATTATTTCAAACTTTATAAAACTGAAACAGTTTCCTGTTTCTTTATATATATATTTTTTTATTTTAAACCAATTTGAATTCTGCCCTTACATTATTTCAAAATAGAATTCAAACTGTTTGAATTCATTTTCAGATTTAAGTTAAATCCTAAGTTCAATCTCCATATTTAAATTTAAAACCTTGCTTTAAAAATTCTTAGAACAGACAGCTCTGCTTGTTAAAGCCTGAAACAAAATGGTATACTCGAGCAAGCTAAAATTGACTTCGGGAAAATAATCTCCCTGCTTCGAGTTTTCCCCCCCATTTACCCTAGACCAACCCGAGTCAAAAACTTGCAACCAACAAACATTCAAAACCTGAAACAGAACAAACACAGTCCACCCCCTCAACCTGTCAACGGCGACCCTACGCGCCTCCGGCCACAATCTCCACCCAAAATTCGGCGACAACTCCATCAGCACACCACCTACCAATTCCCACGATAGCATTGAACTCGATGCTCCTTTGAAACAACAGCACCAAAATTCACCTAAACCCAGTAAACTAGGGTTCTTAACCTTAAATCCCAAATTCCAATCCCACACTTGATTTGCATACCAATTCAATAATTTTTCTATGATCCAAAATAGATGATTACTTCCAACAAACAAATTCAACTTGTTAAATTTCAAGGATCAACTAAAATTGACCAAAATGAAAATACAGTAAATTTTCAAAACTGTATTTTAGCTTTAACACTGTAAATGTTAATTTTAGTCTTAAAATCCTTGAGTTTACTTAATGATTCTGTTAGTAAACTTTAAACACCAATTCATGATATCTATTTTTTTCAGATTTATACAAAATTTAGTTAGTGTTTTATGTTTCAGACATCACAGAAACTAACCAACTTATAAAGTCTTTAAAATTTATTTAATCATGATATAAACCAATTTCATTCAAATGCTAATCCATGATAGCATCAGATCAAGAAAGAAAACTATTATATCAAATTTGAACTTAAACTATAATAATCTGAAACTTAGAAGTCAAGCATGCATTGCATTCATATATGCACAGGCAGTAGGAAATATGAACACAAATTTAACTCAGCAAATAAGCAACATGCATTCCTACCTAACTTTATTTAAATTAAGTGTTACTCACAGTTTTTTTCCAAATGCAGAGCACACCCAGATCAAATGCCAAGAATGCAGACCCCTATCTTGCTTTACATGCTTCAGTTTTCAACATGCAGGTTCCAGATTTGAAGTGCAGGCACTTAGTTTTGTTTGCAAATTGAAATGCAGGCTCCTTGAATGCTCCTTTAAAACTTGAATAATGCTTTTAAAACATGCAAGCTTGAATGCTTTTTGAAGAATGCAGATCCTTGTCTTTAAAATGATGCATGCAGGCCTTCTTTGATTGTTGCCTCTAGATTGAAGATTTCATGAATGCAGAGCCCTTTTTTTTTTTCCATATGCAAAGAAATGCAGGCTTTTTCAAATTGTTGTGCAGGTTTGTATTTTGAAGAAGAGAAGTTGCAGATTTGAATTTTGAAAGAGGAGTTGCAGGTTTTAAATGAAATGCAGATTTGAAAAATGCAGATTTGTTTGGGTTTCAGATTTGCAATTTTGAGAAAGAGGAGTTTTGAATGCAAAGTATGTGCAGACTTGTATATGGAAGAGAATGAAGTTGATCTTCTTGATTAAGAACAAAAATATGAATATGAATGAAGACACAATTCAATAAGAATGTATTTTCAGTTTTAAATGAATTAAAAGAAAAATTAAAATAAATTTGACACTTGTCATTTTAAAATAAAGATAAGATTACATTTGTTAGCTTAAATCTTTAATGTACAAACACTTGTCTTTATAAATTAATTAGTGTTAAAAGTTAGAGTTAATAAAGTATTAAACATAGTTAATTAAAGTAAATAAGCATTAAGCCTAGTTAATGAATTCTTATGCAAAATTATGTATTAAATAATTCTAAAGAACTAAGAAAAACAATACACAATTAAATCATTTTGAAAAAGAAACTTTTTAAAACAAATTATAAAAGGGTTTGTAAAATAATTTTATATACAACTTGAATTAAAAAAAATGAATTTGAAACTAATTAAAACATTTATCTCATATTTAAAAACATATAGTTATTTAATTAAATATATTTGAAAAGCTTAAATCCAAAATAAATCACAATTTCTATTTTCAAAACATATTAAAATTATACTATACTAATTTAACTAAAAACAAATTGTCTATTTAAAATATATACATAAATACATATACATTATTAAATAGAAAACAATTTATTAACTCATTAAAAATAATTTCACAAATTAAATAATTAAATAAAGAAGATTATTTAAATCAAATCAAATTTATTAACAAAATTATCAATTCAATATAAATTTAAATCCAGATTATTAAATTTATATTGTCCAAAATTCCGGGATGTTACAATCCTTCCCCCTTAAAAGAATTTCGTCCCCGAAATTTAAAACAAAGGCAATTTAATAATCTATTTACAGATTTTATTTTAAAACACAGCATATGTTAAACATATGCCAACAACCAAAGCAATCAATTCACACAATCAGAACAAATCTAATCATCCAAAAGAATTTTGGATAAAATCTTCACGAGTTTCCCCGGTATATATATATATATAGGGATACTCGCTCTATAGAATACAATCAATCGATACTACTAAGCTATAGAGCTCCTAACAACCATTCTATACAGAATATCAGACTACATACGAGTCTGACACAATAAACAAACCAATCCTAAACTGCTGGTTCTACAACCAGAAATATCAAACACATACTCCCTCAGAGATACGTGAAACACCTTGAATCCCAGTTATCCAAACTGGCAATTCAACTCTAGAAAACCAAACACTGATCTTACCAAACACAGAAGAAACCAAAACACTTCGGAGCTAGCTTCCCAAACTTATAGCTCTTTGGATCAGAGAAAAACTTAATCAAAATCAAATCTCCAATTCCAGATTCCAAATTTCTCTGCCTCTTATCCATAAAAATTCTTCGGACGATCCTGGGCTACCAACATCACTCCTAATCAGCTTAACTCTTGCTGATTCCAACAGAAACAGACTGAATCCAAAACAATCCAATGATCTCCTCAAGATCACTCAAAAACCAAGAACAAACACTCTGCTTCTCATCAACAGAAGACAGAACAAACTTCTCCTTATCCGGAAAAGAAAACAGAAACACCCCAAACTGCTTCCGCTGCACAACTCTGATCCGAAACAGAAGAAAATGCAGAAGAACACAAGCACAGACCAGACAATCCAGCACAGGAATATGGTTCCATATATCCATAAAGAAAAACTCAGATGTTCCTCCCAAACCTGAGTTGCTTCACCAACTTTTACCTCAAGGAACCATCCATCTACTAACTGAACCACCAGATCCAATCCTGGAAAGAAAACTCGATCTCCAGATGCAGACAAACTCGGACTTCCAGAAGACATCCAGACAATCTCCAACAAACACAAGAGAACATACTATCGCAAGTCACTTTTGCGATCAACTCAGCCTAAATCCAAAGAAAACTGCTCTCTCTCTTAACCAAATAGAACAGCTTATGCTGACTTAGCCAACTTACCAGAGAAAAGATCCACTCTGCTGCTTCTGAACTCCACTTCAGAAAAACTACCCAGCCAGAAGACTCCTTATCAACTCAGAATACTCTGCTAAACTCAGCCACATCACCGTGCTGACTCACTTCTTATTCTTGTTCCAAAGAAAACATCTTCGGAAATATCCATAGTCACTGCATCTCATCACGCAGCTACTATTTCCTAAGATATCAAGATATCATCACTTGCTTGCTTCTGCTCAACCGACAGATCAAAACTCAATTCTGCACTTCAAAGATGAACTCCGAACCTTAACAGGTTACCTTCAGAGATCGATGAAGTCCTTCATTACAACAGAACTCACTCGAGACGGTATTAGGTCTACAGTCTCGACAAATACACTTCCAACCTCATCCATTAAACTCCAACCAATGGTAGTCGTGTTACACACACTTCTACCTCATCTACCTTTATGACTTATATTGGAAAACTTGAACAGGTAATCCAACAAATAGGTAGAAATATATATATATATATATATATTAAAAATTACAAATACGCTCTCTCAAGATAGACACCACTACAGAGCCTAGGTATTCACTCAACCTAACGCTCTGATACCAACTGTGACGACCCGACTTTCCACTCCCGGAAAATCGCGACATCTTGAAGAAAGAAAGGGGATAGAAAAGAGAAAAGAAAGAAGAGAAGAAGAAACAACACAAGAATCTCAACAGCGGAAACGAATAAATTATATTAATAACAAAGTATTACATAGTATACATCAAATATCAGAGTACACAGACATATACAACACATACTAGACAGTTATAAATACCTGTCTAGTTATTACAACTCAATACAAACACAAGACTCAGAGATACCAAACACAGCGGAACTAAATAACTATACGCAGAAGCCTCCTGCTCCATATGCTCCTCCACAAATCGTCAAAGCAATCCTGAATCCTAACCTGAATTCCCTTGACTACTCATAAAAATTTGAGTACCCAAGAGTTAAAGAAAAACAGAAAATAACTCCGGGTCAGACATGGGTCTGGTGTGAGTAACAGGTTAAAGTTGTTTAACTTTGAAAAACCTTTGAAAGAAAAGGTATCACGTAAGACTTCCCACACATAAACATGGAAAAGTTTTTACCTTACGCTAACCAAAACATTTGATAGGAAATCTGATGATATTAAAATAGTGTCTAGGGTTTTCAAATAAATATGAAATAGCCGAAATTGTTACATTCATTAAATTCCAGCTACTAGCCACAAAAGTGGGTAATACAATCAAAACCGTTGGCACTTATTGGATTTTGGATTCCATACAATGGCAGGGCTACTGGGGTACCGCCCGTCACAGTACGTGGCCTAGATCAACGTACCGAGGATTACTCCCTTCATCCCCTGCAACACAAAGCCGGACCCGTTCCTTACTGAACAGTTCCAAATAAGACAACCCCGACGGTTGTCATGATCAACCGTCCCACACAGCCGAAATATAAAGGGACCTCTAGACAGGGGTAAATCTTACTCTCAAGTGGGGGCTACCCACGAAGCTTTGCTGCACCTCCCCTGTTTTAGCCATTCCCGGTTGATGAGGCTTGAGGTTACGATTACCTTTATAGGACATAACACTTAGAATGCTCATCGTCCACCTGACGATGTTCTGAAAGCATTCAATCCATACAAGTTCGTTCCGGGTTCGAACGAAACCGAAGGCATTATCTCGTTACACTCATTTTGGAATCACCCTCAGAGTTAACGACAATAACCCTTGCACTCTGATTCACCATCTCGAATCTATAAGATCTATTCCGTCAAACTCATTACGGAATCACCCACAGAGTTATACTGACGTATAGCCCTTACACCTCGAGTCTTCACTCGCTCCACTTGGATTAACGACCTAACGTTATTTGGAATCGATGTGGTTTTCGGATGTCCAAATATGGAAACCCGATCCCGGTCTCATCGAAAACCAAAGCGTGTCTTTTATGTCCAAGTTGTTTTAAGTTTAAAACAATTCAATTCATTATCTAAATATACACAGATAGATAATTCACATCACAACAGATAATCAGTCTTATCATTATCAACAGATAATCATATCATAATCAGATAATTCATATTATCATCCAAGAGCAACCAATGCATCCATATCACATACACTATTCATCTCACAACTGAGATTACAAACCAAACCAGTCAACCAATACCAATCATCAAACATAAGCAATGATCTAATGATCACACCTTCAATAATTAATTTAAAATGAATTAAATTAATTACTCAATCTCTAATTAATTTAAAATGAATTAAATTAATTACTTCATCATCAAAATCTGCTTAACTTAATCATCTATTGATTTCAAATCAATTTATAAATAATCATCTCATTAATCATTACTGATTAACTATCTCTAATTACAATAAGTAATTAGCATTTAATATTAATCACACAAGTTAATTGTATTAAACCCTACATATATATTAATCACCCTTGATTAATAACCATTCAGTAGTTAATTACTTTAATTACTCATCCCATAATTAATTATTCTTAATTAATTATCTAAATTAATCCCCTTGATTAATTTCAAAGTAACTTAAATCCAAATTACTTCTATAATAAATATCCTTAATTACATACTGTAATTATTAATTAATTACTTCCTTAAGTAATTACAAATTCATAAATTGCATAAAGTAATTATCAACAATCCTCAATGTTTTAATTTAAATTAATTAATCTAAACTAATCACATTCATTAAATTAATTACACTAAGTAATTAATCCATTAATTACCTTCATTAAGTAATTAAAACTTAAACAATTGATTATTATTAATTAATTAATCTAATTAATTATCAAAAATTAATCACATTAATTAACTGTTAATGACTTCATTAACATTTCTTAATTACTTAATTAAGAGATTAACTTAAATTAATCACCATTAGTTATTAAGTAATTAATATTTAATTACTATTTAACTAATCTCTAATTATTAATTAACTAAGTGTTAATTAAAATCTTAATTATCATTAATCACTTGATTAAATAAATCTTAATCATAAATTAAAATTTAATTAACCATCCTTAATTATAGATAAATTAAACTTAATTAATTAATCCCAAATTAAATTAATTATCATTAATTATTTAATTAAACATCCACATTTATTAATTAATTAAATAATTAATATTCATCTTAATTACCTTAATAATTAAATGGATCCAATCATTAAACATTTATTTATCTTTTAGATAAACATTCTTTATTTAAATTAAGCATTTAAAAACCAAATGTTTTTAAATTTACATTAAATTCAATTTAACATTTCTTTTAACTTTAAGACTCAAACTTATTTAAAATAAGATTTTAAACAATACAACTAAATCTTATATGTTTACAAGAACATATACTTTGTTAATAAGATTAAAAAGAATTTAAATTTCAATTCAAATTAAATTCAAACCAATTTAAAAATTACTTTAAAATTTCAAAATTGGAATATAACTTTCAAACTTATTTTAGATTCAACTCTTTAAAACTCTATCTACAATTTACAACTCTAATTCAAATGTAAGTCATTTGAAACAATTTAAATTTAAATTTTTATTTAAAAACTGAAATTTAAAAATAGATTTAAAAACTCAGAATTTGAATTCATTTTGAATTTCTAGTTTACATACTTAATCCTTCCAATACAAATGCCAAAACACACAAGCAATCACACTTGAGAGTTTAAATTCAAATTTGAATTTGAAAACATAAATGGTTTCAAATTCTTAGACAAATCCAAATTTGAATTCATATTCAAATTTTCAGCCTTAAACCCAATTTAAAATCTCCACTTTCAAATTTAACTTACCTTTACATATAAAATCAGAAAAAGTTTTCTGTTTTAAAAAAAAAACTTAAACTTCTGAAATTTCCAGAATTTTAAATAATTTCAAAGAACAGATTTTAAAATTATTTAATACCATACTTAAATTCAGTTTCAAATCCTAAGTCATAATTGTAGTTTGCAAATTATTTCAAACTTTATAAAACTGAAACAGTTTCCTGTTTCTTTATATATATATTTTTTTATTTTAAACCAATTTGAATTCTGCCCTTACATTATTTCAAAATAGAATTCAAACTGTTTGAATTCATTTTCAGATTTAAGTTAAATCCTAAGTTCAATCTCCATATTTAAATTTAAAACCTTGCTTTAAAAATTCTTAGAACAGACAGCTCTGCTTGTTAAAGCCTGAAACAAAATGGTATACTCGAGCAAGCTAAAATTGACTTCGGGAAAATAATCTCCCTGCTTCGAGTTTTCCCCCCCATTTACCCTAGACCAACCCGAGTCAAAAACTTGCAACCAACAAACATTCAAAACCTGAAACAAAACAAACACAGTCCACCCCCTCAACCTGTCAACGGCGACCCTACGCGCCTCCGGCCACAATCTCCACCCAAAATTCGGCGACAACTCCATCAGCACACCACCTACCAATTCCCACGATAGCATTGAACTCGATGCTCCTTTGAAACAACAGCACCAAAATTCACCTAAACCCAGTAAACTAGGGTTCTTAACCTTAAATCCCAAATTCCAATCCCACACTTGATTTGCATACCAATTCAATAATTTTTCTATGATCAAAAATAGATGATTACTTCCAACAAACAAATTCAACTTGTTAAATTTCAAGGATCAACTAAAATTGACCAAAATGAAAATACAGTAAATTTTCAAAACTGCATTTTAGCTTTAACACTGTAAATGTTAATTTTAGTCTTAAAATCCTTGAGTTTACTTAATGATTCTGTTAGTAAACTTTAAACACCAATTCATGATATCTATTTTTTTCAGATTTATACAAAATTTAGTTAGTGTTTTATGTTTCAGACATCACAGAAACTAACCAACTTATAAAGTCTTTAAAATTTATTTAATCATGATATAAACCAATTTCATTCAAATGCTAATCCATGATAGCATCAGATCAAGAAAGAAAACTATTATATCAAATTTGAACTTAAACTATAATAATCTGAAACTTAGAAGTCAAGCATGCATTGCATTCATATATGCACAGGCAGTAGGAAATATGAACACAAATTTAACTCAGCAAATAAGCAACATGCATTCCTACCTAACTTTATTTAAATTAAGTGTTACTCACAGTTTTTTTCCAAATGCAGAGCACACCCAGATCAAATGCCAAGAATGCAGACCCCTATCTTGCTTTACATGCTTCAGTTTTCAACATGCAGGTTCCAGATTTGAAGTGCAGGCACTTAGTTTTGTTTGCAAATTGAAATGCAGGCTCCTTGAATGCTCCTTTAAAACTTGAATAATGCTTTTAAAACATGCAAGCTTGAATGCTTTTTGAAGAATGCAGATCCTTGTCTTTAAAATGATGCATGCAGGCCTTCTTTGATTGTTGCCTCTAGATTGAAGATTTCATGAATGCAGAGCCCTTTTTTTTTTTCATATGCAAAGAAATGCAGGCTTTTTCAAATTGTTGTGCAGGTTTGTATTTTGAAGAAGAGAAGTTGCAGATTTGAATTTTGAAAGAGGAGTTGCAGGTTTTAAATGAAATGCAGATTTGAAAAATGCAGATTTGTTTGGGTTTCAGATTTGCAATTTTGAGAAAGAGGAGTTTTGAATGCAAAGTATGTGCAGACTTGTATATGGAAGAGAATGAAGTTGATCTTCTTGATTAAGAACAAAAATATGAATATGAATGAAGACACAATTCAATAAGAATGTATTTTCAGTTTTAAATGAATTAAAAGAAAAATTAAAATAAATTTGACACTTGTCATTTTAAAATAAAGATAAGATTACATTTGTTAGCTTAAATCTTTAATGTACAAACACTTGTCTTTATAAATTAATTAGTGTTAAAAGTTAGAGTTAATAAAGTATTAAACATAGTTAATTAAAGTAAATAAGCATTAAGCCTAGTTAATGAATTCTTATGCAAAATTATGTATTAAATAATTCTAAAGAACTAAGAAAAACAATACACAATTAAATCATTTTGAAAAAGAAACTTTTTAAAACAAATTATAAAAGGGTTTGTAAAATAATTTTATATACAACTTGAATTAAAAAAAATGAATTTGAAACTAATTAAAACATTTATCTCATATTTAAAAACATATAGTTATTTAATTAAATATATTTGAAAAGCTTAAATCCAAAATAAATCACAATTTCTATTTTCAAAACATATTAAAATTATACTATACTAATTTAACTAAAAACAAATTGTCTATTTAAAATATATACATAAATACATATACATTATTAAATAGAAAACAATTTATTAACTCATTAAAAATAATTTCACAAATTAAATAATTAAATAAAGAAGATTATTTAAATCAAATCAAATTTATTAACAAAATTATCAATTCAATATAAATTTAAATCCAGATTATTAAATTTATATTGTCCAAAATTCCGGGATGTTACAGTTTGTAGCCTTGATACAGTTTACCTAGAGGTGTACTATATGGATGGTAGTCCTTTACCTTATCATTGTTGGAATCCATTCTCCAATACATGCCTTACGGACTTAGTTGTATACCAAATATTTTGGAATTGAGTTGTAAGCATTTCAGCTATGTTATATATTTATTTTATATCCTAGACACTACTATAATATCATTGAATTTTCTAAAAAATGATTTGATTATCATTAGATAAAAACCCGTCTATGTTTATATGTAGCGTGGTCTTATGAGATACCTTTATTTTTGAATGGTATTATTAATATAAAAATCCATATGATTTGATTTGAGTTTCTCAAGCTGGTTTACCAAACTGATCCAAGCGTTCTTTTCTTATAATACTCATGTTGGCCCAAGCATATTTCTAAATTTAATTATGAATTCTTTGGAGCTTAAGGAGACGAGCTGAATGCCTCTAAGGCGTATTCACATATCTTTATTTCCATTGGATTTCTTATTTTTTATTTATCAGCAATTATAAGGATATACTATCATAACTGTCCAAACTAATGATAGGTTAGTTTGCTTTAACCGATGTATGTATATTGCAATTTTCTTTTGTAAAGATTCTGTATATATTATATATTACTCTTAGCGATGTGAGACTCTGTTTTATCTTTTCTTTTCTTTTACCCCAATAATATGTCTTTTCGACACTAGAATTTTGACACATGAATACCATGGATGTATTAGTGTCGACTTTCGAAGGTTGTCACACTTAGCATAAAAGCATAGGTTGAGCGAACAACTAGGCTTGGATGGGGTAAACTCACTATAGATAGGGTTTGTAATATCCCAAATGAGTTTGAGGGTATGTGTGCATGTGTATGTATATGTGTGTGTGTGTATAAGACCATGTATTTGTTAGTGCTATAAAAATGTTTTATATTGTGTTGATTGGTCTATTGAGTGATTTATGAATTTTAGTCGAGAAGTGGGATGCCACGGTATCAATAGGGTTTCTATACACTTAGATAAGGCAAACCGATATAGTATTTTTTTTAAAATTGGTAAATAAAATAATTTTACCTAGGATTGTATTTTATATATAAAAGAATAATTTTCAAAAAAATTGATATAGTCATTTATGATGTGCTTATTTGTCATGAAATGATAATATTCAATTTTTATTATTTATTGTTTGATTTGTCATGCTTGGCCAGTTTATGAGTATTGACTATTGTTTGTTAATTTTTTTAAGTTGTGCTCAACAATTTATAAGTAGTTTTACCTTTTCACTACATATGTTGGGTAGATAGAAATCGTGGGAACATTGAAACAAACACCTTATGGACTTAGTTTCATACTTTGACTATAAGGGTTTGGCGATAATGTTGGATTCAGATTTAATTTTAGTAAGAGTTATTTATTATAATCTAAACAAAAATATACATTTATGCAATGATCTTATATAAGAAAGTGATATTCTATAAATATGATTTATGAATATGGTTTATAAATAAAAAGGAATTGAACTGAAAATTTGAGAACTTAAATCCTGTTGTTTTTGAACATTTATAGTATTATTTAAAATTATTTATTAATAGGAATATTTTAAAAAGGATTTCAAAGAAGACTGAAGGTACTGAACTCACTTCTGTCATTGGAAAATAAGTCTACTAATGACTGCAACATCATCGGCATTCATTTTCGAGTTTCTAAATGGGGGATGCTACTAAGTAGTTTACTATAGAGTTGCTTGGTAAAACAGATTTTGATTTAGTCCTAAAAGTATGATTTGATATACAAAAGGAGATATGTATATTTATATTATTTCAAAATGATTTTAAATAATACCCAGTGTATGGTTATAAAGTTTGCTTTAAAGAAATTGGATGCATGTATCGTACACATTAGGGTTGTTTAGTTTGTGCATCTCATTATGATATGTTGTTTGGTAGTTTTCATTTATTGAAGTGAAATGGAACTTTTAACGATTTGGACAATCGAAAACTTTCGATTAGTTAAAAACTTGAAGCTAAGTGTTTGTGAAAATATAAAAGTAGAGTTTTATAACTCTAGAATGAAAAGATAGTAAGTTAAAATAAGTTTTTAATTTGTTAAACATCCTGGTTAAGTAAAATAAATGTGATATTGTATATTATATATATATATACATATACTCTTAGGATGTAATGGAGTATTATACGAATATGAACTTAAGTCGTGAATGTTTATAAATGTAAGTAATGTGTTATGAAATTATGCATAAATGATATTGGTGTAATTAAATGTGAATTAAAATAACCGATGTAGTTATGAAACCTATGGAATAAATACGTAAGTTGTAAGTAGATCATTTTATTCGCATAACTGTTCTTGATCCGGATTCGAGCACATGGTTTTCGAGGTGATTTACACCAATCCGAACAAGGATTTTTCACTGGATTATTGACAGCTAACACTTAATATAGATTCTTGATATGATTCTGAATTTTTTATCATAGTATATGGCTATGTAAGGAGAACAAAGGTTTCTAATCAAGGAACCTGATCGGAGTTCGCATTAGGAAAGTCGAGTGAGCGATACTAGTTCGGAGGAGAAGTTTATGTGATCGAGCAAGTGATTGGATTTGATATAGTGTATGGATAGTCCATGTGCATCGTATGGATGGTTTGATATGAGCTTACGTGAGGTAATTTCTACATATGATTAACATGATTAGTGTGTAATATATGAGTGAAGGGTTGTTGTAGTGTTTCATTTATCGTGTTTAGCTCTCTTCTAGGTTATGTAAGTGAAATATATGTACATAGAAGCAAAGGCTTACTTGTTGACTTTGGTTTCATGAGTAGAGTTTGATTGCTTGAAAAATGGTACATGTTTATGCTTAACGAGTGTGTTCTCTATGTATCATACACACTCTATAATTACCTTAAGTATATATTGTTGTGTTGTCCCTAGATTTGCGCTTATATTGTTGTTGTGATATTTTTTGAACCTAGCCACGCAAAGGAGGCGCTGTCGAAATTTTTTGTAATGTATAGGACTCAAAAAGCTTAATAACTCATATTAATTAATTGATTTTGAAAGTCTAAGCGCGAGGAGACATTTTCTTCCTTTGGAAATTTCGGAGATGAAATTCTTTTAAGGGGGAAGAATGTAACTACCTAAAATTTTATCGTTTTAATTTTGAACATTTAATTAATTTTAAATATTTAAATAATTGATTTTGAAAGATCAATAACTATATTAAATAATAGTGGTGAACTTGTTATAGAAAAATATTTACAAAAATAAATAGTTTGTGGTAATGGGACCGGAAATCGTTTTATCGATAAGCGGTCCTGTAACGCATGAAATTATCGTTCTGGGACACTATCTTCGATTTTGACCAAACTAGTGCCATCTGGACTGGACTAATAAGGCAATGTACATCAAAAAGTTTCACGGCGACTGGACGTGTTATGTGATCGTACGAGCTCGAAAGGTATAATATTTTAATTTGAGAGTTTAATAATAGTATTATTTTATTATATAAACACCACTACTCTTCCTTCTCATCATTTCTCATTTCCCTCCTTTTCTTTTATTCCTTTTACTATAAACATTTTTTACCTAGCCACCTCATTTAAAAATCAAAATCTGGAGCTACGGTTAACAAAATCCACCGCCTTTGGATCCGTTGAGCTCTCGAAGGAAGCATCTTCAAAACTATATAGGGTTTATTAAGTACGGCTGTGTTAGGGGGTGTTTGACATGGGGATGACTGAGCTATTTTTAGGATTTGGAGGTGATTTAGGCCGGTAGGCTAAGGCATTGGTAGATTTGGATTTCTCATGCAAAGGAGTATGGAAGGTGGAGATTTGGTGAAGTGCAGTGGTGATTTGGGTGGTGAGGCATGTGAACGGACATAAGGAGTGGCATCAGGTCCTGATGGCCTCGAGTTATTTGAGCTTGGAGTTTGTGGGTGGGATGCGAAGTTTGTGTGAAATGGAATTCGTCGATGAAGGCGACGTGTGATCTCATGGAGTATATCTCGAGATAGGGGAGGGGAAGTGCATGTTTTTTGGTTTGCGCTTTCCTGTCCATGTTTTGAATTTGGGGAAGAAGATGGTTTAAAGGGTGGGAATAATATTAAATGGGTAATTAGTTTACTAATTAAGTAACAAGTAAATTTAATTTATCTCTAAACTTATAAAATTCATATCTTCTATATACGAGAGCCAATTGAGATGCGGTCTTTTGCACTGCGCTTGTAGGAGCTTTATCTACATACTGAAGCCGATTTCATTAAGTTTGGAGCAAGTGGAATTTTTAGCTAAATCGAAGATTATTTGGGAACACGTAAGTGCCAATTGGAATTTCGGTGAGTTAACTCATCTTTATATGAACACTATATGATATATAATAGATAAACATTATTGATTGCATGCTTGAATGATTAATTTTTTAGGTTTGGTTGATTACCCGTTTTAGAAGGCGGATGGCATATGAAATGAAATACAAGTAATATAAAGAATTTTATAGAGAGATCCATATTCCTCGCCATTGTTGATGTTAATTTCATTTATTTACTTATGTTATAAATTGTTGAATGTCAAAGATTGGTAATTTGACCTTATTTGATGTGACTTTAATATGTCGCAAAAGTTGAATTCTTTTAATGTGGATCACTAAAAGCACTTGTTAAGTGTTGTGGTAACTTTAGGCCTTATTATAGTATTTTGGAAATACTATTATTTTTGTTTTTGATTTGATATTGATTTTGATTTAGAGAACGATTTTAAATGGGATTTTGGAATTTTTATGGTTTTTTTAAGAAATAGTTTTTTAACTTCTCTATTTTACTCCAACCTTTTTGAAAATGCTTTAGAAAAATATTTACTTTAAAAAAAGTTATTATAATAATGGATGTTTATTTTAAAGAAAAATAAGAGTTTATCTTTTGTAATAAAGTGATTCTGTTTTAAAGAAGGTAGAAATACTATGGAATAAGTATTTGTGAAACATTTATAATACATTTTACAGAAAGATAAATTTATAAATTGTATTTTATAAATAAAAAAATAGATTTATAAACGAGATTTATAAGGGAAAATGATATCATTTTGATGAATTGGAATAATAAATCACATTTATTGAATTATAGAATGATCGTTTTACGGAAAGTACTTAGTCCTATCTTGAAACCAAAGATTTATTATAAGTACTAGAGTTTTATAAAGAAGATTTATAAAAGAAGTTTTATAAATATAAAGGAGATTTATAAAAGGAGTTTTATAAAAAAATTTGGAGATTTATAAAAGTAGTTTTATAAATAAATTTGGAGATTTATAAAAGAAGTTTTATAAATAGAAAGGAGATTTGTAAAAGAATTTTTGTAAATATAAAAGAGATTTATAAAAGGAGTTTTATAAAAAGAATGAGATTTGATTTCCATAAATGACCTTTATAACTTGTGGTGGTATGGAAAATATTCTTTGCATACTTAATGCCAAATTCTGAGGTATAGAAACTCGTCTCTATCTATGAGAATTAAGAATGTATGTCGAGGCAAGGATAGTTTTCTAACTTGTCCGACTTCATTATTAATTAAGGGATAACACGAGCTTGAAATCATGAAATGGTGGTAAGTATATTTGGTCTAATTTGCATACGACTCATTTATTTACACCAAAAGAGTAGTGGTTTAGGTTTATAATAAATAATGTTTTTAAATGACATTTGTTTTTGACCCTTTAAATACAATTTTGGAAAAGAATGAAATATTCTTTAAGATTGTGAATATATTTATACCACTGATATAAGTATATACAGATGTTTTTCGAATTATTAAAAGTGAAACGGTCTGTGAATTTACTTATACCACTGTGATAAGTATATAAATACTTTTTTAAGTATTAAAACGAGTAGAGAGTGTTGTGAATATTTTTTTTGAAAAAGGTATTTGAATATGAATATTTGGAAAGAGATTTTAATTAACGAAAGGATTAATTAAAGAGGCTTGATGGTTGCTTATGTGCTTAATCATGCTTGTTTTCTATATGAAATTAAATATATTTTTGATTATTTGTGTATTTGATAGTTAAATAACCGACTATCAAATCTTGGTCAGTTTTGAAACTATTGGTTGTTGCTTCGAAGAGACTAGGATCAGATAATCATGAGTTGTCCGAAAACCACTTCGAATCAGCATTAGTCGTATAGGAGCATTTTTTTCTTTGAATTTGATACTAAATGTTTTACTATAATGTTTTGTACTTAAATCTGCACAATCCCAGCATCTTGCTCAATCCATATCTCTGGATCTTTATAACTAGTATATATGGTACCTTTGCTTGAATGCTAGCAAATCTACTTTAATTGATTGTAATCATAGGTGCATCATTACCAATCGATAGCAAGTTGTTTGTGTTATTTTATTAGAAATATCATAGTACATGGTAGCTACATGCTTCCTCTATATTTTGATACTATTCAAACTATTTATTATCTTGTTAAAAACAACCATTCCAACTCATAGATGGGTGTTTCAAATCACGAGAAGAACTTACAGGTCAATATGATTTATTACCACGTTCACTGAGTTAGAGAACCTTTAATAGAAATATTCAAAACAGTCTCTTCTAAATTATAATTTAAATATATCATTTTAACATTCTTGTGTTATTTCTTGAAGTCATAGGGTGTGGCAGTTGCAAGTAGAATTTAGATGGACTAAAGCATGGTGATTGGCAAAAAATCTCATTATGACCAATACTTTAGGTTTGACAAAGTCTTTTTCTAAGTAGCCTTGCTCTATGATTCCACACTCTTCCATTAGCATCAATCTTCTAAATGAAGATCCAACCGCGGTCGATTGGTATTATCTCTTCAAGTACATTCCAAAGTCCAAATATTGTTAGTAAACATGGAATCCATTTCGGATTTTATATCATCAAGTCGTAAGGTAGATTTTATGCTCTTCGTGGCTCGTTGGTAACTGAGGGGATTGTCATAATAAATGTTCTCGCCATTAATAAGAAATTCGTAGTTTCTCACCGATGCGTAAGATTTTCTCTCAAACTCTTGGGGGATGCAATGAATTTTCATCATCTACTTGATTAGTTAATATTGGGTAATGGGTCTCATCTAAGTTTATCCTATTACCAATAATTTCTCTATAATGATTTTCCTTCTTTTAGAAGCTTACATGTTTTGGAACAACAACTTTTGTTCCTTGGTATGACAAAATATGTATACAAGTATAGCTTATACATATAAGCAATACTAATTTAGTTTCAAGCTCACTAGGGATTATGTTCTTTAACATAGATTAATAAATTCAATATCATAAATTATCTAAGATATTGTTTCTAAAAAATCCATATCTAGTATAGAATCACAAGGATATACTAGATGATACCATATTCTATATATCACTGTAAACATTTCCATATAGCCCCTAAGGAAGGAGGTAACTGAACTTTACTCATTGTATTCAAACCTTGTACAAAAAGGTCCAATTTCTATCTTTTGAAACATAACTATGTTGGCAATATGGGGATGAGTAACTTAAGAGAGAATCGAAGTCTCTTTTATTTGCTTTTGGAGTCATATCCAAGACACTCACCTATTTCATCTAATCGATGATTTACTCTTTTATACGTTATGTTTTCTACTTACGTATTATATTTTCCAAATTTCCCATAAACTTTTGATTTGTGTTTCATAAGATAAACTTACTTATATCTATAAAATCATCACTAAATGCGACGAAATAAATTAATTTGCTTTTGGTACTCATAGACATTCAATTACATAGTCTATATGTATTAGTCCTAAGAGTTCAACAAATCTTTTGTTGCTCCCACTAAATGAGGGCTTGTGCATATTCCCATTTGAGACATGATTCACAAATATTATATTATTCAAAATCATATGAAAGGAGATAACTTTCATTTGAATAAGATGGTCTAGTCAATAGTGCCCAAAGTAATTGCTATTAATTTTGATTCTTTCGTATTTTTAGTTTCTAAATTTAAGACTCAAATGCCATCGTTCAAGTATACCAAAATAGTTTATTTCAAAATAAATCCACACATTATTCTCACAAAAATAAAAGCATATCCACTTCCATTCAAATATGGTATAGATATTATTTCGTAAATATTATTGGAATAAAATGACAATGGCCCAAAATTTTGATGTATTCAATAGTAGGTATTTCATTATACTCCCCTACTACTTTGATTGCTATGATAACACCAGTTGCACCGTAAAGTTCGAATAAACCTTTATAATATTTGTTTTACTTCTTAATTTCAGTAATGATTATAGAAGTGACTTCTATATGACGATTCAGAATTTCATAAACTTCGTATTTAAATATCTGAATTATTTAAATATTTAAATCTTAAATTTAATGTGAATAAATATGATTTTATAACCATTTAAACCACTTTTAATTTATAACTAATAAATAAAAACTTTTTCCACTAATTTATATACAAAAATAAATAGTTTGAAGAAATATCGATAATGTGACCGAAAATCGTTTTATTGATAAGTGACCTTTTGCTAAATAAATGTTTTTTAAACTCTTTTACACTTGTATAGTTACATAAGAAGACATTTACAAGTATTAAATCACCTAACTTCCTAAGAAAATAAATTAAAGTATGTAGGATTTCTTAAGGAGATAAAGACCATTGATTTAAGGCACGTGAAGTGGAGGGAATCTAGGCTTGTTTCAACGCTTATCTGAAGGAGAGGAAGGTGGATGGAAGGTTCCTTTTTCTGGCTATCCAAAGGAGGGTTTTAGAGGTCTTTATCTTATTTGTAAACACTACAAAATATTTCATAACATTAGAATTTCATTTGCTACAGAAAGAATAAAAATGGCTTCTTTATCCTCCTATTTTCTCCTCTTAAATCCTTCCAAACATTATCAAACCAACTCCATTCTCTTCCATGCTTCAGAAAAAACAATATATAATCATTATAACATACATAACATCTAAGAAGTCAAAGATGAAGAAGGAAAGAGGGGGAAACTACCTTGGCCGCGAGCATCTAGGAGGTTTGAAAGGCTTGGCTTGGCTTTGCTGAGCAAAAGCTAGGCTCTTGTGAAGTTTAGGTGATAGTAGGAAATAGATCTTGGTTCTTTGATGATTTGGCTTATGTTTGGCTTAAAAGTAGGCTAGTTTACTCACCATTAAAATACTATAATGTTGTGTATATATTTTTTATTGTGAAAACTATAAAGTTATATAAAGAACAATGCAAGTAATAACTTTTGGACCCCTCCTTGCTTTGGAAAGCAAGTGCCAACATTATATTAAGTATAATCTCTCTTATAAACCACTAAAACATGTAACATGGCCATGAATTATTGTTTACATGTTTGATAATGTAGTGTATAAAGTTGAAGTTTGTTGTGAAAGGTTAAAGAGAAATGATCGCTATAACGCACTTTTGTAATCTCTTGTATTTGACATATGTTAAATTGGTTAAAAAGAAATATATTATGAAAGCACAAATTTTGTTGTTCTCTACATATTTTGACATAAATGAATTGGTTTGGAAATTTATAGAAACTGTATAACAAGGTTATGAAAGTCAAAAGCGAAAAAGTCATTATGGATGCACTTTGAAATCGTTTTGTGTTCGTTGATTTTTAAGTCAACTTTGAAGACATCCTTAGGGTTTTTTTGTGGTATTAATAAGTAAAATATAAGTACTTACTAATGCAAAATATCAAGTCTTGAAAAGGTTTTAAACTAGTTAAAACAAGTGGAAAAAGTTATAACAAAATAGTTACTATATGAGCACTTCGGAAAAATACCCTATTTCGAGAATTTTTTTAAATTAATTAAAAGATATCCTTAAGGGTTTATATTCTTAGCGTTTAAGTATCCCAATTATATTAACACATCAAAAAAATTGGATTAAAAATCAATTGTTATACATCGAAAACTAGCCTCAAATTTGTTGCAAAGTCGTGTTAAAACCAGCCCAGAACTTTAGGTAGTATTTCTAAAATGCTGCTTTTATTCTGAAACCTTTTTACCTTTTGTGAATAGTTTTGCTAGCATTTTTAGAAATGTCATCTTTCCTGTTTGAAACTTTAAATTGTGTAAATATGATATTTAAATGAAGTATTTTTCTCTAATCATTTTAGGAATTTTTTCTACGTTATATTAGAGTGTTTTAAAATTGATTTCAAGTTTAAATATGGTTTTAACAATTAATTATGAATTTAAGAAATAAGAGGCTTAATACTTAAAACATGTTTATTTTTTTTCTATTTATTTCTAAATTTGTTATTTTTACATAACATTCTATACAGATAATTATAATATATTTTAAGTAGTTTAAAAGTGTTTTAACAGAATTATAAGTATTTTAAAGGTATGTATATATGTACAGACACGCGCGCACACACACACACACACACGTGTGTGTGTATAAGTTCTAAAAAGCAAGTTAAGTATGTTATAAAAAATGTAAAAGAAGTTTTGGATTTGAACTCTTATTTTAAATGAATGGTTTTGTGAAGTTAAATTAAAAGTGTATTACCTAATTAATAAGTGTGGATATGCTTTGATCATTAAAATGAACGTCTTAAAGTTAAAGATAAGTATAAAAAAATGGTTTTGGATTATAGTAATGTTTTAGCAAAATTTGTTTTTAACCCTTATTAATTACACTTAGGAATATAACTAGTAATTAAATAATGAATACTTTAAAGATAATTATAAATGAATGGCTTGGGTTTGTAGTGACAAATGTTTAAGTAACAATTGTCTTTAACACTTATAAGTGTAATTAAATCTTTAAAAGCAAGTTTAAAAAAATTGTTAAGTGTGAAATGGATTTGGGTTTGTAGTGACACATGTTTAAGTAACAATTGTCTTTAACCCTTAAGAATATACTTAGATCTTTAATAATTGAATTTTAAAGATAATAACAAGTATGTAATCGTTTATAAAAAGATAGAAAAAGTAAATATTTAATGTATAAAAGAGAAGGGGTTTATAATAATAATGTTTAAGTAATATTTGTTTTTAACCTCTTTGATTTTATTTTAAAGTACATAAATCTTGTTGATGATTTACAAATATACTTATACCATTCGAGAAAAGTATATGGATAATTTCAATTTATAGAAAAGAGTGTAAATGAATAGTAAAATACGTGAATAATAAAATACATGAGTAGTAGAATACAAGTATATATCTTTTTAGAATAGGAAATTAAATCTATATACAAATATAAATAAGTAAAGTGTAATTAAATAAGCAAAGTTTCAATTAATAAGAAGTTTAATTAAATAAGTGAAGTTTTAATTAAACAAGTGAAGTTTTGATTAATACATGAAGTTTAAATTAATAAGAGAAGTTTTAATTAATAAAGGAGTTTAATTAATAAATAAGTTTAATTAAAAGAATTTATAATTACAGAAAGAAGTTTTAATTAAAGAAAGAAGTTTTAATTAAAGAATGAAGTTTAAATTAAATTATGAAGTTTTATCAGATAAAGAAGTTTTACTAATAAAAGAGGTTTTAATTAATAAAGGATTAATTAAATAAATAGGAGATTAAAAGTCATTTATGTGACTTGATTGTGCTTTGTGTGTTTACATGTCTATGTAACGTATTTAGTTATGCACATAACACTAAAAGCCGACGAAGTAGACTTGATTCTTTCTATGAGAGTTAAGAATGATGATTCGAGTAAGGCATAGAAGCAATAGTGCTCTAACCTATTGGGCTTCACACTTGACCAAGGGATTATAACATCCCGCACTTCCCGACAAATCAAATCCAAAGCTTAGTGACTGTTGAATCCCTGTCATGCCAAGAAATACGGACTATTAGGTTTCTAAAACATTTTAGAGCATAATAATAGGGTAAGTGCTAAGAGATTCTATGCTTTTAGATCTCACAATGGAAGGAATTAAAATATAAGTGTTGAAAAAATATATTAGAAAACAGTCTCTAAAATATTTTATTTGCCATATACACTGTTCTAAAGTGCAATATATGTTTTAAAAGTCATAAGTTTCTATATATTTATAATATAGATTTTTCAAATTTCTTCGAGTACCCGGGTTCATAAAAAAAGAATTTTTGTTTTCATGAGTATGAAATAAAAAGGGTCTCTTTTTCTCTTTTAATTCAGAATTCCGTACTTTGAATACAGTAAGTGACTACATGATAAACAACAAAGAATATGAGAACTCTAATGTGAAACTCCTTTCTCCATGTACTATACCCAATCAATTGCTAACCTAACATTCTGTGGTGAGGAAAAATGGAAAGGAGGGAGTGGGTCAGAAAAAAGTCTGGTGAATGAGTACAATTTTATTATGTGATAATCATATGCAGTTACTTCAATACTACCCTAGGTGATATGGCGTGTGATACAAGTGTCCGTGAATTCTTATGGTCTGTTACCTAAGGACGTAAAAATGTAACTCATACACCCAACCACCTAGAGCTACAGTCAACTACTCATCCATCATCCACGAGCAATCATTGTCCTTAAAAATTTCCTAATGCAACATGTACATATACATACATACATATATGCATCATGAAATGCAAATGAACCTATTTTAATGCAAAAGTAGTCGGTCTACTGATTTAGTCAACCTCTTGTTATGAAAATGGTCATGCCTTGCATCCAAACGTATGCAACATCCTAAGTAAATATTTATTAGCAATTCTATATGTATGCACAATCATACAACTCATATGCAACATCCACTAGCACACCAATAGTCAATATCCATATGTATCATATAAAACAAGCTAGACAATAATAATGGATAATGTGAATGTGTGTGTAATACCTAGAGGATATATAGTCCTAAACGTGTATAACAAGCAATCCAAATAAGGCATCCAAATACATCCACCAACATTCATCATCCATAACACGTCCTATTGACATGTTTACAACCATTCCTACCATCCAATGGTCTCTACCTAGGCTAGAACCTATATACAAAAATAATCTCTTTTTACTTAAATGGAAACATGCTAGAAAAGAGTTTGGGATGAGTAGCTCAGACTTTCTCCTCAAGCTCCCTTGTATTCACAATCAGATCGTGTCCCTACTTGGCTCTAACTAGTTTAATTATTTAATATAGGGTCGATTGTCCCGTACCCAAAAATACGGGTAGGTGCATAGCGAACCAGGGACTCGCCTATCCTTTTTAACTTGACCTTATTAACTGTATCTGTAAGGACCGATCTTTTGACTCTCGAATGTTGACACTAATACATCCACAGTATTCGTTTTCCAAATAACCAAGAGCCAGAAAGACAGAAAGTTAGTGTAAAATTAAAAAAGAATAGAACAAGAAAGGTAGAACACAACATCAGAATCTCATAGTGGAATGATGATAT
This sequence comes from Allium cepa, assembly GCA_030765085.1. Classification (NCBI taxonomy): domain Eukaryota; kingdom Viridiplantae; phylum Streptophyta; class Magnoliopsida; order Asparagales; family Amaryllidaceae; genus Allium; species Allium cepa. The sequence continues at coordinate 319,191,114 of CM060937.1, forward strand.
ATAAGTTCGAAATAACAGTACAAAGTGTTACGCTGAATATAGGATTTTTAGAGTTACAAAACCTAAGTACTATCACTAGCCTGGATAATTATAATTACATATCATTACATTGCTGATATACATATCTAATAAGGAACAACAGAAATAGAAATAGATAGATAATGGAAGCCTCCAGCTCATCTTATGAACTCTAAGCATCCAAGTTAAAACCTGTTATATTCGGCCTACTCAAAAGAGTATGCGAGGAATTTAGGGAAACAAAAACCAAGCGTCAAACATAATCTGATATGAGAAAACTCAAGATACGTGCAACATGTTAGAGTAACTATTGGGACCGTATGGATTCCAATAACAGTTTTTCCCTCAAAAGAAACTAACCATTCAATAAGTTTAATATAGTGATATGATAAATAATGTCTAGGGTATAGATTATAAATCATATCAAAAAGCTGTGATGCTTACATTGGTTACACACAATGTAACGACCCACTATTTTGGACCATTCAAATTGACAATAATCCATACATGTCAGATTGAATAATTCAAAATAACAGATTGTAATAAAATTTGGAGAAAATGAAATCAATCATAGAATCACAGACATAGAAATATCAGAATATCTCGCAGCAGAAAATCAAATACCATAGTAGTTCATGAAGCTACTATAACAAAGTCTCAAAACAAATACATAATACCAGTCTGGAAACCAACACAATAGAAATCCCAAATACATAGAAGTCCACTAATACAAGAGCTGAAATAAAACAACGAAAACTGAAATATATAAATAAATAGATAAGCAGAATCTCTAGCGATTCCTAGCTCCAGAAAGAGAAATCCAAATCTGTGAATACTCAGGCTGACCCGAGCGTAAATAAAATAAAAGCACTCGAGTCAGGACATACATACTTATACAATGTAAACTAACTCAAACGAACTGCAATAAATATACATGTAACTTAAAGGATGCTTGAGACCTCCCATCATCAAATGATTCCTTAAACTATTTACTATGTAGCAATATTCGCTATTATAGTAATGCCTAATAGTAAAAATAAACATACTTTAAAATAGCATCAAGAGGTTACCCATATAGCCCTTAGCACGTAATACTGGCAGAAGACTACACAGTACCTACGTACCTCTAGATCAGGAAGCTACGAGAAGATACTCCATAGGTACGACACAAATCAAAATCGTAGTAAAGCTCGCTATGGTAGGTGACACGACAAACAAGGAAATGCCAGGGTAGATATACCAATTACGCACACGAGCTGGTGGTAACGTAGCAGCCACTACGCCCACCTCGGAACACACTACCAAATCAAAGGGTGGCCACCAAAACAATCACAAAGTAATAGTATGGTATCAAAGAAATGTGTCCCAGCAGAGGAGCTACCCCTTTTTGGCCCGAGATTGCTCCTGTTTTAGCCACCTCAAGCCAACTCACGGAAGTCGGGTCCATGTTCATACCACAATAGGATCGTCACCACCATCCTACTTCATTCTGGAAACTCCACCGCGTACACGGTTGTTAAAGTGGTTTTCAGTATCGACAGAGAGTATGTCCATATCCGATCCCGGTCTCTTCAACAAGCAATCATTATTATAACCCGTGGTTATACATTTCGAAATGGTATTTTATACTTCAAAAATCAAATATCATTTCAAATTCAAATCTTTATCGAAATAAAGATCAAATCACTTCCAATCCATTTCAAAATATCAAAATATCACATCCTTTCAAAATCTCATTCATTTTTTTTATTTTAAATAGCATTCTAAATCACATTTCAAAATGGTTTATATTTCAAATCAAAATACTCCATTTAAACTATTTAAAAGTGAAGTCATTATACCTACTAACCATCCCAAAAATTTAGCCTTTTCCGAGCTCATTTATTCAGTTAAAAACTACAAAACATTGAAATTTCAGCTTTTCACAGCACTTAGAAAATGCTGTGGTAAGTTATATTTGAAAACAATTCATTTCAGCAAAGACATCATTTATAACTGCTGTAGTAGTTCAGTTACACTTGAAAAATCTTCATTTCAGCCAACTGCAGCACTTATCAAGTGCTACTGTAGCCCTTTTATTTGTTTCAGATTTTAGTTTTCTTTCTACAACCACATCACTTACCAGGTGTTGTAGTATCTCTTAGTGAAATTTCATCCATAGTTTATTTGCATCAACCACATCACTTACAAAGTGCTGTAATATCCTTTACTTTAGATTTTAAGTTAACTTCAGAAATGATAGCATTTCTGAAGTGCTATTAATTCAATTTCTAGAATTTCAATAAAATTTCAAAAACAAATAAACTTTGATTTTAACCCTTTTAAATTATAAAAATCATAATTTTCCACTCAAAAATGTTTATTTAAATATCCTTTAACTTATGATTTTTATGAAGTAAAATTTTATACATAAAATCTAATATTTTTAATAATTCACTTATAAATTCAAACGTACAATTTTCTATTCTTTGCATTTTAAAAATTAACTTAACACTTAAGTTTTATTTACTACTTCAAAATATAAACTTAATTTCCATTTTATTTACTTAACTTAAACTTCATTTTTTAGACAAAAATCTCAAATTTCAATTTTTAAGTTATATTTCAAATTTCAACTTAACCATTCATTTATTTAACATATTTAACTTATTGAACAATCACTAATCCTTTATTTAAATATTTTAACTTCAATTTAAATCAAATTATCATAAATTTACATTTTAAAAATACTTAAAAATTTCAGAAAACTTTATAAAATAACCACGGGTCTGTATAAAATTTTCTAACCGAAGTCAAGTGATACGGATAATATATCATTTCAATCCGCAATTTAAATAGAAAAATCCGGGTTCTATCATTTCAAACCGCAATCCCAAGTTAAATAAAATAAATAAAAATCGCTCAGGCCTATCATTTCAGCCCATAACGATTTTTCCCTATTCTAAAGTCCGTTCGGGTATGTATCATTTCTACCCATAGTGATTCTATTCTACAAGGAACTTTCAGTTTGAGAACAGAATAAAATAAACAATATAACAACATATAACAGTATCAGATGATGTGACAGGTTTATAAACAAGGGTTAACATCATATGATTCATATCACAAGCAGGCATAACATGGTATAATATTTCTACACATTCACTTGTGATCACTTCACAGTTCTATAAGTATGAATGCCAAGCGTGAACACTCACCTTTTCAAGCTGGAGTTAGCAAATCAAACTACACGAATAAATTCCAGAAAGCATGATACAACACGACTTTTGATTCAAGTGGGTAGAGAGCTAAGATGTTGGTCTTGTAAACAACAAATAAAACAAGACAATATATATATATATATATATATATATATATATATATATATATATATATATATATTCAACACCAAATTTAAATTGAAACAACTGGAAATTAAAATTAACAAAGAATAGGATGGCTTAACCATGCATTAACCACTCAAGTGCTCGACCTAGGGGTATCATATGCTTGGCCATGATTGTGTTTTGGTGGTAAGTGGCTCGGGTTTGGCATCATAAAGGCGCGACAACAATGGGATGTGAAGAGATTGGGAGTTACAAAGTAGGGAAGGTCAAAGGACAAAGGCAAAAGAGGAAGGTTTGGCGCACAACTAGGCTCGGCTTGGTCATCATTTGGGCTCGGCCATGCGTGGTTCAGGTCAGGTCAGTGCTGAAGTGATGGCCAGAGGTGAAGTCAGTCGGTGGTGGTGGTTCTAGGGGTGATGGCCGAGGCAAAATATGATGGGGATGGTGAAATATAGGTCGGCTTGGCATTGTTTTGTGGATTTTTAGCAAAGATTTTGGTGTTTGCTTCATCTGGTGGTCACGGCCAGATTTGGACAAGGGAAGAGGAGGTGGTTGCTGCCTTAGATGATAAAGGAAAGGTGATGGAGGTGGTCTGTGAGGAACCGCACATCCGTACTCCTTGAATATACACTAATCTCCATAGATTAACTCAAGGTGAACCGAAATACGAATTATCAATGTTTAAAAAGAAGAAAGAGATAGAAGAAGAGAGAAAAAGAGAGAAGATAGTAGAAAATAGAGAGAAAGATAGAAAATAAGAGAAAAGAAAATAGAACGGAACAGAAAGACAACAGAACAACATCAGAATCTCACAATTCGCAGCGGAACAACATATAATAGATAAATGAATAATCTTTAAATAAAGAACTATATCAGTTATTACATTACATTATATTACATTACCTTACATCATATCATCAGAGTGTACAACAACAAACAACATCAAACAGCGGAAAAGAAATACTATATACTAGTAATACGCCATGCCATCCAGCTTGCCTCCAGCAACTCCTGAATTCCAGAATATCCTGATAAACCTTAACTCTTGACTGCCCGTGTGGAAATTGGTGGGCACCCAAAGTTTAGGAAGGAAAACAATAAACTCCGAGTCAGTCATGTGACTGGTGTGAGAACTCAAAACAGTTTATTTATCTTTAAAATCAAAATAGAGGAATATTTTTAAAGTCAATTCGCAATGCTTTTAAAAATGAGACTACCATAAGGCCTCCCGCACACACACACACAATGCAAACGCAGAATCGGAGGAGATTTCTCCTTATGATAGTCAAAGATGCATGATACGCATTAAAAGAACATTTGATATTATTATTAGTGCATAGTGTAGAAAATTATTTCGAAAATAAAGATATAAATCTTAGCCAGCATAGGCATTCCACACTTATGCCTACTATAGCTACCATGTTCAATAGCAGGTTACCGCCACATTCCATGGCAGGTTATACAACTAAAACCGTACAAGTCTCGTATTGTTTCTTTGGATTTCCAACAAATGGTCAGGCCAAGGAACTTTCCATTGCCATATGAGAATGCCTCTGGAAGGACATCCCCGAGAACCAAACCGGATCTCTGCCAACACAAGGCCGGGTTACCCCTAACTGCGTAACTACTGACACGAGTATGCCATCCCCCGGTCCTTTGGGACCTTTGACCGAGCGCTCGTCACCAACATCACACAATCATAAATAAAGTGTTTCAACATGAGTAAGTATCTGGGCTCCATACCATGATACCACCCTTTTCCAGAAGGAAATGCACATACCCTAAAGGGAGCTTCCCCTCATAACCTTGCCGCATCTTTCCTGTTTTGACCATTTCCGGGGTGTGAGGCTCGACGAAGTCTCGTCCACAAAAACACGCTTTATACAAAAGCTGTGCTTTGGGTCAACAAATGATCATAGAAATGATCACAAAGATAAACGATCAAACAAATGATCCTATCACAAATGATCAACACAATGATCATTTCACAGCAACACTCAGCAAGTCACATTACCAAATTGGGAATATATCGTTGATAACCTTCAACTACATAACCTTTGAGCTCGTACGTCTCAGAGAAGGGTGTTAAGCTAAGAGAATAAATTCTCCGCAACCAACAGAAATATATTTGAAAGAAATCTGCTTTATATCTCAATTTGTAATGTCAGACATACAATCCATACAAGTCTGTTCCGGGCTCGAACAGAACCGAAGGCACTTACAAAGAAGTCCTTGCAATCCGGATATCCACAATCCTGATCGGATTCCCCATCATATATGGAGAACTCTATACCGGAGAAACTCGGTGCAGAGTCAATCGACAGGTCATCCTATCGCTCTCGCAAATATCCGGTCATCAATGTTATCCATTACGTCGTATCACTATTCGGAAAGGGTAATCCGAATAACGAGCGCAATAATTTAAAAATAAGTGTGCATTCAAATTCAAGCAAATCACAACAAATACCTTTCAAAGGTAAATATTGATAGTCGGTTATTGAACTATCAATGGATATGCACACATCACCAGATTCCAAATAATTTTCCAAATTATTTATTTTCCAAAAATATCCTTACAAGATATATAATTTCAATACCTCAAAAATAAATCAATATTTATTTTTAAACAAATTCCACTTCCTTTTATAAATTCCATAGTGAATTTATATTTCACAATATCTACTGACATATGATTTTCAATAGGTTTCAAATATTTATTTTCAATTTATCTTCAAAAAGATAAATTCAAAATATTCACTTAATAATGGAAAAAACATTTCCATACTTATTTAATAAGTAATTCACAAATCTTTTTATTTTCTACACTTGGAAAATATTCAATATACTTAAATCGAAATTAAGTATATATTTCATTCTTTAAGGAAATCATTCTCTTTAACATATTTATTTGGGCCAAAACGAATGTTACGTAAAACATCGTTACGACAACCCCAAATCACTAGTATAGGGATTCGAAATTAAAATAGATATATAAATCCCAATACTATTCAAAATATTTCCTTTCGGAAATCATTTACTATAACAACAGTGTTATAGTCCACCATTTCTTTCTATTTCTCGAAAACGTCTATTTCAACAATGAATGTTGAAATCTATGGTTTCGAATCTCAACACATTTAAAAACATCGTTAGATCGTTTTAATCACATCCAAAACATTTTCTTTAACGTATTATTCACTATTCAAAAACGTGAATATTCTTCGTTAACCAATTTCATCATTTCTATTCATTTTACTTTAAAGGATTATTCACTGTCTAAAAACGTGAATATAACTCCATAAATAAGTTACAACAATTAACTTATCAAAATAAGTCGTTTGCAAATTTATAAAACAACGTTTATAAATTCCATTTCTATTTGTTTTATAAGATCTTCCTTTTATACATCTCCTTTATTAACCTATTCGATTTATAACTCGATTATATACCGAAAGTCCATATTATAAGTTAAATACTTATAATTCATTTGTTTACAAAATTGTTCCTTTAAATTTCAAAATTATAAATCTTATAACTTATAAGATTCATTTATTTATCCAAAACCATTATTTTAATAACTTAATAAATTTTATAAACCTACTGCTTATAAAATTCCATTTATAACTTCACCGTTTATAATTCTATAAATTTCATTCATTTATGAAATTCATTCACAATCCATTCTAACACTAATAAAAACTCGTTTTATAATTCCAACAATTTTAATTTATAAATATCAATTTATAAATCTTTTATATAAATCAATTTATATTATTCTTTTAAAACGTCTTTGAACTCCTTTATAATTTCACCATTTTGATTTATAAAATAATCAAATTTTATAAATCCTATTTTTAAACTTTTTATAATAAATTCCAAAAATTCCAATTTAAGCTATTTTATAAAGTCATTAATCCCATATTTTCAAAAATCAGCTTTTAACTATATTTCTCAAAAATCATAATTTTTCTAACATTAAAATTTTAACCTTATTTATTTATAATGGATCAATTCCAAAAATAGTTTATAACGTATACTTTTCAAAAATCACTTTAAAAATCATTTTAAAATTCCAAAATTTGGTCCAATGATTCTACACACCAAATAGTCAATCACGACTACAACGACATCATATATCGATATGATAATCAACGAATATCAAAATATCCATAATCAAGTAAATACTGTTGAGGAATCCAGTTGGATCCCTCCAATCTGTTTTCCTACATCCACAAACATTAGCACAATACCAATTCCGCTCCAGTACGAAATTATCGCGGTATATGGGATTTAAAATATTATTCGCTATTATACGGCGCAATAGGGTCTCATCCGCTATACAATGCGGAAAATCAACAACTGCAATATATACATGTGCCAATATATATATATATTGCTATTATATATAATACCAATTTCACTGTTTATGAAATATTCGCGGTATATGTTTTTAATAAATAACCTCCGCTTACTAACGGCGCATAATGTCTATTTTAACAATCAATAGATAACAATCATCATTCAAACATACATTCAAGAATTTTAAATCTAACTATTTAAAATAAAATCGAAACCGATTCGATTGAGTGAGAAGTTCTCACCTTGATTTCAATTTCGTTTTAGCGATTTATTTCGAATAAAATTAAACGGACGTTTAATTTTACCCAAAATTCTCACTAACTCCAAACGACTCCAATCCAATTCCATAGCGTAGTGCTCGTCGATACGATTCCAAAGCAACTGGTTTCGCGCGTTTTCGACCTCGTATGAAAAAGATATGATTTTTTCAAGTTTACTCGAATTTTCTATTCATAATTTACAAATTCATTTTATAATTTTAACCTACACTAGTTCATGGCCGTTGATTTCATCATGGAAGCATCAGGGCCGTGCGTGCTTTCTCCCTCTCACTTTCTACAGGTAACAAGCCCTAACTTGAACCCATCTTCATGAAACTAGGGTTTAATTTTGCTCCACCCTTGTCGACATCCACCACGATCAGCTACTTCCATTCAAACGAGCATCTCGAACTCCACCTCCACCATGAACCATGATGAACTCGGCCTTGTATTCACCCTTGAATGTCGTGCGCAACATGAGACTGTCGGCCCCCTGTATCTCCCTCCACGTCGCTCGAAAACTCATCACCTCCGTATAGATTTCTAGCTCTCACTTAGATCTACAACTTTCATGTTGAACACTTTCTCTAATACTTGATGGATTGAGAGTAATTAAGAGGAGAAGAGAAGAAAATTCTGTCCATTGATAATAGGGGTGGCGGCTGCAGAAATTAACCTAGGGTTTTAATAATTTTGCAAAAAATGAAGAGAGGGGGGGTTTTATAGAAAATTTTCCAATTTACTATTCACCCGGAATTTCCGAACTCCAAACGAAGCGTGCCAGTTGGCGTTTCTAAGGTTTACCCCGTGTTTCGGACACAATGGAACATGTTTCGGAAGCTAATTCGGTCATCTGTGCGAGTTATGGCAATAAACGTTCAATTTAAAATTAAACCGATTAAACGATTTTCTAGGCGTTTTAGCTTGCACCGGACAAACGATAAATCCAATTGACACGAAATTTGAAACCATACAATAATATCACATTATAGATCCGATGAAACTAGTTTCGTCGAAATCCGAGACTTTTTGAAAAAATGACTATTTTAACTCGCCAAATTAATATTAAAACAATTTCAATGCGTTTCGAGCTGCCACGATCAAACGACAACTCCGATTGCTACGAAAATTGAAATCCGATAATAACTAACTATTACGGATCCTATGGAACTAGTTTCGTCCAATTCTGAGACTGTTCAAAAATTGGCTATTTTACAGTCGATTATTAAATATTAAAATATTCAATTTTCACAAATTAACTTTAAATTCGATTTTAAAAGTTCTAAAACATCGTTCTAACTCTAATATGATAAAATAAAATTTTACAAATCATTTTCAATCATATTTAACCCAATTTCAATTATTTCTGTAATTTCACATATTAAATTATCGATTTAATTATTCAATTAAATCCAATTATTCGAAATAATTTTATTCGACTTATAAATTTCACTTATTAATATTTAAAATTAATTAAATATTCAAACTTAAATTAATAAAAATTCTGGATCGTTACATACTTCCCCCCTTAAAAGAATTTCGTCCTCGAAATTACAAGTAAGAAAAGTTATAGAATCTATTAACTTTCCCAAATTTATAATTAATTTCTTACAATAACTTTACTAAGTTTTCAAATCATACTTAGTTATCTTTTCAAAAGAAACTACTATTGTTTAACTTTCAATTCCAAATCAGAGTTATAGTTTTCAAAAATTTTCAATTTTCTCAAATTTTTTCTAACGCCTTAAATTTTCAGAAAAATTTGCAAGAGTCTCCTTTGCGCGGCTCGATCCGAAAAAAAAAATGACAGTATATATATCACAAATATACATCTCATCAAGTAATGAGGCATCCCGCAGGGAAAAAAAATGTAAAAGTACGATATTTAATCCGAGATATGTACCTTATATTTTATTAGCGAGCATATACGGCTAATATAGCGCGAAAGCGAGCTCCAAATGCGAAGCAAACGCGATCCGCACCTACTAAACACTCAACAACAACATGAGAATTATGCATATATGAAAATAGTATCAATATACAACATATAGCAATATAACAACTACATGTGCCAACATAGCAAATGCAGTAAAAGCAATGTATATTCAACCATCAACCAACTAACATCCAACTAGCATTCATAACCAATAAAGATTCATTCATATTCTCATTAATATTCAATGAATTGGGTTTTCAGTTTAATCACATTTGATTCATATACAGTGGATGTTTTTACTAACATTCATTTTCAATTAGTTTATATTTACTAATCCATATTCAAGTTGGTTCACTTCCAAATCAAATTCACTTCTATTTAAGATTCACTTAACTTCCAATTGAATTTCAATTATTTTAACTTTCAATTTCATTAACACTTAATGAATTATATACAATCAAATAACAATCATATAACAACCAATGTAAATCAATTACAACCAAATTCTTTTGCTTATATTCATTCAATTTGGTTTAACACCTTTACTTTCAATTGTTTTAATTAAATTGATTTTCATTCAATCTTTCAACTTCTAATAACATTAGATTTTAATGAATTAACACTTACATTCATTATTCCATATCAATTATTCACATTCAATTGATTGACATTCAATCCATTAATTCAATTCAATTACAAAAGTTGAATTTCATTTATATAACTTAAGTACATATTTATCACTTAACTTTATTATTTTACTTTGATACCAGTATCAACTTCATTCAACATCTCTTAAGTTATACTTCATTTTATAAACATCACTTGGTTTTACTTAACTTAAATTCCCACTTATAAATCAATTCAAATTCCAATTCTAAAGTAAATTTCCATTTAACTTTAAATTCATTTGCTTATTTATAACTCATATTCATAAATATATTCATATAGTTTCACTTCTAATATATATATGTTTATTTCACAATTGTAAATCACTTTAATTATAGTTCAATTCTTATAATTCTTTTGCTTATACAATTATTCTTTTATTTAAATTATTCAAACATCTTATTCAACAACCAAAAAATCAACTTATATACACTTTAATAATTCTGAAAAATTATTCCTTTATATATAAAAATATAATCAAGGTAAAATTATTTCATTTACCCAATTTAAAACAATATCGTGTCGAAATGTTCTATTCAAGTGTTTATAAACCCCTTCGGCATAGTTGTACAGACCGTGCTGACGAAGGTTCATACGCCACTCAATAAACCAATCATCACAATATAAAACAATTTATATTCACTAACAAATACGCTCTCATAGCTATTATTACACTCAAACTCATTCTAGAGTACTACTGACTCTATCTCTAATGAGTAATACCCAACAGAGCCATGGTTGTCGCTTAACCATATGCTCTGATACCAAATGTGAGGAACCGCACATCCGTACTCCGTGAATATACACTAATCTCCATAGATTAACTCAAGATGAACAGAAATACGAATTATCAATGTTTAAAAAGAAGAAAGAGATAGAAGAAGAGAGAAAAAGAGAGAAGATAGTAGAAAATAGAGAGAAAAGATAGAAAATAAGAGAAAAGAAAATAGAACGGAACAGAAAGACAACAGAACAACATCAAAATCTCACAATTCGCAGTGGAACAACATATAATAGATAAATGAATAATCTTTAAACAAAGAACTATATCAGTTATTACATTACATTATATTACATTACCTTACATCATATCATCAGAGTGTACAACAACAAACAACATCAAACAGCGGAAAAGAAATACTATATACTAGTAATACGGCATGCCATCCAGCTTGCCTCCAGCAACTCCTGAATTCCAGAATATCTTGATAAACCTTAACTCTTGACTGCCCGTGTGGAAATTGATGGACACCCAGAGTTTAGGAAGGAAAACAATAAACTCCGAGTCAGTCATGTAACTGGTGTGAGAACTCAAAATAATTTATTTATCTTTAAAATCAAAATAGAGGAATATTTTTAAAGTCAATTCGCAATGCTTTTAAAAATGAGACTACCATAAGGCCTCCCGCACACACACACAATGCAAACGTAGAATCGGAGGAGATTTCTCCTTATGATAGTCAAAGATGCTTGATACGCATTAAAAGAACATTTGATATTATTATTAGTGCGTAGTGTAGAAAATTATTTCGAAAATAAAATATAAATCTTAGCCAGCATAGGCATTCCGCACTTATGCCTACTATAGCTACCATGTTCAATAGCAGGTTACCGCGACATTCCATGGCAGGTTATACAACTAAAACCGTACAAGTCTCGTATTGTTTCTTTGGATTTCCAACAAATGGTCAGGCCAAGGAACTTCCCATTGCCACATGAGAATGCCTATGGAAGGACATCCCCGAGAACCTAATCGGATCTCTGCCAACACAAGGCCGGGTTACCCCTAACTGGGTAACTACTGACACGAGTATGCCATCCCCCGGTCCTATGGGACCTTTAACCGAGCGCTCGTCACCAACATCACACAATCATAAATAAAGTGTTTCAACATGAGTAAGTATCTGGGCTCCATACCTTGATACCATCCTTTTCCAGAAGGAAATGCACATACCCTAAAGGGAGCTACCCCTCATAACCTTGCCGCATCTTTCCTGTTTTGACCATTTCCGAGGTGTGAGGCTCGACGAAGTCTCGTCCACAAAAACACGCTTTATACAAAAGCTGTGCTTTGGGTCAACAAATGATCATAGAAATGATCACAAAGATAAACGATCAAACAAATGATCCTATCACAAATGATCAACACAATGATCATTTCACAGCAACACTCAGCATGTCACATTACCAAATTGGGAATATATCGCTGATAACCTTCAACTACATAACCTCTGAGCTCGTACGTCTCAGAGAAGGGTGTTAAGCTAATAGAATAAATTCTCTGCCACCAACAGAAATATATTTGAAAGAAATCTGCTTTATATCTCAATTTGTAATGTCAGACATACAATCCATACAAGTCTGTTCCGGGCTCGAACAGAATCGAAGGCACTTACAAAGAAGTCCTTGCAATCTGGATATCCACAATCCTGATCGGATTCCCCATCACATATGGAGAACTCTATACCGGAGCAACACGGTGCAGAGTCAATCGACAGGTCATCCTATCGCTCTCGCAAATATCCGGTCTTCAACACCGGTCATCAATGCTATCCATTACGTCGTATCACTATTCGGAATGGGTAATCCGAATAATGAGCGCAATAATTTAAAAATAAGTGTGCATTCAAATTCAAGCAAATCACAACAAATACCTTTCAAAGGTAAATATTGATAGTCGGTTATTGAACTATCAATGGATATGCACACATCACCAGATTCCAAATAATTTTCCAAATTATTTATTTTCCAAAAATATCCTTACAAGATATATAATTTCAATACCTCAAAAATAAATCAATATTTATTTTTAAACAAATTCCACTTCCTTTTATAAATTCCATAGTGAATTTATATTTCACAATATCTACTGATATACGATTTTCAATAGGTTTCAAATATTCATTTTCAATTTATCTTCAAAAAGATAAATTCAAAATATTCACTTAATAATGGAAAAAACATTTCCATACTTATTTAATAAGTAATTCACAAATCTTTTTATTTTCCACACTTGGAAAATATTCAATATACTTAAATCGAAATTAAGTATATATTTCATTCTTTAAGGAAATCATTCTCTTTAACATATTTATTTGGGCCAAAACGAATGTTACGTAAAACATCTACGACAACCCAAAATCACTAGTATAGTGATTCAAAATTAAAATAGATATATAAATCCCAATACTATTCAAAACATTTCCTTTCGGAAATCATTTACTATAACAACAGTGTTATAGTCCACCATTTCCTTCTATTTCTCGAAAACGTCTATTTCAACAATGAATGTTGAAATCTATGGTTTCGAATCTCTAGATCGTTTTAATCACATCCAAAACATTTTCTTTAACGTATTATTCACTATTCAAAAACGTGAATATACTTCGTTAACCAATTTCATCATTTCTATTCATTTTACTTTAAAGGATTATTCACTGTCTAAAAACGTGAATATAACTCCATAAATAAGTTACAACAATTAACTTATCAAAATAAGTCGTTTGCAAATTTATAAAACAACGTTTATAAATTCCATTTCTATTTGTTTTATAAGAACTTCCTTTTATACATCTCCTTTATTAACCTATTCGATTTATAACTCGATTATATACCGAAAGTCCATATTATAAGTTAAATACTTATAATTCATTTGTTTACAAAATCGTTCCTTTAAATTTCAAAATTATAAATCTTATAACTTATAAGATTCATTTATTTATCCAAAACCATTATTTTAATAACTTAATAAATTTTATAAACCTACTGCTTATAAAATTCCATTTATAACTTCACCATTTATAATTCTATAAATTTCATTCATTTATGAAATTCATTCACAATCCATTCTAACACTTATAAAAACTCGTTTTATAATTCCAACATTTTTAATTTATAAATATCAATTTATAAATCTTTTATATAAATCAATTTATATTATTCTTTTAAAACGTCTTTAAACTCCTTTATAATTTCACCATTTTGATTTATAAAATAATCAAATTTTATAAATCCTATTTTTAAACTTTTTATAATAAATTCCAAAAATTCCAATTTAAGCTATTTTATAAAGTCATTAATCCCATATTTTCAAAAATCAGCTTTTAACTATATTTCTCAAAAATCATAATTTTTCTAACATTAAAATTTTAACGTTATTTATTTATAGTGGATCAATTCCAAAAATAGTTTATAACGTATACTTTTCAAAAATCACTTTAAAAATCATTTTAAAATTCCAAAATTTGGTCCAATGATGCTACACACCAAATAGTCAATCACGACTACAACGGCATCATATATCGATATGATAATCAACGAATATCAAAATATCCATAATCAAGTAAATACTGTTGAGGAATCCAGTTGGATCCCTCCAACCTGTTTTTCTGCATCCACAAACATTAGCACAATACCAATTCCGCTCCAGTACGAAATTATCGCGGTATATGGGATTTAAAATATTATCCGCTATTATACGGCGCAATAGGGTCTCATCCGCTATACAATGCGGGAAATCAACAACTGCAATATATACATATGCCAATATATATATATATATATATATATATATTGCTATTATATATAATACCAATTTCACTGTTTATGAAACATTCGCGGTATATGTTTTTAATAAATAACCTCCGCTTACTAACGGCGCATAATGTCTATTTTAACAATCAATAGATAACAATCATCATTCAAACATACATTCAAGAATTTTAAATCTAACTATTTAAAATAAAATCGAAACCGATTCGATTGAGTGAGAAGTTCTCACCTTGATTTCAATTTCGTTTTAGCGATTTATTTCGAATAAAATTAAACGGACGTTTAATTTTACCCAAAATTCTCACTAACTCCAAACGACTCCAATCCAATTCCATAGCGTAGTGCTCGTCGATACGATTCCAACGCAACTGGTTTCGTGCGTTTTCGACCTCGTATGAAAAAATATGATTTTTTCAAGTTTACTCGAATTTTCTATTCATAATTTACAAATTCATATTATAATTTTAACCTACACTAGTTCATGGCCGTTGATTTCATCATGGAAGCATCAGGGCCGTGCGTGCTTTCTCCTTCTCACTTTCTACAGGTAACAAGCCGTAACTTGAACCCATCTTCATGAAACTAGGGTTTAATTTTGCTCCACCCTTGTCGACATCCACCACGATCAGCTACTTCCATTCAAACGAGCATCTCGAACTCCACCTCCACCATGAACCATGATGAACTTGGCCTTGTATTCACCCTTGAATGTCGTGCGCAACATGCGACTGTCGGCCCCCTGTATCTCCCTCCACGTCGCTCGAAAACTCATCACCTCCGTATAGATTTCTAGCTCTCACTTAGATCTACAACTTTCATGTTGAACACTTTCTCTAATACTTGATGGATTGAGAGTAATTAAAAGGAGAAGAGAAGAAAATTCTGGCCATTGATAATAGGGGGTGGCGGCTGCAGAAATTAACCTAGGGTTTTAATAATTTTCCGAAAAATGAAGAGAGGGGGGGGGGTTTATAGAAAATTTTCCAATTTACTATTCACCCGGAATTTCCGAACTCCAAACGAAGCATGCCGGTTGGCGTTTCTAAGGTTTACCCCGCGTTTCGGACACAATGGAACATGTTTCAGAAGCTAATTCGGTCATCTGTGCGAGTTATGGCAATAAACGTTCAATTTAAAATTAAACCGATTAAACGATTTTCTAGGCGTTTTAGCTTGCACCGGACAAACGATAAATCCAATTGACACGAAATTTGAAACCATACAATAATATCACATTACGGATCCGATGAAACCGGTTTCGTCAAAATCCGAGACTTTTTGAAAAAATGACTATTTTAACTCGTCAAATTAATATTAAAACAATTTCAATGCGTTTCGAGCTGCCACGATCAAACGACAACTCCGATTGCTACGAAAATTGAAATCCGATAATAACTAACTATTACGGATCCAATGGAACTAGTTTCGTCCAATTCTGAGACTGTTCAAAAATTGGCTATTTTACAGTCGATTATTAAATATTAAAATATTCAATTTTCACAAATTAACTTTAAATTCGATTTTAAAAGTTCTAAAACATCGTTCTAACTCCAATATGATAAAATAAAATTTTACAAATCATTTTCATTCATATTTAACCCAATTTCAATTATTTCTGTAATTTCACATATTAAATTATCGATTTAATTATTCAATTAAATCCAATTATTCGAAATAATTTTATTCCACTTATAAATTTCACTTATTAATATTTAAAATTAATTAAATATTCAAACTTAAATTAATAAAAATTTTGGGTCGTTACATGGTCGGTGGAGATGATGGTGATAATGGCTGAGCAACACAAGAGAGATCAAAGCAAAAACAATGGAAAAAATGAAGAAGAAAAGTAAGAAAAAAAAGAAACCATTACTTACAAAATTTTTAGAAATGAGATAGCCATGAGTTGTGAAGTGGTGAGAAAATATTCACGTGGATAAAAAAGAAAAATACACGGCTAGAACTAGAAAATGAAAAGCCAAGCACATGAAAAGACAAAGAAAGGAAGGGTCATAAGTTAATGTGAAAAGCTTTGTCTCTTTTAGTTTCCACTTTCTTTTAATTCAAGATAAACAAATAAAAATTAAGTAAATAAAATAGAAAATGAGAACAAAATAAAGTAAAAAGGAAAATAAATAAATATTTTTAGGAAAAATAGAAAATAAATAAGAAAATAGTTTATTTAATTGAAACTAGAATTTAAAATTGTAAACAAAATACAATTAGCATTCGAAATTACCACTACACTTTTAAAATGTTTTAAAAAAAAAATCTTGAAATAAAATCAATTTTAAAAATATTTTCAAAATGAAATAAAAATCTAATTTAAAAATATTTTCAAAAATCCTGGGTTGTTACACTCTCCCCCACTCAAATCTTTTCGTCCTCGAAAAGAACGAACAAGGAAAATAAGGAAAACAAGATAGAAAGGCAAATAGTTCCTGAAACAAACAATTCCGGATTCGAAGAACGAATTCTCTCCTCTATCTCCCAGGTACAATCTCGATCATCAGTACTCCACTGTACTTTGACCAGACTAACAAATTTCATTCTTAGCTGCTTCGTACGTCTGTCGACAATACGAAGTGGCTTCCTCTCGACAGTCAGATTAGACTCCATATCCAAACTATCAAGAGCAGAAGGATGAACAATAAGAGATGGGTCATGAAGATATCAGCGAAGATGTGAGACGTGGAATACATCATGCACTCCAGAAAGCTTCTCGGGAAAATCCAGACGATAAGCCAAAGAACCAACTCTTTCCACAATGCGGAAAGGACCAATGAACCTAGGAGAAAGCTTCCCTCTACGGCCAAAGCGAATGACATTCCTTAAGGGAGAGACCTTAAGGAAAACCCGATCACCAACAGCAAACTCTAAACTCCACCTATGCCTATCAACGTACTTCTTCCGCCTATCCTGCGCAACCCTCAACTTCCCCTTAATCTCCTCAACTCTCTCAGAAGCCTCCAAAACCAAATCAGGACCAAGAACCAAACGATTACCGGATTCAATCCAGCAAGATGGAGATCTACAAGGTCATTAGTAAAGAGCAGCAAACAGAGACATTTTAATACTAGCCTGGATTCAAAGATGGAATGAGATAGACAAAGGATTAAGATAAGCTTAAAACAAAAGATTAGATTATACCTGATAACTATTATTATAGGTGAATTCGACAAGATGGAGATGATCTTCCCAAGATCCTCCAAAATCAAGCACACAAGCACGAAGAAGATCTTCAAGAATCTGATTCACTCTTTCTGTTTGATCGTCGGTCTGTGGATGGTAAGCAATGCTCAGAATCATATGAGTACCCAAAGATTCCTAAAAAGCTTTCCAAAACTGACTGGTAAAGATAGGATCACGATCACAAACAATACTGATAGGAACACCATAGAGATGAACAATCTCTCTCATGTAGATCTCAGACAAGCTAGAAGCAGAACGGGTAGACTTGACCGGAATGAAATGAGCGGACTTGGTCAGTCTATCCACAATAACCCAGATACTCTCATTACCCCTCCTAGTCCTTGGTAATTCATCAATGAAATCCATGGAAATCTATTCCCACTTCCAATTGGGAATCTCAAGGGGCTGCAACAAACCATGGGTCTTTTGATGGGCCTTGACTTGCTGACAAGTCGCACATCTACTAACAAAAATAGAGGAATCCCTCTTCATACCCTTCCACCAATAAAGCCTCTTCATATCCCGATACATCTTCGTCACACAGAATGGATAGAAAGTCTGGATCGATGATTTTTCCGAAGTAGCTCTTGCCTCAATCCATCAACATTCAGGACACAAATCCTACCATTAATCCTCAAAATCCCTCTATCATCGATCTGGGCTCCACTACCATCACGAATACCCCCACCAACTCTGCTACGAACACTCTCCTTCATCAATCTAAGCATCTCATCTTTCTTATCGTTGATACGATCCAAAAGAGGAGAAGAAGAAACAACAAGCTGACACAACAAAGTCTTCTTTCGACTCAAAGCATCGGCCACAACATTAGCTTTACCAAGAGTATTGCTAATATCAAGGTCCTAAGAAGCCAGAAACTCAAGCCAATGAACTTGCCTCTGATTCAAATCCTTCTGGGTGAAGATATATCTCAAAGACTGATGATCGGTGAAACGCTTAAACTTCGATCCCAGAAGATGATGCCTCCAAAGTTTCAAAGCAAAGACAACAGCAAACAACTCTAAATCATGAGCAGCATAATTAGCCTCATGGGTTTTCAACCGACGGCTGGCATAGGCAATGACCCTACCATCCTGCATTATAATAGCACCCAATCCCTCACGACTAGCATCAGTGCATATCGTCAATCCCTCACTTCCATTTGGAATGGTAAGAACTGGTGCGGAAGTAAGCTTACTCTTTAACTCATCGAATGCAACTTCACACTTCTTATCCCAGATAAACTTAGCATTCTTACGAGTCAAAGCAGTGAGAGGTGCAACAATCCGAGCAAAATTCTCAATGAATCTCTGCTAAAAACTGGGAAGGCCCAAAAAACTACGAATCTCAGAAGAAGTCTTAGGAATTTCCCAATCCTGTGACCAAATAGGGAGAAATAAGAACAACAGAAAAGACAGAATAATTAAATGACGAAGGAAAAAGAGAAAGAAAGACTTACATTGATCGTAGCAATCTTGACTGGATCAACAGAAACTCTGTTACTAGAAACAATATGTCCGAGGAATCGGACTTCATCCTTCCAGAAATGGCATTTAGAAAGTTTAGCCTTCAATTGATGATTTCTAAAAGTCTCCAGAACAGATTTCAAATGCGACTCATGCTCTTCCTTAGTCTTAGAGAAGACAAGGATACCATCCACAAAGAGTAGAACAAATTTATTAAGCACATCATGAAAAACACGATTCATTAAATCAACAAAGAAAGCAGGAGCATTAGTCAAACCAAAAGGCATGACTAACCATTCATAGAACCCATTCTCGGTACTGAAAGCAATCTTGGGAATACTTTCCTCAGCAACTCTGAGCTGGTGGAAACCTGTGGCAAGATCAAGCTGAGAGAAAATAGTGGCACCATAAAGCTGATCAAACATATCATTGATACGAGGCATTGGATATCTGTTTGTTATAGTGAGATTGTTCAGCTCCCTATAATCAACACACATCCTCAAGGATCCATCGGACTTAGTGACGAAAGCCACCGCTGCTCCCCATTCTGAATGGCTAGGTCTGATCAGACCTTTGGAGAACAAGTCCTCAACTTTCTTTCCTAACTCAACCATCTCGCGGGGTGCCATTCTTCTAGGAGGAAGAACTACAGGTCGAGCTCCAGGAATAAGATCAATACGTATGGAAATCAATTTCCCGCTTAGGAGGTAAAGCGGTGACTTCACAAAATACATCGGTATAGAATCTGACCACACGGATCGAGTGACGATCACCAAGAGAAGAATCCAGAGAATAAATAAAACTGCCAGCAAAACCTGAGGCATGCAGCACTAAATAATCAAGGGATTTCCTTGATTATCAATATGATAAACAGACTGGGCTTTACAAGAGATATGGGCATCATGCCTACCTAGCCAATCACTTCAAAGCAATAAATCAAAAGCATCGAAGCCTAGAACATAGAAATCACCACTAGAGCGATGATCAGAATAGAGAAGTTTCACTTTCTTACTAATCCTATTAAGGTTTGCGGGGACCCCAATGGGATTTGAAACACATAAAGGTACAGAAGCATACTCGGGAGAAAGGAGATGCTCGAACTTATCACACAAATCAATAGAAATAAAACTATAGGAAGCTCCAGTATCAAATAAAACACGAACAGGATGCTGAAATAAAGAAAAGGTGCCCTGAAGAGTACCTTGGTCATCACTAGGAGAGGGAGGTGGAGAAGATGCAGAGGTGACAGCAAATATACTGGAAGGCTTACCCTCATACTGGGTAGGGCAATCCTTTCTGAAATGGCTAGGCTGAAGACAGATATGGCATAGATCACGCCTCAACAACCGAGCAGGAGGAGGAACAACAACACCAGCTAAAGTAGGGCAACTATTGGCATAGTGTCCTTTCTGATCACATTTGAAGGAGGTGATGGTAGAAAGGTCAACAGGCTGCCTCTGAAAAGGAGAAGATGATGAAGATCCCAAACCCGGATTATTGAGCCAATTCATCTTCTGCTGCTGGAAAGTAGGCTTTCTCTTCTTAGAGTTAGCAGAGAAAGACTGAGATAAAGGAGCACCAACAATAGCAGGACCCTTAGAAGTAGGGTTCTCATAACGAATAGCCATATCCATAAGTCCAGTGAAAGGGATGTGAACATGGGCAATAAGACGATCATAGTACTCAGGACGAGCAACAGCAATGAACTTCTCATTCTTCTTGAGAAGAGTGTCTATCAGGCTAGGACCGAACTTAGAAAGTTCGTCGAACTTCCTCTCACACTCTGAAAAAGACATGCTTCCCTACTTGAGATCCATGAACTCCTTATAAAGCTGGGATTTCTCGGCCTCGGGCATCCACTTAACAATGAAAGCATCCCTGAAAAGATGATAGATAAGCTTAGAAAAGGCACGAAAGAGATAGAAAAACAGAATTCAAAGAACACAAGAAGATACCTAAATTGCTCCCAAGTAAGATCAGCCTCGACAGTGTTAGCCGTAACAGACTCCCACCAAGCTTGGGCAGCCTCCTGCAACTTCCATGCTGCTAACTGACGCTTCTGAGCATCAGTAATCTCAAGACCAGTAAATATCCTCTCTAAACTCTGTAACCATTGCTGGGCTTCAATAATGCTCTTTGAACCGGTAAATTTGGTTTCACCAAGTTGAGAGAATTCCTTACAGAGAACAGTAAACCTAACAGGTGCAGCAGGTTGAGGAGCTGGGGCAATACCACGACCCCTACCATTAGCATTTCCACGATTCATCCTGAAAAGTCAAGAATGAATTTTAGGACAAAGGTAAAGAGAAGACAATGATAAATTTACTTGGAAAAATATCCTAAAGAAAGAAAATACTAATAAGGTAGATACGAAAGGAAGGAAGTTTAGAAAAATTTTCCTTTAAAACAAGAAAATTTTATAGCAAAATAATCTTTGAAAAATCATTTGAAAAATCATTTAAAAAAATCAATTTATACTTTGAAAATACTTTCTCTCACAAAGAATGATTCTGAGGTTGATTTCACTCATTCTAGGGTATTCCTACCCTATCTCTAATGATTTTTTGCTGTGTAGGCTAAGGTTTGCCTAAAACAAAAGCTTTGATACCAACTGTAACGACCCACTATTTTGGACCATTCAAATCGACAATAATCTACACATGTCAGACTTGAATAATTCAATATAATAGATTGTAATAAAATTTGGAGCAAATGAAATCAATCACAGAATCACAGACCCAGAAATATCAGAATATCTCACAGCGGAAAATAAAATACCATAGTAGTTCATGAAGCTACTATAACAAAGTCTCAAAACAAATACAAAATATCAGTCTGAAAACCAACACAATAGAAATCCCAAATACATAGAAGTCCACTAATACAAGAGCTGAAATAGAACAACGAAAACTGAAATATATACATAACTAAATAAGCAGAACCTCCAACAATTCCTAACTTTAGAAAGAGAAATCCAAAGCCGTGAATACTCAGGCTGACCCGAGCGTAAAGAAAACAAACACTCGAGTCAGGACATACATACTTATACAATGTAAACCAACTCAAGTGAACTGCAATAAATGTACAAGTAACTTAAAGGATGCTTGTGATCGCCCATCCTCTAAGGATCCGTTAAACTATTTACTATGTAGTAATATTCGCTATTATAGTAATGTCTAATAGTAAAAATAAACATACTTTAAAATAGCATCAATGGGTTACCCATATAGCCCTTAACACGTAATAGTGCCAGTAAACTACATAATACCTGCGTATCTCCAGATCGGGAAGCTACGAGAAGATACTCCATAGGTACGAAACAAATCAAACTCGTAGTAAAGCTCGCTATGGTAGGTGACACGGCACACAATGCAATGCCAGGGTAGATATACCAATTACGCACACAGGCTGGTGGTAACGTAGCAGCCACTACGTCCACCTCGGAACGCACTCCCAAATCAAAGGGTGGCCACCAAAACAATCACAAAGTAATAGTATGGTATCGAAGAAATGTGTTCGAGCAGAGGAGCTACCCCTTTTTGGCCCGAGATCGCTTCTGTTTTAGCCACCGTAAGCCAACTCACGGGAGTCGGGTCCACGTTCATACCACAATAGGAACGTCGCTACCATCCTACTTCATTCTGAAAACTCCACCGTGTACACAGTTGTTAAAGTGGTTTTCGATATCGATAGAGAGTATGTTCATATCCGATCCCAGTCTCTTTAACAACCAATTGTTATTGTAACCCGTGGTTATACATTTCAAAATGGTATTTTATACTTCAAAAATCAAATATCATTTCAAATTCAAATCTTTATCGGAATAAAGATCAAATCACTTCCAATCCATTTCATAATATCAAAATATCACATCCTTTCAAAACCTCATTCATTTTTTTATTTTAAATACCATTCCAAATGACATTTCAAAATGGTTTATATTTCAAATCAAAATACTCCATTTAAACTATTTAAAAGTGAAGCAATTATACCTACTAATCAAATATTCAATTTCCAAAAATTTAGCCTTTTCTGAGCTCATTTATTCAATTAAAAACTACAAAATATTGAAATTTCAGTTTTTCATAGCACTTAGAAAATGCTATGGTAAGTTATATTTGAAAATAATTCATTTCAGCAAAGACAGCATTTATTACTGCTGTAGTAGTTCAGTTACACTTGAAAAATCTTCATTTCAACCAACTGCAGCCCTTATCAAGTGTTATTGTAGCCCTTTTATTTGTTTCAGATTTAAGTTTTCTTTCTGCAACCACAACCCTTACCAAATGATGTAGTATCTCTTAGTCAAATTTCAGCCATAGTTTATTTGCATCAACCAAAACACTTACAAAGTGCTGTGATATCCTTTACTTCAGATTTTAAGTTGACTTCAGAAATGATAGCATTTCTGAAGTGCTATTAATTCAATTTCTAGAATTTCAATAAAATTTCAAAAACAAATGAACTTTGATTTTATCCCTTTTAACTTATAGAAATCATATTTTTCCACACACAAATGTTCATTTAAATACCCTTTAACTTATGATTTTTATAAAGTAAATTTTTATATATAAAATCAATTTTTTTTAATAATTCACTTATTAAATTCAAACGTACAATTTTCTATTCTTTGCATTTTAAAAATTAACTTAACACTTAAATTTTAATTACCATTTCAAAATATAAACTTAATTTCCATTTTATTTACTTAACTTAAACTTCATTTTCTAGACAAAAATCTCAAATTTTAATTTTTAAGTTATATTTCAAATTTCAACTTAACCATTCATTTATTTAACATATTTAACTTATTGAAAAATCACTAATCCTTTATTTAAATATTTTAAATTCAATTTAAATCAAATTATCATAAATTTACATTTTAAAAATACTTAAAAATTTCAGAAAAACTCTATAAAATAACCACGGGTCTGTATAAAATTTTCTAACCTAAGTCAAGCGATACGGATAATATATCATTGCAATCTGCAATTTACAAAGAAAAATCCGGGTTCTATCATTTTAAACCCGCAATCCCAAGTTAAATAAAATAAATAAAAATTGCTCAGGCCTATCATTTCAGCCCATAACGATTTTTCCCAATTCTAAAGTCCGTTCGGGTATGTATCATTTCAACCCATAGTGATTCTATTCTACAGGGAACTTGCAATGTGAGAACAAAAAAAAGTAAACAATATAACAACATATAGCTGTATCAGATGATGTAACATGTTTATAAACAAGGGTTAACATCATATGATTCATATCACAGGCAGGTATAAGATGGTATAATATTTCTACACATTCACTTGTGATCACTTCACAGTTCTATAAGTATGAATGACAAGCGTTAATACTCACCTTTTCAAGCTAGAGTTAGCAAATCAAACTACACGAATAAATTCCAAAAATCACGATACAGCACGACTTTTGATTCAAGTGGGTAGAGAGCCAAGATGTTGATCTTGTAAACAACAAATAAAAGAAGACAATATAAACGTATATACTCAACACAAAATTTAAATTGAAACAATTGGAAATTAAAATTAACAAAGAACAAGATGGCTTGACCATGCTTTAACTACTCAAGTGCTCGGCCTAGGGGTATCCTATGCTCGGCCATGATTGTGTTTTGGTGGTAAGTGGCCCTGTTTTGGCATTATAAAGGCACGGCTACAAGGGGATGTGAAGAGTTTGGGAGTTACAAGGTAGGGAAGGTCAAAGGACAAAGGCAAAAGAGGAAGGTTTGGTGCACAACTAGGCTCAGCCTGGTCATCATTTGGGCTCAGCCATGCATGGTTCAGGTCAGGTCAATGCTGAAGTGATGGCCAGAGGTGAAGTCAGCAGATGGTGGTGGTTCTAGGGGTGATGGCCGAGGCAAAATATGAAGGGGATGGTGAAATATAGGTCGGCTAGGCATTGTTTTGTGGAGTTTTAGCAAAGATTGTGGTGTTTGCTTCATCTGGTAGTCACGGCCAGATCTGTACAAGGGAAGAGGAGGTGGTTGCTACCGTAGTTGATAAAGGAAAGGTGATGGTGGTTGTAACGTCACGGATTTTCGTTGCCGAAAAACCGAACAGTTAGGGTTTTAAAAAACAATTTAAGAAAAGAAAGAGAGAGAAAGAAGATAGAAAATAGAGAAAGAGAACAGAAAACAGGGAAATAGAGAATAGAAAATTTTAAAATAGAACGGGACAGAAGCAATAACAGAACAACAACAGAATCTCACAATTCGCAGCGGAACAACATATAATAATAAATGAATAATCTTTAAACAAAGAACTATATCAGTTATTACATTATCATTACATTTCATACATCATATCAACAGAGTGTACAACATCATACAACAACAAACAGCGGAAAAGAAATACTATATACTAGTAATACGCCATGCCATCCAGCTTGCCTCCAGCAATTCCTGAATATCCAGAATATCCTGATAAACCTAACTCTTAACTGCCCGTGTGGAAATTGGTGGGCACCCAGAGTTTAGGAAGGAAAACAATAAACTCCGAGTCAGTCATGTGACTGGTGTGAGAACTCAAAACAGTTTATTTACTTTTAAAATCAAATAGAGGAATATTTTTAAAGTCAATTCGCAATGCTTTTAAAAATGAGACTACCATAAGGCCTCCCGCACACACACACATGCAAACGCAGAATCGGAGGAGATTTCTCCTTATGATAGTCAAAGATGCTTGATACGCATTTAAAATAACATTTGATATTATTACTAGTGCATAGGGTAGTAAAAATCATTTCGAAAGTAGAATATAAATCTTAGCCGACATAGACATTTCGAACTATGCCCACTATAGCTACCATCCAAACAGTGTTGCGACACCATAAGTGAATGATAGGTTATACAACTAATACCGTACAAGTTTCGTATTGGGAATTGGATTTCCAATAAATGGTCAGGCCAAGGAACTTCCCATTGCCACATGAGAATGCCTCTGGATGGACATCCCCGAGAACCAAACCGGATCTCTACCAACACAAGGCCGGGTTACCCCTAACTGAGTAACAACTGACCGAATATGCCATCCCCCGGTCCTTTGGGACCTTTATCCGAGAGCTCTCTAATCAATTCACACAATCATAAAAACAAAGTGTTTCAACATGAGTAAGTATCTGGGCTCCATACCATGATACCACCCTTTTCCAGAAGGAAATGCACATATCCTAAAGGGCGCTACCCCTCATAACCTTGCCGCATCTTTCCTGTTTTGACCATTTCCGGGATGTGAGGCTCGACGAATTCACGTCCACAAAAACATACTTTATACAAAAGCCATGCTTTGGGTCAACAAATGATCAACACAATGATCACTAAGATAGACGATCAAATAAATGATCCTATCACAAATAATCAACACAATGATCATTTCAGCATCACTCAGCATGTCACATTACCAAATTGGGAATATATCGCTGATAACTTCAACTATATAACCTCTGAGCTCGTACGTCTCAGAGAAGGGTGTTAAGCTAAAAGAATAAATTCTCCGCCACCAACAGAAATATATTTGAAAGAAATCGGCTTTATATCTCAACTTGTAATGTCAGGCATACAATCCATACAAGTCTGTTCCAGGATCGAACAAAACCCAAGGCACTTACAAAGAAGTCCTTGCAATCCGGATATTCACAATCCTGATCGGATTTCCCATCACTTATGGAATCTCTATACCAGGAGCGACCCAGTGCAGAGACAATCGATAGGTCATCCTATCGCTCTCGCAAATACCGGTCTTCAACACCGATCTTCAATGCAATTTCACAACGACGTATCACATATTCGGAATGGGTTATACGACCCCATGGTCCTTTCCCGGTTAACCCGAATAGTGAGCGCTTATTCAAAAATAAGTATGACATTCAAATTCAATCAAATCACATCATATACCCATTCAAAGGGAAATATTGATAGTCGGTTATTGAACTATCAATTGGATATGCATACATCACCAGATTCCAAATAATTTTCCAAATTATTTACTTTCCAAAATATCTTTACAAGATATATAATTTCAACACTTCAAAATAAATCAATATTTATTTTTAAACAAATTCCACTTTCACATATAAATTCTATAATGAATTTATATTTCAAAATATCCATGCATATACGATTTCAATTATCCATTTCAATTTATCTTCAAAAAGATAAATTCTAATTATTCACTTCATATTGGAAAACATTTCCATACTTATCTATTCATAAGTAATTCACAAATCTTTTTATTTTCAACCTTGGAAAATATTCAATATACTTAAATCAAATTAAGTATATATTTCATTCTTTAAGGAAATCATTCTCTTAAACATATTTATTTGGGCCAAAACGATTGTTACGTAAAACATCGTTACAACGTCCCAAAATCACTAGTATAGGGATTCGAAATTAAATAGATATATAAATCCCAATACTATACAAAACATTTCCTTTCGGAAATCATTTACTATAACAACAGTGTTATAGTCCACCATTTCCTTTTATTTCACGAAACATCTATTTCAACAATGAATGTTGAAATCTATGGTTTCGAATCTCAACATATTTAAAAACATCGTTAGATCGTTTTAATTCTATTTAAAACATCACTTCTAAACATTTTCTTTAACATGTCATTCACTATTCAAAAACGTGAATAAACTTTGTTAACAAATTTCATCAATTCTATTCTTTTTAATTTAAAGGATTATTCACAGTCAACAACGTGAATATAACTCCATTTATAAGTTATAAAAATTAACTTATCAAAATAAGTCGTTGCGAATTTATAAAACAACGTTTATAAATTCCATTTCTCTTTATTTATAAAAACTTCCTTTTTATAAATTCCTTTATTAACCTATTCCAGTTTATAACTCAATTATAACTAAAAGTTCATATTATAAGTTAAATACTTATAAAACGATTATTTTACAAAATCGTTCCTTTAAAGACTTTCCAAACTATAAATCTTATAACTTATAAGATTCATTTATTTAACCAAATCTATTCTTCAAATAACTTCACAAATTTATAAATCTTACTATTTATAAATTTCATTTATAACTTCACAGTTTATAATTCTATAAATTTCATTTATTTATGAAATTCATTTCCACTTCATTCAAACACTTATAAAAACTCGTTTTATAATGTCCATATTTCAATTTATAAATATCCATTTATAAATCTCTTAATATAAATCAATTTATATTATTCTTTAAAACGTCTTTAATTTCCTTTATAATTTCACCATTCTGATTTATAAAATAATCAAATTTTATAAATCCTATATTCAAACTTTTATAATATATTCAAAAATCCAATCTAAACTATTTTATAAAATCATTAGTTCATATTTCTCAAAAATCAGCTTTTAACTATATTCTCAAAAATCATAATTTTTATAACTTTAAAAATTATAACGTTTATTTATTTAAAATAGATCAATTCCAAAAATATAATATATTTTCAAAAATCACTTTATAATCATTTTAAAATCCCAAAATTTGGGTCCAATGATGCTACACACCAAATAGTTAATCACGACTACAACGACATCATATATCAATATGAAAATCCATCAAATATCAAAATATCTGAAATAAATTAAAAACCGTTGAGGAATCCTGTTGGATCCCTCCAACCTGTTTTCCTGCATCCAAAAACATTAGCACAATACCAATTTCGCTCCAGTACGAAATTATCGCGGTATATGTTCTTAATAAATATTATCCGCTTAATAACGGCGTAATAGGGTCTCATCCGCTAAAAAATACGGGAAATCAACAACTGCAATATATACATATGCCAATATATATATATTGATATTATTTATAATACCAATTTCACTGTTTATGAAATATTCGCGGTATATGTTTTTGTTAAATAACATCCGCTTACTAACGGCGTATAATGTCTATTTTAACAATCAATAGATATCAATCATCATTCAAACATGCATTCAAATATTTTAAATCTAACTATTTAAAATAAAATCGAAACCTATTCGATTGAGTGAGAAGTTCTCACCTTGGTTTTAATTTCCGTTTTAGCGATTTATTTCGAATAAAATTAAACGCGCGTTTAATTTTATCCGAAATTCTCACTAACTCCAAACGACTCCAAACCAACTCCATAGCGTAGTGCTCGTCCATACGATTCCAACGCTTCTTGTTTCGCGCGTTTTCGACCTCGTATGAAAAAGTTATGATATTATGAAGTTACACGATTTTTATTTAATATAATTTACAACATTAATCAAAATTTTAAACCCTAACTGAACTACAGCCGTAGATCTCAACTTGGAGACATCAGGGCCGTTCGCCCTTCCTTCTCACACGCGTTCCAATACCCAGGCAGATGTGAACGAGACCGAACCCATGAGCTCCCCCAAACCCTAAATTAACGTGACCTCTCCGATCAACTAGCCGACGATCAAGCACCACCATATCGAAGCTCGTGACAAGCTACACTCTCGGCCCAAGAACAAGCAAGCTCGGTCATCTCCTCTGCCCTATAAACGTGCGCGACTTCCGGCTGTTTGGGCACGATTTGTCGATGATCCACAGCCCCATTTCACATCTCGACCGTTGGATTCGTAGATCACTCTGTGCTCTACACTTCTCTAGTTGGAAGTTTTTGCAATCGATGCATGGATTTGGAGATTTGGAGGGAGGAAGTTGGGAGTTTTCTGGCTGTGGGTTTCACTTCTGGCGGCTAGGGTTTTGTTATTTTTTTTTTTTTATAAATGAAGGGGGTAGTGGGCTATTTATAGAATTTCGAACGACACTATTCATCCGGAAATTCCGAACTCCGATTTAGGCGCCGTAACCAACGTTTCTAAGGTTTACCCCGCGTTCCGGACACAATGGAACAGGTTTCGGAAGCTAATTCGGACATATGTGCGAGTTATGGCTGAAAACGTTCAATTTGAATTAAACCGATTTCTAGGCGTTTTAATTTGTACCGGACAAACCGTAAATTCAATTGACTTAAAATTTGAAACCTTACAATAATATCACATTACGGATCCGATGAAACTGGTTTCGTCGAAATCCGAGACTTTTTGAAAAATGGCTATTTTGACTCGCCAAATTTAAATTAAAAATAATTCGATGCGTTTCAAGCTGCCACGCTCAAACGATAACTCCGATTGACACGAAATTTGAAATCCGGTAATAACTAACTATTACGGATCCAATGGAACTGGTTTCGTTCAATTCTGAGACTGTTCAAAAATTGACTATTTTACAGTCGAAAATTAAATATTAAAATATTCAATTTTCACAAATTAACTTTTAATTCGATTTTAAAAGTTCTAAAATATCATTCTAACTTCAACATGATAAAATAAAATTTTACAAATCATTTTTAATCATATTTAACTCAATTTTCAATTATTTCCATAATTTAACATATTAAATTATCGATTTAATTATCCAATTAAATCCAATAATTCAAATTAAAATTTATTCGACCTATAAATTCACTTATAAATTTTTAAAATAAATTAAATATTCAAAATTTAATTAATAAAAATTCTGGGTCGTTACAGTGGTGGTCGGTTGAGATGATGGTGATAATGGCCGAGCAACACAAGAGAGATCAAAGCAAAAAACAATGGAAAAAAATGAAGAAGAAAAGTAAGAAAAAAAAGAAACCATTACTTAAAAAAATTTCAAAAATGAGATAGCCGTGAGTTGTGAAGCGGTGAGAAAGTTTTCACGTGGATAACAAATAAAAATACACGGCTAGAACTAGAAAATGAAAAGCCAAGCACATGAAAAGACAAAGAAAGGAAGGGTCACAAGTTAATGTGAAAAGCTTTGTCTCTTTGAATTTCCACTTTCTTTTAATTTAAGATAAACAAATAAAAATTAAGTAAATAAAATAGAAAATGAAAAAAAGTAAAGTGGAAATGAAAATAAATAAATATTTTTAGGAAAAATAGAAAATAAATAAGAAAATAGTTTATTTAGTTGAAACTAGAATTTAAAATTGTAAACAAAATACAATTGGCATTGGAAAATTACCACTACACTTTTAAAATGTTTTTAAAAAAAAAATCTTGAAATAAAATCAATTTTAAAAATATTTTCAAAATGAAATAAAAATCTAATTTAAAAATATTTTCAAAAATCTAGGGTTGTTACACACAACATATTTAGGTTACATTCAAAACCACCAAGGTACGTTCACATAATGGATTTTCCACAGAGATCCTTTTGATCAAGCTAAAACCAAATCTCCATACACAAGGATCTGAAACAACTTCCAAGCACCAAATATCTCTAGATAAAACATACCATAAGGTAAACACAAAGGCCCATGTCTGAATATAAACATAAACCACGTGGTACCAAATATCATCAACTCCCGATACGAACATTGATAAGTATTCTCTAGACACGGAGTTGATAATACCCTATTGTGGGTCAACCGTAACCCAGATTGTGCATCCTACTCTGTTTCTAGCCATTTTCGTTATCGAGATTTCGTTCGACATCTTTTAAATGAGTCTTCATTACTCGAACATAACATGAATTCCTAAACGGATTCCCATATCTCGAACATATCATGAATCGCTACATGGGCTCGAGCGTCTCGAATAGATCTTGAATCTCTATATAGATTCCCTTTCTCAACCGCTTCGAAAACATAGAATCTGTATACAAGTGTTGAAGTGGTATTCGGTAAGTAAAACACTTACCAATCCCAGACTCTTCAAAACCAATCAATCAATTTTCAGTTAACTCAATTTTGGTAATTCCAAAAGTAAGTTAAAGCTAGAGGCGTTTCATATCAATCTTTTCCTGGGGGTTCTTATTAGTATGAAATAGCGAAGCCTATTATAACTTCTTATGTCAGTGTTAGGTCAAGTTCGATAATTGATTAATCGATTATCTAGTCAAAACACTTGCTTATACAAATCAATATTTGTATGCTTAACTCATTTTCGACATTCCAAATTAACTATTCCTTGCCCAAGAGTGAAGCCAGGTAAGTTTGAGCAATGGTTGCATCAATCCTTGCCTAGACTTCATTCTTGAATCTCATAAATTGAGAATTCAACCTCTTCGGCTTTTAGTGCTAAGTATATTATTACTGATTTCCATAAACAAGTAAGAAATCAACACGATTAACACATTACCAACATTTTCTGACTTACCATTCCTTGGTAAAGAGGGAAACTGTTAGGTTAGAGCTCTATTGCTCCATCCCTACTTGACATCAATCCTAACTCTCACAAATAGATAAGCCTTACTTCGTCGGCTTTTAGTGTTAAGTATAGCTAATTACTTTTCAAACAAGCAATCAAATAATTAACCATTTAGCCACTAAGTAATACTTAGCCCCATTTTGAAAACATTTGTAAATATTTTTTAAAAAATTTGAAAATACTCATAATAGGTTTTAAAAAATTTATCCAAAATATTACTTAAAAACAACAAGTTTGAGAACATGTTTTATTACAAAAACCTCTTCTTTAAAAACTCACAATTAATTCTTAAAAATTTATAAAGAACTCAAACCACTTTTAAAATACTCTAATAATAGTTAGTAAACACTTGTAAAAATAATGAAACAAAATAATTAAATTTAGATATCTTTTCAAACATATTAAATCCAAAAAATTGAGTATAAACGGGGCAGTTTTGCATAAGTGGGGTTTTGTTCATTTTCAAGAAGTTAATTAACTTTTTACTATCCAAGCTTTTAATAGAAATAAACATACATATAAAAAAGTATAAAAATGTTTAGAAACCATTAAGGATCTCTCTACAAAATTCCATAGAAATTGTTAAAAACATGGCAACTCACAACTGCATGTATAGAACCAATCGCCATAAGTGCACTTTCAAATCCGAGTTATATTCAAATCTTTGTTCAATTACAACCTATGTGATTTGTTCCAATTCCTTGATGTATGTCATAAAAGTCCATTCAAGTTCGTTCAAGTCCGTTCAAGTCCATACATATGCCACTTGCTTTCAAGGCATGAAGTAAAATCAATGTTTTCACATATGTCCATATTAATTCAATAACATTAGTACAATCAAACACAACATATATATGCGATATTTTCCGGTCATAATGGTGAGTTAGCTCACCTTTCATCCAACAAACAATCCAGATCAAAAAACCAAAGTCCAAACCCAAGATAGCACCCTCCTTTCCTTCCTTTCCTCTCTTGCTTTTTCCATGCTTCACTCTTCCTCCTTCACTAATTGCTCACGGCTATGAGAGGTGGAGGGAATTTAGCTTCCAAACTTCAACATCTAACTTGGCAGAAGGTTTTTTATGTGGTTATAAGGCTTCACTCCAGGTTTGAAGTGACTTGGATTTGGTTTGCAAATACTTTGCTTTAGGAAATTATGAAGAGGAAGAAGAAGACATTGAATATACGATAACTTTAGCTTATGAATTTGTGAATTATAAACAAGGGTACGCCCCTCCTTTTATAGGCTAAGAATGGTGCTACCTAAGCTTGCACTCACCCCCTAACCATGCCATGGAAGTTTCACCTCCTATCTCTTCTCTTTCATGTCACATCTCCTTTATGCTAATTACCATTTTACCCTCTCATGATAATATCTCTTATCCTAATAGAAGCTTCTAGAACATTTAAAGCTTTATGAAGAGGTGTGTGCATTAATTAGTTGCTAATGTGTTAATTTGATCATTAGTCAAGTGCATAAGAGTTTGAACAACTTATATCGGTCGAAAAGCTGTTTATCGATAAACCGATTTTCGGTCGATTTTTCTTCGAAGAATATATTTTTGTAATTTTTTTGAAAACAAGTTTATTATCATTATTTATTGATTAAATGATGTTTAAAATGGTTATAAAATCATATTTATAACACTTAATTATATTTCAAAGCGTTTCGATATTCTAAAACGAAGTGTTCGAATTTCAGGGTCGTACAACTTTGCTTAGACACTAACGCAAGTACCTCATGACGGCTTCACAGTATTTTAGCCGTATTCTATCTTTCCTTGAGGATTTTCTACTTTTCTACTTTGCAATTGTGGACTCGGCTCCATGGACTACCCCATATATCTCCTATCAGTTCTTTCTTTACTGCCTATGTTGTGCAGTCCTTGTCCCTCTATGAAATAAATCTATCCATAATTTCCAACTGCACTTCTCATCCTTTACCACTGCATAAACCTTTAATCCAGATGTATGTGGATAGGTAATTCTCTGCAATTCTTGCTATTAACTTTAATGGTGTCGTCACGCACCATGCTAAATATATTGAGCATAAGATGCTCCTACAAAACTGTAGCTCTATGAAATCCTCCATTGACTACATCCTGCCTTAACTCATCAAGTAGTATACTTAATTACTTCAACATCTAGATACCAAGTGATACAACTCGAATGTGGATGGTGTCTTATTCTATGTTACTTCCTATTTAGCTCTTTGCTATTTCTCCACTTTACCCTAAGATTTTTGACTTGGTGATTTCTTAAATTGTTGGAAATAGCAAAACCACTTTTCTAATTCAATCTATAGGGATCCATCCTAAATTCTATAAGTGAAAGTTGGTCTATCTTCCCATCTAAGGGATGATCGAGAAGAACCCTCTTTATCCCTTCCTTCAAATCTTATCAAAAATTTATCTATCTAATTTTAGATCTCCTTTGCATTCCTACATGTAATTAACGATATCTTTTCTCTTGATTGAGACCTAAATTCTTGAATTAAGTATGCTTTGCAAAATTTTGACAATAATCTTATCTAGGCTACTATTCTTGGTTTGAACTTCCAAAACTTTTACCATTTTGTAAAATCCTCCCAAAAATGAGACCATTTTACCAAACATGGCCTCTTATCATTTTATTCCAATTATCTCATGATTGGAATAACTCAATATGAAATGATGTTGTGCCATTTTAATCTGATAAATATAATAACCAATACTTTGATTTATACTTGGGGATTTCTGTATTTTAATGCGTTGGAACTACATCATTCCCAAAGGAAAGGTTGACAGTGCAAATTCTTATGTCTCACCTAAAAGGAGAATTAGTGTCATGTTTGAAATTACAAGGAATTATCTTTTTCTCAGTTATTGAAATAAACAATACAAAATATGGTAAACATCCATATTTTATACGTCTCTTTTATTTTTGTGTATTCCTTATCATTTCAACGATACACTTTTATTTATAAATCTGAACTTGATAATCCATAAGAATTTACATTGCAACCCTTTATATTCCAACGGACTAAAATACTTACTTAAATCTCATTTCCAATTATCATTGCTTCAGTTATGTCTATTATTCCCATATCAATTATCCAACAAAATCTAGGATTACCTAAATCCCAACAATTACCGTGATGACTTAATTTGCATTTTACTAAAACATGTCATTAAAATCTACAAATTTGGAACTATCACATGATCTATAAATTCAGGGACTACTAGTACCAAATGTTTTTCAAATTCAAACATATAAAAGGGAGGATTTTATAGTTTTAAAACTTACTAGTACCCAACCTTTTAATCAAAGATGCTTCCAAGTACTAACCATTTCTCACTTATAAAAAGAGTTCAAAAGTCAGATCTTACATACTTTTTAATTATTACTTTTCAAAAGTTCTACCGTTAAAAGCAAAGTGCACATTAAGGATAAACTCAACAATGTGCCCAAAAGATAAAACAATGCTTTAAAAGTAGTTACTGATAAATCACTTTTTATCAAATTCTCAAATTTTACTTATTACACGAACTCCATAAAATTTGTCTGATTATTTACTATAAAATCATAAATCAACCTCTTTCTCTATTCAAAATATTAGACATCTACAGTTTCTAATTTCTAGAAAACATTTTCATTAGTTTATCACTTAAATCAGAGTTGACAATAGCAACTCAATTACTTAAGTCCATTTATACCTAACAATGCTTAAGCGCATAAGGTTTCCATAATGTTTTCTAAGATGGTTAACTAAATTTTATTTTCCAATACTGTGTACCACGCCATCATGGGAATATTCCAGCCATTCCTTAAATAAATAGGAGTCCATATAACTCCTACCAATACAAGAATATGATTTCTACTATAATAGGAAAATCGTCCTTTAATTCATAAAGTCGTCCTTATGCTGTCAATATCAAATTCCTATTATAGGGATCTCATAGGACTAATCTTCCTTACCCATCCTTAGGTCCATAATTTACTTGCTTCTGCTAGTTGGAAATCTTCTACTAGCCATTCTTTGTGGGGCAAACTCTAATAAATGTGAAAAGTTTATTTTCCACCTCAACCGTTGTAACTCTAACACTTATTCTGATCCAACTCTAACACTTATTCTGATCCACAATTGTCTGCTTTTATAAGGGATAAGCCAACAATTACCTTATGAGTCAAAACACATAGGTTGTTGTGTATTAATACACATATCACAAAATTATAATTACACTCCCTTAATCGGGCTAGGCTCATTTTTTCTCCTTGTTTCATATACCGACCGAACCATATAGAGATGTTCACGCTCGGAATCTTAGTTGCCTTTCAAGAGACATTCCTCTAATATTTGTACTCATTTCATTGTCTTGTTATCGGGAATTAATTTCAACTTCCCTCGAAAGATAGTACTTGGCAAGATCAACTAAAATCGTTCTTCCTTTTTATACTTATATATATGTAAACCTTTGAAATTTTTTATCTATACATATATATACCTTCCAAAAGTCCATTTTGAAAAACCTTTTGAAAACCTTTTTGGAGAAACCATTTTTTTGAATAACTTTTCAAATACATTCTCTCAATACGTGCCTAAATCCTAGGAGATCTTAAACCTTGCTTTGATTCCGTATGTAACAACCCGTACTTTCTGACACATAAAATCCAAAGCCTAGTGTTACTTTTGAACTCATGTCATGCCAAGAAATACGAGCTGTTTGGTTTTAAAAACATTTTAAAGCATAATTATAGGGTAAGTTCTAAGACATACTACACTTTCAGGTGTCATAGCATAAGGAATTAAAATATAAGTACTGAAAAATAGAAATTTTAGAAAATAATCTCCAAAATACATTATTTGTCATGTACACTATTTTAAAGTACAATATATGTTTTACAAACTTTAAATACAAAAGTGACTACATGAAAAACAACAAAGAATATGAGAACTCCAATGTAATGCTCATTTCTTCATGTACTATGCCAAATCAACTACTAACCTACCATCCTGTGGTGGGGAAATGGAAAGGAGGGAGTGAGTCAGACAAAAGTTTAGTGAATCTGTACAAGTTTAATTTGTGATGATCATATGCAGTTACTTCAATACCACTCTAGATGATATAGGGTGTGATATAAGTGTTAGTGAATTATTAAGGTTTGTTACCTAAAGGTCCTTCTCTAATACAATCCTACATTACAATTTGTATAGGCTAATGCAAGGATCGAACTAAGGATTGCATCTCATGTCTAACGATCGACCACTATTCTTACACTTTGTCAATGTATAAAATGCCACTAGGCGACTAAATATGTGAACACCGCCACAATGCTACTAAATGTGGAAACACCACCCCCTTGGCTACTGACATGAAACAATGCCACTAGTCTATTGTAAGACTAAATTCCCACCACTATCACCACCGCTAGGCTACTATGGACATAAACTGGCACTACTATCACCGCCGCTAGGCTACTAGAAATCGTAACGATCCAAAAATTTAACCACTTCAAAATATAATATTTACAATGATTTTAAATATAAAATATAAATGATTTTATGATTCAAATGATGTTAGATTGGATTTGAAAATAGAAATATACATAAAAATAGTAACATTTGCTTATATCGAGAAAAGTAACAAAATCCTAATTTCATAAAAAGTAAGTTAAAGGTTTAATAAATTATTTTAATTTATTTACAAGTGTTTATATTTTTTAATAAAATTATACAAATTTATCTTTAAATTTGGTTTACATAAATAAATAGTTTAACTAAAATGTCAAAATATGACCGTAAAATATTTTGTTAAAAATCAACGTTTTGTCGATTTAAAGTTGTCACAACGTTGTCGCACCTTTATGCACATAATTTAATAAATATGTTAACGTATAACAATAGTTAACAATTAACTAAACAAGGTTACTTTTAATAATCACACATAGAAAATTCTAGAAAGTAATTAACAAAAGTAAACTAAAAAAGACAAAACACATGTCACATCACATGTGACATAAAGTAAAGAATTATGACATAAAGTAAAGTAACCATTCTTATTCTTTACTTAACTCTTAAGTAGTTGAATTTTAAAAGTGTGATGTGATGTGGATGGTAAGTTTTAATTAAATAAGTTTACTTAATTCTTAAGGAAGGTTTTTTTAAGTAAAAGCACATATCTATATTTTAATCTCAAATATTTTCTATAAATACCATCCACTTCTTTACTTTTACACCATTTATTGTCTACTTTCTCAAGCACTTTTACCTTCTTTTAATTGCTTCTTTCTATAATCAAATAATGCCAAAATATTTCCAAAAATAAAACAAAGGAAAATATCAACAAAAACTTCGTCTGAACCACTTCAAACTCCTCCTCTTCCCTCTCATTGCTCACGGCCCCCTCTTCCTCCATCAACTCGAGTGCTCCTAGCCTTCCCCAAGCCAAGTCAAGCCATCCAAGTCTAAGTGTTCAAGGAATCGTAGGCTAAAAACGTCGAGTAGCGAAGCTATAGCCGATTTTCCGTTCGCCAAAAACCAAACAAAGTGAGAACTCTAAATTGTTAAGTAGAAAAATTTAATATGATGTTTTGAAAGTTTTAAATGTTGTTTGGATGTTAATAATGATGTTTGATAACTGTTTGAAAAAGAAAGCAACCACCTTTAAGTCATTTGCAAAAGTTAATAAGCAAATGTGTACATAAATGACAATCATGTGACATTGTAATAAAAAAGGTTATTAAACCAATATGCAAGTTCATACGAAATGTTAGAATATGTTAAAATGGTTATAAACATTGTTTTGGTTGTTTATTAGTTGTAAATTGAATATATATGTTGAAACAAGTCACAGATTTACACGACGTATAATCACATGGAAATCACTTTCTAAAAGATATTAAATGTGATATTAATTTATTTCTACCTTTGAAAAAATGTTTAAATATGATTTATAAAAGATTCCTAAGTGTTTAAACTTATCTCGACAAAGTTTGGATATAAATCTCAAAATACGTCTAAAACTTGATGTGTCGCGTAACGGTAGTTCATGTTTTCGTGTCAAAAATTCAAATGAACATACAAAGTGGAATATAGTTCAGAATTCTTCGAAGTAAGAATTTAACGAA
Organism: Allium cepa; assembly: GCA_030765085.1. Taxonomy (NCBI): domain Eukaryota; kingdom Viridiplantae; phylum Streptophyta; class Magnoliopsida; order Asparagales; family Amaryllidaceae; genus Allium; species Allium cepa. The sequence continues at coordinate 319,231,218 of CM060937.1, forward strand.
TTGCTATATCCATATCTTTCATATAAAAAAAGAAAATCAAGATTTCATTTTGAATATTTTGAAATATGACAAAATCAAGTTTCAAGAAAAATATAGTTTTTGCATTAAATGACCAAAGTTGGAAATTGATAAATTAATGTTTTAAAATGTGAAATAAATTCTAAAAATCTTTTAAAACATTTTAAAAGTGATTTATGTTGAAAATATGGTTTTATAAATGATATAAAAGTTGTTTTGAAGAATATAGCTTTTAAAGCACTTTTTGTAACACTGTCTGCAACACTTTTCGCAACGCTTTTCAATAACTTTTGAAACAAAGATTGAAACTTAACAATTCTTTCCCAAATCCTTAGTAAATATTTTTAAGTAAATAATAAAGCATTTTAAAATAAATTTGAACAATTTAACATTATTTCAAAGATGATCAAACAAATAATTAAGCGATTTAAAAGGGAAAATGAGTATGCGGAAACGACTAGTACATTTGTCCCGCCTGTGAGATCTAAAAGTGAAAACAAGGTGTGTAACTAAGGTTTGAGATGGAGCACTAGTGCCATGAACTTACCCGGCCTCGGTTTTCTCTTTTAGGCGATGGGTGGAACATATCGAAAGGAAAGCCTGGATGCTCAACATGGATTTTATAGAAATAATCTTCTTATATTCGTTATTAAAATCTGAAGAGGGAACTTGTCCTACTCGTGGAATTTAAAAGGTGATCTCACCGTTATTCCACCGATAGCACTAGTTGAATATGGAAGTTGATTTTGAATAAAAGTAGAATGATTTCTATGATCCTATTCTCTCAAAATATACTCTTTAAAATGATTTGAGAAATATTCAAAAGAGAGGTTTAAATGATTCTGTATTCACTAAAAGAATATTTTGAAAATATATATCTCTCGAAGATATTTTGGTAAAGGAAATGAACGAATTGAAAAACAATCACCTAATTATGTCATTTTTCATTGATGATTGGATTTCGAAGGAATCGAGGTCAAACTTGGGTAATTCTTATCTAAAAACCACTTCGAACCAATTTAAGATTAAAGGTGTTAAAGACAGAGATATTGAGACGATTAATAACGAGGGGTTACTTGTTGATTAATTGGGGATTAATTCTCGATTCACTATACTGTAGCAGTGGTCTCTTTGTTATGAAAAATCTCAAAACCACAAGGGCTTCTCGCCTAGTAATGGCTGAGAAAAGTGCCTTTAGTTTGTCCAGTTCCTGGGCAACTTGTATGGATATTTGTCTGACATTGCATTTCTAATGATTACGTACATTGGTTTTTACAAACGTACATCAATGTTGGCGGAGAAGGCAACTTCTCTTAGCTTAACACCCTCCTTAAGACACACGAGCTCAAGTGTTGTATTTTTATGGAAGGCAATTAGTAGTCAACGAAAATGACAATGTGGCATTCGAACATGTGATATGTGCTATGTGAAAAGGTAATCGTTGCCTCGAGCCTCAAGCCTCAGCAACTGAAAATGACCGAAACAGTATTAGATGCAGCAAGGCTAAGTGGGTCATTCCCAATTAGGGTATGATCATCCCCTTCTAAATATATTTCTTCCCGCTATGACATTCGGGATGTAAATTAATGTGGATGTATGTGAAGAAAGCACTCGGATAAAGGGCAGTAACGACCGAGGGATGATATATTCGGTACTATCTAGTTACAGAGATATGCCGATCTTATGTTGGTAGAGGATCCTTTGTGATGGTCCTCGGGACATCCATCTAGAGGTGTACCCATCGGAAGGTAGTCCCTTCACCTGGTCATTTGTAGGAAATCCGTTCTCCAATAAGAACTTGTGTTTTTTTGTAGAACCTAGTATGTTGGAATTTAATAATGGTAACAATTTCGGCTAAGATTACTAAGTTTATTTGCAAACAATTTCAAAGAAAGTCATTAAAAATAATATCTCTAAATTTTACGTAATAAAGAGTTTTGGTTATCATAAGGTAAAAACCCGTTCCCTGTTTATGCGCGGTGTGGTCTTATGAGATACCTTTTTGTTTTTAAAACATCGTACTTTGAGTTATCACACCAGTCCCATGACTGACCCGGAGTTTTTTTTTTCCGTTTAAACTATGAGTGCCCAATTTTTCGGGCAGTCGTGTAGTCAGGATAGCTGAGGAGCATGTTGGGGAGCATTTTGGAGAAGTCTTTTGGAGCTATGAAGCTGAAGTACCTTATGTAGCTATCTACCCATTTTCCACTGTGTTAAGTAGTATGTATTTTCCAACATATGTACGGATAGACAGTTATAACTATCCCGCTGGATTTGCATTTGACTCTAATCATTTATGTATAATTAAAATGTTGAATGTGATGTGAGATTCTATTATTGTGTTATCTTCTATCTTTATTTTATTTTACACCCCCTGATAATCTGCCTCCTGGCACTTGGATTTACGGCACGTGAATACCGTAGATGTATTAGTATCGATTTTCGAGGGTTGATGGGACGGGTCGTCATAGGAATGTTCCCCCTCACTATGCCTGGGGAGGAAGAACCTAAAACTCTATCTCAGTAGAAAGTCTCATCGTCTGCATTCGTTTTCACCACCCCATCATAGTGTTGGCTACTTATTGCATGCTCCAGGTCCTCTCCAATTGTATCATTTGCGTAAGTAATTTGGGAATACTAGGATCTTCTCGTTGTGTTGGACACACTCCATCCGGCGTTCATGCCAACTGCACGCCCACCGTTGAAAACTCCTATGAGTGCTATTTGAAAAAATACATTGCCTCAAATTGATTACTATCCAAAAATGGGCAAACAATATTTACCCAACATCGCCATGACCTTGCATCCGCTCCTAGGGAGCTAGCTTCCCTACATGTCCTAATATGCATCCAATTGACCTAAAATAGGCCCAAAATAGTTCATATTTTATATATTTTTAATATAAATTTGGGCCTTAGGCCAATGTTCAATTTGCTTGTTTTCATTATGAACGGTCGATCGTTGGGGGTCTAGGGTTGACCGTTCACAAAAAAATAGGGTTTCGTGCGATTTCTATTGTTGATTATTTTATAGGTTAATCAAGTCATAATATTGTTTAATTAACCCTGATTACGATCTAAACATTAATTCGCCATTCAATTTAGGGTTTTTAAATTTGACAAATATCCAGTTTAATAATCTGTTGTAATTTCAAATCTAAGATTATTGATTTTAACTTAGGGTTTCACGATTTAATTAACAGAAAAGGTTCACTTGTATCAAATAAGGTTCAATAATTTATAGTAATTTCAAATTACAAGTTTCAATTTTGGATTTCTAACATCATCCTAGATCATATAAAATGGATCAATTTTAACTATAAATAATCACCTAATTAAAACAGTTCCCACTCATCTCAAGCTTAAGTTGTTCCTATTTGCTTTGGTTGAGAATTTCCCCTTCACACGCTAGCTTCGCTCGGTTTAAATCCAATTAGTCGTATCCTTTTTATTTGATTTTTGAAGAAGATTCGAAGTTAGAAGAGTGGTTGGATTTTAGCAGCATTTCGTTACAATATTTGTTATTTGATAATTAGGTTTAGGTTGGAGTATAATTTATAGGATTTAGTATTGAATTTTGGGCGTTGATTTGGGTTGGGAAATATTTGCTTAGATCATATATGGTCACCAAAACTTGGCTATGAAGTAACGATCACAACCATCCATGTACGCTTTAACTTTTTGCAAATTTTCACTATCCATGATCGACCTAAGAGAGTCCATGGTCGACCTACACCGGTCGAGCATGCCTTCCCAAAGGTCGACCCTTAATTTTTTTTTCTTTTTTTCTCTTTTGTTCCCAAATCTTCTGACGCCAATAACTTTTCCACTCGAACTTCGATTTCAAAGTGTTATATATGAAAATCATCCAGAAAATCACTACGAAGGCAATAGTGCTAGTTTCGTAGCCAAATTCAGACGTCTATGAAAATTTTCATTTTAGCCCTTATTTTAATTAAATTTACTTTTCTTATTAAATTTCTGTTAAATTTCTGGGGTGTTATACGAATAGTAAAAGTTAAAATGGTCAAAAATGTGAAAAGCATATAAGACTTGGTTTCCATATGTGTTCGTTCTCAATGTTGTTGAATATGAGCAAATTATTAACTTAGAAAATATCTAGAAGAAACACAGGAATTATACGGCATGGTTACTCACCCAGTGATGCTATAACCTATGTATAAACTCATTGTGCTCTTCTAGGATAAATGATAAGGAATTCGTCCGGATATGAGATGATCTCCACCCTTGTATACAATATGTTTATTTCTAAAAGAACCGAAGTTAAGTTGACCGAAAATCTATCGATTAGTTTTAGAGCGCTCGGTAAACGGGAGAGTGTACTTACATGAGATGACTCGAAGCCCTAACCACTTCAAAACCATATATATCATCTACGTTTTAGAAAAGTTTTGTGATCTGTTTGAGATGCTGGAATCAATGTGGAGATTTAAGATCTTCTCGAGATGCTCGAATCCATGTAGAGTTTTGTGATCTGTTCGGGATGCTGGAATCCATTTGGGGATTCATGATTTGTTCGAGTTGTGACTCATGTGTTGAGATGCTGAACGTAACTTCACCATTGATATATGATTAAAGATAGAGTAAGCTGTATAATCTTCGGTTTAGCTAACCCATAACGGTATACCAACTCCATATCTAGAGCATGTTTATCGGTATGTTTCCCACGGGGAGTTGTTGATACTTGGTTCCACATAGTTCATGTATTTAGGCGATGGGCCTGTTGTGCTTACCTTATGGTATATTCTATCTAAAGATATACGATGCTTGGAAGGTAGTTTCTGATTCTTTCCATAGAGATCCGCTACAGTTTATTAGAGGCGTCTCCATGGAAAATCCATATTCGTATGTACCCTTAGTTGTTTGAATGTACTCTAATATTATCTTAATGTGATTAATGTAAGCATCACATCTATTTTCCTATTTGTATTCTTAACCTTAAACAATATCTATTATATGGTAATATGTACTTATTAGATGGGTTTAGTTCTTTTTACGGGATAATCGTTACGATGGTCTCAAAAGTACTATTATATGATGATCACATATTTCTTGAGTTTCTCACACCAGACTTATGTCTGACCCTTGGTTTATATATCCCTTATTTCCATCAGCGCTCTTTCGAGAAGCCTGAGAAAGGCTGATTTTCGTTGATGTTCATTAGGCTTTTGGAGAGGAGTTGGATATTTTACCTACCATAGAATTTATTTCCGCTACACTGCTTTATGTATATATATTAGCAATTGTAAGGACATGCAGTTATAACTATCCAAGCTGATGATAGTATTTTGATTAGTAACTCTGAAATACTATGTATATCAGAGTAGCTCCGTATATGTAACTATACGCCTTTTCAATCCCTGAATGTTAACAATAATACATCCACGGTATTCACGTGCCGCACATCCAAGTGCCGGAAAGAAGAAAGTTACGGTGAAATAAAAAAATGAATAAGGAAGAAGGAGCACAATATCAGAATCTCACAATGGAATGACAATATATAGTACCAAAAGACAGTATAAACTGTCCTCCTAAGATAAAAAGTTTTCAGAGTTACTGTAATCATCCTGGACAGTTATAATAGTATATTCTCACAAGTGCTGATGATACAACAAAGTAATGCAGTGGAAATAAATACCACAATAGGTAGAACTCCAAATCTTCTCCAAAATCTTCAAAGCATCCACAACTAAATCTGGAAACATACACGGAGCTGGCCCAAGTATTATAAGAAAATAGCACCCGGATCAGTCTTGTAAACCAGTATGAGAAACATAGGTCAAATAGATTTGTAATGTTATGAAATCCCTTTAAAATAAAGGTATCTCATAAGACCATGTCACACATAAACACGGATGGATTTTTACCTTACGATAACCGAACTATTTATAGAGAATCCAGTGATATTATAATAATGTCTAAGGTTCAAAATAAATATTAATCGTAGCTAGAATGGTTACATTGGTTAGATTCAACAACATATTAGAAGGTACAACCAAAATCGATAAGGAACATTCGCATAATGAATTTTCTGTAGAGATACCTTCAGTCAAGCCGAAATCCAATGTCTTGTATAAGGGCTAGAAACTACCTCTGAGCGTCGTATATCTCTAGATGAAATATACCATTTAGGGAAAACATAACCAGTCCACGTCTAAGCATGTGATCGTGAATACCATCACTCCTACGTGCAATATCGATAAGCATACTCTAGATCTAGAGTAATAATATCCTATCGCTGGTCAGCCAAACCCCAAGTTATGCCCCTACACTGTTTTCTGTCATTTTCGATGTCGAGGTTACGTTGGGCATCTTTCGCACGAGTCTTCATCAGTCGAACATGACACAAACTCCAAGTTGGATCCTCACATCTCGAACAGATGACAAAACCACACATGGATTTCAAAATCTCAACAGATCTCAAAATCACACATGGATTCCCACATCCTGAATATATCACGAACAACTACATGTGTTCGAGCATCTAAAAAAGATCTTGAATCTCCATACAAATTCTTATATCACAACATGAATCAATCATGAAACCATCATGAATCCATCATGAAGCAATCATGAACCTCTTCCAAAGCATAGAACACGTATATGGTTTTGGAGTGATTACGGTTTCAAGTCATCTCATATAATTACACTCCCCCGCTTACCAGGTGCTTCAAAATGAATCGATCGATTTTTTAGGAATCTCAACCCCGATTCTATAGGAAATACACAGACAATACATAAGATTGGAGATCACTTCCTAATTGTTTGAGCAGACGGATTTCCTTATCATTTGTCCTGGAAGAGCAAAACGAGTTTATAGGTACAGTATAGCATTATCTTGGATAATTGTACCATATAATTTCCATGTTTCTTCTAGAAATTTCCAGAGTATATTCGGCCAAGATCTGATAGTCTGTTATTTAACTATCAAATAAACAAACAATCCAATATAATGAGAATAATCGCATATGGGGAACCAAGTCTCCGTATGCTGTCCATAAGCAAACAACATGCAAAGCACAATGGAAACAAACTAGCATGATCAAGTCATATAAACGAATTCTAATCTCCTTTTTAATTAATCTTCATTTATTAATTGAAAACCTTTTTTATTAATAAAAATCATATTTATTTAATAAACTCCTTTATAAATGAAAACTACATTTATTAATTAAACTTCACTATTTAATCAAAACATTACTATTCATTTTCAAAACATTTCAACACTTTCCAAAAGTATTCATATACTTATCTCAGTCGTATAATATATTCATAAATCAATTTCAAAAGGCTTAAGAAAAATGTTACTCAAACATTGTCACTAAAAACCCAAAACCATTTTACTTATGATTATCTTTAAAACATTCTTTTTAAAAATCTATTTACGTATGTAAGTGTAATCAAAACGGGTTAAAGACAAATGTTATTAACACATTGTCACAATAAACCCAAGCCATTTTCCTACTTGTTACTATCTTTACAAACTTTTTTTAATGATCTAAGTATTTTGCAAATTCATTTAACCATATTTTAACACTTTAAAATATTATCCAAGGATTTAAAAACAATTGTTACTTAAACATTGTTTACGACAAACCCAAAATCACTTTATTATCCCATTATCTTTAAAACTCCTTTTTAAAGGTCCAATTGCTTTCAAAAGTATAGTTGGATGGGCTAAACAAATGTTGTACAAAAACTGTTACTATAAGCCCAAAATCACCTTTATACTTGTCATTTACTTTTAAACATCATTTAAAGTTCTAAGTTAATATTCAGTCAAGTTCAGTATAAACTAGTAAACTATCAAGTTTTGAAAATGATTAGTTATACAAATCATGATTCGTATGCTTAACTCGTTTTCGACTTTCCAACTTAACTTTTCCTCGCCCAAGACCGAAGCCAGATATGTTTGGGCATTGGTTGCTCCAAGCCTTGCCTAGACACTTCAGCTTTGAATCTCACAAATAGATAAGTCTACCTCATCGGCTTTTAGTTTTAAGTATAATATTAATTATTTCCATAAACAATGAGAAATCAACTTGACTAACACGTTTCCAAAAAAATTCACTTACCTATTCCTCAGTTAAGAGGTAAGCCCAGTAGGTAAGAGCTTTATTGCTCCGTCCCTACTCGACATCAATCTTAACTCTCACAAATAGATAAGATTACTTCATTAGCTTATTAGTGTTAAACATTGCCAATTACATTCTTAATAAGTAATTAAATAATTTAATAATTTAGCCATTAAGCAATTACTAACCTCTTTCTAAACCTTTTGTTTATAATTTAAAAGGTAAGATATTTGCATAAAATATTTATAAAAGAAATTTCCAAGATATTTATATAAGATATTTATACTTCATAATACTTATAATATATTTTAAAAACTCATTTAAAATATCACTTGAAAATAAAAAATTTAGAAAATCGTTAGAAACTTAAAAACTATATGTTTTTAACAAAATATCTCTCCTTTGAAAATTCACTGCTAATCCTTAAAATTTCATATCAACTTCAAATTACTTTTAAAATACTCTAATATGAGATAGCAAATTCTTTTAAAAGAATGAAACAAATCGTTCAAACTCAAAGTCCTTTTTAAAACATTTAAAGTCCAAAAATCAAGATTAAACGAGACAATTTTGCATTAGTGATATTTTGGCCATTTTCGAGATGTTACTTAACTTTTTACTATTCAAGCTTTTAATAGCAACAAATATAAAACATTTCAAATAAAGTGAGAAATCCCGATAGATCTCTCTACAAATTTCCATAACAATTGTTAAAAATAAGGCAATTCCGAACTGCATCCATAGAGACTATCGCTATAAGTGCACTTTCGAATCGAGTCATATCTCAACCTATGTCCAACTACAACCTGTGTGCTTTATTCAAGGCCTAGTCACCAGTCATATAAGTCCATTCAAGTCTATTCCAAGTTTGTTTAAGTCCATGTACATGGATCACATGTGTCACTTACTTTTAAAGTAAGAAGTTACAACCATTGTTTTCAACATAAGTTAACAACAATTGAAACAACATTAACAAAATCAAACAAAACATATATGTGTTATTTTTTCATTTAAAGTGAGGAGTTAACTCATCTTTAATCCAACCAAAACCAAGGTCCAAGAACCAAAAACCAAACCACACTTGCAATCACCTCCTTCCTTCCTCTTTTCCTCGCTTTAGCCTTGCTTTTCCTCCCTCCCATCACCATAATTGCTCACAGGCCAAGGGATTTTCCCTTTTCCTCCACCTTCCATCAACTTCATAGATGACAAACTATGTTCTAATGATATTCTAAGGTCTCTGGAAAAGTTTGGTTGAGTTTGGAGTTGGTTTGATTATAGTTTGCGAAAGTTAGAGAGGAAGAGAAGGAGATGAAGTAGCCATTGATTTTCTAAACTCAAGCTTTATAACATTTTTTATTCTACTTTAAGGGTATGCCCTCTTATATAGGCATAAGGGCGCTGTTGGAAAATGACGAAAAACCCCTCAAAACCCTAATGCATAATATCTTCCATCAAATCAAACTTTACACCACATAGCTTCATTTTCAAGTATTACCATTTATGCTCATTTTCTACTTTATGTCATATCTCCTTTATGGCTAATTACTCTTATAACCCTCTCATAATATCTCTTATCCTATAGGAAGCCTCTAGAACCTTTCAAGATTGTATGAAGATGAGAGTGTTTAATTAGTGGCTAATGTGTTCATTAGATATTTGCTTAAGAGTTGATTATTTTCCAATGAAATCACTCATGGCATCATCACAATTAGTTAGCCATAAACATGAAAATATTTTTATTTGCTAATTATCTCCATAATGAATAATTAGGCATGCATAAAAAGTTTGAACAACTTTCGTTGAGAAAAAATTAGTTTATCGATAAAATGATTTTCGGTCACATTATTAATATTTTTCCAAAGAATATATTTTTGTAGACATTTCTCCAAAACAAGTTTACCCTCATTACTTATGATTCAAAAGGGGGTTGAAAAACTTATTAAATCATTTGATTAATATTTAATCCAACATTCAAATAATTAAATAATTTAGATATTTAAATACGAAGTGTCTGAAATTCCGAATTGTTACATTCTCCCCTACTTAGAATATTTCGTCTTCGAAATTCCAACACGAGCAACCAAAGAAATAATCGCACATTGATACTTAACAGTATCGCAATGCTTATCAAACAAAGCTCATAGTTAGCTTAAGTGAAACCCTCTCATCGTAGAAGGATGAAAATCAATCCATTAAGCGTAACTTTTGCTCAACAGCCTTAGGTTATTACTTAGATAGTTATTCATGCCATCTTGGAACAAATCAAAGAGCCATTCCTTAAACTCTCCCTAAGCAAACAAACATAGTATAAAAACATACTAAAGCCCATACGATGCACATAAACCATCTATATGCAATATCAATTCCGATCACTTGCTTGATCACATAGATTTCACTTCTCTACTAGTATAATCCACTTGACCTCTCTAGTCCAGACTTCAATTAGGTTCCTTGATTAGAAAACTCCATTCCCCGTACATAGCCATCTACTATGATAGAAAACCTCGAGATCATATCAAGAATCCGTATCATGTGTTCTCCGTTAGGAATCAAGTGAAAAATCCTTGTTCGGACAGGTATAAATCACTCAAAATTATGTACCTGAACACTATATCAACAATGGTTATGCGAATAAAATGATCTAAGCACAACTTACGTATTCATCCTATTAGTTTCATAACTATGCCAATATCCTATATCACATTCTTTTATGCAATTAATGTATCATTCAATGCTAAAATCATTTATGAATCATTTCATAAGTCATAACTTCAGGTTTATAAACATTTTACAACTTAAGTTCCATACTCGTATAATATTCCATTACATCCTAAAAGTATATACCAACATCAAATTTGTTTTACTTAACAAATATGTTCAACAAGTTTGAACATGTTTTAACTCGCTACCTTCTCAATTCAAGTGTTTATATATAAACTCAACTTTATAATTTCAAAAATACATAGTTACAAGTTCTATAACCATTTGGAAGTTCCCAACCATCCAACATCATCGAAAAAATTCCATTTCATTTTAACAAATGAAAACTACCAAACAACATATCATATCATGATGCACATCCATACTTTCCTAATGCATAAGCCACACGTGTCTATGAAATAACTTAATAAGAAAACCTTAAAACTAAACACCGTTTTCATTTCAAATCATTTGAAATAATATATACGTATATATTTTGTATATCAAATCATATTTTGGGATTAAATCAAAAACTGTTTTACCAAAACAACTTTTTAGCATCCCACACTTAGAAACCAAAAAATGAAAGCCGATGATGTTAAAGTCATCACCAAAATTATTTCAAGCAACAGGAGTGATTTCAGTACATCTAACTTACGCCTTTTGGATCTAACCAAAATCATTTCAAAACGATATCAAATACTTCGTAGATGTTACTAAGTACCATGATCCCAATTGCATGAACCAATTACCCAAATACTTACTTTCAAATAATACTACTATTATTTTCTCCAAAAATCTTAAAAAACACTTTCAAAGATCATCAGGATTTAAGTTCTCAAATTCTCTATTTTAAATCCTCTTCATTTTAAACTATGTTTTATGAAACCTACTTATATAAAATCACTTCTTATACAAAGTTTCTTTCTTATCTAAATCGTTCCACAATGTACATTTTTTTAGATTATAATAAACAACTCTTGCTAAAATTCAATTTTTAACCCAACATTACCATCAGACGCGTTACAGTCAAACTGTGAAACTTAATTCACAAGGTGTTCGTATTTAATATTCCCATAAATTTACTATCTACCCAACCCTATTGTAAAAATGTAAATTTCCTATAAATCAACAAACTATAGTAAATGCTTATAAACTGGCCGAGCACAATCCTAACAACCAAAAACATCATAAATAACTATATCAACTTATGAAAATTTTATTTTTTACAAAATATAATCCTAAGTAAAATTACTTCATTTACTAATTTCGCAAACAATATTATGTTGATTTGCTCCGTTCAAGTGTTTAGAAATCCATATCGATACCATGGCATCCTATGTACCGACCAGAATTCATAAATCACTCATCGGACTAATAAACACAATATAAATCATTTTAAGGTACTAACAAATATGCTTTCATATGCGTAACGACCCATAAATTCCGATAATTAAATTTGTTAATTTAATAAGATTTTTGTAATTAAATTTGGAATAAACAAAAATTTGGAATTTGTTAATGAATTAATAATGGGAATGGAATGTAAGAATGTTAATGCAAGTTAATAAATAACTAAATTAGTGCAATCATTATTTATTGAAACAATTATAAGGTTATAATTGATTGTATTTAGTAATTTGGAAAATAAATTTTAATAAATGTAATTAAATATTATGTTAATGTAAATTAAGATAATATTTGAAAATAATGTCAATTCCATTTATAATATGACAATTATTTGATAAAAAGAATGGAAAATCAAGATTTATTAATTTATTGGAATTTGAATTTAATAATTGGATTAATTGCAAATAAATGGAATTAAATATTTAGATATTACATTAATGGTAAATTAAGATGAAATTTGAAGATTTTAATGTAATAAATCATGAACCAATGTTAGTTGCATGCTTGTTGTAATAAAAGACTTGAATAACAAGGTTTAAAAGTTAATAAATGGATTTTGGAATTTTAAATTTATAAATATCTGAATTTAATGAAATTGAAATTAAACACTGAAATTGAGGAATGAATTAATTTTAAATCGACAGTTAAATTTGTTTAAATTAGTGTAAGTGATTAAGAAATTCAAAAATGATAAAAATTGTCAATTATAGAATTGAAATTGAAATTTGATTTAATTAGTTAATTATTAATTTATTTAATCAATGTAAAAATAGCCATTTTGGCCACTGACTCAGATTTCGACGAAACTGGTTTCATCGGATCCATAATGGTAGGTTATTGTAGGATTTCAAGTTTCGTAACGATCAGACTTGTCGTTTGATCGAACGGGCTCGACACGCCGAGAAATCAATTGAAATCTATTTGAAATAATTTAATTCTAGCATAACTTCTTCATACGATGAAATTTGGACTTGAAACCTATTCCACTGCGTTTAAAATATTTTAAAACATCCATTTTGATATATGGTGGACCTAATTTCATTCCCGAGTCAGAACGGGCTTTTCGGGCCATTTATCGTTCAACTTTCGATCCAAATCAATCCGGTCCGTCCTAATTTCAGCTTTGCATATATATATATATATATAACTCGTTATAAACCCTATCATATTGCTTATCTTCATTTTTCTGTACGTACAATTCCAATTGCTCCTCTTTCTCAATGGCAGACAAACTCTAAATTTCACAGTCAATTTCAAATCAAAAATTTCTACTTCAAAATTCAAACTCCTCAATACAAATCAAACTATATATAGATTTGAAGCTCTCGATGAGCGCAAGTCAAATCCATAATTTGTTTTCCGATTTGAAGCTCTGTTTGCCCAGAAATTGATGATCAATTTTCGGCCGTTCGTTGGTGTTCGACGATCGTCATCCGATCCACAAATCGAGATATGGGTTTTGTAGAGAGTTCATCACGTAGTTCATCTATGGTGTTTGTTTGGGTTGTCAACGGTTGGATTTGGCAAATTAATTCGATTAGGAATTATAGGATTGGAGGCGGCCGGCTAATTTGGCCTCGATCGGTGATCAGGGGCGACCTTTGTCGCCTTGGGGATGAGAGACGGTGTATTTCTAGTGGTCGTAGGGGTGTTTGGCCTGGCTCGGAGGCGTGCGTTAATCGGGATAGAGGCGGCGTTTTGAATGTTCGATCGAACGATTGCCGTTCCTGTAGCCGCGTGAGACCAGGTGATGATGACGTGTACTGTGTTGTTTTTTTATTAAATTAAAAATTTAAATTGTCTAATTTCAAATGTTAATAACTTCTGCATACGAATTCGGATTTGGACGCGGTTTTCTCCGCTAGAATCATATCGAAATTCCAGACTTTCTGACACTGGTTTGTTCAAATTCTGAGACTGTTTAAATTTTGGGTTTAAATTGGATTTAAATTCAATTTAAATTTAGAAGGTGAGTGTTTTAACCCATTCACAACTTCTAAAATTTCTTATGTGTATTGAATTAATTTTTGATGTGATTAGAAATTTATTTATGACTGTTTGGCATATTTTGAATCATCAACTCAGTTTATTTGAATTTATTTGGATAAAATAGTTATTTAATTTATTATTGAATAAAACTGCCAGTAAATACCTGTTGTTTATTGTTTGTTCTATGCTGATGTTATTGATTGGATTGAATGATAATTGTGATAAATGTTTGATGATTGATATTGGATGAATGGATGCTGCATTTTTATTGTTATTAACAGCAAGTTGTTATGGATTTTTATTTCATTCGGGATTGAGGTTTGAAATGATATATAACCGTATTTATATTTTAAATTACGGACTGAAATGATAAACATCCGTATCACTTGACCATAGGATAGAAAATTATATACAGACACCGTGGTCTATATATAAAATAATTTGAAATGATTTCTATGGTTTGGTAAAGAAATATATGGTTTTATATAAATATTGATTTTGGATGTTATATAAATGTTATTTAATTCTAAATTTTAAGCTATGTATAAATTGCTTTAATATAGAATAAGCTTAATAATAAGTTTGATTTTATTGAGGATAATATGGTTAAGTATCTGTTTTAATTATATTGTATATAGAGTTTATAACGACTTGAATAAAATTAAGGTTGGAAGATAAGTATGAAGTGGATTTGAATCAAATTATTTAAGAAATTACTCGAATAAATTTGATTTGAAATAAAATTGAGATTTTAAAGGTTACGATTTATAATTTGATTTTGGTTTAGAGTGATTTAAATGAATATCAAGTTGATTTAAATGAATATATCAAGTTAAATAAATTGTAGGATTATCCAGTTACTTGAAGTTGAAAAGTTTTACTTAAATGATATTGGATTTATTGTGTAAACATTTCAAATCTAAATAATAGTAATTGAATTTGATATATAGGGAATTATCAAAGAATTAGTTTTGAAATGGTGGAATTTTTAAAGCTTTGAAATATATGGAAATTGAAATGGTTTTTTGGCGGTTCAAATCTGTTTTTGAAATTGATTTGTGAAATTGAAGAAGTTATTTTATTATATAAGGTAATTTAATATTTAAGCCATTTAAGTGGTGTAGTTATGTTTCAAAGTTATGAAATTTAAAGTATTATGTTTTGAAAGGGTATATTTCAAGCGTTTGAATTCGAAATACTATAACTTTGAAAGTGTTATGATTTTAGAAAAGGATATATTTGAAATAAGAATGATATCATTTTGATTTGGTTTTTAAAGCGGAAATGATATCGTATTTATATGGTTTTGAAATGGATATTATATTCTGGTTTCGAAGTATAATTATTTTGAAATGACTGCGGTGTTGCAATAACGTTTGGTTATTGAAGATACCGGGATCGGAAGTTGTCATACTCTCTGCCAACTCCGAAAACCACTTTAACAACTATGTACGCGATGGAGATTCTAGAATGAAGTAGGATGGTGGCGGCGTTTCCTTTGAGGTATATACGTAGACTCGACTCCCGTGAGTTGGCATAAGGTGGGTAAAACAGGAGCGATCGACGAGATAAGAAGGTAGCACCTTTTATCGGACATACTCCTTCGATACCATTCTATTACTTTGTGATTGATTTGGTCCCTTTTGATTTTGGGGGTGTGGCTCGAGGTGGGCGGTAGTAGCTGCTACGCGTTACCACCGGTCCCGAAGCATAATTGGTATATCTACCCTGGCATTGCCTAGTTGTGCCGTGTCACCTACCCTATCGCGCCTTGTACGAGTTTGGTTTTCTTCCGTAGCCCGTGAAGTATTTAGGGTAGTCTCCCGATCTAGAGATACGCTGATACTGGATGGACTACTGGGACTATTGGGTGTTAAGGTAGAAAATGTAAAGCCTTAATGCTATTTAAAAGTAAGTTTATTTTACTATAGACATTATCATAATAGAAAAATATTACTACATGGTAAATAGTTTAACGGATCCTTAGGAGATGTGAATCCCACGCATCTCTTAAGTGACTGCACTCACGTTGACACTGGATAGGAGATGTCAAATTCCGTAAACATCTCTGACACCGTTTCACTCATATATGTTTCTATCGATTTAACTTACATAAGATCTTTTAGTTCTGACTCAAGTGTTTTGTCTTTTTAATTCGCTTTAGTCAGTCTGAGCATTTCAGGATTCGAAGATTTTACTTCTGGAGGACGATGACGAAGATTGTAATACTATTATTTATACTCCACTGCATTCATACTATCTGCTGCGTTATTTATTATTCTCTAGTATGTGTAACTCTAATATATGTTGTGTAAATATAATCAAATGTTTTGTAAAACAGCTTCATGAGCTATTATTTGATATTTATATTTTGTCATTCCGCTGTGAGATTCTGTTTTGTTTTATTTCTTTCTCTGTTTTTATTATTCATCCCAATAACAATCCGCCCTTTTGTACGTTTTGAGTCTGACGTGTATGGTTTATCGTCGATTTAAAACGTACAAAAAGGCGGGATGTTACATCTGGTATCAGAGCTTTGGTTTAGCGATAAACGTTAGCTTTGTGGGGGTCTAACTCTTTATTAATAAGGTAGTTATACCCTATGATGAGCGACTGAGAGTATATATATGAGAGAGCGTATTTGTTAGTGTTATAAAAAGGTTTTTATATTGTGTTAATTTGTTCCGTTTTGTATTTATAAATTCTGGTTGATGCATAGGATGCTATGACATCAATATGGATTTCTAAATACTTAATAGGACAGAAGACACAATTTTTTTTTGAATATAAGTGAATGAAATAATTTTGCCTATTATATTTTCTATATATAAAATAAAAAATTTATAAAAACTATATTTGGTTGTAATATATTGGTTGTTAGGTAGTGAAATTTTTAAATGTTGATTGGAAATAAGATTTGAAGAAACTGAAATAAATGAAATTTGAAAATTTTAGAACTTAAGTTCCATGATTTTTAAATTTCTTTCAAAGGATTTTGGAATATAATAATATTATTAAAAGTATTTTTTGATATAAATATTTCAATATAAATTGAAAGAATTGTTTTAAAGAAATTTTGGAAAGAAATAAGTTCTGTACTCCTCTCTCTGTCGCTGGAAAATAATTTCGGTGATGAGTGCACCATCATCGACATTCTTTTTCGAGTTTCTAAGTGGGAAGGCCGCTGTAGTAGTTTTACTGCAGATTTATTTCGACAAACAAATATAAAATTTAAATTGTTTTAAATATAATTGGATATATAAGTAGTAAGTATATATATATTTATCTATTATTTTAAAATTATTTGAAATTTAACCCGGTATTTAGTTCCTAAGATTCCGTTAATTAATAGTTTCAGTTATTGTAGTGAAATGGAATATAAATAATTAATAATTGGAAACTCTAAATTAAAATTAGAGATTAAGTGCTAAGTTATAAATGAAATAACAAGAAAGTTGGAATTTGTAATCTATAAAAAAATTACAAGTAAAACTTATGTAATATAAAGGTTCGATGAATTTGCTTTTATAAATAAGAATTTAGTGTTATAATTGTTGTAAACTTAAGTATGCCTGAAAGGCCACTAATTAAATATAATAGAAAGGTTATAAAGAAAAGATAATAAACTTGAGTAAAAGTTGAAGTTATTTATAGTAAAAATATGTAGAAAGATGAATACTGTACATAAATGAAATTAAGTAGTGAATAAATGAATGTAATACAATAAAAAGAAAATTTATATGGTATGAATAAATAAAAATGAATTTATGTAAGTAATAAATGAAAATGAATGAAAGAAATACTGAATGAATGAATGGAAATAAAAGTTGTAAGAAATAAATGTAAATTAAAGGATGAATCATTATATGAATGAAAAGGAGTTTAAACAATAAATGCTATGAAATGGAACTAATAAGAATGAACTTGATCTATTGTTTGAAATTGTTGTTGTTCAGTTATGGTTGTTTGGGCAAGGAAACTTTAAAATTGTTTGGATGAATGAATAATATATTTAGTTTCATCTAAGATTGTTGAGTAAATGGTGCACTAAGTAGTTTATTTTCCATTCTGTGCAATTTAAAGTTTGAACCCGAACAACAATTTGTTTTGTTTGATATGAATGAATGATTGATTTGTGTTGATTTTGTGTGATGGTTGTATGCCTTGTTGCAAGTGATTGTTGTTTGTATTGATTTGTTTGTCTATGGTTGAAGAAACTTTAAACATTTCGTTTCATATAATTATTAACTCTTTTTGGGATTATATAAGTGAAATACAGGTTATGGAAGCAATTGCTACTGCTTTTGGTTTCATAATTAAGTGTTGTTTTGCGCGACAAATAGATACATTCTCGGATTACGGTTTAATAGCATTATTATATTGTTTTTCCCGCGCTGGGATATATTATTTTGGAAAATATATGTTATATATTGTTATATTTGATATTATATTTTCTCCCGAGCCTCTCTGTACAAAGGAGACTCTGCCAAAATTTTCCGTAAATTTTGGACTTAGAAAAATTGTGAAAAATATTTTCCAAACTTTTTTAATTTGAATATAAAAAGATTTAATTGTTTATAAATCTATATATTTAATTTAAATTATCTTATTCTATAAATTTATTGTTTATGAATATAATGTTTTGAATAATATATATTGATTTATAAATTCCTCTTTTCCCCTCTTTTCCTTTTCGGTGACGATCAGTTTTGAGCAGGGGAGAGTGTAATGACCCATAAATTTTGATAATTAAATTTGTTAGTTTAATATTATTTTTGTAATTAAATCTGGAATAAATAAAAATTTGGAATTTGTTAATGAATTAATAACAGGAATGGAATGTAAGAATGTTAATGCAAGTTAATAAATAACTAAATTAGTGCAATCCCTATTTATTGATACAATTGTAAGGTTATAATTGATTTTATTTAGTAAATTGGGAAATAAATTTTAGTAACTGTAATTAAATATTATGTTAATGTAAATTAAGATATTATTTGAAAATAATGTCAATTCCATTTATAATATGACAATTAGTTGATAAAAAGAATGGAAAATCAAGATTCTTTAATTTAGTGGAATTTAAATTTAATAATTGGATTAATTGCAAATAAATGGAATTAAATATTTGGATATTACATTAATGGGAAATTAAGATGAAGTTTGAAGATTTTAACGTAATAAATCATAAACCAATGTTAGTTGCATGCTTATTGTAATAAAAGACTTGAATAATAAGGTTTAAAAGTTAATAAATGGATTTTGGAATTCTAAATTTATAAATTTCTGAATTTAATGAAATTGAAATTAAACACTGAAATTGAGGAATTAATCAATTTTAAATCGATAGTTAAATTTGTTTAAATTAGTGTAAATGATTAAGAAATTCAAAAATGATAAAAATTGTCAATTATAAAATTGAAATTGAAATTTGATTTAATTAATTAATTATTAATTTATTTAATCAATGTAAAAATAGCATTTTGGTAAGCTTGTGCTCCGATTTTGTAGCAACCAGATTATCAGAGCTTTTTGGAACCTATATGATACATGCACTTATGAGTTTATTGAGAATGACACAGTTCTGTGGAATGGTTAGGCTCATACCATATCCTGTGTTTATGAGGCCTTGTTGGGACTGAATTCTTTGCCAAACTGTGGGCGGAGAAAGGTAACTTGGACTGCCATTTCTAGAAGTAGTGACAACCTGATGTTCTAGAAGGTGACTAACAATGCATTGATGACAAGGGACAAGTTGATTGGGTATGGAATGTCTATGCCTCGCTCTTGTGAGCAATGCAATTATCACAGTGAGAGTATTCATGTAACGACCCGTAGATTTCGTGAGTTTAATTGGGTTAAATTAATAAGCTTTGTAATTAAATTTAGTAGAAAAAAAAACTTATAAACTAATATTGAAATGAAGGATAAAATAACATATATGAATGGTAATTTAAGTCTTTGTTTGTAATATGAATAAATTTTTCAATAAATAAAATGGTGTAAGAATTGTACCTGAATATAATGTGAAGATAGAAAATATGGGGTAGGCATTAAATTTGTTAAGTGTAAATTTATGGGTATGATAACAAATTCGTATGCATTATCTAAATAAATTGGTCAATAAATTTGTTAGAAATCAAAACCTTTTTAATTGGTAAATAATTTGATGTGTATTGATATAAACGTTACTTTAACGATTATTTATAAAGTAACGGAAGTGTAAATGGAATAAATGAAGTTATGCAGTAATGAATGAATAAATAAAAATATTGCAATAAAATAGGAAACCGACATAACATTTATAAATAATAACGAACATTTGTAAGGAATAAATGAGAACAATTGAAATAAAACTTAAAGGTTAAAAGTTGAATAGTTACCATTGTAAGATACCTATTTGGCTAGTGGATAAACTTTAATGTGAAATGGATTTGAACTTTTGGCCAAATTTGGGAAGTTAGTGTAGTTTTTATTTGTCATTGTAGTTCTAAATTCTATAAGATGCAATCAATGTTAACTTTATTTTTAATGTGACGTTGGGTGATTTAATTTGGAATTTATATTTAATTTTGATGAAATTATTTAAGGTTTACAATAACAGAAATTTAGGTAGTAAGGTTTTAGCAAGTTGATAAGTAATAACCAAAATAAGGAAATAACATTAATGAATAAAGTTGGAACAAATAGGATATAGAGAAATAAATGCAAGGATTTAATGTATTAATTTATGTTGGTTTAGGATAACGTTACTTGGTGGTTAATTATAGAGTAACGGAAGTGTGAACGTAAAATAATGAAAGCATAGATTTATGGTAGTACTTAATTTGTGGATTTGGGAATTTAAATCCAAAGATTTATTTTATTTGAAAAATAATACGTAATAAATTTCAATTTGATGTAATCAATGCAAATCTAGTAATTAAAAATAAATTGTAAGTTGGTGATTTAGGATGAATGTGAGATAATTGTAAAATTTAACCATTCATATAATTTATTTTGTTTTGTTAATATGATTTAGCTAATAAAGGGAAATTTGTATAAGATGAAGCATTGCATGAGAAATGCATTTTAAGTCAAATGTTATGTTTACCCATTTAATGTATTTACTGAATAGCAAAATTTTAAATTCAATAAACGAAATTTATTGATGTTTCAACTTTAATTAGTAACAACTAATGTGGGATCAATTACAGTTAATTGACTAAAATTGTTGCAGTTAGGGTAGATTTGTTTCGGAATTTAAGGTAGTTAATTTTATAAGTTGAAACTTATGATAAGCCTATTGGCTATATGAAAATTCATTGATTTAAAAATGTAAAGTATCTAAATAAGTATATTTAAATATAAATGGTACCCAGGATAGTAATGTGATAAGTAGTGGAATTAAGAATGAGAATTTGGATTTATTTATTTATATGGAAACTTAAAGTCTAATAATTGAATTCAATTGAAATTAAATGAGATTGAATATAGTAAATAATTCGTTAATTGAAATAAAGATAATGTGAAAAATTTGTGTGATAATTTGGAATCCAATATTAAATCCATCTATTTGAAATATATGAAGGGAATAACCATTGATTTCTTTGATTTATTATAAATCTTAGGATATTATTTATAATTTGTGAATTTAACGGATAAGGATATATATTAAAATTTATAAGTTTACCTTCTTTAATTTGACATATAGATTTGTTGGAATTTTGTAAACGATTAAGAATTTTTAGAAGTAATAAAATGGGTCAATTTTTGAATCTAAATATAAAATTGGGTTTTATTTATTTATTTTAAATTTATTTAATTAATAAAAAAATAGCCATTTTGGTCACGGACTCGGATTTCGATGAAACCAGTTTTATCGGATCCGTATCGGTGAATTATTGTAGGGTTTCAAGTTTCGTAGCGATCGGACTTGTCGTTTGATCATACGAACGCGAAACGCCTTGAAATCGATTTAATTGAAATCAATTTGAAATCAATTTGGAAATTTTGTTTTCAGCATAACTTCTCCATACGATCGAATTTGGACGTGAAACTTTTTCCATCGCGTTCAGAATATTTTAAAATACCTATTTTGATATATGGGTTTACCCAATTTCGTTTCGGGGTCAGAACGGGCTTTTTGGGCCAACTACCGTTCAACACGTTTATAATTCGTGCCCACCTATTCTATTGCAGTTTGTCTATAAATAGGCTGGGATAAACCCTAGCCCCATTCTATCCTCATTTGTTGTACGTTCATTTTCTTCAATTCTTTCTCTTCCTCAATGGATGCAAATTCCAGATCCAATTCTATTCAAAATTCAAATCAGATCCAAAGCTAAAAATTAGAAGTCCTCAGAAAATTCTAATAAAAATATATGTCATAGTTCTCGAAGAGTGTAATCTGCTGGTTCTGTCCGTTTTTCGAAATAATTCACCCTTCAACCAGAAATCGCAAATTAACGCTAGCCGTTCGTATGGGAAATTGTTTGATCCAACGGTGGATCTGAAGCGAATCGACGATCGGCTTACGCCGTTGCGAAGGTAGCGTCAGGGAGCACGCATCTGTACGGCTAGAATGTCGAGATGGTGATTTGATTGGCCGCAAAATGGAGAGGAATGGCCGGATTTTCATCTCGGCCTGGGGATTTTTGGCGGCGGCGCACGCCTTGCCGTGGGTACCAGAAGGGGCGGCCGGTGGTGAACAAGGTGGAGGCGTGTTTGGATCATGTCAGTAGCGAGGAGATTGGCGACAAAAATTGCGGCTAGGGTTAGGAGATGGCGGCTGAAGGTTTGAGGGAGAACGCGAGATGCAGGGTGTGGGGTACTGTGCACGCGCGTGGGGAAAGAGGTAGTGACGTGGCCTTTAGTTATAGGGTGAGTTATATTAAATTTAGTTTTAAGCTAATTTTGTTTTCAAACGATTAAACCGATATAACTTTTACACACGAATTCCATTTCACGCGATTTTTTTTGTTAGGATCGTAATAAAATTTCGGATCTGTTGACGCTTGTTTGGACAGATTTGAAGACCGTCAAATTTTTGGGTTTAAATCGGATTTAAATTCGATTCAAATTCAAAAAGGTGAGTGTTTTAACCCACTCACAACTTCTAAAACTTCTTATGTTTGTTAAATTAATTTTAGATATGAGTAGAAATTTATTTATGACTGTTTGGCATGTTTTATTCATTACCTCTGTTAAATTGCATTTATTTAGTTTAACTGTTAATTTATTTTATTTATTGCATAAATTTGACAGTTAGAATTTATTTATTTGCATATTAACTGCCAGTTAAATTCACATTTATTTTGCATATAAACTGCCAATTAACAGTTATTAAATTTATTTGAGTATAAGCTGGTAATGGATACCATTATTTATCACCTGTTATATATTGATGATTGTTTGAAATTGGATGATGACTGTGATAAATTGATGTATGATTTGACGGATGAATGGATGATTAATTTTATTAATTGCAAGTTGCTATGCATTTCATTCATTCGGGATTGCGGTTTGAAATGATATATAACCGCATTTTTTTTTCATTTTAAATTGCGGATTGAAATGATAAACATCCGTATCACTTGACCATAGTATAGAAAATTTTATACAGGCACCGCAGTAAATATATAAAATTATTTTTGAAATGTTTTTCTATGGTTTTGTAAAGTTATATATATATGGTTTATGAGATATTGATTTGGTTGTTGATAAAGGCTATCATATATATATATATATATATATATATATATATATATATATATATATAGTAATTTCCGGTTTTTAAGCTTTGTATAAATTTGATTTGAAGTTTAAATAAGTTTGATTTTAAGATCAAATAAGATTAAACATTTATTTAAAATTTAATTTCTGGAGTTTTATGACTTAAATGAGAATAGATTTGGAAGATGAATATTAAGTTAAATTGAAATTTAATAAAAATTAGAATTTTTAAAGGATATAATTTTTATAACTTGATTTTTGTGTAAAGTGATTTTAATGAATATCAGGTTGATTAAATGAATATATAATAAATTGAAAGATGATCCAGTTATATGAAGTTAAAGGTTTTCTTAAATTATATTGAATTCATTAAGCAAACATTTCAAGTCTAAATAATAAGTAACTAAATTTGATATATATATATGGAATTATCAAATGAGTCTGTTTGAAATGGTGAAATATTTAAAGCCTTGAAACATAAGAATTGAAATGGTATTTGGAAGTTTAAATCGATATTTGAAATTGATTTGTGAAATCTAAAGAAGCTATTTTGTTTATAAAAGTAATTTAATATTTAACCATTTAAGAGATGGAAATTTTGTTTCAAAGCTATGTTTTCAAGGTAGTATAATTTGGAAATATTATATTCAAGAGTTTTGATTTCTAAATATTTTACTTTGGAAACCCTATGATTTTGGAAAGAATATATATTGGAAAATAAATGATATCGTAATGATTTGGGGTTTTAAGAATAAAGGATATCGGGTTTATATGGGTTTTAAATGGATATTTTATTATGGTTTTAAAAGTATAATTTTTTTTAAATAACCGCGGTGTTATAATAATGATTGGTTGGCAAAGAGACCGGGATCGGATATGGACATACTCTCTGTCGATACCGAAAACCACTTTGACTAACCGTATACGCGGTGGAGATTCCAGAATGAAGTAGGTTGGTGGCGACGTTTCCTGTAAGGTAAATACGTGGACCCAACTCCGTGAGTTGGCATAAGGTGGCTAAAACAGGAGCGATTGACGGGTTAATGAGGTAGCACCTCTGATCGGACACTTCCCTTCGATACTATACTCTGATTTTGGATTGATTCAGTGGCCACCTTCATTTTCGATTTCTTTGATGTGGGGAGTTTGTTCGAGGTGGTCGGCAGCTGCGCGCTGCGCGTTTCCATCAGCCCGGAAGCGTAATTGGTATATCTACCCTAGCATTGCCTAGTTATGCCGTGTCACCTACCCTAGCGCGCCTTATACGATTTTGTTTTGTACCATACCTATGGAGTGCCCTCTGACGACGCCCAGTACGGGGGAGATTGCGGTACTGTATAGACTATGGGAATATATTCTGTGTTAAGGGCTATATGGGTAACCCCTTAACGCTTTTTAAAAGTAAGTTTATTTTACAAATAGACACTATTATAATAGCGCAATATACTACATAGTAAATAGTTTAACGGATCCTTAGGAGATGTAAATCCCGAGCATCTCTTGAGTTACTGCACTCATAATTATTTCTGTTAATTTGACTCACATAAGATCTTTTAGTTCTGACTCGAGTGTTTTGTCTTTTCAATTCGCTCGGTTCAGTCGGAGCGTTTCAAGATCGAAGACTTTAGCTCTGGAGGACGAAGACGGAGAATTCTATTATTATTATTAGTTATATTCCACTACACTAATATCTTCCGCTGCATTGTCATATGGTATGTGTACTCTGATATGTATTGTATAAATATAATCAAAGGTTTTGTAAAACAGCTTCATGAACTGTATATTTGATTATTATATTTTATCCTTCCGCTGTGAGATTCTGTTAGTTTTTTTCCTTTCTTGTTTTCTTATTTACCCCATAACAATCCGCCCTTTCGTATGGTTTGAATTGGAACGTGTGTCGATTTAAAGCGTGCGAAAAGGCGGGACGTTAAAGTTGGTATCAGAGCTTTGGTTTAGCGATAAACCTTAGCTTTGTGGGGTCTGACTCTTTACTAATAGGGTAGTAATACCCTATGGGAGTCGCTGAGTGTATATATATGAGAGAGCGTATTTGTTAGTGTTATAAAAATGTTTTATATTGTGTTAATCTGTTCCGTTTTGTATTTATAAATTCTGGTTGGTGCATGGGACGCTGTGACATCAATAGGAATTTCTAAACACTTAATAGGACAGACCGACATAATATTTGTTTTATATAGGTGAATGAAATAATTTTGCCTATTATATTTTCTATATATAAAATAAAAATTTTCAAATGATATATACATTTGGTTGCTATAGATTGGTTGTTAGGCAATTAAGTGTATAAATAATAATAGAAATAAGATTAAAGAATAAAATAAATGAAATTTGGAAATTTAGGACTGAAGATCCGGGGTTTTGGAATTTTTCGTAAATTTTTTTGGAATATAATTGTTATAAGTATTTTCTGATATGAATATTTAATATAATTTAAGAGAAATTGTTTTAAAGAAGATTTTTGAAGAAAATAAGTTCTGTACTTCCCCCTCTGTCACTGGAAAATAATTTCGGTGATGAGTGCACGCATCATCGACATTCATTTTCGAGTTTCAAAGTGGGAAGACCACTATAGTAATTTACTGCGGAATTATCAAGAAAATTTTCATTTTAATTATAATTGGATGTATATATATATATATATATATATGTTAAGCGTAGATATCTATCTATTATTTTAAAATAATTTGAAATTAACCCGGTATTTAATTCTTAAATTTCCATTAATTAATTGTGTCAATTATTGTAGTGTAATAAAAGGGTAAGTAATTAATAATTGAACCCTCTAATTTAGGTAAGAGCTTTAAATGTTAAGTTATAAATGGAAATTAAAGAAAATTTGAAATTTGTAACATATGAAACAAAGAGTAATATTGTTGAACATTAAAATTTAATTAAAGGATGAGATAAAACTTGGATAAGTTCATTTGCATTTTCTTTAACATATATAACTTACCAAATATTAAAAGTTGAAATGTTTAATAAGAGATTGTAATAGAATATTATACAAGTAGAAATTTGAAATAGTAGAATTATTCAATGAAATTGCTGTTAAATGAGAATTTAATGTTATAAACTTAAGTTAAAAATTGAAATTTTACTATAAGTGAATAAAATGTAAAAGTAAGTATGACAAATAGATGATTATAAACTTAAGCAATTAAGTAATAAATCAATGAGGACATGCAATAATAAATGAATAAATAATTATAACGTAATAAAAGAAATGGGCATGACCTGAGTTAATGGATTGAATAATTGTAAGTAATAAGAAAAAGTAAAAAAAAAGGATAAATGAAGCAAGCATTTAATGAGTAAATGTAAATTAAAACAATAAATCACGGTATAAATAAAAAGATAATCCAATAACAAAGGCATGAAATGAAATTAATAATAAGATAAATTGATTATTGGTTGGATTTGTTGTTGTTTGGTTATGGTTGTCTGGGTGAGGATACTTTAAGAAATTGGATTTGGGTGAATGAATAATCTACTTAGTTTTATCTAAGACTGTTGAGTAAATGATGCGCTAGTAGTTTATTCTTCATTCCGTACAATTTGAAAATTTTGAACCCGAATAACTATTTGTTTGTATTGGTTGAATGGTTGTTTTGAATTTGTTGTGTATGCTGTTGTTAAAGTTGATGGTTGTTGTATTGATTTGTTATTAGTGATTGAAATCCACTTAAATATTTCACTTTATATAAATTGTTAACCCTTTGGATTTTATAGGTGAAATGCAGGTTATGGAAGCAATTGCTACTGCTTTTGGTTCCATAAAATTAGCGTAAATTGCCCGACAAATATGTACGTTTTGAATTACGATTTATAGCGTTATTTAATATATTTTTCCCGTGTTGGGATATACTATTTTGAATATTATATATGATATTTAACATTTTATTTTCTCCCGAGCCTGTCCGTACAAAGGAGACTCTGCCAAAATTTTCCGTAAAATTTTGGACTTAGAATATTTTGAAAATGTTTTCTGAACTTTAGTAATTTAAGTATAAAAAGATATAACGATTATAAAACGGGTATATTTTATTTAAGGAAATAAATTTAGTAAATTATTGTTTATAAGTAAATATTTTGGATAAGATGTATTGTTACTAAATTCTTCTTTTCCCTTCTTTTCCTTTTCGAGGATGAAAAGTTTTGAGTATGGGAGAGTGTAACGACCCGTAGATTTCGTGAGTTTAATTGGGTTAAATTAATAAGCTTTGTAATTAAATTTAGTAGAAAAAAAAACTTATAAATTAATATTGAAATGAAGGATAAAATAACATGTATGAATGGTAATTTAAGTCTTTGTTTGTAATATGAATAAATTTTTCAATAAATAAAATGGTGTAAGAATTGTACCTGAATATAATGTGAAGATAGAAAATATGGGGTATGCATTAAATTTGTTAAGTGTAAATTTATGGGTATGATAACAAATTCGTATGCATTATCTAAATAAATTGGTCAATTAATTTGTTAGAAATCAAAACCTTTTTAATTGGTAAATAATTTGATGTGTATTGATATAAACGTTACTTCAACGATTATTTATAAAGCAACGGAAGTGTAAATGGAATAAATGTGGTTATGCAGTAATGAATGAATAAATAAAAATATTGCAATAAAATAGGAAACCGACATAACATTTATAAATAATAACGAACATTTGTAAGGAATAAATGAGAACAATTGAAATAAAACTTAAAGGTAATTT
Organism: Allium cepa; assembly: GCA_030765085.1. Classification (NCBI taxonomy): domain Eukaryota; kingdom Viridiplantae; phylum Streptophyta; class Magnoliopsida; order Asparagales; family Amaryllidaceae; genus Allium; species Allium cepa. Next base: position 319,259,888 of record CM060937.1, read on the forward strand.
AAAAGTTGAATAGTTACCATTGTAAGATACCTATTTGGGTAGTGGATAAACTTCAATGTGAAATGGATTTGAACTTTTGGCCAAATTTGGGAAGTTAGTGTAGTTTTGATTTGTCATTGTAGTTCTAAATTCTATAAGATGCAATCAACGTTAACTTTATTTTTAATGTGACGTTGGGTGATTTAATTTGGAATTTATATTTAATTTTGATGAAATTATTTAAGGTTTACAATAACAGAAATTTAGGTAGTAAGGTTTGAGCAAGTTGATAAGTAATAACCAAAATAAGGAAATAGCATTAATGAATAAAGTTGGAAAAAATAGGATATAGAGAAATAAATGTAAGGATTTAATGTATTAATTTATGTTGGTTTAGGATAACGTTACTTGGTGGTTAATTATAGAGTAACGAAAGTGTGAATGTAAAATAATGAAAGCATAGATTTATGGTAGGACTTAATTTGTGGATTTAGGAATTTAAATCCAAAGATTTATTTTATTTGAAAAATAATACATATTAAATTTCAATTTGATGTAATCAATGCAAATCTAGTAATTAAAAATAAATTGTAAGTTGGTGATTTAGGATGAATGTGAGATAATTGTAAAATTTAACCATTCATATAATTTATTTTGTTTTGTTAATATGATTTAGCTAATAAAGGGAAATTTGTATAAGATGAAGCATTGCATGAGAAATGCATTTTAATTCAAATGTTATGTTTACCCATTTAATGTATTTACTGAATAGCAAAATTTTAAATTCAATAAACGAAATTTATTGATGTTTCAACTTTAATTAGTAACAATTAATGTGGGATCAATTACAGTTAATTGACTAAAATTGTTGCAGTTAGGGTAGATTTGTTTCAGAACTTAAGGTAGTTAATTTTATAAGTTGAAACTTATGATAAGCCTATTGGCTATATGAAAATTCATTGATTTAAAAATGTAAAGTATCTAAATAAGTATATTTAAATATAAATGGTACCCAGGATAGTAATGTGATAAGTAGTGGAATTAAGAATGAGAATTTGGATTTATTTATTTATATGGAAACTTAAAGTTTAATAATTGAATTCAATCGAAATTAGATGAGATTGAATATAGTAAATAATTCGTTAATTGAAATAAAGATAATGTGAAAAATTTGTGTGATAATTTGGAATCCAATATTAAATCCATCTATTTGAAATATATGAAGGGAATAACCATTGATTTCTTTGATTTATTATAAATCTTAGGATATTATTTATAATTTGTGAATTTAACGGAATTAAGGATTTATATTAAAATTTATAAATTTACCTTCTTTAATTTGACATCTAGATTTGTTGGAATTTTGTAAACGATTAAGAATTTTTAGAAGTAATAAAATAGGTCAATTTTTGAATCTAAATATAAAATTGGGTTTTATTTATTTATTTTAAATTTATATAATTAATAAAAAAATAGCCATTTTGGTCACGGACTCGGATTTCGATGAAACCAGTTTCATCGGATCCGTATCGGTGAATTATTGTAGGGTTTCAAGTTTCGTAGCGATCGGACTTGTCGTTTGATCATACGAACGCGAAACGCCTTGAAATCGATTTAATTGAAATCAATTTGAAATCAATTTGGAAATTTTGTTTTCAGCATAACTTCTTCATACGATCGAATTTGGACGTGAAACTTTTTCCATCGCGTTCAGAATATTTTAAAATACCTATTTCGATATATGGGTTTACCCAATTTCGTTCCGGGGTCAGAACGGGCTTTTTGGGCCAACTGCCGTTCAGCACGTTTATAATTCATGCCCACCTATTCTATTGCAGTTTGTCTATAAATAGGCTAGGATAAACCCTAGCCCCATTCTATCCTCATTTGCTGTACGTTCATTTTCTTCAATTCTTTCTCTTCCTCAATGGATGCAAATTCCAGATCCAATTCTATTCAAAATTCAAATCAGATCCAAAGCTAAAAATTAGAAGTCCTCAGAAAATTCTAATAAAAATATATGTCATAGTTCTCGAAGAGCGTATTCTGCTGGTTCTGTCCGTTTTTCGAAACGATTCACCCTTTAACCAGAAATCGCAAATTAACGCTGGCCGTTCGTGTGGGAAATTGTTTGATCCAACGGTGGATCTGAAGCGAATCGACGATCGGCTTACGCCGTTGCGAAGGTGGCGTCGGGGAGCACGCATCTGTATGGCTAGAATGTCGAGATGGTGATTTGATTGGCCGCAAAATGGAGAGGAATGGTCGGATTTTCATCTCGGCCAGGGGGTTTTTGGCGGCGGCGCACGCCTTGCCGTGGGTACCAGAAGGGCGGCCGGTGGTGAACAAGGTGGAGGCGTGTTTGGATCATGTCAGTAGCGAGGAGATTGGCGACTAAAATTGCGGCTAGGGTTAGGAGATGGCGGCTGAAGGTTTGAGGGCGAACGCGAGATGCAGGGTGTGGGGTACTGTGCACGCGCGTGGGGAAAGTGGTAGTGACGTGGCCTTTAGTTATAGGGTGAGTTATATTAAATTTAGTTTTAAGCTAATTTTGTTTTCAAATGATTAAACCGATATAACTTTTACACGTGAATTCCGTTTCACGCGAATTTTTTTGTTAGGATCGTAATAAAATTTCGGATCTGTTGACGCTTATTTGGACAGATTTGAAGACCGTCAAATTTTTGGGTTTAAATCGGATTTAAATTCGATTCAAATTCAAAAAGATGAGTGTTTTAACCCACTCACAACTTCTAAAACTTCTCATGTTTGTTAAATTAATTTTAGATATGAGTAGAAATTTATTTATGACTGTTCGGCATGTTTTATTCATTATCTCTGCTAAATTGCATTTATTTAGTTTAACTGTTAATTTATTTTATTTATTGCATAAATTTGACAGTTAGAATTTATTTATTTGCATATTAACTGCCAGTTAAATTTACATTTATTTTGCATATAAACTGCCAATTAACAGTTATTAAATTTATTTGAGTATAAACTGGTAATCGATACCATTATTTATCACCTGTTATATATTGATGATTGTTTGAAATTGGATGATGACTGTGATAAATGGATGTATGATTTGATGGATGAATGGATGATTAATTTATTAATTGCAAGTTGCTATGCATTTCATTCATTCGGGATTGTGGTTTGAAATGATATATAACCGCATTTTTTTTCATTTTAAATTGCGGATTGAAATGATAAACATCCGTATCACTTGACCATAGGATAGAAAATTTTATACAGGCACCGCAGTTAATATATAAAATTATTTTTGAAATGTTTTTCTATGGTTTTGTAAAGTTATATATATATATATGGTTTATGAGATATTGATTTGGTTATTGATAAAGGCTATTATATATATATTAATTTTCGGTTTTTTAGCTTTGTATAAATTTGATTTGAAGTTTAAATAAGTTTGATTTTAAGATCAAATAAGATTAAACATTTATTTAAAATTTAATTTCTGGAGTTTTATGAATTAAATGAGAATAGATTTGGAAGATGAATATTAAGTTAAATTGAAATTTAATAAAAATTAGAATTTTTAAAGGATATGATTTTTATAACTTGATTTTTGTGTAAAGTGATTTTAATGAATATCAGGTTGATTAAATGAATATATAATAAATTGAAAGATGATCCAGTTATATGAAGTTAAAGGTTTTCTTAAATTATATTGAATTCATTAAGCAAACATTTCAAGTCTAAATAATAAGTAACTAAATTTGATATATATATGGAATTATCAAATGAGTCTGTTTGAAATGGTGAAATATTTAAAGCCTTGAAACATAAGAATTGAAATGGTATTTGGAAGTTTAAATCGATATTTGAAATTGATTTGTGAAATCTAAAGAAGCTATTTTGTTTGTAAAAGTAATTTAATATTTAACCATTTAAGAGATGGAAATTTTGTTTCGAAGCTATGTTTTCAAGGTAGTATAATTTGGAAATATTATATTCAAGAGTTTTGATTTCTAAATATTTTACTTCGGAAACCCTATGATTTTGGAAAGAATATATATTGGAAAATAAATGATATCGTATTGATTTGGGGTTTTAAGAATAAAGGATATCGGGTTTATATGGGTTTTAAATGGATATTTTATTATGGTTTTAAAAGTATAATTTTTTTTAAATAACCGCGGTGTTATAATAACGATTGGTTGGCAAAGAGACTGGGATCGGATATGGACATACTCTCTGTCGATACCGAAAACCACTTTGACTAACCGTGTACGCGGTGGAGATTCCAGAATGAAGTAGGTTGGTGGCGACGTTTCCTGTAAGGTAAATACGTGGACCCAACTCCCGTGAGTTGGCATAAGGTGGCTAAAACAGGAGCGATTGACGGGTTAATGAGGTAGCATCTCTGATCGGACACTTCCCTTCGATACTATACTCTGATTTTGGATTGATTCGGTGGCCACCTTCATTTTTGATTTCTTTGATGTGGGGAGTTTGTTCGAGGTGGGCGGCAGCTGCGTGCTACGCGTTTCCATCGGCCCGGAAGCGTAATTGGTATATCTTCCCTGGCATTGCCTAGTTGTGCCGTGTCACCTACCCTAGCGCGCCTTATACGATTTTGTTTTGTACAATACCTAAGGAGTGCCCTCTGACGACGCCCAGTACGGGGGAGATTACGTACTGTATAAACTATAGGAATATATTCTGTGTTAAGGGCTATATGGGTAACCCCTTAACGCTATTTAAAAGTAAGTTTATTTTACAAATAGACACTATTATAATAGCGCAATATACTACATAGTAAATAGTTTAACGGATCCTTAGGATATGTAAATCTCGAGCATCTCTTGAGTTACTGCATGTGACGCCCCACCTCTATACCCACGCTAGCCAAGAACACTACGGTGTAATGCTGTCAACTAGCACGGAGAATAAGGCTGTTGAGGAGCGACCATCCGTGTAATTTCTTTGCGCGAGCCCCGATATGTCAGATAATATAACATGCATTCTATTTCAAGAGGAAATCCGACATACCGACACAAACTCAAAGCTACTACGCGGTGGCTATATAAATCCTTCGGAAACGAATATAGAAATAAGCATAACATAAAACAGTCACAGAGAATTCATATCACAAAGGCGGAAATAGATATGAATATTACACATGGAAGTGTACATCAGAGTAGTGGTCAAACAAGATCCACAACATTACAAAAGAATAGATACAAGTGCTAGACAATAGAACAAGTATACATCATAGAGTCTGTATCTAAAATGTATACAACAAAAACTACTAAACTTAAGTAGTCAGCCAAAAGATCAGATGAAAGTCCGATAAGGAGTCAAGCAGAAACACCTGTATAATCTCAGTCTGACCCGAGTATTATTTAAGAAGAAAATAATAAACGGATCAGTCTAGCTATAAATATCAGATGAAGTGATATATAATAAGAGATATGACATAAACATATAATAATCACAATGCCAAACTGTGATAAATAAGTAATTGAAAATCAACAAGAGATTAATCAATATCACAATAATCTACTCAAGATAAAAAGGAATGTCATACTCCTAATTTCATTCACCAAGCCACGATAAATGACATATATATCAATGCCCATCGTAAAAGTTGGTGCAACACAATTCCAGAAATCAACACACGACATCCAGAAATCACAATAAAAAGGAACAACGACGTCGTACAACGGGACATCCGTTGAACCAAATCACAATCAAAGGGAACAACGACGTCGTACAGCGAGACATCCGATGAACCAAAATCTCTAAGACATTGCTCAATGCTAGTCTAAAACATAAAATGATCGTCATGATCAAAGAGAAGTGTCGATTACAGTAAGCTAGTAAATATATGAGCTTAGCTTCATGTCCCATAACCACTAGCTTAACTTAAATATTTACGAACAAATTGTAGATCTCCACTAGAATATTGTCACAAGAGTTTCAATCGAACAAGTCCAAGAATTAACCGACGAAGTAAACGCAAGCGTTTCATACCACTTGTTTTACTAAGTCGTTTAATTAGATTTCTCATACGAGTGAGGTAAAGGTTTGTATATACTAATAGATTGGAAAACGGTTTAAGAAAATGAGCTTTGTAAAAAAATAGTGTTGAAATCATTTGAAGAAAGAGTTTTGATATTTACTACTAGTATAGAAAACCTTTATATTTTTAAAGTGACAAATCACAAAGAAGATTGTAGGAACAATCAACCACTAAGATTCACATTCGAAAACGTGAATAAAATCCAAAGAAATCGATATCAAATCCATCAAAGTGGATATATCTAAAATTCCCAAAGAAAAGGTAAACAAAGTCGATAATAAATGACAACAACAAAAGGAGGACACACGAATCGATTAAAGTTGGATATTCAAACGAATTAGCAAAATAGGCTAATCTGGCAAATAGTAGCAGGTCGGTCGACCGGACTCCCTGAGTCGGTCGACCGAACCAGGGGTTGGAAGTGCTCGAGGCACCAGGTCGGTCGACCGGCCCAGGGGGCTCGGTCGGCCGAAGCCTGTAACCAGCACTTCCAAACAGAGGCAGGAAGTGCCTGGACTACAGGTCGGTCGACCGGCCTAGGGGGCTCGGTCGGCCGAACCTGTACATTTGCACTTCCTACCCTATTTCAAAGGAGGTGCAAATCCCGACCAAATTGCAATCGCACGAGCAACGGCGCTAAGGGTTTATGTCAATCGACTACCCGGCCCTATAAGCTCCTCGATGCATCACCAAAAACATGTTCAAACATCAAAGTTAGGATTTTTAACGAATTGAACTCAAAACACTAAAAATTGGAATATTCACAAAAGCAATCCAAATCAAAATCAAATGCACAAGAATAAGTGTTAGGAATTCATACCTAACAATAGAAGAGAATTATAAGCATAGATGTGAGATTAAAAATCTCACCTTTGAACCCAAACGATTGAAGAAGAAGCTCGAAAGCAATGACAATAGCAATAACTCTTCAATTCCAACTCAACAAGCTTGATTCTAAGCTTAAAAGAGAAATATTTCCTAAATTAGGTTTAGGAAATTTCTGAAATTGAATGGAGAAAGAGTTGGAGAAGATGAAGGAGGTGCTTACCAATGGGCTCACTTTGAATTTGGAGCAAGAACTTGAGCTAGCAAGAGGAACTAGGGCTTGGAGTTTCTAATTCCCTTTCCTTTCCACCATTTTCAGTTGGAGCTTGAGTTAGAGGAGTGGGAATGAAGTAATGAAGAGGAGAGGGGGATTGGGACTGAGTTAGTAAGTGGTTAATTGGCTCAGCCCAAACCAAAGCCCTATTTGAAAAAGTGGCAAAAATCAACTTTCTCCAAACATATCGAAGCTTATACTCAAAAAGGTCGCAAACGTCATTTTGAACTCAATGGGGGTGGTCTCGAGTCCCAATTCGACTGTTTGCAAAAAGTAGCTTTTCGGACCAAAATCCGACGAACGGAGAAATATTTAAATAAAATATTTAAATATACAATTGATAAATATGCGGGTTGTTACAGACTCCCCTCCTTAAAGAAATTGCGTCCTCGCAATACTTAAGAAGAAAATAAGAAGTAACAACCATAGAAGCATATCACACAAAAGAAAATTTGAATCAAGAAGTTCACCATAAAGAGCACGAAGGAGTAAATCCAAAAGTTTTTGTTCGATCAATTCTCAAGATTTCACAAGAGCAATCCTTAGGATTTGAGAACCATTGAACTTTTATCAAAAAGAATATCTTTATATCGAAGGCGCTCAACCTCCAAAGCAATGATGCGAATAGAATGTTACTCAAAAGTCAAATTTGGTGAAACTTCAATTTCCACAATAACACCGGGCTCAAGAATAAAAACCGGAAACATAAAAGCATTTCCATAGTTAAAAGACGTGGAGAACGTCAAGAATAACAGAAAATTGAGCCGGTGCAACGGCGTAGTACAAAAACGGTACGCCCGAGAAACTAGAAACTCGAATAATTTGGAACACCGACGTAGTACAAAAACGGTACGTCCAATGAACCAAAAAGTCAAGACATTGATGTAGTACAAACGGTACATCCAATGAATCAAAAGCAAAGACATTGATGTAGTACAAACGGTACATCCAATGAATCAAATAGCAAAGACATTGATGTAGTGCAACGGTACATCCAATGAATCAAAAAGCGAAGACATTAATGTAGTACAACGGTACATCCAATGAATCCAAAAGCAAAGACATTGATGTATTACAACGGTACATCCAATGAATCAAATAGCAAAGACATTGATGTAGTATAAACGGTACACCCAATGAATCAAAAAGCAAAGTCATTGATGTAGTACAAACGGTACATCCAATGAATCAAAGACACTGATGTAGTACAAACGGTACATCCAATGAATCAAATAGCAAAGTATTGATGTAGTACAACGGTACATCCAATGAATCAAATAGCAAAGACATTGATGTAGTACAACGGTACATCCAATGAATCAAAAAGCGAAGACATTGATGTAGTACAACAGTACATCCAATGAATCCAAAAGCAAAGACATTGATGTAGTACAACGGTACATCCAATGAATCCAAAGCAAAGACATTGATGTAGTACAAACGGTACATCCAATGAATCCAAAGCAAAGACATTGATGTAGTACAAACGGTACATCCAATGAATCAAATAACAAAGACATTGATGTAGTACAACGGTACATCCAATGAATCAAAAAGCGAAGACATTGATGTAGTACAAACGGTACATCCAATGAATCAAATAACAAAGACATTGATGTAGTACAAACGGTACACCCAATGAATCAAAAAGCAAAGTCATTGATGTAGTACAAACGGTACATCCAATGAATCAAAGACACTGATGTAGTACAAACGGTACATCCAATGAATCAAATAGCAAAGTCATTGATGTAGTACAACGGTACATCCAATGAATCAAACAGCAAAGACATTGATGTAGTACAACGGTACATCCAATGAATCAAAAAGCAAAGTCATTGATGTAGTACAAACGGTACATCCAATGAATCAAAAAGCGAAGACATTGATGAAGTACAACGGTACATCCAATGAATCCAAAAGCAAAGACATTGATGTAGTACAAACGGTACATCCAATGAATCCAAAAAAAGAAAAGACATTGATGTAGTACAAACGGTACATCCAATGAACCGAACACAATAAAAGAACATCGGACGCAAGTTCATAAAAGATCAAAACGCCCGATGAACTTGATAAAAAGATAATTTCATTTGGTCATCAACAAAGAATCAACACCTTGTTGCCTACGACAAAACGCATTGGCAACACGATTTCCCCTTCGGGAATAAAAAGAATATCAAGATCATAAGATGCTAGGAACTCGAGTCAACATGCAGTTCCTTAAGAGAACATAAATATTCCAAAGATTTATGATCGAGGTAGAGAACAAATTTCTCATCCAAATATGATGATGCCAATTTCCAAAAGCAAAAACAATAGCCGAGAGCACTAGATCATAAGTGACATATCTAGTCTCGATAAGCTATAATGATTTAGAAGCACAAGTGATAGCACGTTCTCTTTGGCAAGAGAACGGCATCTAAACCAATATGACTAGTATCGGTACAAATAGCAAAGTCTTGGTTCCCCTTCAGGAATCACAAGAACAAGAGTATCGAAAGGAAGAGTTCTTTTAAATAATCTTCTTTCTCGAAAAGCTAAAACTTTCAAAATCGCAATTAGCTTTATGTAATAATCTTTCTACAAAAATTTGCATTTTATAAGTCAATATATATATATATATATATATATATATCGTGTCTGATTGTCACATTAAAGCGTTTAGGAAATTCCTATCGATAACGTTGATCAAGCGCATCGACCAAAATTCTTAAAGCACTCAACGGGCAATACAATCACAAAATCATCTTCTATAGGATAAATAAATCTCTTAAAAAGTTTTAAGAATATTCTTTGTTCGTTTCAAGAACAAAATCCAGTTTTACTTATAAATAAATCTTATGAAAAAGATTTGCAAAATTTTAAATTACCATTTTCATCCAAAATCAGTAAATACAAGAATAGTCTCATCGAAATATTCATAGAATATTCGATTTATAAAATGGATGAAATAAGCTGGACAAATCGAATGACATAATAAGTCATTCATAAGAATCATAACGAGTGCGGAATGCAGTAAGTGGAATGCTAATTTCCGCAACTCGTAGAAAACGAAAATCGGTGGTAAAGTCAAACTGAAAAGACCTTAGCACCACACAAAAGATTACTTAGGTGATAATCCTAAGACAAGCTCAAAATACCGGAAAATTTTTCACAAATTATTCAGGTAAGAGAAATAATACTTTCCTCACCATAAGGGCTTAAGGAATAAAATGATGCCATCAAATTGGAATCAAAATCACAAAGGAAAAACAGAAATCTGCTTAACAGATAGAAAATGTCGAAGATGAAGAGTCCACACGGGACAAAGGATACGGCCTCATAATAATTAAGCCAATCCTTACAAAAGTAAATTTCCGAAGCCTAAGTAAAAATCGGCTCGGACAGAAAAATCATATAAAATAATTTCGACATCAATAAAGATAAATTAAGTGTTGCGAATCTACCATCCGGATTCACAATCCTCAAAGAAGTCATCAAGCCCAGAAATGTTTTTAAAGAACAGAATCACAAGTTCTTTTGATATAAAATAGTGAAATGGAATCCATATCATAAAGAACTCAAATAAGAAGATCACGAAATAAAACAATGCCATCAAGGATTGAGTGAAAAATACCTTGACCGAGAGAAGTGTTGTTAGGGGCTTGCAGCTTTCCCTCTCTCTTGCTTGGAAGCCTAGGACACGAAGATAAAAGATGACCCGAACCTTTGCAATAATGACAAAAGAGGGGTCTCGGACACTCCCTTGCATGGTGGTCTGTGGAACCACAATTGTAGCATCGTCCATGACTAGAGGTAGGAGTCTTTGCTACCGGAGTTTGTTGCTTCCCTTTCTTATTAGAATAGGGGCCATTGAATTTAATTGGCCTCTTCAAGTTATTGTCGAAGTTCTGTTGGGCACGCACAACTTCAACATCACCTTCATTATCGGCCTCTTCAAGACGAAGAGCGATATCAATAAGCTGATCAAATGAAACCTCAAGTTTCAGAAGTAATGGCTTCTTAAGATTCTTATTCAAGCTATAGACAAATCTCTGATTTTTCTTCAATGGGGTATTGATATATTCAACCCCGTATTTAGAAAGAGATTCGAAAGATGCGACATAGTCTGTCACAGAAGATTCACCTTGAACAAGGTCAATAAAACGCCGGGCCAAAGTTACTTTTTCGGCCTCCAGCACAAATTTCAATTCAAACCTTTCCCGGAATTGCTCCCAAGTGAGATCCGCTTCAACGATTTCAGAAATTAAATGCTTATACCAATCTAATGCTCTTTCTTGGAGCATGCTAGAAGCCACTTGGACTCGATGTAGATCAATAAGGTTCATGCGAGAAAAGATGCAATCGCATGATTTGAGCCAAGCTTGAATTTCAATAACACTCTCAGATCCCTTGAATGGCCTTCCACCTAAATCGGTGTAGTCTCTGCACAAGCGTGCAAAACCGGATCTAGGATGAGTAGGTTCTGGAATGGGTCCGGCTGCTTGAGCGTTCTTGACAAGATCAAGAAGTTGTTGTGCGGACATAAATACTCCATCCTGGGGAGTAGCACTAGATTGACCGGCGTTGGGACGGCCAGGCCTAACCATTTCTCTTCTTTAAGAAAGAAAGAAAGAAGAGGAAAAAGTTATTCTCAAAATAAATTTCAATCAAACTTGATTGATAAAACAAGGAATCATAAAGAAAATAGGATGAATCGGTACGAAGACTCGAATTAAATCCTAAAGCACAACTCCTAAGAAAGACTTAGGACATGATCCTTGCTAGATTATTTTACATTGTTCCGAAGTTTGTCTTTGATACCAAGCTGTGACGCCCCACCTCTATACCCACGCTAGCCAAGAACACTACGGTGTAATGCTGTCAACTAGCACGGAGAATAAGGCTGTTGAGGAGCGACCATCCGTGTAATTTCTTTGCGCGAGCCCCGATATGTCAGATAATATAACATGCATTCTATTTCAAGAGGAAATCCGACATACCGACACAAACTCAAAGCTACTACGCGGTGGCTATATAAATCCTTCGGAAATGAATATAGAAATAAGCATAACATAAATCAGTCACAGAGAATTCATATCACAGAGGCGGAAATAGATATGAATATTACACATGAAAGTGTACATCAGAGTAGTGGTCAAACAAGATCCACAACATCACAAAAGAATAGATACAAGTGCTAGACAATAGAATAAGTATACATCATAGAGTCTGTATCTCAAACGTATACAACAAAAACTACTAAACTTAAGTAGTCAGCCAAAAGATCAGATGAAAGTCCGATAAGGAGTCAAGCAGAAACACCTGTATAATCTCAGTCTGACCCGAGTATTATTTAAGAAGAAAATAATAAACGGATCAGTCTAGCTATAAATATCAGATGAAGTGATATATAATAAGAGATATGACATAAACATATAATAATCACAATGCCAAACTGTGATAAATAAGTAATTGAAAATCAACAAGAGATTAATCAATATCACAATAATCTACTCAAGATAAAAAGGAATGTCATACTCCTAATTTCATTCACCAAGCCACGATAAATGACATATATATCAATGCCCACCGTAAAAGTTGGTGCAACACAATTCCAGAAATCAACACACGACATCCAGAAATCACAATAAAAAGGAACAACGACGTCGTACAACGGGACATCCGATGAACCAAATCACAATCAAAGGGAACAACGACGTCGTACAGCGAGACATCCGATGAACCAAAATCTCTAAGACATTGCTCAATGCTAGTCTAAAACATAAAATGATCGTCATGATCAAAGAGAAGTGTCGATTACAGTAAGCTAGTAAATATATGAGCTTAGCTTCATGTCCCATAACCACTAGCTTAACTTAAATATTTACGATCAAATTGTAGATCTCCACTAGAAAATTGTCACCAGAGTTTCAATCGAACAAGTCCAAGAATTAACCGACGAAGTAAACGCAAGCGTTTCATACCACTTGTTTTACTAAGTCGTTTAATTGGATTTCTCATACGAGTGAGGTAAAGGTTTGTATATACTAATAGATTGGAAAACGGTTTAAGAAAACGAGCTTTGTAAAAAAATAGTGTTGAAATCATTTGAAGAAAGAGTTTTGATATTTACTACTAGTATAGAAAACCTTTATATTTTTAAAGTGACAAATCACAAAGAAGATTGTAGGAACAATCAACCACTAAGATTCACATTCGAAAACGTGAATAAAATCCAAAGAAATCGATATCAAATCCATCAAAGTGGATATGTCTAAAATTCCCAAAGAAAAGGTCATCAAAGTCGATAATAAATGACAACAACAAAAGGGGGACACACGAATCGATTAAAGTTGGATATTCAAACGAATTAGCAAAATAGGCTAATCTGGCAAATAGTAGCAGGTCGGTCGACCGGACTCCCTGAGTCCGTCGACCGGACCAGGGGTTGGAAGTGCTCGGGGCACCAGGTCGGTCGACCGGCCCAGGGGGCTCGGTCGGCCGAAGCCTGTAACCAGCACTTCCAAACAGAGGCAGGAAGTGCCTGGACTACAGGTCGGTCGACCGGCCCAGGGGGCTCGGTCGGCCGAACCTGTACATTTGCACTTCCTACCCTATTTCAAAGGAGGTGCAAATCCCGACCAAATTGCAATCGCACGAGCAACGACGCTAAGGGTTTATGTCAATCGACTACCCGGCCCTATAAGCTCCTCGATGCATCACCAAAAACTTGTTCAAACATCAAAGTTAGGATTTTTAACGAATTGAACTCAAAACACTAAAAATTGGAATATTCACAAAAGCAATCCAAATCAAAATCAAATGCACATGAATAAGTGTTAGGAATTCATACCTAACAATAGAAGAGAATTATAAGCATAGATGTGAGATTAAAAATCTCACCTTTGAACCAAACGATTGAAGAAGAAGCTCGAAAACAATGACAATAGCAATAACTCTTCAATTCCAACTCAACAAGCTTGATTCTAAGCTTAAAAGAGAAATATTTCCTAAATTAGGTTTAGGAAATTTCTGAAATTGAATGGAGAAAGAGTTGGAGAAGATGAAGGAGGTGCTTACCAATGGGTTCACTTTGAATTTGGAGCAAGAACTTGAGCTAGCAAGAGGAACTAGGGCTTGGAGTTTCTAATTCCCTTTCCTTTCCACCATTTTCAGTTGGAGCTTGAGTTAGAGGAGTGGGAATGAAGTAATGAAGAGGAGAGGGGGATTGAGACTGAGTTAGTAAGTGGTTAATTGGCTCAGCCCAAACCAAAGCCCTTTTTGAAAAAGTGGCAAAAATCAACTTTCTCCAAACATATCGAAGCTTATACTCAAAAAGGTCGCAAACGTCATTTTGAACTCAATGGGGGTGGTCTCGAGTCCCAATTCGCTGTTTGCAAAAAGTAGCTTTTCGGACCAAAATCCGACGAACGGAGAAATATTTAAATAAAATATTTAAATATACAATTGATAAATATGCGGGTTGTTACACTGCACTCGTAATTATTTCTGTTAATTTAACTCACATAAGATCTTTTAGTTCTGACTCGAGTGTTTTGTCTTTTCAATTCGCTCGGGTCAGTCCGAGCGTTTCAGGATCGAAGACTTTAGCTCTGGAGGACGAAGACGGAGATTTCTATTATTATTATTAGTTATATTCCACTACACTCATATCTTCTACTGCATTGTCATATGGTATGTGTACTCTGATATGTATTGTATAAATATAATCAAAAGTTTTGTAAAATAGCTTCATGAACTATATATTTGATTATTATATTTTATCCTTCCGCTGTGGGATTCTGTTAGTTTTTTTCCTTTCTTGTTTTCTTATTTACCCCATAACAATCCGCCCTTTCGTATGGTTTGAATTGGCACGTGTGTCGATTTAAAGCGTGCGAAAAGGCGGGGCGTTACAATTCAACACTTATTTTTTGAATGTCCTTATGTTCATAATATCTGTAGCAAAATGATAGGTTCCATTCAGAGAGTGGATGTTTCTGCTGTCCCTGCCAACCATTGGAATTACATTGAGAGTGCTACTAGGTGGAGGGATGACAAAAAAGTATTTTTTTTCTTCTTCATTTTGAAAATGCTTATGACGGAAATATGGAAAGAATGAAATAAGAGATGTTTTGATAGTATCAGGAGAAGCAAGGAAGTAGTTTGGACTGTTTTAAAACAAGAAATTTTGTTGGGAAAGAGGGCCAGCGTGCATACGTTTCTTGATAACCAGTTTGTGCTATGGATACCTTAATTTCTTCCTTGCTAGTCTTTTTTCCTTTTCTTTGTTTGTTTGTGTCTCACGTGTGGTTGTTGCTTTTCCTTTTCTTTGTGTGGTTGTTACTTTTCCTTTTCTTTGTTTCCCTTTCCATTTGTGTTTCCTCTTGTTATGTATTTTCTTCTGTCTTTAATAAACCTGGTAGGGGACCAGTTTAACCCCGCTTATTCTGCAAAAACAATAATAGCCATTTCGGCCACTGAATCGGATTTTGACGAAACCAGTTTCATCGGATCCGTAATTGTAGGTTATTGTAGGATTTCAAGTTTCGTAATGATCGGACTTGTCGTTTGATTGAACGGGCTCGAAACGTCTAGAAATCAATTTAATTGAAATCAATTGAAATCAATTTGAAATAAATTGATTTTAGCTTAACTTCTTCATACGATGGAATTTGGACTTGAAACCTATTCCATTGTGTTTAAAATATTTTAAAACATCTATTTTGATATATGGGTTGACCCAATTTCGTTCTCGAGTCAGAACAGGCTTTTCGGGCCATTTATCGTTCAACTTTCGATCCAAATCAATCCGGTATGTTCTAATTTCAGCTTTGCATATATATATATATATATATATATATATATATATATATATATATATATATATATATAGACACACACACACACACACACATATACCTCGTTATAAACCCTAGCCTATTTCTTATGTACATTTTTCTATACGTACAAATTCAATTGCTCCTCTTTCTCAATGGAAGACAAACTCTAAATTTCACAGTCAATTGCAAATCAAAAATTTCTACTTCAAAATTCAAACTCCTAAATACACATCAAAACACATCAAACTATATATGGATTTTAAGTTCTCGACGAGCGCAAGTCAAATCCATAATTCTTTTTCCGATTCGAAGCTCTATTTGCCTAGAAATTGACGATCAATTTTGGGCCATTTGTTGGCGTTCGACGATCGTCATTCGATCGACAAATCGAGATATGGGTTTTGTAGAGAGTCCATCGCGTAGTTCATCCATGGTGTTTGTTTGGATCGTCGACGATTGGATTTGGCAAATTAATTCGATTAGGGTTTATAGGATTGGAGGCGGCCAGCTAATTTAGCCTCGATCGATGATCAGGGGCGACCTTTGTTGCCTTGGGGATGAGAGGCGGTGTATTTCTGGTGGTTGTAGGGGTGTTTGGCTTGGCTCAGGGGCGTGCGTTCATCGGGATGGAGACGGCGTTCCGCATGTTCGATCGAACGATTGCCGTTCCTGTAGCCGCGTGAGACCAGGTGATGATGACGTGTACTGTGTTATTTTTTTATTAAAATAAAATTTTAAATTGTCTAACTTCAAATGTTAATAACTTTTGCATACGAATTCGGTTTCGGACGCCCTTTTCTCCGCTAGAATCGTATCGAAATTCCAGACTTTCTGATGCTGGTTTGGAAGAATTCTGAGACTGTTCATATTTTGGGTTTAAATTGGATTTAAATTCAAAAGGTGAGTGTTTTAACCCACTCACAACTCCTAAAATTTCTTATGTGTGTTGAATTAATTTTTGATGTGATTAGAAATTTATTTATGAATGTTTGGCATATTTGGAATCATCAGCTCAGTTTATTTGAATTTATATGGATAAAATGGTTATTTAATTTATTTTTGAATATAAACTGCCAGTAAATACCTGTTGTTTATTATCTGTTCTATGCTGATGTTATTGATTGGATTGGATGATGATTGTGATAAATGTTTGATGATTGATATTGGATAAATGGATGCTTTATTTTTATTGTTATTAACTGCAAGTTGTTATGGATTTTTATGTCATTCGAGATTGCGGTTTGGAATGATATATAACCGTATTTATATGTTAAATTACGGATTGAGATGATAAACATCCGTATCACTTGACCATAAGATAGAAAATTATATATAGAGACACCGTGGTCTATGTAAAAATAATTTGAAATGATTTCTATGGTTTTGTAAAGAAATATATGGTTTTATATAAATATTGATTTTTGATGTTATATAAATGTTATTTTATTCTAAATTTTAAGCTATGTATAAATTGTTTTAATATAGAATAAACTTAATAATAAGTTTGATTTTATTGATGATAATATGGTTAAGTATTTATTTAAATAATATTGTATATGGTGTTTATAATGACTTAAATAAAATTAAGGTTGGAAAATAAGTATGAAGTGGATTTGAATCAAATTATTTAAGAATTTACTCGAATAAATTTGATTTGAAATTGAAATAAAATTGAGATTTTAAAGGGTATGATTTATAACTTGATTTTGGTTTAGAATGATTTAAATGAATATAAAGTTGATTTAAATGAATATACCAAATTAAATAAATTGAAGGAATATCCAGTTACCTGAAGTTGAAAAGTTTTACTTAAATGATATCAGATTTATTATGCAAACATTTCAAATCTAAATAATAGTAATTGAATTTGATATATAGGGAATTATTAAAGAATTAGTTTTGAAATGGTGGAATTTTTAAAGCTTTGAAATATATGGAAATTGAAATGGTTTATTTGGGGGTTCAAATCTGTATTTGGAATTGATTTGTGAAATTGAAGAAGCTATTTTATTATATAAGGTAATTTAATATTTAAGCCATTTAAGTGGTGTAGTTATGTTTCAAAGTTATGAAATTTAATGTATTATGTTTTGAAAGGGTATATTTCAAGCGTTTGGTTTCGAAATATTACAATTTTGAAAGTGTTGTGGTTTTAGAAAAGGATATATTTGAAATAAGAATGATATCATATTGATTTGGTTTTTAAAGCAGAAATGATATCGTATTTATACGGTTTTGAAATGGATATTATATTCTGGTTTCAAAGTATAATTATTTTGAAATGACCGCGGTGTCATAATGTAACGACCCACCTTTTTGGACAGTTTAAACCGACGATCAAATACACATGCCGATTCCAAACCATTCAAAAGGGAAGACAGTTATTGGGGTAAATAAGAAAAGGAAAGAAAGGGAAATAAAGGAAATGAAACAACACAGAATCTTGCAGCGGAACGATAAAATACAATAGTCAAATAAACAGTTCATGAAGCTGTTTACTATACTTTGATCATTATTCATATAACATTTATCAGAGTTATACATATACACCTGAACAAATAGAATAATGTAGCAGACAGCATGATGCAAAGATAATAATAGTAATAGTATACCAAATCTTCGACTTCGTCCTCCAGAATAGATGTTCAATAAGCTGAAAAACTCAAGTCTGACCCGAGCGTAATAAAAAGATAAAACACTCGAGTCAGGACTAAAATATCCTCATGTAAGTTAAATTAATCGTAAATAAATATGAGTGTAATGGCGTCAGATATGTTTACGGGGTTTGACATCTCCTATCCAGTGTCAACGTGAGTGTAATAACTTAAGAGATGTTACGGATTTTCCATCTCTCAAGGATCTGTTAAACTATCTACTATGTAGTACAATACGCTGTTATAATATGTCTATAGTAAAGTAAAAGTATTAAAATAACGTTAAGGCGTTACCATAATTCCCCTTAACACATTTTATAATGCCATAGTCTATACAACACCATAAACCCCACCGTAAACTAGTGGTTATCAGAGGGTACCCCATAGGTATAACACAAAACAAAACGTAGTGGTCGTGAATAGGATAATCAGTATGACAAGGTACATGAGGCGATACCAACTAGGATACTAGTAGTTGCGTGATCCGGACTGATGTTGAGCATAGCCAGCAGCTACCTCAACACCGCGAAACAACACTCCCAAATCGAGGGGTGCACCCAAATCGAATCACAAAAGTAATAGATATGGTATCGAAGAAGTGTGTCCGCTAGAGATGGCGAACCTTAATGGCCTGGCGTGGCTCCTGTTTTAGTCATGTCAGGGGTCGTCCAATATCGTTCTCTTTCTTCAGTCAACGCGTTCACCAAACCATCCACTTCATTCTGGATCAACACTCCAAGTATACTAGTTATTAAAGTGGTTTTCGGTATCGACAGAGAGTATGTCCATATCCGATCCCGGTCTCTTTAATAACTACGTATTATTACACCGATGGCTCTTTTACATTTCAATCGATTCATAATTGGTATCAAAATATCATATTCATTTCAAAAATCAAATCCATTTCAAATATCATCATAGCTATTCAAAATGTAAGATTCCGTTTCAAAAATCATTTTTCGCCTTAATATCTCATTTCGATTTCAAGATCATTTCGAATTTCAATTTAGGTTGCAACTTCGTTTAACCCAATTCGTATTTAAATTCAAGATTTAAACATAAACATTTCACCTTATTGACCAGCTTGAAATTTTAGAAAATAGTTTTAAGTAGTTTAAAAGTAGTTAAAATAGTTAAAGATACTTAAAATCTTTAAATGGATTTCAAATAGATAAATTAATTTAATATAGTTAATATAGGTTAAAATAGATGAAATATAATTAAAATAAGTTAACATGGTTTAAGATGGGTTAAAAATAATTTAATATAGTTAATATAGGTTAAAATAGTTTAAGAATTTGAAGATGGTTTATATAACAGAGTAGTTTGGAAAACAAAATGAAACAGCTTCAAAACCAAACCATTTCAATTATAACTTCCCAATTCAAAACAATTTCAATTTCCATTCTACCGATTCAATTTCGATTTCAATTCAAATCAATGTCGACCTTGACTTCAAACTAATTCAATTTTACATTCACTTTCAATTAATTCAATTTCAATTTATGTCGATTTGGAGCTTGATTTTTCAAAATATCAATTTATAACATTTAACAAAATTATCCTTCAATATTCGACTTTTGAATCCAAATTTCAAATATGATTCAGTTCCAAGCTCAATTTCAAAATATCATTTTTATATCACTTTTACTTAGTAATACTCAAAGCTCGAAATAATGTTCAATCTTTAAAACAAATAAATTTTCGAAATTCGATCATATCCAAATTTTTAATTTCAAAGTCTCAGCTTAATTTATTTAACAATTTCTTTTAACCAAAATTTATTTCAACATTCCAAACTCAATTTTTTTGATAAATTCGATTTCTATAAATTGATTTTATTTATATCTTTTAAATCAAAACATTTAAATAAAATTCAAATCAACGATTTTAAAAATTTATTAATTTAACCAATCCGATGTCCGTATATAATTTTCTATCCTATGTCCAAGTGATTATTTATTTCAATTAAATGTCAGGGATGAATATATATCACTTAAACCAAATCACAGTGTCATATGTATGCATAACATGATATATATAAGCAAATAAACATCCAAAAATTTAAATATCAACCAATAGCATCCATCGAAATACATCATCCAATAGACAATACAATTCACGGCAATTTCCTAGTTATCAATATTAGGTAATTTAATTGCAATTCAATTTTAATTTCAATTTGACTGTCAATTTAATTTTCAACGGTGAATTCAAATGGCAATCTATATGACAATTAAATTTTATCAAACAATGACAAATAAAATTCATATCACTTCATAATATCAAATTTAACTACCATAAAGATATTCAGTACGTTGTGAGCGTTATAAAACACTCACCTTGATTTTCTTTGTCGCCGAGCCGTTCCGTTTTGGAACTAAAACCGAACAACATCCGAGTTTAGCCAAAATTTCGACTGTCTCTAAATCCATCCGAACCAATTTCATTTAGAAGGTCTTTCCATCATGATCGTAATGCAAAGAGTTTTGTCCAAAACATACTTCGCATGTAGAAGTTATAGATTTTATAAGTTAATCTATTAAAATGAATAAAGTACGTCATTAATTTATTTTAATACAAAACCTACCCATCTCTAATAAACCCGGCCCGAAAGCCCACCATCATCTTCTTCCCCTATTTCGTCTAGTCTGCACACGAAAACAAGGAACCCATTCACGCGCGTGCACTTTCGAGTGATATGGAGCACGGCTCACCAAATTCACTTTCCGACGATGCCATCGAAAATCTCACGACAAACTCCACCTTCCTAGGTCCTAAAATCGCCGCCCAGACCTCCATAAACAAAAGCGACCATGACCTCCTCACCATGATACAGTGTTGTATGCGATCACCTGCACTCCACCGCACCACTGCAAATTTCGGTCGAACGTGCCACTCGATTCCCCGAGCTCAGAAACATCACCCAATCTACCAATTATGCCTTCAACGATTCACAAAATGAAACCCTAGCTAGGTATTCCACTCAACATCCACTGTCGATATCTCCAAACCATAGACGCACCTTCCAATGAGCTTGCCAAAACAAAGAGAATGAAGAAATTTGAATTTAGGAACTGGTTTGAGGATTTTTAGATCAGTAATTTGTGAGATATAATTTTTCAAAGCTCCCATTTTTATTTTTATTTTTCTGTTCTGTTTTCACTAGGATCGACTGGCTCATGAGGGAAGAAACGTGTTTGAATGAGTAAAGGTCAAAATCATAGGTGGCCGAGATGAAAGAATAGACAGCTGAAAAGAAAAGTTGACTTGACCATATATTAATTAATTTCGAAGTGTCTCGATTTTGGTAACTCAAAATTTCGAACCCCTATCGAGGAGTGCTATTATGCGTTTATAATGTTATGCCCCTATTCTGGAAGCAATGGAAAATGTTTCAAGTCCTAATTCGATCGTATGTGCGAGTTACGGAAATAAACGTTCAATTTTAAATTAAATCGATTAAATTAATTTCTAAGCGTTTTGAGCTGCCATGGTCAAACGACAACTCCGATTGCTATGGAAATTGAAACCTGATAATAATAAACTATTACGGATCTAATGGAACTGGTTTCGTTGAATTTCGAGACTGTGCCCTGGAAGGCTATTTTAACTCGTCGATTAAATCGATGACTTTTCAAAATTTACATAATGGCTAAAAATTCCAATTTTAAAATCTTATTAACTTTATTATAATCCAAATATAACTTACCTTCACTTTGGGAACCAATTTGAATCATGTTAAATCAAATTTCAGTTATTCACTCTATTTTCATATATTAAATTTCAATATCAAATTAATCATATCAAATTCGGAATTTCATCATTCAAACATTTGTAATATTAAATTTAAAAAAATTTGATTATTCTTAAATCGCTATCTTTTGAAATATTCAAAAACAAACTTATAAAATTTAACAAATTCAAATTATAGAACACCCATTTCCATTAATCAGTTATTCAATTTCCGTTATTCAATTATTCAATAAATTCCAAATATTAAATTTAAACAATTTAATTGTTCAATATTTGACGGATTTCAATATTGGAATTTAAATAAATTTTCATTGTCAGTCGATTACTTTATTACATCAAATGAATTCCACATTATTATTTAACTTCAATTAGAGATAATGCACTCAACTAATATATAAACTTTCATTTCAATTGCAATTGGTTCCCAAATTCAGTTCGACTAACTAAATGAATAGGTAACTTAAATAATTATCACCGTTAACTTTTAATTACACTTATAAGTTTATTATTTACAAACAAGTGTCACAATTACCTATACCATACAAATTCATTCCATTACCGTTGACTACATATCACTTCAATTGATTTGGGATTTCATTCAATTCATAAATAATTAACTTAGATAAAATTTGTTGCAATTCATTCTAGTTATTATTATCATAAATAAATTACAAATTTTTAATTCTTCCCACATTAAACCATTGAATCTTACTAAATTAAAATTTTAATTATCTAAATTTTACGGATCGTTACACATAATAACGTATGGTTGTTGAGGAGACCGAGATCGGAAGTTGTCATACTCTCTGCCAACTCCGAAAACCACTTTAACAACCATGTACACGGTGGAGATTCTAGAATGAAGTAGGATGGTGGCGGCGTTTCCTTTTAGGTATATACGTGGACTCGACTCCCGTGACTTGGCATAAGGTGGCTAAAACAGAAGCGATCGACGGGCTAAGAAGGGAGCACCTTTTATCGGACACACTTCTTCGATAACATTCTATTACTTTGTGATTGATTTGGGCCCTTTTGATTTTGGGGGTGTGGCTAGAGGTGGATGGTAGTAGCTGCTACGCGTTACCACCGGTCCCGAAGCGTAATTGGTATATCTACCCTAGCATTGCCTAGTTTTGCCATGTCACCTACCCTATCGTGCCTTCTACGAGTTTGTTTTTCTTCCGTAGCCCGTGGAGTATTTAGGGTAGTCTCCCGATCTGGAGATACGCTGATACTGGATGGACTACTGGGACTCTTACGTGTTAAGGTGGAAAATGTAAAGCCTTAATGCTATTTAAAAGTAGGTTTATTTTACTATAGACATTATTATAATAGCGAAATATTAGTACATGGTAAATAGTTTAAAGGATCCTTAGCAGATGTGAATCCCGAGCATCTCTTAAGTTACTGCACTCACGTTGACACAAGATAGGAGATGTCGAATACCGTAAACATCTCTGACGTCGTTTCACTCATATATGTTTCTATCGATTTGACTTGCATAAGATCTTTTAGTTCTGAATCGAGTGTTTTGTCTTTTCAATTCGCTCGGGTCAGTCTGAGCATTTCAGGATTCGAAGACTTTATTTCTGGAGGACGAAGCTGAAGGTTGTAATACAATTATTTATTATTCCACTGCATTCATACTGTCCGCTGCATTATTTATTATTCTCTGGTATGTGTAACTCTGATATGTGTTGTATAGATATAATCAAATGTTTTGTAAAACAACTTCATGAACTGTTATTTGATTTTTATATTTTGTCATTCCGTTGTGAGATTCTGTTTTGTTTTATTTCTTTCTCCGTTTTTTCTTATTCACCCCAATAACAATCCGCCCTTATTTATGATTTGAGTCTGAAGTGTGTGGTTTATCGTCGATTTATAACGTACAAAAAGGCAGGATTTTACAATATGTATAATACTCTCAACTCATGCTAGTAAATTCCATTATCTATCTCTTAATGAGTCATACCCACCAAATCCAAGGTTCTCGCTTAACTTTCAGCTCTGATATCACATGTAATGATATGCCTTTTTGACCCTCGAATGCCGACACTAATACATCCACGGTATTCAAATGCTGAGCACCCAAGTGCTAGAAAGATGTAAAGTTAGGGTGAAATAAAAAGAAAACGAACAAGGAATTAAGGAACACAATATTAGAATCTCACAACAGAATGATCATATATAATATCAAAAGAAAGTATAAACTATCATCCTAAGACACAAAGTTTTTGGAGTTACAGTAATCATTCTGGACAGTTATAATAACATGTCCTCATAAATGTTGATGATGCAACAAAGTAATGCAGCAGAAATAAATAGTACAATTGGTAGAACTCCAACTCTTCTCCAGAATTTCCAAAGCATCCACAGCTAAAGCTGGAAATATACATGGGGCTGACCCAAACATTACAAAAATAACACCCAGATCAATCTGGTAAACCAGCGAGAGAAACACATGTTAAATAGATTTTTAACGCTAGAAAAACCTTTCAAAATAAAGGTACCTCATAAGGTCATGCTGCACATAAACACGGATGGGTTTTTACCTTACGATAACCAAACCGTTTATAGAGAATCCTATGATATTATAATAATGTCTAAGGTTTAAAATAAATATTGATCAGTCCGGAATGGTTACATTGGTTACATTCAACAACATATTAGAGGGTATAACAAAAATAGATATGGAACATTCGCATAATGGATTTTCCATGGATATCCCTTCGGCTAAGCCGAAATCCATTCTTTTGTACAAGGGTCTAAAACTACTTTCGAGCGTCATATATCTTTAGGTAAAATATACCATTAAGGAAAACATAACCAGTCCATATCTAGATATCTAATCCCAAATAGCATCACTCCCACGCGAATCATCGATAAGCATACTCTAGATCTGGAGTGATAATATACTATCGTAGGTCAGCTAAACCCTAAGCTTTTCCCCCGCTATGTTTTTCATCATTTCTAATGCCGAAGTTACGTTTGACATCTTTCACACGAGTCTTCATCACTCGAACAGAACATGAATCCCATATTGGATCCTTGCATCTCCAACAGATGTCAAAACCATGCATTGATTCCTATATCTCAACAAATCTTGAAATTACACATGGATTTCCATATCTTGAACAACTACGTATGTTTGAGGACCTCAAATAGATCTTGAATCTCCACTTGGATTCTAGCATCACAAAGCAATAACGAACTGATCAAGAAGCAATCACGAAGCCATCAAGAAGCAATCATGGACCTCTTGCAAAGCATAGAACTTGTATATGATTTTGGAGTGGTTACAGTTTTAGGTCATCTCATATAAGTACACACCCCCACTTACCGAGCGCTCCAAAACCAATCGATCAATTTCTCGGGAGTCTCAACCCTGGTTCTGTTGGAAATACATAAACAATACATAAGATTGGAGATCACTTCCGAACCATTTAAGTAGACGAATTTCCTTATCACTCATCCTAGAAGAGCGAAATGAGTTTATACGTACAGTATAGCATCACCACGGATAACGGTACCATATAATTACCGTGTTTCTTTTAGATATTTCCAAAGTATATTTGGCCAAGATTTGATAGTCGGTTATTTAACTATCAAATAAATAAGCAATCAATACAATGATAATAATCGCATATGGGGGACAAAGTCCCCGTATATTGTCCATAAGCAAACAAAACCCAAAGCACGATCGAGACAAACTAGCACGATCAAGTCATATAAACGACTTCTAATCCCTTTTTTAATTAATCTTCATTTATTAATTAAAACTCTTTTACTAATAAAACTCATTTTTACTCAATAAACTCCTTTATAAATGAAACTCCATTTATTAATTAAACTTCGCTATTTAATATAACATCACTATTCATTTTCAACACATTCCAACACTTCCAAAAGTATTC
Organism: Allium cepa; assembly: GCA_030765085.1. Classification (NCBI taxonomy): domain Eukaryota; kingdom Viridiplantae; phylum Streptophyta; class Magnoliopsida; order Asparagales; family Amaryllidaceae; genus Allium; species Allium cepa. Next base: position 319,286,173 of record CM060937.1, read on the forward strand.
ATATACTTATCTCAATCGTATAAGTATATTCACAAATCAATTTCAAAGGGCTTAACAAAAATGTTACTCAAACACTGTCACTACAAACCCAAAACCATTTCACTTGTTACAACAAACCCAAATCATTTCCTACTTGTTACTATCTTTACAAACCATTGTTTTAAAGATCTAACTATTTTGCAAACTCATTTAACCATATTTTAACACTTTAAAATATTATCCAGGGGTTTAGAAATAAATATTACTAAAACATTGTTTACGACAAACCCAAAATCACTTTACTATCCCGTTATCTTTAATACTTCTTTTTAAAGGTCAAATCACTTTCAAAAGTATAGTTAGATGGACTAAAAATATGTACTACAAACGCCGTTACTATAAGCCTAAAATCACTTTTATACCTGTCATTTACTTTAAAACCTTGCTTTAAAGTTCTAAGTTGATATTTGGTGAAGTTCAATATAGACTAGTTAACTATTAAGTTCTGAAAATGATTGCTTATAAAAATCACGATTTGCATGCTTATCTCATTTCCAACATTCTAACTTAACTGTTCCTTGCCTAAGAGTAAAGTCAATTAAGTTTGAGCACTGTTTCTCCAAGCCTTTCCTAGACACTTCCATTCAAAATCTCACAAATAAATAAGTCTACCTCATCGGCTTTTAGTGTTAAGTATAGTATTAATGATTTCTATAAATAATAAGAAATCAACTTGATTAACAAGTTTCGACATTTTCCACTTACCTATTCTTCGTTTAAGAGGGGAGCCCGTTAGGTTAGAGCTCTATTGCTCCATCCTTACTCGACATCAATCTTAACTCTCACAAATAAATAAGATTACTTGGTCGATTTATTAATGTTAAGCATAGTTAATTACTTTCTCAATAAGTAATTAAAAAATTTGACCATTTGGCCACTAAGCAATTACTAACCCCTTTCTAATCCTTTTGTTTATAATTTAAAGGTAAGATATTTGCATATGATATTTATATAAGATATTCCCAAAATATTTATAGAAGATATTTTCCAAGATATTTATATAAGATATTTATACTTCATAATATTTTTAATATATTTTAAAACACTCCTTTAAAATATCACTTGAAAATAACAAGTTTGAAAAATCGTTAAAAACTTGAAAACGACATGTTTTTATCAAAATATATCTCATTTGAAAATTCACAACTAATTCTTAAAAATTCATATAAATCTCAAACTACTATTAAAATACTCCAATAATAGATAGGCGATACTTTTAAAAAGAATGAAATAAATTGCTCAAACTTAAAGTCCTTTTTGAAACAGTTGAAGTCCAAAAATCAAGATTAAACAGACAGTTTTGCATGATTGATGTTTTGGCCGCTTTTGAGATGTTACTTAACTTTTTACGATTCAAGCTTTTAATAGTAATAAACATACACATAAACATTTTAATTATAGTGAGAAATCTATATGAATCTTTCTATAAAGTTCCATAACAATTGCCAAAAATAAGACAATTCCGAACTACATCCATAATGACTGTCGCTATGAGTGCACTTCCAAATCCGAGTCATATTGCAAGCTATGTTCAAATACAACATACATGCTTTGTTCATGGCCTATTCACATGTCATATAAGTCCATTCAAGTCTATTCCAAGTTTGTTCAAATCCATGTACATGGATCACATATGTCACTTAATTTTGAAGTAAGAAGTTACAACCATTGTTTTCAACATAAGTTACAACAATTCAAACAGTATTACCATAATTAAACAAAACATATATCTGTTATGTTTTCCATTTAAAGTGAGATGTTAACTCACCTTTAATTGAACCAAAACCAAGATCCAAGAACCCAAAGCTAAACCATACTTGCAACCACCTCCTTCCTTCCTCTTGCTTTAGCCTTGCTTTTCCTCCCTTCCATCACCATAATTGCTCACAGCCGAAGGGGTTTCTCCCTTTTCCTCCACCTTCCATCGACTTCTTAGATGCCAACCACGTACTAATTATATTCTAAGGTCTTTTGCTAAGTTTGGTTGAGTTTGGAGTTGGTTTGAATATAGGTTGAGAAAGTTAAAGAGGAAGAGAAGGAGATGAAGTAGCTATTGATTTTCGAAACTCAAGCTTTGTAACATTTGTGATTCTACTTTAAGGGTATTCCCTCTTATATAGGCATAAGGATTCTATTGGAAAAAGATGAAAAACCCCCAAAAGCCTAAAGCATAATATCTTCTATCAAATCAAACTTTACACCACATAGCTTCATTTTTATGTATTACCATTTATGCTCATTTTCTACTTTATGTCATATCTCCTTTATGGCTAATTACTCTTATACCCCTCTCATAAAATCTCTGTAACATCCCGGAATTTTTAACACGGGATTTGTGAACATTTAATTCATTTTAAATGTTTATTATGGGTTTATAATTTATTATAAACTAAAAGAATTGGTTTGAACTATATTAACAAGTTAAAATTTCTAAGGGTGGGGATTTAATTTGAAAATTGAACAATAATAATATAATATTCAGAATTGAAATAAAAGAAATTCTGGGTGTAAATAGTGATAAAATGGTTTTAAAAATTTATTTTAAGATTATTTGGTCATTAGATTGTGTGGTAGGATTTTTAGATGAATTTTAAAGCCGACAAATTAATATTTGAAATTTTATATTAATTTAATAATGGGATTTAATATTATTAAAATGCAAATAATTAGATTTTGGTTCGGAATGAGCCGAAATGATTTTTAATGTGTTTATAAATGTTATATGAATTTTTTTTAAGTTAATAAAATTTTAAACGTGGAAATTTTGAGTGTTTTCGATAATTTCGAAAATCGCTCGATTTAATAGACGAGTAAAATAGCCTTCCGGGGCACAGTCTCGGAATTCGACGAAACTTGTTTCATTGGATCCGTAATAGTTAGTTATTATCGGATTTCAATTTTCGTAGCAATCGGAGTTGTCGTTTAACCCCGGCAGCTCGAAACGCACCGAAATCGTTTTAAATCGGTTTAATTTTGAATTGATCGTTTAATTCCGTAACCCGCACATACGACTGAATTGGCTTACGAAACCTGTTCCATTGTGTCCGGAACGTGGAAAAACCCTAGAATCGCCTATCGGAATGTGAGAATTGGGGATCGTTTGCATGTGTGGATAAATTGAGATAATTGTTGATTAAAATATTATTAAATAACATGTATATATTCTTATTATCACTAAACCCTAGTTCAAGTTCGTAGCCGCCGTTACTTATATTTTCAATGGCCGGCAACGATTTTCCTTCTTCCTCCAAGATCTCCTTATCCATACTTTAATTCAAAGAATTATCTAAATGAAAGTTGTAGATCATAAAAGGATCTACACATCCAACGGAGGGAATTGATTCTCGTGTGGCGTGGTGGTCGAAGTGGTGCGATGAACGGCAGCCGTTCGTCCTCGTTTTACTCGCCGTGGTGTTGACCGAGCCTGGCCGTGCTTTGGCCAGAGGTGGAGCTCGCGACGCGCGTCACCGTGGTGGGTGTTGATCGAGTCATTGATGCTTCTGGTGGAGTGCGAATTGATCAAGGCGGTCGTAGTTTGGGTTCGTGATGAGCTGTTGTTCGTGCGCAAGAAGAAGATGGGGTTTACGGCTTGATTTTTAGTTTCTGGGTTATGCGGCTGTGATTTGGTATAAAAAAAAATTGTTTTAAATTTAAATTCAAAACTTTAAATTTGAATAACTTTTTCGTATAAAATCAGATTCGAACGAAATTCGCGGTGTTGGAATCGCAGGAGAGAGCACTACGCGATGGTGCAAATCCGGAGTCATTCCGGGCAAGTAGAAATTTGGGTTAAATCGGACACCGTCTGGTTTAATTTAAATTTCGAACGCTCGCTGAAATTTAATGTGAGTTATTCTCACTCACATCTGGATACTAGTAAAGTTAGACAGTTAATATTGATTATTGTTTGGATGTTTAGCTGTTTATGTTAATTATTATCAAATTAAATTGTTATATGTGGTTGTGCTAATATTTGTGGATGTAGGGAAAACAGGTTGGAGGGATCCAACTGGATTCCTCACAATGTAGTAATATTTTTATAGTGATGATGATGCCTGTTATATTCTGTGATTGATAAATTTGGAATTAAATTGTATGGTGACATTGTAGAATAAACTGTAAACCCAAAATGTTAATTATAAAGGAATTTGGAGTTTTAATTATAAAAGGAATTTAATTGGGTTTTCAAGTAGCTAAGAAAATTAATAAATAAGAAATTTAAAAGAATAAATAAAATTAAAATCTTTTGGATGGAAAACTGAACTAAAATTTAATTGAAAAGATGTTGAGTAAATTATAAATCTATAATTAATTATAAATGGATAAATTGAATTTTAGAGAAACAAAAGATATGGTTAATAAAGAATTTTAAAGGGTTAAAATTCGAAATCTAATTAGAATGGAAATTGAAAATTTGTGAAATTTGGAATGGTAATCAAAGATAAATGTTATTAGTTGAAAATTTGGAAAAATAAATTTATGTTATTCAAAATATAAAACTAAATTGAAATAATTGGACAGGAATCGAGAGAAGGATTTCTGTGGTGTTTAAGTGGAAATGAGATTTCCTGGGAAGAACCCAAGTTCGAGTTTAAACTGTTTTTATGAGAAGAAAGTTTTAAAAGTTAAGCTTGTTTTAAAAGAGTGGTTTGAAAATTACTATTTTAAAGTAATTATATGTATAGTAGCAATAGTAAAATTTATAAATACCTTAATAATTATCTTTACAAATGGACTTTCGCTTAAAGCTTGTTTCTTGAATAAAGTTGTTGAAATTTATTAATTTCTTTAAAAACTCTATTTTTTTATTTATAGTATAACTAAAACCTTATTTCAACCAAGTATATTTTATATAATAGTTTTGTTTTAAATATTTTGAAATCGTATTTTGAGTAAATAATTAGTAGTAAATTTACCTATTTTAAAGCATATATTTTAAACTAAAATGTTTTAAATTGTTTTTAAATCTAAACTGTTTTGGACTTGGATATTTCCAATGGGAATATATGGTAAATGATTTACCTTGTAAAGGAGAAATTTTGGGAAATGTTTTCAAATGAGATTTGAAAACAGGAGATTATTGTCAAGGACAAAATTTTACAGTTTTTTAGTCTCAAGGACAGACCTTCGATATTTTATCCTGAACTACAACTTTCTGTAGGTATCAGTTTTTAGTTATTGATAGCAGTTTTTAGGTATCAGTTTATAGTTATCGGTAGCAGTTTTTAGGTATCAGTTTTTAGCTCGGTAGCAGTTTTGTTGTCCTTATAAATAATTTTGAAAAATGTTTGTCCTTATGAATAATTTTTAGAAGAATATTTGTCCTTGTGGCAAAAATATTGAGGTCGTGTCCTTGAAGCAAAAAATATAGAAATCTTTGTCCTTTACATTAATTTCCCCATTTGAAAATTGGGTAACATATCTTTTAAAGATATTTGAGGCAAATAAATAAATTGGAATTATTTATTTGATGGATGCATATGGATGCTTATGAATATTAATTGATAGTTAAATCACCGACTATCAATATTGGACAATGCGTTGATCGTCTCGAAGAGACCGGGATCGAGATTTATTTCTCGAAAACCACTTCGATCCGATTTGTACGTTTCGTGCGAAAAACGTGTTCGGAGTCGAAGATGGAGTAGTGAAGTGCAAGGGCTAGTCGTTACTAATCCTGAGGATATTTCCAAAAATGGATGTAGTAGGAGTAGTGCCTTCGGTTCCGTTCGAACCCGGGACGGACTTGTATGGATGAATGCTTGCGAAACATCGTCAGGTGGACGATGGGCATTCTAAGTGAAAATGTTCTAAAAGGTAACGCTAAGCCTCAAGCCTCATCAAATGGGAATGACTGAAAATCAGGGGATATGCAGCAAGGTTAGGTGGGTCATGCCCAAGCAGGACAAGATAATTCCCCTGTCTAGATGTCCCTTATTATATTTCGGCTTAGTGGGTGGTTGGTCGCGCCAACCACGGGGTTTATCTTGTTCGGGACTATTCAGTAAGGAATGGTTCCGGCCTTGTGTTGCAGGGGATGAAGGGAGTAGTCCTCGGTACGGTGATCTAGGCACCGTACTGTGACAGGTGGTACCCCAGTGCCTAGTCATTGTTGGAAATCCATTTTCCCTACGAGCCTTGTACAAGTTTTGTTTGTATTACCCACTTTGGTGGCTAGTAGCTGGAATTTAATCATGTAACAATTTCGGGTATTTTATAAGTATTTGTAAATAGACCCTATTATAATATCAGAGGATTTCTATAAAAAGTGTTTTAGCTATCGTAAGGTAAAAACCCGACATGTTTATTTGTGGCGTGGTCTTACGAGATGCTTTTGTTTTCAAAGGATTTTCGAAACTTTAATAATCAATTTGGATGCATTATTATCAGCTGGTATTCCAGACTGACTCGGGTGTTATTTCATTATAATGCTCGGGTCAGACCGAGTATTATTTGTACAGGACAGGTTGCTTTGGAGCAGGAGAGGAGCTGGAGCCCGAGGCGTATTATCTATATATATGTATATTCCGCTGCTGTGATTGTATGGTATGACTGATCGGTAATTTGATGTATATGAAACTCTGATATGTGATGATGTGATATGTATAATCAGTAATAGATTTCATTTTGTGTGAAGTTCTATATTTACTATTATATTTTATTCCGCTGCGACTGTGAGATTCTGATATTGTTTAGTTTCTTCTTCTTCTTCTATCTCTTCTTCTTTAACCCTAATGGTTCGTAATTCTGTGCCACTTGAGTTAATAGAGGTAGAATAGTGTTGATTCAAGGGGTACGGATTTGCGGGTCGTCACACTTGGTATCAGAGCTTAGGTTGGCGACAACCTAGGCTTTGGTGGGGAATTTACTCATTAAATAGAATCAATAGTACTCTATAATGAGTTGAGAGTAATAATAGATATGAGAGCGTACTTGTTAATGAATATAAAATTGATTTTGTACTGTGTTGGCTTATCGGTTGAGTGTTTATGAATTCTGGTCGGTGCGGGAAGTACAACTGTATCGATAGGGATTTCTAAACTCTTAAACAAGATAAACCGACATAGTATTATTTTTAAAGGGGGTAAATGAAATAATTTTACCCAAACTTATATTTTGATATAAGAGAAATAATTTTCTGAATTATATATATATATTCGGATGTTTGGTTGCTAATATTAAGAATCAAATAAGAATCTAAAACTTAATTTAAAATTTGGAATGGTTATAATCTAATAAAGTTCTATGAGTATAACATTTATAAAGGAAGAATAATTAAATTTGAATTAAACCAGAATTTAAATCCCGGAAGTTTTGAAAAGGATTTTGAATGTATTGAAAATTAAAGTTTGGAAATATAAAATCCTGGGAAAGTTTGAAATGTAGTTGAGATTTGAAGGTATTTGAAGGTAATGGTGGAATATTGTTTTGGGTAATATTTTTGAATAGGAAACTGTTTTGAAATGAATTTGGGAAAGTAAGAAGCATTGAACTCACTTTAGTCGCTGGAAAATAATCCTGATGATGCTGGCCACATCATTAGAATTCATTTTCGAGTTTCTAAAGTGATGGATTGCTTCCCTAGTATTTGGTTATGGTATTGTTTGGATTTTGGGTATGCTAGTTGTTTGAGAAATCTCAAAGAAGGAAATTTGTTTTGGTATAAACAAATTGTTTTGGAAATCTGGTAATTTGATTGATATACCAAATAGGAATATATATTGATTATTATTTCCAAATGGTTTTGAAATAAATCCGGGTAAAATGAATTCTGGAAAATTCTATTTAAATAAAGAGTAAAGTTAAAATGCATTAATTAATGAACTTATTTTAGTGAAGCTGATGTTATTAAGAAAGAAATGAAAATTTTAATTTTGAAATTAAATTTAACTTGAGTAATTGAAGGTGAATAAAATAGATTGAAGTAAATAGAAAATTTGAATCTAACTTGGATAAGTTAAATAAATTGATTTGGATTAAATTTAAAAGTGAGTTGACTTTGAGATTGTGGGCCATTGTGTAATGGATTATACACATAAGCTATTAAGTGTTATACTTATAATCTAGAATTGTAGATTTAAAATGTGCAAAGGATTAGGGTGAAAAAGAAAAAAAAAAGAGAAAAAAAAAATTTGTATCCCTAAGAATTCAGTAATACATATATATGTAAAATCTGAAATTGTGATTATAAGATGTAGATGAATTTAAAAAGAGCAATATAAGCTTTTAAATAAATAGGTCGGAAAACTTATAAATTGAAAGTGAGATTATAATCACAATTGGGAGGTAGTGGAATGGTAAGGTGAATTTAAGACTAAATCTCAAATGAAATATGAATTGAGATAATGTAAAGTGGGATATAAAGAAGTGAATGAACTTCAGTTAGTAAACAAGTTTTGAACTTGTATTTGGAGGATTAAAATTGTGAATTTGAAATATAATTAAATCTAAACGAATTAGCATTAAAGTAAATGGATATAAAAGGTGAAATATAAATTTTTTATAATTGCATAAAGAAATTCACATACTTAAGTTATTAAGTGTTATAATTTAAATTTGTGAATGTAAAATGGAAGTGAACCTAAATAAGAAATCTGAACTCTTGAATAAAAGTGAGACTGAAAATTTATAAAATGAAAGGGTTGAAAGGTGTGGCAAATTTAAAATTTGACCATAAATGAAATGCAAAGTCTAATGAAGCAAAGTGAGCACATAAATGTGGATGTTCTTAAGTTAGCAAATAAGTCTTGGGCTTATGAATGGGGAAATGGAATTTGTTTTGATACTGGAATTGAAATTTAAATTTCAGTTGAGTAACAAATAATATTGAAAAGAATTTAGATTCTATTTAGAGGGGTATAAGGGAAGGTAGAAATTCAAATTTGTTGAATGAAAAATTTTAAATGGTCTCTTTGTTAATAAAATAAACTTAACATGGATTGGATAACTAAACGAAGGGCATTAAATTTGAATATGAATTGAAATTTGATTTGAATGAGAATCAAATGGAAATAAAAATTAATTTGATAAGAAAATAATGAAAATATTTTAAATAATAAAATAATGGTTGGGAATGAGCTTTATTAAGTAATGTTGAATTAAATTTGTTGGATAATAAAATTTTGAATTACAAGTGAAATGGTATGAATTAATTTCTGCGGTAAATTAAAGATGTATGAGTTGTCAATAATCTAGAATGGAATGATATTCATATAAATCTGTTGGACAATGAATTGGAAATATAAGATTTGAGATATAATTCAATGATTGTGATAAAGCAAGAATGTTTGGACTGTAAATAAAATAGAATGGGATGTTATTAATTTGAATTTAAATGATGATCTTGAAGTGTGAATAAGAAATTGATTTAATAAATTGAAATGGAATAAGCATGTTTGGATTATGAACCATGAAGAATTGAATAAAATTAATATAAATCTAAGTAGAATTAATTTTAATGGTTAAGAGCTTAAGTGGTGATTATTTTGGCTTGAATGACATGAGAAATTACATATACTCAAAATTTAGTTGTTTTAATAGCAACTGAATTGGTTGTTTGTTGTATTTGAGATTGAATTGGTTCCAAGTAGCAAATGAAATTGATATTTGAATAATTTAATATGGATTGGAATCTAATTCTATGAGTTTGTATATGAATGCAAGCGAATTGACTTAAAGAAGATGGTTTTAAATTAATTAGATAATCGCAATCCAATTAAGTTTTGGTAGATGAATGAAAATGGATTATAAAGGAAATGCAAATGTTTCATTTTTAAAATAAAATTTGATTGTAAATCAAATTAAATAGTATTGCATATAAATGAATTAAAGCACATATTCATAATATTGAAGTGAATATGAATGAGTTGTCTTATTGTATTCAAAATTGAATTGGTTTTTGAATTAATGGGAAGGGATTGGAAATGGAAACTAATTGGTGGAAATAAAATGGAGTACTTGAATTTAAATCTTTCAAGCGGAAAAAAAAATGAATGAATGAAGTTAGACTTGAACAAGAGTTTTGAAAGGTGATTGACATCTTTAAATTGTAAATAAAGTATGGTAACATTGTTAAACTAAGAAATTTGGGTTTGTAGTGAGAGTTTAAACAATGTTGAAATTGTGAAATTGTTTATAAAGGTGGTTAGCATGCATAATTATGGAAGTTGCTTGGTTTTGGTTATGAAATGATATGAATCGAAAAAGCAGAATCTATATGTAAATCATTTGTGTTAACTTGGAGTTAGCATTGGAAAATGAATTTTGTGCATGTTATAAAATACAGTTTACTTATGAAATTATGCAAAGTGTTGTTTGGAATGTGAATAGACATATTTGGCTTGCACTTACATTGGAAATGTGATTAAAATGCTTATATCTTGAAACTGATGAGTTTGTTTGAGTTTAGCACAGGTGCGGGAGGCGTTCGAGAGAGTTGGAGCACGTATATGCGATATATTTGCTGCTTGCTTTTAAAAAAATTTGCTAATAAGGTACGCCTACGCAAATATAATTGGGAAATGATATATATATTGTGTTATATTTTGGTTTCCGGCCGTGTGGGCCGATATAAATATATATTTGTGTATCCTGCGATATCGCAGAAGCTCCTCCGTACAGGGGAGACTCTGCCAAAATTTTCCGTAAATTTTGGGAGTTAGAAAATTTTTGGGTTTTGGAAAAAAAAAATTATTAAGTAACTTATGAAGTTATAAGTTAAAATTAAAGCTTTAGGGAAGTAAAGCAAATAGGTTTGAGAATTGAGAAAAAAAAAGAGGGATTTTGTGAAGTGTATATACGCTTTTAACTAAGCTAACGGGGTAAGTAAATGAGTTTGAGAGTATTTTCTACCTTATACAAATTTCGGGGACGAAATTTTTATAAGGGGGGAGGAATGTAACATCCCGGAATTTTTAACATGGGATTTGTGAACATTTAATTCATTTTAAATGTTTATTATGGGTTTACAATTTATTATAAACTAAAAGAATTGGTTTGAACTATATTAACAAGTTAAAATTTCTAAGGGTGGGGATTTAATTTGAAAATTGAACAATAATAATATAATATTCAGAATTGAAATAAAAGAAATTCTGGGTGTAAATAGTGATAAAATAGTTTTAAAAATTTATTTTAAGATTATTTGGTCATTAGATTGTGTGGTAGGATTTTTAGATGAATTTTAAAGCCGACAAATTAATATTAGAAATTTTATATTAATTTAATAATGGGATTTAATATTATTAAAATGCAAATAATTAGATTTTGGTTCGGAATGAGCCGAAATGATTTTTAATGTGTTTATAAATGTTATATGAATTTTTGTTAAGTTAATAAAATTTTAAACGTGGAAATTTTGAGTGTTTTCGATAATTTCGAAAATCGCTCGATTTAATAGACGAGTAAAATAGCCTTCCGGGGCACAGTCTCGGAATTTGACGAAACTAGTTTCATTGGATCCGTAATAGTTAGTTATTACCGGATTTCAATTTTCGTATCAATCGGAGTTGTCGTTTGACCCCGGCAGCTCGAAACGCATCGAAATCGTTTTAAATCGGTTTAATTTTGAATTGATCGTTTAATTCCGTAACCCGCACATACGACTGAATTGGCTTACGAAACCTGTTCCATTGTGTCCGGAACGTGGAAAAACCCTAGAATCGCCTGTCAGAATGTGAGAATTGGGGATCGTTTGCATGTGTGGATAAATTGAGATAATTGTTGATTAAAATATTATTAAATAACATATATATATATTCTTATTATCACTAAACCCTAGTTCAAGTTCGTAGCCGCCGTTACTTATATTTTCAATGGCCGGCAACGATTTTCCTTCTTCCTCCAAGATCTCCTTATCCATACTTTAATTCAAAGAATTATCTAAATGAAAGTTGTAGATCATAAAAGGATCTACACATCCAACGGAGGGAATTGATTCTCGTGTGGCGTGGTGGTCGAAGTGGTGCGATGAACGGCAGCCGTTCGTCCTCGTTTTACTCGCCGTGGTGTTGACCGAGCCTGGCCGTGCTCTGGCCAGAGGTGGAGCTCGCGACGCGCGTCACCGTGGTGGGTGTTGATCGAGTCATTGATGCTTCTGGTGGAGTGCGAATTGATCAAGGCGGTCGTAGTTTGGGTTCGTGATGAGCTGTTGTTCGTGCGCAAGAAGAAGATGGGGTTTACGGCTTACTTTTTAGTTTCTGGGTTATGCGGCTGTGATTTGGTATATAAAAAAAAAAATTGTTTTAAATTTAAATTCAAAACTTTAAATTTGAATAACTTTTTCGTATAAAATCAGATTCGAACGAAATTCGCGGTGTTGGAATCGCAGGAGAGAGCACTACGCGATGGTGCAAATCCGGAGTCATTCCGGGCAAGTAGAAATTTGGGTTAAATCGGACACCGTCCGGTTTAATTTAAATTTCGAACGCTCGCCGAAATTTAATGTGAGTTATTCTCACTCACATCTGGATACTAGTAAAGTTAGACAGTTAATATTGATTATTGTTTGGATGTTTAGCTGTTTATGTTAATTATTATCAAATTAAATTGTTATATGTGGTTGTGCTAATATTTGTGGATGCAGGGAAAACAGGTTGGAGGGATCCAACTGGATTCCTCACATTGTAGTAATATTTTTATAGTGATGATGATGCCTGTTATATTCTGTGATTGATAAATTTGGAATTAAATTGTATGGTGACATTGTAGAATAAACTGTAAACCCAAAATGTTAATTATAAAGGAATTTGGAGTTTTAATTATAAAAGGAATTTAATTGGGTTTTCAAGTAGCTAAGAAAATTAATAAATAAGAAATTTAAAAGAATAAATAAAATTAAAATCTTTTGGATGGAAAACTGAACTAAAATTTAATTGAAAAGATGTTGAGTAAATTATAAATCCATAATTAATTATAAATGGATAAATTGAATTTTAGAGAAACAAAAGATATGGTTAATAAAGAATTTTAAAGGGTTAAAATTCGAAATCTAATTAGAATGGAAATTGAAACTTTGTGAAATTTGGAATGGTAATCAAAGATAAATGTTATTAGTTGAAAATTTGGAAAAATAAATTTATGTTATTCAAAATATAAAACTAAATTGAAATAATTGGACAGGAATCGAGAGAAGGATTTCTGTGGTGTTTAAGTGGAAATGAGATTTCCTGGGAAGAACCCAAGTTCGAGTTTAAACTGTTTTTATGAGAAGAAAGTTTTAAAAGTTAAGCTTGTTTTAAAAGAGTGGTTTGAAAATTACTATTTTAAAGTAATTATATGTATAGTAGCAATAGTAAAATTTATAAATACCTTAATAATTATCTTTACAAATGGACTTTCGCTTAAAGCTTGTTTCTTGAATAAAGTTGTTGAAATTTATTAATTTCTTTAAAAACTCTATTTTTTTATTTATAGTATAACTAAAACCTTATTTCAACCAAGTATCTTTTATATAATAGTTTTGTTTTAAATATTTTGAAATCATATTTTGAGTAAATAATTAGTAGTAAATTTACCTATTTTAAAGCATATATTTTAAACTAAAATGTTTTAAATTGTTTTTAAATCTAAACTGTTTTGGACTTGGATATTTCCAATGGGAATATATGGTAAATGATTTACCTTGTAAAGGAGAAATTTTGGGAAATGTTTTCAAATGAGATTTGAAAATTGGGTAACATATCTTTTAAAGATATTTGAGGCAAATAAATAAATTGGAATTATTTATTTGATGGATGCATATGGATGCTTATGAATATTAATTGATAGTTAAATCACCGACTATCAATATTGGACAATGCGTTGATCGTTTCGAAGAGACCGGGATCGAGATTTATTTCTCGAAAACCACTTCGATCCGATTTGTACGTTTCGTGCAAAAAACGTGTTCGGAGTCGAAGATGGAGTAGTGAAGTGCAAGGGCTAGTCGCTACTAATCCTGAGGATATTTCCAAAAATGGATGTAGTAGGAGTAGTGCCTTCGGTTCCGTTCGAACCCGGGACGGACATGTATGGATGAATGCTTGCGAAACATCGTCAGGTGGACGATGGGCATTCTAAGTGAAAACGTTCTAAAAGGTAACGCTAAGCCTCAAGCCTCATCAAATGGGAATGACTGAAAATCAGGGGATATGCAGCAAGGTTAGGTGGGTCATGCCCAAGCAGGACAAGATAATTCCCCTGTCTAGATGTCCCTTATTATATTTCGGCTTAGTGGGTGGTTGGTCGCGCCAACCACGGGGTTTATCTTGTTCGGGACTGTTCAGTAAGGAATGGTTCCGGCCTTGTGTTGCAGGGGATGAAGGGAGTAGTCCTCGGTACGGTGATCTAGGCCCCGTACTGTGACAGGTGGTACCCCAGTGCCTAGTCATTGTTGGAAATCCATTTTCCCTACAAGCCTTGTACAAGTTTTATTTGTATTACCCACTTCGGTGGCTAGTAGCTGGAATTTAATCATGTAACAATTTCGGCTATTTTATAAGTATTTGTAAATAGACCCTATTATAATATCAGAGGATTTCTATAAAAAGTGTTTTAGCTATCGTAAGGTAAAAACCCGACATGTTTATTTGTGGCGTGGTCTTACGAGATGCTTTTGTTTTCAAAGGATTTTCGAAACTTTAATAATCAATTTGGATGCATTATTATCAGCTGGTATTCCAGACTGACTCGGGTGTTATTTCATTATAATGCTCGGGTCAGACCGAGTATTATTTGTACAGGACAGGTTGCTTTGGAGCAGGAGAGGAGCTGGAGCCCAAGGCGTATTATCTATATATATGTATATTCCGCTGCTGTGATTGTATGGTATGACTGATCGGTAATTTGATGTATATGAAACTCTGATATGTGATGATGTGATATGTATAATCAGTAATAGATTTCATTTTGTGTGAAGTTCTATATTTACTATTATATTTTATTCCGATGCGACTGTGAGATTATGATATTGTTTAGTTTCTTCTTCTTCTATCTCTTCTTCTTTAACCCTAATGGTTCGTAATTCTGTGCCACTTGAGTTAATAGAGGTAGAATAGTGTTGATTCAAGGGGTACGGATTTGCGGGTCGTCGCAATCTCTTATCCTATAAGAAGCGTCTAGAACCTTCCAAGCTTGTATGAAGATGAGAATGTTTAATTAGCGGCTAATGTGTTTATTAGATAGCTTATGAGTTGATTATTTCCAGATGACATCACCTATGACATCATCACAATTAATTAGCCATAAATACAAAAATATTTTTATTTTCTAATTATCTCCTTAATGATTAATTAGACATTCACAAAAAGTTTGAACAACTTTCATTGAGTAAAAATTTGTTTACTGATAAAGCAAATTTCTATCACATTATCGATTTTTTTTCAAAGAATATACTTTTGTGGACATTTTTCCAAAATAAGTTTACCTCGATTACTTATGATTCAAAGGGATTTAAAAGGCTTATTAAATCATTTTAGAAACATTTAATCCAAGACTCAAATATTTAAATAGTTCAGATATTTAAATACGAAGTATCTGAAATTCTGGGTCGTTACAATGCATTGTCTTTTGATTTTATATGTTATCATATTGCATATAAGATTTTGATGTTTTGTTCCCTTCTTTCTTATTCTTTTATCCTTTTTCTTTACCCTGATTTTTATCTTTCAGATACTTAGGTGTTCCGCATGTGAATACCGTAGATGTATTAGTGTCGACATTCGAGAATCGAAAAGGCTGTGCGTTACATTCTAGAACTGGTATCTAAAACCCAAAGAGTAGAAACAATTGAAAGATAATATTCTTTAAGAAAATGATTCAAGAAGGGGAATCACATTCCTTCTATTTAGTCATCATTAAATAATTCAAACAAATTTTCTTCCTCTTTCCTCCTTTTTTATGCAATGATGACAACCACTCTTCCTTCCCAATCGTGTCATTATTACCACCGCCTTTTAACCTTTGTCACTTCCTCTTATATAATCAAACCTATAGGAGAAGATAACTAAAGATTGTATTTCCTTCATAAAAGTACCTTTGACTGTCCTTAACACTTTAAGGGGGTCGACTTAAATTCACTTGAGCGAGTTTATCAATTAAGAATGGATCAAACTAAGTTATTAGTGATAAAAAAAAGATATTCTATAGATGTTGGTATATTGTCATATTTCAACTCAATAAATTTCTTAATGTACTTAGTCATGATAAGTAGAAGTGTGATATGCATGTAAAAATGTATATTTTTACTCACAAACTTAATCCCATTTTAGTAAAATAAATATCATAATTGGTTGTTTTTATATGTTTAAAACCAAATTTCAAAAATGCTTTCATGTCATCATTCATGCATCTACATGGGGGCAAAACGGTAATTTTCATGTGTGAATTAATTTGAAAAAAATTACTAGCACATTTTAATTTGTTTTGTAGGAATTTTGATTCAACATGGAGGTGGCTTCATGGAAATATACGTATACAAGAGTTGGAAGCCAAAGAAATGAAGAAATAAAGGAATTCATGTAATCATGGAGGACCCCACCTACCCACTAACTATGATCCACAATAAATATCTAATGCACATGTTAGTGGGAATTAAATGCACATGAACATTTAATGGAGCATTAATTTCATGTTAATGATAACTTGGAGGCCACACTACCTCAAGGGCATTTTGGGGAGTTCCTTAAAAATGGTTTAGGGTTTTAGTCATGTATAAATACCCTCTTATGTTCATGTAATAGAAGTTTTAATAATCTCATCATATTTTGCAAGTTGTAGCCACAAAATTAATGAGAAATAAAATGGCTTCCTAAGCCTCTTCTTCTTCTTTGATCTTTACATGCATTTATTTTATTGTATGCTTATTTTTTATTTACATGCTCTCTTTACTTTTATGTTAGTATATTAGATTTCCATTTATGCACTTAGTTTAGTTTTATTTTTATGCAAGTAGTTAGTTCTTTCTATTTTAATTAGCTTGCACTTTCCTCTTTCGTTTTATGTTGAAATTTATATGCGTTGAAATGATAACACAAATGAGAAGCTAAATCCCTTCAATTTAGGGGTAATGAAGCTCTCTCAAATTATTTAGATTCAATATATTTTATTATTTATGATATCTTTTTATGCTTCATGAAAAGTTGATTGTGATGTAAGTTTATTAGGGAATTTGATAGCCTATGTTGTATTTCTAATCACTCATCATCTTACTAGTTTATTTTGATAATAAAATTAAAGTAGAATCAAAATTTGATGGTCTATGTTACTACATAAAATAGTAAATAGATCATGTTTAAAATAACTTTTGCTTTGACTTCATGTTCATTTTCATTACAATTAATAAGTGATTTTAGTTGTTGTATTAAAGATTGATGTTTTCAATTATGTTAATTAATAACACAAATAGACCATACTTATGATAACTACATCACTAATTCTACTTATATTAAAATCAGAGATCATATATTGATTTTGTGTTGATTTATGTGAGAGTATGAGAGTGGATTTGCCTCTAAATTGTCTCTTAATCTCATATTTTTATTCACTTTTTTTAGTTAATTTTTACATTCTTTTTAGCTTAAAACAATTTAAAACTCCTTGGGTTAATTTGATTGAGTAGGATTAAAAATTAATTCATTTTCCTGCTGATCAACCCGTACTCACATACGTACTACGATTGTATGCTGTGTGCTAGCGGTATTTTAACGATAATATTTTTAACGATGGTTTTCTAATCGATAGAAAATTCACCGTTATCAGCAAATTTTTTGCACCATTGCCGAGTATTTGCAATTTGATTTTAATTTTACTCTTTGAATTATTTTTATTGTTTATATTTGTTTTGTGTTTTGTCTTTCTTAAAAAAAGAAAAAAAAATATTGTTAAGCATTTATTTTATTCGATTTGTTTAACTTTGTTTTCATTCGTTTTGACTTAATTGTGGTTGTTTTTGTTTCGTTTTATTTCTATTGCATTTAAAAAAATAACATACATAATTTTATTTCAAAACAAATATTATCCACTTCAATTGTATTTATATTTTCAAAACAATATATACAATTACATTTCTATTTACATTTGCGTTTCCTGACGCTTCATTGTGCATAGTGCAACACTCTGCCTGCCATATATGCACCATCATCCACAAACCATACTTCTTCGACCCTTTCATCCCAAATAACAGCAGTAGCAACATACTTCAATTTCACCTTGCAACTGCATCATACTTCATCTGCAATTGCAACTGCAACTGCAACTGACATACTTCTTCTGTGCATACACACTTCTGATCATCCTCCTTCATCACCCACCCCTTGCACATCTCCCCTGCACTATTATACATCACTAGCTTACATACTAGCCGCCTACATACCCTCCATGTTACATAATCCACAACACCAAACACATACTTCACAACACCAAACCACCACATACATCCACAGACAAACTTCCACTGTAACTCCCTCTGTCATCATCCTCACTTCTTCTATAACAGCCACTCCACCTCCACTACCTACTACTTCTGTGCAACTTTACTTCTTCCTACCACAACCTTCCTTGCGACCAACTGCCTTCATGGCGCAACATTCCTCCTCCAACGTTCACTTCCATAAACGTCCATCAACATCCACTACCCCAAACACACTACAACCCTTTCACTGCTCCTCCTCACAACTACTTACCACATCAACAAAACCAACATCCTACTCAACAACGCTTCACATTCCATCAAACTGTGCATCTCTGTGCACACAACCCTGCATAACTCCACCTTAAGTTTTCATCTCATTGCTGCCACCATACCATCAGCAAATTCATCCATCCTCACAACCTTACCTTTCTCCATTGCCAATGGCAGCAACTTCCCCTGCATTGCCACTGCATCCCTCACCACATTTCTATCAACACTACACAACCATCAACCATGCAAATAGTGCACATAAACTGTACATACATCCCTATTACATTCCACTACAGCAACTCACTACCCTGACCATCCGCTCCCCTCTGCTACTAAGAACTACCACCATACTTCCTGATCTGCCTTAATCCGCCTCACCCTACCACCTTCCAAAGCGACATCAACCACACAACCTCCATTACTCCATCACCACCCTGGTTCTGTCCATCTCACTCAAACCTCCATACAAAACATTCAACTCACTACTATTTTTATTATTATTTTGCATCAAACACCCCAATGCCTCACTCATCACTGAACCATCATCGAACCACCCCTCATTACCCCTAAACCATCTTCACACCCTCTCACCAAACACCCTCAACAATCACCTTCTACCATTTCATCATTCACTAAAAAAACCGCACAATAAATCACTTTCCTACCCTCGCAACCTCACTACAACCCAAAACCTTCCTCGACCAAATTGCCTCAAACCGCTTCCATAATCTATCGTCGCAAACTCTCCACCGCAATCACGACCTGCCTCTTACTTCCAAAACCCAATTGCGATTTCATTTTTTTTTCTTTGACTTCATTTTTTTAATAATAAAAATAAATAGGAGAGGAGAAAACTATATATGGGTATTGGTAAAAATTAGGGTAGTGGGTTTTTGGTCCGAGTTAATAAGTTTGTTTTTTTTTATTTTTTCTGACTTTCTGGTTATTTACTAATTTTTTTTCAAGTTGAGTATCTTATAGTTTGTAAAAAAGGAACTTTACAAAAATATAAAAATGTACTTTTTGGTGAAAGTTCATTTTGTTTCTTTCCTTAACTTTCTAAAAAGTAATATTACTTTCATTTGACTTGGTAATTCGAGTTTTAGTTTAATTATTTTTATTTAAGTTTTAAACAAGTTCTTTCCACTTTTATAAATAAAAAATTTATTTTCATTTTCATTTGCTTTCATTTGTGTTTGTTTTTGTTCACATTTACATGTTGCCAAAGCAGAAATTCAGAAGAAGAAGTGCTTGCTAAAAAAATAATTGCTCTGCTTGCTTGCTAAAAAAATCGCTTAAAATAAATTGCAAATAATTCTGCATGCTCTAGTATTATGTTCTAATCTTCATTTTTATTTTAATTGCATTGTTGGTTGCTAGCATTTGCATTTATACATAAAAAATTCTAAAATTCAAAAAAAAAACAAATTCCATTCGTAATTGCATTATTAAAATCATGTTTAATTTTTGTTTCGCATTCATATCATCTTATTTTCTTTTTTAAAGGGCAATACCCAAATCCCATAAGGTGGAGGATTTCATCACCCCTTCCTTGGCTTACAAATTATATATCGTCCTAGAATTTGACTAATAATAACGGTTAGACATCTGACTTAAGGGTATCATGAGCTCACCTAGGGCTTATTTGTATCTTGACAAGTTGTCTTCTTTGGACAATTTATTTTCTTAGTGTCTAGGATTTGGTAGAGCAATAACCATATATAAATATTATGGTGATTCATAAATATTATAGTGATTGTTTCTCTGAAGGTACTTAAACCTTCAGGTGCATTGCTACGGTGATTCGTGGTGCACCGATAACTCATGTTCTACCTTATTAAGAAATATTTTGTTGGATTAAGACAAAGTGTATTATACAATTTTGGGTTAGGAGCTGCTAATTACATAAAATTTATAATTATGTCCTTGCATTCATTTCGTTGCATTAGTTCAAGCATATTTAAAAAAAGGAAAAAAATTGTAAATTTTACTTAACTTAGTTCTGTCTTTTTAATCCAAAAGAGAAAAAATTTTAAATTTTTTTCACCTTTTTTTAAAGAAAAGAAAAAATCATTTCACACAAAATTGAAAATCCAAAAACAAGGTTTTTTTAAAAAAAAAATCAACTTTTTCAAAATAAAAAACTTAAAAAAAAATTGAAAATCCAAAAAAAAAACCAAAAATCAAAATCTCCCTTTCGAAAAATAAATCCTTTTTGGTAAATATTTTGCCTTCCTAAAAAACAATTTTCAGTTTCTAAACTCTGTTTCATTCTCTAAACTCGATTCTCACTTCTTTCTCTACTTGATTTTCTCTTGTGAATGAGTACATGAACTCGTGACACAACAACTAATCATTTAACTCGAACAAATGATACTTCAGCAATGGTAAACGAAAATGCCCCACGAAGTCCCATGGATAGAATCTTTCCCGATAGAGTTTCTATTTCTTCTTGTATCACTTTACCCGCCCCAATGGGTAATCACTTTGAAATTCATTCAAATCACATTGTCATGCTTCCAAAATTTGGCAATTTTGAACACGATGACCCATACATTTTCTTAACAAAATTCGAACAAGTTGCGCAACCATTAAACTCCAACAACTTTGTGATGACGGAATCAAACTTCGGTTAATTCCATTTGCCCTTACCGATTACGCTGAAAAATAGTTTTATAGCTTACCATCGAGCTCGATTAAAACTTGGGAAGAAACTGTTTAAGTTTTCTTAAAAAGTTCTACCCCTTGGAAAAAACAACTAAATCCGAAACAAAATTTTCAATTTTCATTAATTTAGGGATGAACCTTTTGGAAAATATTTTGAAATATTTAAAGAGGTTTTGATAAAATGTCCGCATCATAACTTTGGAAAATGGACCCTTTGCTAGATCTTGACGATGGATTTGAAAATAGCTCAGAATCATGCTTGAATCAATGTGCCAAGGCAACTTTCTCTCCCAACATCACGACAATGCTTGGAATTTCTTGAAAACCTAGCCAAAAAATCGTCCCAATGGGAACGTTCTAACGAAAATTAGTTTACTCACGATCGAGTGCGCACTCGATAAGATCATCTTTGCTTTGGAAGCTAAAATCGATGCAATGATTAATAAATTCGACAACGTTTTCTCATCCAACCAAATGATCCAAGCTTATCAACCAATGTGTTACAAATGCAATGATCCGAATCGCATAGCTGATCAGTGCCCTAGTTCGATGGAACAACCCAATGCTTTCAATAAGGTTAAGAATGACCCGTTTTCTCTAACGTATAATCCTGGTTGGCAAAATCATCCGAACTTTGCTTGGAACTAAAATAATTCCAACACGAATTTAGTTCGTCCCAAATTTCCAAGCATTTTCTAACAATGCTTCGATCCTCCCTTTCAACCCAACCATTTTTAACGAAATTTTGAGGATTCGTCTCAAAAATGCAATAATCTTTTGTTTCCCAAGACGATAAATGATTAAGTTCACTTGAGAAAAGTCTTGAAACTTTGGCTAAAGCAACTACTCAAAGCCTCCAATCAAACAACAATTTGCAAAATTTGTTAACCTCGTACATGTAGAATACGAGTCAATCGATTGCTAAACTTGAAATGCAAATGAGTCAATTAGCCACGTCTGTGAGTGAACGTGAATGAGGCACATTCCCAAGTTAGCCCATTCCGAACCCTAGAAATCAAAACACGAATTCAAATCAAGCCCATGTTGTTCAAGATTGCAACGTAACCCAAATGAATTTTATCACAATTTTGCGTTTTGGTATACAAATCGATAATCAAGTTGTTAGCCTAAATGATTTACTAGAAACTCCTCTTGACACTTTTAAAACAACAAATGAATCTGAACAGAACATTGAGCAAAACATTGAATCAAATTCCAATCCAAATTCTTCATATACTCAAGTAGACCCACCTACTGAATATCATGTTCCATTTCCACATCGTCTTCGACCCAAGGAACATCCTGACCAAATGGAAAAGATGTTGGAATTTTTAAACAAGTGAAAGTTAACATCCCACTTCTTGATATTGTTCAATAATTCCCAACGTATGCTAAGTTTCTCAAGGACTTATGCATTCAAAAACGACACACTCATGTACCCAATAAAGTTTCTTAGCTACCGGACTTAGCGAAGTCTTAAGCCAAACAATTCTCGTTAAATACAAAGATCCTGGATGACCGACGATACTCGTGTAAGATAGGAGACAAAACAATTAACAAGTGCTTACTAGATTTGGGTGCAACTATCAATTTTATTCCTTATTCAGTTTACTAGCAACTTGTCTTAGGTGAACTAAAATCGACGAAAGTAACTCTTCAATTTGCCGATCGTTCATTAAAGAAACCCATGGGAGAAATCGAGTAAGTACTCATCAAAATCATTCAATTCATATTCCCCGACGTTTTCATCGTTTTAGAGACTCAAACCATGAACAATCTGATGAGTTAAATTCCATTGATTTTAGGTAGATCTTTCTTGGCTACTTCAAATGCTCTAACTAATTGTCGATACGATTCTATGAATATTTCTTTTGGAAACATGACTTTGGATCTTAATATCTTCAATCTTGAAAATAAATCAAATGAACCACGTGAACAAATGCTAGAAGTTAGCTCCATTCAAGAAAATTTTGACAATGAAATAGTTGACCTTAACGAAAATGAGGCCGAATACGAACAAATGTTTCAAGATAAGCCTAACAAAATTGAAATTGCACTTCAATTTGAACCCCTTATCGTTGGATAAGAACTTCCACCGAGTTCTTTGATTGAGCAACCCCGAGGTTGGACCTTAAACCCCTTCCCGATCACCTTAAGTACACATACTTAGGTGACAATGAAATGTTTCCCGTAATAATCTCTTCAACTCTCTCTCTCTCTTGATCAAGAAACAACCTTACTTTCAATTCTGTCAAAAACAAATAAGCAATTGGATGGTCGATCTACGATATAAAGGGAATTGGTCACACTCTCGTTCAACATCGTATCCATTTAGTTGATGATGCCAAGCTTGTTCGTGACGTGCAACAAAGGCATAACCCAAAAATGAAGGATGCGGTTTGTGATGAAATTCTTAAACACCTCGATGATGGAATCATATACCCTATTTTTGATGGTTCGTGGGTTAGCCCAATTCATGTTGTACCTAAAAAGTCTGGACTTACCATTGTCAAGAACAACTCTAATTAACTCATTCCAACTTGTACTAAACAGGTTGGCGTGTTTGCATCGATTATCGAAAATTAAATGATGCAACACGTAAGGATCATTTCCCTCTTCCTTTCATCGACCAAATGCTTGAATGTTTAGCTGGCTACAAATTCAATTGCTTTCTTGATGATTATTCCGATTATAACCAAATTCCAGTCGCTCTTGAAGATCAAGTGAAAATGATTTTCGCGTGTCCCTTTGGTACTTTTGCATATCGACGTATGCTATTTGGCCTTTGCAATGCTCCTATTACTTTTCAAAGATGCTTAGCCAACATTTTTTCTTATATGATCAAACGCCTTCTGGAAGTGTTTATGGATGATTTTTCTATCTTTGGAAACTCCTTTTTCAAGGACAAACATTTAACGTTATATTGGGAAAAATCCCATATTATGGTCAAACGTGGCATTATCATTAGGTATGTCTTTCAAATAAACGCATTGAGGTAGATAAAGTGAAAGTTGATGTAATTGTGAATCTACCTATTCCCAATCTGTCAAGGACATTTGTTCATTCCTTAGACACGCTGGATTCTATCGATGCTTTATGAAAGACTTTGGTAAAATCTCTTGACCTTTGACAACTGTTTTTGGTAAAGAAATATCTCGTTTGACTTTAATTCTGATTGTGTTTCTACGTTCAAACGTATCAAAAAAGAACTCATTTATGTTCCAGTAATTAGCTCACCGAATTGGGATCTTCCATTTAAAATAATGTGTGACGCTTCGAACTTTGCAGTTGGTGCTGTCTTAGGACAACGCATCAACAAGATCCTTCACATTATCTACTACACTAGTATGACTCTGAATGATGCTCAAATTAATTACACAACCACTGAAAAAAAGCTTCCAGCGGTAATTTTTGCACTAAAAAATTTCAAACAATATTTGATAGGCTCACAAATTATGATTTGCACTAACGATTCTGCTCTAAGGCACCTTTTCACCAAAAAGGATGCTAAGTCTCGCTTAATTAGTTGAATCGTTTTACTATAAGAAATTGATCTTACAATCGAAGATAAAAAAGATTGGATAATGCCATAGCCAATCACTTGTCTCATCTTCCCAATGAACCATCGTCTTTACCAATTATTAAAAACTTCCTTGATGAACAACTCCTTTCAATTTCTATCGATCCTTGGTATGTTGATATAGTGAACAACTAAGTCACTAAGGAAACTCCATCATCTTGGTCCAAACAGACAAATACAAATTTCCTTCCCAAGTCAAGTACTTCTATTGGGATGATCCCTACTTGTTTAAGTACTGTTCCAACCAAAACATTCGATGTTGCATTTTGGATTGTGAAATCAAGAGTTTTCCTTCATTTTGTCATAGCCAAGCTTGTGGTGGTCACTTCGGTTCGAAGAAAACCATGGAAAAGGTGCTTCAACGTGGTTTTAACTGGCCTACACTTTTTAAAGATGCATTTGAATTTTGTAAAACTTGCAATCGCTACCAAATGTTAGGAAGAATCTCTCGACGAAATATGATGCCTTTGAACCCCATTCTTATGATCGAAATCTTTGTCATTTAGGGTATTGACTTTTTGGAACCGTTTCCCAGCTCTTTTGGAATTTTGTACATTCTTCTTGCTGTTGATTACATCTCACAAAAGGTTGAAGCCATTCTTTGTAAAACACATGTCCCTAAAGCTATTGTGAAATTCATAAAAGAAAACATCTTTCGAGGTTTGGAATACCTCTCATAATAATAAGCAACAATGGAAGTCGTTTCTGCAATCGATCATTTGAAACTCTAATGAAGAAATATTTGATAACCACAAGCTATCCACTCTTTACCATCCTCAAACTTGTGGTCAAGTTGAAGTTTCAAATAGTCAAATTAAAAAAATTATGGAGAAAACCGTGGATAAAAATCGAAAAGGTTGGCCACAAAAATCAACGGATGCGCTTTGGGCTTATAGAACGACATATAAAACCAATTTTGGGATGTCTCCTTTTAGGCTTGTATAGGGTAAAGCATGCCATTTTCCCATCGAAATCAAACATAAAGTGTTATGGGAAATGAAGAACTTAAACTTTGATCTTGAAAAAGCTGGTGAAAATAGAAAATTGCAACTAATGAATTGGAGGAGATAAGGAATGATGTGTATGAAAATGAGAAGATTTAAAAAGAAAGAACAAAAGTTTTTCATAACAAGTCAATCCTAAGAAAAACATTTTCACTAAATCAAAAAGTTCTTTTATATTGCTCAAGACTTGACTTATTCCTTAGAAAATTAAAATCAAGATAGATCGAACCACTTTGGTACGAATTGTTTTTCCATTGGGTGCCATAGAGATACAAAACCCCAAGGTGGAAAAATTTTCAAAGTCAATGGTCATCGCTTAAAACTGTAGGATTGATTTCACCCTAAAGGAGGGGTGAATTGGGTGATACTACTAATAATAAAACTTAACACTGAAATATATATTATAATTGCAGCACAGAAAATAGCAGAATAATAAAAGCAAAGATAGAACAACACAGATTTACCCAGCTTCGACAAAACCATGCCTACGTGCTGCCCCAAAGGTTTCTACTAGAAATTAAGTAGTCAGATGCTTACACATGTAAACTTGAGACACCCGCTAATGACTAACCCAACTCTATGCTCAAAACTCTGCCATAACTCAGCCACTGAGTTACGAATTTTCAAACTATGCCCTGTATTTTGTCCGTAGTCACACGACTAGAATTTACACAATTTAAAATAGAGATTACAAAATAAAATAAGACTAAAAACAAAATAAAATAACAAAACCCTAATATTTGAATTGCTAAGCCCAAAAATAAGCAACCGGCCCACTTTATAACATACGAAGAAAATAAGGACGTCTTCCTTTTTTTCTTTCAATTTGTATCCTCTGGCCGTTCTGTTTTTTCATTCCTCTTCGAAATTTAGGGTTTTGTGATGAAGCCGCCGCTTTGTTCGAATTGATTGCTAATATGGTTTTGTTCTTAAATTTTCTTCGAATGCTTCTTCAAATCAATCTCTGGCTTTATTACTTGTAGTGGCTTCAAATGTCGAGCTCGAATTGGTACGTGATTTTATCCTTTTTGATGTTGATTTTTGCTCGACTTTTGTTTCAAGTTACAAATTTGTTTTTGACTTAACAGAATGCTCTAGATTTTTGTCTCTAACTCGAATGCCGATGATGAATTTTTTTGGTTTAGTTTATAGGGATTAAAACCATAAATTTTCTTTCGTATATTTCTATTTGAATTCTTCACCTTGTTATTCTCTGCATTGATTTGTAATCGAACGATTGTATGATTCTAGATTCGTTCATTTTATCATCGGTTTCAATTCCCCTAAGCCGGTTTCCTCCTATTACTTCGGCACTTTGAATATTGATATAAACTGGCTTTTGGATATGACTTGTTCGTATGACCAAGTGCTGAATTTTTATTCGTCAATTTTTTTAAAATGTTCCTTGACTTTTATCAAATTGCTAATGTTAATTACTAAAACTGCTTCTCATAGTTATTGTTCAAACTGCTTGTAATGCTTGGTTGTATTTATGTTAATTTAGGATTGTATACATCATTATGTTGCAGTCTTCTCTGTTGTATATCTTCA
The DNA here is from genome assembly GCA_030765085.1 of Allium cepa. NCBI lineage: Eukaryota > Viridiplantae > Streptophyta > Magnoliopsida > Asparagales > Amaryllidaceae > Allium > Allium cepa. The sequence goes on from CM060937.1 coordinate 319,313,672, forward strand.
TGCTTTTTGAAACTGCTCTGACTTGTTCCAACTGCTACTATGTTGACACACTCTACTACAATCTAACCATAGTTCATTTTCACATGTTTGTGCCGTTGCATTAATCCATTTGAAGTCTAGTTAGCCATATTGTCGTGTGGCCTTGTATGTATGTGTGGTGTGGTTTTGTTTTGCAGTTGTCTTGGTTGAGCTTCACTTGCATGCACTCTAGTATTATATGAGTCTGATATTGGTCTGAGGCGAAATCATTGTATGTGTGGTCTGCACATCCATGTTATACTTGTATGCTAGTTTTTTGTACATTCTTGTTTGATTGCACTTGAGTCATGTTGTCACCGCTACGATCATTGCTATTGTATATATGTATGATGGTCCTTTTGTGTAGCCTTTATCTCATGCTTATGTACTGCTCCCATTGTTTCCTGTGTTTCATATGTTTGGGTCTATTGCACCATGTGCTCTATTGTCTTCTACATGCCTCTGATGTCTGGCTTACTCGATTCTGGTTGTTGCAATTTGAAGGTAGCTGAATGCATTTAATACTTGATCACTTGTTTGGTTCTGGTCTTTGTGTACACGAGTTTCATTGTGCTGGTTGCGTTGAGTCCGGATGTTGTTGACCTTATGTGGTTTCCATTCACTTGTTTTCTATTATTTATGAACTTGCTGTTGCATTTGATTATTCAAGTGTACATTTGTATTCATGTGAATCTTCTTGATCCTTTGAGTCTACCACTGCTTGTCTCTGCACAGTCTTGTTCCGATGCATGGCCCTGATTTGGTCCAATATGTTTTAGTGTGATTGCATATTCATTGTGCATGCTGGTCGAGTCATGTGACATATTTTGATTTGAGACTTCATGTTGGCCTTGCACTTGATACATTGATGTGTTGAGCCTGATCGTGTACATTTGAGTTCGGCCATTGTATTGGACTTTTATTCATGTTCATTTACTCTCGTACTTGACCATTATTTTTTGTGTATATTGCACCTGATTTGAATCCACCATTTGGTTGGGTTTGACCTTGTGCTCACCTGTTCCTGTAATTTTATCAAGTGTATATTGGTTTGCACGGCCTTGTGGCATGTACATGATACACTGTGCATGTCACAAGTTGTTCGTGTAAGTTGAATTCAAAATAAATGATGAGGAACAACCAAATAACTGAGGCAAATAACATTTTCAAAACACACGCTTCATTGTACACTGTAAAAATATTTCTTTTTCAATTTTACCTCGTCATTGTCTATTTTTGCAGATAGCTCAGATGCTGGATACATGCTAGAACAACATTGAAGATATAATACGAGTGTGAGTGAATATGTAGTGAGGTGAAAATTGTAGATTTAAATTTGTAATGTAATCGAAATTGCATTGTAAAATGATAATGTGTAAATGTATAGTGAGAGCTTAAATTTGTACTGTTCGAATTTGTAATAAAATATTTGTTTGAATAAAATATTTGTTTGAATATAATTCTATGTTATTTATTTTATTCATCAAATATTTATTTAGTTTCATGAAAATAAAATAATACAATAATAAATACATTTAAATGAATATATATATGTTTATTATCGTCAAACCAAAATCATATACTAGCATAGTCTACAATCTCCCCCTTTTGGTGATAACAAACATATACTAAGATTTTGTATTTATCAAATCTATTTGCTCCCCGTATTTGAATGCTCCCCCTAAAACAAAGCTCCCCGTTCATATATGCATGAAAATAAATAAAAATATGCAAATGAACCTAGATGGAAATATGCAAATAAAAAATATGACTTTGACTTATTTGCCAAAATCTTAACCTCTCTCTCCCCCTTTTGTTATCGGTAAAAGAGTAATAATGTTAGAAAAAATAGAGATAAAATGATAGACGTTAATACAACATTAATACCCAATCGAGTATAAATATTAAATTTCAATAAAAAATCAAACAAAAATCATAAATACTCTGTTAGACGCATATTCCACTTTAGAGTGATAGGGGTGATGACGACGTATAAAACCATACAATTGTGTCTATTTATGGTATATTTATATCAGGAATTTGAATACTTACTAACCATGCATAACCGTTAGGACTTTTAAATGAGATTAGCAGTGTTCTCAATTTTTATAAAAAAATGAATTTCAAGCATGTTCTAACCACGCATAACCGTGAGGACTTTAAATGGGATTAGAATCAACTCGCCTATTTAATAATCAATTTTAATATGTGTTCCGTACATGCTTAACCGTAAGGACTTTTAAATGAGTATGAAAGCACATAAACAAATATTCCAAGTAGTTCACCCATGCATAACCTTGAGGACTGTTAAATGAGAGCGAACACTTTGGATGTTTTTATTGCTAAAAAATAAAATAAAAACAAATAATTTCCTGTTTAAAATACCACATTTTGACATACTATATTAGATTTTAATGAGTGATGTTCATTAGAAATATGATAGAAATATAGACAATCATGGAATTTTTACCAACAAAAGTTATTATAAATATTGTTTAAATTTTAAAGAAATTTACAAAATACACTATCTTAAGTCATAATATATGATTAATATCAGCACACATCACTTTTTCAGTCACTATTTATCTTTTCGATAATCAGCAGGGAGTCAGATTGGTCATCATAGGTATTTAAGATCAAATAAAAAATAAAATCAAATTTCCAAAATGCCTAAACTGAGACAAAATTGACAAAAAATATTTTTTGGAAGGGGTATTTTAAAAATATCTGCTAATTGAGAATCAGTTGGAATCAAATTTATGCAGATATATTCTTTGGAGATGTGATCTCTAATGAAATGATGTCTAACATCTATATGCTTTGTGCGAGAATGATATACAAGATTATTTGTGAGATCTATTGCACTTTTTCTATCACACATAAGTGGAACTCGTTCAAAATTTAGATCGTAGTCTTGCAAAGCTTGTATCATCCATAAAATTTGAGCAGAGAAACTGCTTAGAGCAATATATTCTGCCTCGGTGGTGGATAATGCAATACAATTCTATTTCCGACTTGACCATGCAACTAATGGATGTCTAACATAAAACATGTTCCGCCGATACTTTTTTTATCAACTAGACTTCCAGCATAGTCTGCATCTAAATATCCTTTTAATTCAAAGTTATCATTAGTTGGATACCATAGACCAAAGCGTGGGGTGTGCAACAAATATCTTATAATCCTTTAGACAACTTTTAAATGAGATTCTTTTGGATTTTATTGAAATCGTGCACATATACAGACAAAGAAAATAATTTCAGGTCTAGAAGCTGTAACATAAAGAAGTGATCCAATCATACCTCGATATTTCTATTGATTAACTATCTTACTTTTTCATCTTTGTCAAGTTTAATTGTTGTGCTTATGGGTGTTTTTTCAGGTTTAGCATCTTTCAGTCCAAATTTGTTAACAAGCTCTTTGATATATTTTGTTTGGGAGATGAACGTACCTTTTACGCTTTGTTTTATTTGAAATCCTGAAACGAATTTCAACTCTCCTACCAAACTTATTTCAAACTTCTCCTGCATGACTTTTTCAAATTTCTCATACAAAAGATTGTTCATGGCATCATAAATAATATCATCAACATATATTTGAACAATCAGAAGGTCATCATTTTCATGTAATAGAAATAAGGTGGTGTCTACACAGCCCTTTTTGAACCCATTTTCAAGGAGATAGGTGCTAATACATTCATACCAAGCCCTAGGGGAATGTTTTAATCCATATAATGATTTTATAAGTTTATATACATGGTTAGGGTATTCATGACTTTCAAATCCTTCAGGTTGTTCAACGAATACACTTTCTTTTAAAATTCCATTTAGAAAAGCACTTTTAATATTCATTTGTCATAGTTTGAATCCTTTATAACTAGCAAAAGCTAACAGTATTCTAATGGATTCTAGTCTGGCTACCGGTGCAAAAGTTTCATCAAAGTCAATTCCTTCAATTTGATTATAATTAGCAACTAACCTAGCTTTGTTCCTAATCACATTACAGATTCATCACATTTATTTTTAAAAATCCATTTGGTTCCTACAACAAGATAATCATTAGGTCTAGGTGCTAGAATCCAAGCATTATTTCATTCAAATTGATTCAGCTCTTCTTGCATAGCCATAAACCATCTTTCATTATTGAGAGATGTATCTATGTCTTTGGGTTCAATTTCTGAAATAAATCCACTGTATAGGTACAACTGACATAAGTTTCTAAAGGAGGAACGAGTTTGAATACCTATGGTAGGATTACCTATAACCAATTCTGAAAGATGATCTGCTTTGTATTTCAATCTCTATGGTTCTGGATTTCTTTGGATTTCTTCCATGGGTGGAATTTCTTTTGGATTTTCACTTTCATCCTTTTTGTTCTCCTCTTTGACATTGCTTTTGATTGTTTCCTTGCTTTGATCATCAATACTTTCATTAAATTTCACATTGATTGCTTTTGTTGTATACTCTATAAGTTTTGATTATAGAAGAGTATCCCACGAACATGCCTTCGTCAGCTTTTAGTTCAAATTTTCCCAATTGATCACCTGTATTGAGAATAAAACACGGATAGCTGAAAACTTTGAAATATACAATGTTTGGCTTATTTTTGAACCACAGCTCATATGGTGTTTTCTTAAGAATTGGTCTAATCATAACTCTATTCATTACATAATAGGTTGTATTTACTACCTCCACCCAAAAGAACAAAGCTAGTTCATACTTATTTATCATAGATCTAGCCTACTATTGTAATGTTCGATTATTTCTCTCGACTACCCATTTTGTTATTGTAACAACCCTGGTTTGGGCGATTACCTTTATTATGAATTAAAAATAAATTAGAGAGATAAAAATTTGTTAAAATTGTTTATTTCAAATAAACAATGGATTTGGAATAAATAAAATAGAATTAAGATAGATTGGTAATAAATTGTGAATAATGGTAATACGTTGATTTGGGGATTAATTGAAGTGAGTAAGATAAAATAATTTAAATCAACATTATTTGTTGTAAATAAATATAAAATGTTGAAATAAAGTTTTAAAAACTTTATTATGTTAGTTTGTACTAAAAATGAGCATTATATGGATTTAATTTGAAGAAATGCAATAATTTTGGAAATTATTGCCAAACGTTGAATTTTGTTAATTTTTATTTAATGTTTGAATTTAATATGGATAATAATATAAATAAATAAAAAAGTGGAATTTTATTTAAGAAAATAATATTTGGATGTAAAAAATAATTTTATAAGGTTTGTCACATTTAATTGTACAAGAAAATGATTTTGGTGTAAATTTTGGTGTTAAAAATAGTGCTTTATGTAATTAATGGTGTAACTTGAAGTATTTAAATAAAAATAAGAATTTCATGTTGAAAAAAATAGTTTTAAACGGCTAAAATATTATTTATGCGTTGATAAAATATTTTGTTAAAAATAAGGTGTGTTAGTGTTATTTTATAAAGTTGAAACTATGCAAATATAGGTTGTTTTGTTTAAAATGTAAGTGTTTTGGTGTATTAGTGATAATTAGTGTATTAATCAAATTATTTTCTTATTGGGTTTAAGCTCAATTACAATCTTACCTAAGAGAAGCTTCTTCTCCTCAAACTAATTTTTGTACGTATTGTAAATCTTTGCAACCAGAAGAAAATTAGGAGAGAGCTTCCTCTTTCAAAACCTAAGCTCCAAATCTCCAAATCTTTTCAATTTTTTTGTTGTTGCTAATCAAATTAAAGCTATTTTCCACAGGTAATCACTACACAAACAATTCTATTCCATTAATTTCAGATTTTGAGAAAGCTGATTGTATGTAATTTGTATTTTTGGGTTTGCATGCCTTTGTTTTGATATTCTACAGGTATTTGAAGTCAAATCTAGCACCAAGCTCACTTCTTTCAGCTCAAAATCCGAGCTTTTGCATCAAATCAGCAAGGTGAGACTAAAATCTCACATCTACTTGCTAAAAATATTGAATCAATCGCTAAATTTGTTGGTTGTACTAGTTTTGTTCATCGCTGTTTTTGTTTTCGTTTCTGGCCTCAAGTGCCAACTTTGGCTGTCCATAACATTCATATCCTGCAACGAAATGCTGCCGGATCTTTTTCTGAATTAGGTTTATGTGTTGATCTTTGTGTTTGGAAAATTTGATCGAAAATTAAGGTCATTTGACTGTTCAAATCATTGCTGCAAAATTAACAAAACTTAGATTTTTGCGTGTAGAAACTGTTGCAAGAGTTGCTGCAAACATGGTCTGAGTTCATGTTTGAGATAGCATAACTCTTTCATTCCTTACTCAAATTGAGTGATTCTTTTTTTCTTTAAAAGAGAAAGTTTTGTACTATATGAATACCAAATTTCAGATCATTTTGACCTATGTAGCATATAGAAACATGCTGTCGAACATTGACTTGGAGCATGTTTTAGCCCAGATTTTTACAGTGGAAACACTGTCTACGTCTAAATTTGAGACATCATATCTTTTTCATGCTTTGTCTAAATTGAATGATTCTTGGTGAAGTTTGAAATATTATTGTTGGACTTTATGCATGTTTAATTTCATGTCATTCGGACCTATATAGCTTATACAAACGTGCTGCCGAACATTGACTCGGAGCATGTTTTAGCCCAGATTTTTACAGTGGAAACACTGTTTGGGTCTAACTTTGAGACATCATATCTTTTTCATGCTTTGTCTAAATTGAATGATTCTTGGTGCAGTTTTAAATATTATTGTTGCACTATATGCATATTAAATTTCAGGTCATTCGGACGTATATAGCTTATAAAAGCGTGCTGCCGAACTTTGACTCGGAGCATGTTTTAGCCCAGATTTTTACAGTGGAAACACTGTCTGGGTCTAACTTTGAGACATCATATCTTTTTCATGCTTTGTCTAAATTGAATGATTCTTGATGAAGTTTGAAATATTGTTGTTGGAATTTATACATGTTAAATTTTCGGTCATTTGGACCTATATAGCATATAGATACGTGCTGCCGAACTTTGACTGAGTATGTTTTTGCCCAGATTCTACAGTGAAAACGCTGCCTGGGTCCAACTTTGAGGCATCATAACTTTCTCACATTTTATCCAAGTTACATAATTCTTTTTTTGTTTGAAAGATGAAGTTTTCTATTATAGGTTTTAAAATTTTAGATTAATCCAATCAAATTTGATCCTCTGTTTTATGCCTGAAATTTGAATGCCAGAGGGTTTTCAGGCCTGTGCATTTGGTTTTTTGAACTGTTGCAAACATGGCCCGAGTCCATGTTTGAGGCAGTGTAACTTTTTTATTTCTAGTCGGAATTCATTGATTCTTTTCTTATTTGGAAGATGATGTTTTATAGTTTGTGTGCACTAATTATTAGTCCAATCGAAGTTTGCTCGGCCATCTGTTTTATATCCGAAAGTTGAAGCCAGAAAACATTTTAGACCAATGTATTGTATATTTTAGCTAAGTATTTTTATGTTCCTTTACCGTCCGATTTTTGACTTGTACTTGATGTTTTTGTGAAATTTATGAAATGTTTTGGGTGCTATGATGCCTATCAATAGGCTAGCAAAGTTATAATGAATTTGAATTTCAAATTTGATTCTAATTTGATTTTGAATTAAATTTGAATGACGGTTTTTAGTGATTTGTTTGATTTCGAGCAAAAAAAATTTCCAAAAATTTTTGAAATAAATTTTAAAATAAGTTGGCATTTAAAATAATTATTATGTAATATTTTTAAATTATTTTAAGCTGTAAAATCTATTTATTCTCTACAAAGGGAATTTTCAAATATAGTCTTCGAAATTAATTTTAGAAAATGGTTTTAAAAGTTTGTTTTCTCAAATAAATTATTTTATATATAAATTACACACTTTTATACTATTCGAACGTATGAGAAAGAGAATTAAACGATTTAGTAAAACACGTGGTATGGGACATGTGCGTTTACTATTTCGGTTAATTTCGGACTTGTACGATCGAAGTTATTTGAGATTATTGATTCTGAGATGTTTTGCCATTTTATGGCGTATTTTGAGTTTAATAGTTTCTATTTACTGGAATTATTTAAGATGGCCAATATTTGGCGAGTATTATGGTTTGAGATCTCCTACGTAGGAGTATGATCGATGAGAACCATCACGATGTTTTGTTTACTTGCCAATGATATAAGGCAAGTCTTGAGTTTATGATTTCATATTTTGAGATTTATGGTTTATGAGAAACCATTATGATGTTTTCACTTGTCGATGAGATGAGACAAGTTACGATGCCATTTAATACTTATCGATGAGATGAGACAAGTATGGTATCTCTTTATCACTCGCCAATGAGACTAGGCTGGATATAATTTTCTGAGTTTTATGATGTTTCTAGTGTGGCATCGACTAACGGCTAGTAAACCGCTAAGTGCGAATTTGTGGTATGGGACACACGTTAACACTTTTCGAGTTCCTATCCGTGAGTTTGTGACACATTCACGATGATTTACCTAACAGAACTGCTTTGAGAGGTGTAAGCGACCTTGTCGTGAGAACGAACTGCATTGGGAGGTGTTAGCGACCTTGTTAGGGCTGACAAAATGGCTTGGAGAGGTGTCAGCGACCTTGTCATGAGGACGAACTGCTTTGAGAGGTGTTAGCGACCTTGTTAGGGCTGACAAAATAGCTTGGAGAGGTGTCAGCGACCTTGTCATGAGGACGAACTGCTTTGGGAGGTGTTAGCGACCTTGTCTAAGGCTTCGGCCATCTGAGTTTAGCACGTGCAACATTGCTTCGGCATTACAATCGGGGATTTGGCCAATCCTTATTTTCTGAGTTTTCGGTTTTATTGTGATTTCACCTTTTTAAGATGTTTATTACGTCGATAGCCTAGTGCTATATGAGATGTTATATATATGGTGATTTCGATTGCAATGTTTTGAAATCTTATTGAGTTCCTTGAGTTATGAGTTTCGATATTTTCAGGATTTTATAGGATATCCTGGGTTTTGCCATTTTGGCGAGTTGAGATTGAGATTTATATACATTTATACCGATGAGATGAGGTATAATTGAATTTGGAGATTCATCTTTAATTTAGTTTTGGATCGTCCTATTTGAATATGTTTTATGTTTGCCATTTTGGCAAGAGTTTGTATTGATGATTCTCTTTTTGAGGAGATACGGTTCATGGAACCCTGTCGACATTTTGGGATATCGAAGATGATATGGGGCACTTGTGTTTGATTTGAGTATTGAGTTTGAGTTACCTCCTTCGAGGTATTTGTTCACTTAAGTAGCGTTTGCTACTTAAGTGTTGAGCTTATGAGTTTATCGATTCATTCTTCTCTTTCGAGAAGAAATATCTTCATGTCTATTCTACTTCATATTACCGATATTGACTGATTTTTGTAGCTAGACTGACCCGTGTATTTATACTCGGGCCAGACCGAGTTGTTTCAGGTATCATCTATTGGTCTTAGCTTGAAGTTGATGTTGGATATCAGCTCTCCTTTCTGTTGAGCAATTTTTGTTCTTCAACATACTCTAATGTATCTATATTTGATTCAATGTATATGGTGTGGTCGAGTACCACCTTTATTGTATTCATATTGTATTGTACTAAACATGTATCAGTGTATATGCATATATATGATGTTGATTACTGTTCTGTGATGTGCTTTACATTTAGTTATTGTATTTTGTTCTGATAGATCCGTTAGTCACCTATAGTTTTGAATTAAGCATTTACTGTGTATGTCGATCCATTGAGATAGAAAAGAAAAAAAATATTACATTTATCGACGTATTCAGTAGATGTTTAAGACAAAATTATAGATGGTCGCCCTTAACCAGCCCTATTCTCCGCTTTAGTAGACGGAATTACTCGTTAATTCTCTTTACTAAGGTTGGTCTCGAGGTGGGGTGTTACAGCATGGTATCAGAGCTGTGGTCAGAACAAAGTAGAATAAACATAGAACAGTACGTATATCACGATACGTCGAAGTACAATACAAGTGAATCATTGCCCTTTGTTTGAGCTTTTTTTTAATCGTGCTTTGATTCTTTTTCGAGTATTGGGATATGTTGAGATGGAATATGTCTTGGAATATATATTGTATTCCGTGGTATTCCATAATTGAGTTTAATGTTATCTTATCTTATGAATAATCTTATTTGGGATTATTCTATTCTTATTTTTGTCGATGCGAGTGAGTTCATATCGATGAAGCTTATTGATTCCTTAGAGTATTCTTGTTGTGTTCCTTTTAGAGTTGTGAATCATATTGAGGGTGTCCACAACAATTGGCTCGTTGTGAGCATTTTGAGATTTCTATTTGATGTTGCTTTTGTGAGTATTTGTTTGTTACTCACAATCTTGAGATGCATTTAATTTGAGAAGGATTGACTTAGTTGATATTAGGTCTAATCCTTTGTTTTATAGGATCCTATTGTATATTTAGGTTTCCTATTTTGATTGGTTTATTATTTCTATCACTTTGGAACGTTAATGATGATTCCGAAATTTTTGAATTCACTATTGAGTATCAAGATGTTGATGATATAACTCGAATTCCAGTCAAGGTGACTTTGTTGAGTTTTGATGAGTTCGTTTGGGTTTGATATCCAAACGGGCAATCAAGTGTTGAATTAACCTTATTCCTGGCTTTCAGCCTTTGGCTATCCTTCCACGAGGACATCCACTAAGGAATGAGGTGATTTTCTAGATTGTTCGAGTTTGATTGAGTTTATCATTTAGTTTCTTGTGTTATCCTTTTTGGATACTCAATCAGTGTTATCCTTTGTAGCATTACTTTGTTTGAAGTAATGATTTGTTGTTTGTGTGCTTCTTCTCCTTCGAGAAGAATATCTTGCTTATCTTTTGTCTTTATGATTTCCGAGAGTGGCTCGTCGTCTTGTAGGAGTTGACGAACACTCCATCTCCTTCTGTTGATTTTGTGAATCGCGTATTCTACGAATATCTCGATGCATTCTTTTAATGTTTTTTGGTTTAAGTTTTTGAAGCTATATATATGAGTTTTAAAAAGAAAAAAACGGAGTTTTGTGATATTTTAAAAAAAATCAAAGAATTTTTTTGAGAATATATTTATATGAGTAGTATTCTTTCATAGAAATAATTTGAGAGTGTTTGGTTATCCATCGAGTAGTTAAGAGTTCTGGTCGATGCGCTTGATCAACGTTATTGATAGGAATCTCCTAAATGCTATGATGAGGAAATCAGACACGATGATTTGTGTTTTAAAAATTGAGATTTCGAAAATGATATTTGAGATTAAATATTAAATTTATTTTTTAATGGTAATTGCAGCCATTGATTTTAAAGATGAGTAATAGAGTGGCGAGGCAGATTTGATCGTTCGGCCAACTCTACAGCCAACAAATATATTTATTTATTAGAGACTCAATGGTGAGGCAATGCCATTTATTTATTTTTAAATTGTAACGACCCGTATTTTACGTGTCGATAAATCATAAGATAGTTGACATTAGGTCGTTAGTGTTGTTTGAGTCAACCTGTGTTAGCTCGTGTTGTGGTTTGGGTCGGAGGAGCGGCCTAAGGAATTGACCGAGTTAAGGTTAGTATGCGACCTATAGGAAGAGACGACCTAAGAGTTAGTGGCTAAGAGGTTCTAACGACCTAAGGAAGTTAGGTCGTGGACGGCATAGCAGCTAGGATGATGGTAGTAATGAGCGACCTAGTGATTTTCGTATTAGGATAGGTCGTAAGCGACCTAAGGGTACTGGGTCGATTTGAGTTTAGGTTGGCAGGGTCTTAGGTCGCAAGGAAAGTTAGGTCGCTTGAGTGTTTAGGTCGTGAGGGAGTTAGGTCGAGTGGAGCGACCTATAGATATGAGCGACTTAGGGTTAACGACCTAGCAGTTAGACGAGTTAATGGGATAAAGGTAGTTAACGACCTAAGGAATTTAACCTACATAAGTATTTGACCGACCTAGGAGGATTAACGACCTAAGTTTGCTGTGTATAGATAGATCGTAAGCGACCTAAGATAGGGGTGTGTTAGGTCGAGTGGATTTGATAGGTCGTAACCCAGTCAGGTCATGAGCGACCTAAGTAAGTCGTTGAGTTTTTAAGACGTGTGATAAGCCTCGTCCCAGTTAGGTCGTAGGTCGTTGGGAATGGTAGGTCGGCAATAGTTAGGTCGCTGGGTTGTTATGTGGTGCAGTTAGGTCGTTAGACGACCTAAGGTAGGTTGCATAGATTGTTAGGACGCGCGCTTATGTTTTTAGGTCGCGTGCATACTGTGGGTCTTAGGTCGTATTAGAAGTTAGGTCGGCCGTGTGTTAACTCGTGTGACCCTGGGGTTGTTAGGTCGTGAAGTGGGTAGGTCGTATGCTGTAGGGATTTTATGAGTCGTAGACGACTTAGTTAGGTCGGGGATTTCTTAGGTCGGCAACGACCTAAAACCGAACCTACGAGTTACGACCTAAGGGTGATTTCAGCCTATAAATAGAGGGCTTTGGCTCACTTTTTGGCACCGGTTTTTGAAGCGACGAAGTGCTGCCATTTTGGGAACTCGACTTCAACATTTCTTCATCTCCTTTTCTCCATTCCAATCTAGTTCTAACATCCATCCAAGACCGAAGATCAAGATCGAAGATCCAAGGGCCAAAGTTGAAGATCTTCATCCGTTGAAGTGAGATTTCATCAATTGAAGCGAGATCTTGCCGGATCAAGCCTTGTTCTTCGCTGTCCAGATCTGGAGTTGATAGTTTTTGAAGTGTTTAGGTGATTTGGTGAGTGGTAGTTATCTCTCATGCGGACCCAAAGGAGTGTATTGGATTGGTGGTTTGTTGGAGTGTTGTAGATAGTGATTTTATGCATTTTTCCTTAGATCCAAGTGTAGATCCATTACTTATGAAGATGTTTACTTTTGCAAGTTCATTTACCAAGTTGTAGAGACAAAACCCATGATTTATATTTGTTAGATCTATCCTAAAAACCTATGATTCATGTATGTTAGATCTATGCTCATTATTTACGAAATTGCCATTGTAATTATAAATGCCTACTTAGACTATGTTTGATTACTTGATTGCTTATGATAATGATTGATTTGATTGATTGCTATGTATGTCAGTTGATTGATAGTTAGATCTAGACAAGATGGTCGAAGATGATTCAAAAGCTTAGTGAAAAGGCTCTTGAATGGTGAAAGCTGCTTGTGACATATGAAGCGGATGTTGAAGCTCATATGTATGGATTGGATGATGTTGAGATGGATTTTGCCATGATGCGAGGAGGCAAACCATGATGTTGAGATGAGACTTTGCTATGATGCGATGAGGCAAAGTGTGATGTTGAGATGGGACGGGTCATGATGACGTTCCAAGCACGGGCTGTGACGACGTGCAAAGCTATGTTGATACCTTGGTGATGCGATCCGGGTTGGTGATAATGGTTAGCTTGAGAGGCGCTTGAGCTAGTATGGAAATAGTCGTCGAGGAGGATGACTAGAAGGCTGAGATCTTATCGTTGTTGAAGGTTCTAGCATGCTCAAAGCAAGAGTACGTTGGAACGGGCTGCGACGACGTTCCAAGCACGGGCTGCGACGACGTGCTAGTACTCTGGGTAGTTGCGAAAATTCCTAGGCACGGGCTGCGACGACGTGCGGAGTTATGTCTAGAACCGGGGTTACCATTAGCCCTTGACAGGTGGTCATTCAACTAACAGTGAAATCAAGGCAATGATAACAGTGATAGCCAGAGTCATGGATGTTTGGACGTTTGGTTGTATCATCATTCGGTCTCAAGAGCGGTATTTTCTGGGTGCTTATCTGATCCTGGTTTAGGCCTTAGGGGTTTGTATTTGGAAAACATCGCCCTTGACTCGAGTGATTATTGCTTTACCTTAATTGTTTGCTATGTTATGCTTGCTTCTCCTTAGTGTGTGTCTGGGGCTATCACTGTAGAAAGAGGTGGAGTGGGATGGTTTGGTTCCTATTCCTTTTATCCCTTATGCTCTTTTGGTATGTTTGATAGTTGATTTACTGCTCACTAAGACTTTGTCTGACTCAAGGTTTTATGTCTCCTCTTATTACCTTGGGCTGTTCATCCATGTTGGGATGGGCAGACTAGGTAGCAGGTGACAGGTGCTGTTCTTGGAAATCTACGCTGATGATGATGAAGACGAGCAGGAGGCTTTTGCATATTGTTTCACATTATATGTACTGGGTGTTCCGCTGCTGTATTTGTTTGAGTGTTTTGTAGTGAGGCTTTGATGTATGGATGATTTATATGTTTGTATAAAGCTACTATGATGCTTATATGATGATGTTCTGTTCTATGGAGCTTCACTATATTATATTTCTATATTGTATTTTATCCATGCGTTGTGAGTTGTGCGATAGAGTTTCTGTTTTATTTTACCCTGACTATCGTCCATGGCTGCCTGGCACGCTTTTCAGCGCACTATTCCCTTGTTTTGGTGCGGAAGTCATGGGCGGTCGTCACATTTGGTATCAGAGCTTTGGTTAATCGATTTTAGCCAACGCTCGCTGATGTAACTACGTAAGAGAGACGTAATTGTATTTTGATGGATGATTACTATACATAATATAGTAACTTAGAAGGATTTGAACTCCTTATGCAGTTGTTTCTCAAAGGTGTTCTAATCATTTCTTTTTCTAGATACTAAAGATGAGTCGAAGAGGGAGACCAGCTGCAAGGGAAGGCCGTGCTACTGAAGGAGCTGTTGATTATGGAACTATGTTCGAAGCGATGATGACTTCGATCATGAGAAGGATACCAGCTCCAGGGCCATCTGTAGATGTGGGAGTTCAAGTCCAAGCTCCAAGACCGGTGGATTTTGCTAAGCTTTGCAAGGATTATACTTCTCTTGGAGGAAAGGTTTTCTTGGGAACGAAATCGACTATTGAAGTGCAGAGATGGATTGATGCATGTCGAAGGATATTTGGTGACTTAGGGATTGAGGATGCAACAAAGAGGAAGCTTGCATCGAGACAGCTTCAGGGAAGAGCTGCTGATTGGTGGAATTCTATCACCATCGATACCCCAGAAGAAGAGATTACTTGGGAGCAATTCCAAGTCAGATTTGAAGCTAAGTTCATCTCTACGGCTCAGAAATCTGTCTTGTTTAAGAGGTTTGTGGAGCTCAAGCAAGGTGGGAGGCCTGTTCTTGAGTATATCTCTGAGTTTGAAGCTTTGTCTAAGTATGCCAGATCGTATATTGATTCTCCCTATCAGAAGAATGAAAAGTTTGTGACTGGTATGGACGCTTGTCTTGGGAGGCAGTTAGTGGATCATTTGGACGATCCGTTTGAGAAGCTTGTGGAGAAAACTCTCAGGCATGAGAGTTTGTTTCCTAAGGAAAGTTCTGTTGTTGCTGTAACCAGGGAAGGATCTAAACCACAGCAGAGTGGCAATAAGAAGAGGAAGCAGCAGCAGCATCAGAGGGGTAAGGATGGCCCGAAGAAGCCAAAGGGTGAGGTGACCTGCTACAATTGCCAGCAGAAGGGTCATCTTTCCAAGGATTGTAAGAATCCAAGGGCACGGGCAAAATGCCACAACTGTGATAAGCCAGGGCATTTCAGGAAGGACTGTCCAGAACCGAGGAAAGATAGGCAGGTTGTGCAAGCTTATGCTTTGGGAGCTGTGCCGTCGTCTTCGAAAGCTCCTACTGCAGAAGAGAAGGGGAAGAGTGTGGTGTTTCAAGGTACTCTTTCCATTTGTGGTGTTCCAGTTAGAGTGTTGTTTGATACTGGAGCGTCGCATTCTTTTGTTTGTGATGATTTGGTAGGCCGGTTAGGTTTGGAACCGGATATTGTTGATAGACCATTGGTTGTGACTAATCCAGTTGAGGGTTCGTCATATTTGTGTATGATATGCCATGGTCTAGTTGTGTCGAGTCATGATTGCTCGTTTGTTTGTGATTGCTTTGTTCTGAACTTTGCGGGGTTCGGAATTATTTTGGGTATGGACTGGCTTAGGAAGTATGCGGCAAGGATTGATTGTGAGAGGCTGGAGGTGACAGTCGGGAATGTGGAAGGGCGAAAGGTTGTGATACGATGTAAGCATGAAGAAGGCGTCTTCATGAGCTTCATGTATTCGCTGGTTGTTCCACGGGATGGACTGTCATCGGTGCCTATTGTGAATGGATTTGAGGATGTCTTTGACGAAGTCAAAGGGTTACCGCCGCATAGGGAGATCGAGTTTCGTATCGATATAGTTGAGGGAGCCAGACCTGTTGTGATGCCTCTTAGGCGGATGGCGCCTAGGGAGCAGCAAGAGCTGAAGGTGCAGGTTGATGACCTTTTACGGAAGGGATTCATTCGGCGTAGTGTGTCCGAATGGGGTGCACCAGTTGTGTTTGCAACCAAAGCGGATGGATCGTTGAGGTTGTGTGTGGATTATCATGAGCTGAATAAGGTGACTAAGAAGAACAAGTATCCATTGCCGAGAATAGATGACTTGTTTGATCAGCTTCACGAGGCTAAGGTGTTTTCTCAGATGGATTTGGCAACGGGATTTCACCAGTTGAGAGTGGCTAAGGATAGTGTTCCGAAGACTGCTTTTAGGACACCATCCGGGTTTTATGAGTGGCTGGTAATGCCGTTTGGATTGACCAATGCACCAGCATATTTTGTGGATCTTATGAATAGAGTGTTCAGAGATCAGTTGAATAAGTTCGTGCTTGTGTTCGTGGATGATATTCTGATTTATTCCAGAACTGAGGAGGAGCACAAGACGCACTTGCGGACTGTTTTGGAAATCTTACGGAAACATCAGCTGAAGGCTAAGTTTTCGAAGTGTCACTTCTGGAAGAGTGAAGTGAGGTTCTTAGGCCATGTTATTTCTGGAAATGGAATTGCGGTTGATCCTGCTAAGGTGGCAGCAATCCACGATTGGGTTAGACCAAAGAATGCATCTGATGTGAGAAGTTTTCTTGGATTAGCAGGATATTATCCTCGGTTTATCAAAGACTTTTCCAAGATAGCTGCACCGTTAACAGGATTGACGAAAAAGAACCAAGTGTTCAGATGGGATGACAAGTGTGAGCAAGCTTTCGTAATCCTGAAAGAGCGACTGACGAGTGCTCCTGTTTTGACTATTCCAAGTGGGAATGATGAAATGGTGGTTTACACCGATGCATGTGGTACTGGACTTGGAGCAGTGCTAATGCAGAGGGATAAAGTTGTTGCATATGCAAGTAGACAACTGAAGCCGCATGAAAGAAATTATCCGACTCATGATTTGGAGTTAGCGGCGATTGTGTTTGCTTTGTAGATGTGGAGACATTATCTATTGGGAGTTAGATTCGAGTTGTTTACGGATCATAAGTCATTGAAGTATCTGTTCTCCCAAAAGGATTTGAATCTTCGACAGCAAAGGTGGCTAGAGTTTTTGGCATCGTATGATATTGGTATAGCCTATACTCCGGGAAAAGGTAACGCAGTGGCAGATGCGTTAAGTCGAAGACATGCAGGATTGGGAGCCATGTTTTCGGAATGGAAGAGTCTCGAGTATTTGGCTGGATTTGATTTCAGGCCCAGATGTGAATTGGAACCTGAGATGTTGGCAAACTTATCGATAAGACCTACTCTTGTGGAGAGAATTGGCGAGAGCCAAAAGCGAGACGATAAGCTTGTCAAGATTATCCGTGATTTGGAATCTGGATTGAATTCAAAAAAGGATAAAGGATTCGAGGTCGATCGAGAGGGTTGGCTTCGAAAGCAAGGACGACTAGTTGTTCCCGATATAGATGGATTGAGAGATGACGTTCTCAGGGAAAGTCATCACTCGAAGTTGACAATTCATCCAGGTGGAAATAAGATGTATCGGGATATGAAGAGAACCTACTACTGGGAAGGCATGAAGAAAGATGTCGGAAGTTTTATTTCCAAGTGTATGAACTGCCAGTTGGTGAAAGCTGAGCAGAAAAAGCCCAGTGGATTACTTCAGCCATTAGAGGTTCCTACATGGAAGTGGGAGCAAGTGTCGATGGATTTTATCGATGGTCTACCTAGAACTAGGGCAGGGAATGAAGGTATTTGGGTCATCATAGATCGTTTGACTAAGAGTGCAAGGTTCATTCCTGTTCGATCGACTAGGACTGCATCGAAATTGGCTGAGGTTTATGTTAAGTGGATAGTTCGATTCCATGGTGTTCCGAAGAGTATAGTGAGCGATCGAGACCCATTGTTCACTAGTAGATTTTGGATGAGCTTCCTGGAAGTTTTGGGAACCGAGTTGTGTTTGAGTACAGCTTATCACCCTCAAACAGATGGTCAGACTGAGAGAGTCAACCGAGTTTTGGAAGATCTCTTGAGAGCATGTGTTTTGGACTTCGGAGGATCATGGGAAGATCACCTTCATTTGGTGGAATTTGCATATAATAACAGTTATCAGTCGAGTATTGGTATGGCACCATATGAGGCATTATATGGAAGACCGTGTAACTCTCCGACATGTTGGTTGGAAACTGGAGAAAAGCTGATGCTTGGGCCAGAGATGATTCAACAGACTTCGGATTGTATAGAGATCATTCGACAACGAATGAAAGCAGCCCAAGATCGTCAGAAAAGTTATGTCGATAATCGTCGTAAGGATTTGGAATTCGACGTAGGTGATTTGGTTTTTGTGAAGATTTCTCCTCTGAAGAATGTTATTAGGTTCGGGAAGAAAGAAAAATTAACTCCGAGATTTGTTGGACCATTCCCGATTATCGAGCGAATTGGAAAGCTCGCCTATAGATTGGAGTTACCGGAAAAGATGGCGGGTGTGCACGATGTTTTTCATGTATCTTATCTACGGAAGTATGTGCATGACTCGAATACCGTGGTTTCTGCTGATAGCTGTGAAGACTTGGAGGTTGATCCAGTTGCTTTGAGACCTCGTAAGTCGCTTCGCGTTGTTGAAACCGACACGAAACAGCTTAGGAGGAAGACGATTACGTTGCTCAAGGTACAATGGAGTGATGATGTTAACGACTGTACATGGGAGGAGGAAGAGAGGATGAAGGTAGCTCATCCCGGACTCTTCGAGGTATGGCCCTAAGGTGTCGTGACATCTCATGAATTTGTAACTTGTTCTAATCTTAGAATTCTGCATGCTAGGTTAGAATTGGATGCAGGGTTTGTTGATTGATATGGATGGTAGGCATGCAGAATAGCTTTGATTGCTCTTGTTTGTTTCGAATTTCGGGGGCGAAATTCCTAAGGGGGAGAGAATGTAACGACCCGTATTTTACGTGTCGATAAATCGTAAGATAGTTGACATTAGGTCGTTAGTGTTGTTTGAGTCAACCTGTGTTAGCTCGTGTTGTGGTTTGGGTCGGAGGAGCGGCCTAAGGAATTGACCTAGTTAAGGTTAGTATGCGACCTATAGGAAGAGACGACCTAAGAGTTAGTGGCTAAGAGGTTCTAACGACCTAAGGAAGTTAGGTCGTGGACGGCATAGCAGCTAGGATGATGGTAGTAATGAGCGACCTAGTGATTTTCGTATTAGGATAGGTCGTAAGCGACCTAAGGGTACTGGGTCGATTTGAGTTTAGGTTGGCAGGGTCTTAGGTCGCAAGGAAAGTTAGGTCGCTTGAGTGTTTAGGTCGTGAGGGAGTTAGGTCGAGTGGAGCGACCTATAGATATGAGCGACTTAGGGTTAACGACCTAGCAGTTAGACGAGTTAATGGGATAAAGGTAGTTAACGACCTAAGGAATTTAACCTACATAAGTATTTGACCGACCTAGGAGGATTAACGACCTAAGTTTGCTGTGTATAGATAGGTCGTAAGCGACCTAAGATAGGGGTGTGTTAGGTCGAGTGGATTTGATAGGTCGTAACCCAGTCAGGTCGTGAGCGACCTAAGTAAGTCGTTGAGTTTTTAAGATGTGTGATAAGCCTCGTCCCAGTTAGGTCGTAGGTCGTTGGGAATGGTAGGTCGGCAATAGTTAGGTCGCTGGGTTGTTATGTGGTGCAGTTAGGTCGTTAGACGACCTAAGGTAGGTTGCATAGATTGTTAGGACGCGCGCTTATGTTTTTAGGTCGCGTGCATACTGTGGGTCTTAGGTCGTATTAGAAGTTAGGTCGGCCGTGTGTTAACTCGTGTGACCCTGGGTTTGTTAGGTCGTGAAGTGGGTAGGTCGTATGCTGTAGGGATTTTATGAGTCGTAGACGACTTAGTTAGGTCGGGGATTTCTTAGGTCGGCAACGACCTAAAACCGAACCTACGAGTTACGACCTAAGGGTGATTTCAGCCTATAAATAGAGGGCTTTGGCTCACTTTTTGGCACCGGTTTTTGAAGCGACGAAGTGCTGCCATTTTGGGAACTCGACTTCAACATTTCTTCATCTCCTTTTGTCCATTCCAATCTAGTTCTAACATCCATCCAAGACCGAAGATCAAGATCGAAGATCCAAGGGCCAAAGTTGAAGATCTTCATCCGTTGAAGTGAGATTTTATCAATTGAATCGAGATCTTGCCGGATCAAGCCTTGTTCTTCGCTGTCCAGATCTGGAGTTGATAGTTTTTGAAGTGTTTAGGTGATTTGGTGAGTGGTAGTTATCTCTCACGCGGACCCAAAGGAGTGTATTGGATTGGTGGTTTGTTGGAGTGTTGTAGATAGTGATTTTATGCATTTTTCCTTAGATCCAAGTGTAGATCCATTACTTATGAAGATGTTTACTTTTGCAAGTTCATTTACCAAGTTGTAGAGACAAAACCCATGATTTATATTTGTTAGATCTATCCTAAAAACCTATGATTCATGTATGTTAGATCTATGCTCATTATTTACGAAATTGCCATTGTAATTATAAATGCCTACTTAGACCATGTTTGATTACTTGATTGCTTATGATAATGATTGATTTGATTGATTGCTATGTATGTCAGTTGATTGATAGTTAGATCTAGACAAGATTGTCGAAGATGATTCAAAAGCTTAGTGAAAAGGCTCTTGAATGGTGAAAGCTGCTGGTGACATATGAAGCGGATGTTGAAGCTCATATGTATGGATTGGATGATGTTGAGATGGATTTTGCCATGATGCGAGGAGGCAAACCATGATGTTGAGATGAGACTTTGCTATGATGCGATGAGGCAAAGTGTGATGTTGAGATGGGACGGGTCATGATGACGTTCCAAGCACGGGCTGTGACGACGTGCAAAGCTATGTTGATACCTCGGTGATGCGATCCGGGTTGGTGATAATGGTTAGCTTGAGAGGCGCTTGAGCTAGTATGGAAATAGTCGTCGAGGAGGATGACTAGAAGGCTGAGATCTTATCGTTTTTGAAGGTTCTAGCATGCTCAAAGCAAGAATACGTTGGAACGGGCTGCGACGACGTTCCAAGCACGGGCTGCAACGACGTGCTAGTACTCTGGGTAGTTGCGAAAATTCCTAGGCACGGGCTGCGACGACGTGCGGAGTTATGTCTAGAACCGGGGTTACCATTAGCCCTTGACAGGTGGTCATTCAACTAACAGTGAAATCAAGGCAATGATAACAGTGATAGCCAGAGTCATGGATGTTTGGACGTTTGGTTGTATCATCATTCGGTCTCAAGAGCGGTATTTTCTGGGTGCTTATCTGATCCTGGTTTAGGCCTTGGGGGTTTGTATTTGGAAAACATCGCCCTTGACTCGAGTGATTATTGCTTTACCTTAATTGTTTGCTATGTTATGCTTGCTTCTCCTTAGTGTGTGTCTGGGGCTATCACTGTAGAAAGAGGTGGAGTGGGATGGTTTGGTTCCTATTCCTTTTATCCCTTATGCTCTTTTGGTATGTTTGATAGTTGATTTACTGCTCACTAAGACTTTGTCTGACTCAAGGTTTTATGTCTCCTCTTATTACCTTGGGTTGTTCATCCATGTTGGGATGGGCAGACTAGGTAGCAGGCGACAGGTGCTGTTCTTGGAAATCTACGCTGATGATGACGAAGACGAGCAGGAGGCTTTTGCATATTGTTTCACATTATATGTACTGGGTGTTCCGCTGCTGTATTTGTTTGAGTGTTTTGTAGTGAGTCTTTGATGTATGGATGATTCCTATGTTTGTATAAAGCTACTATGATGCTTATATGATGATGTTCTGTTCTATGGAGCTTCACTATATTATATTTCTATATTGTATTTTATCCATGCGCTGTGAGTTGTACGATAGAGTTTCTGTTTTATTTTACCCTGACTATCGTCCATGGCTGCCTGGCACGCTTTTCAGCGCACTATTCCCTTGTTTTGGTGCGGAAGTCATGGGCGGTCGTCACATAAATTATAAAGATGAGAATATTAATGAGATTATTTTTGAGCTGTGCTTTATTGGAAGTATATTTTGAGATTTTAGAATCTATATTATATACATTGGATGTTTTAATGGAAGAGTATAATAAGAGAATTTAAACCCTTAATTTATTTTGAAGGATATTATTATGGATTTACAAAATTCTTTGGAAATTAATTTTGAAGTAAGAGAAGAAATTTGAATTTTTAACTTTGAGTTTTAAATTACTTACTAAGTAATATAGTTAAAGTCTGAGAAACTTTCAAATTTTGAAAATTGAGATTGAAATATTTAAAAGATGTTGAGATTTAAAATTCTAAATATCTTAGATTAAAAGATAATTCGAGCTTATATCCTTGTTCTTGAGTATATTCTATCTTTGAGCTATTATCAACGACGTGCATTTTCGCGGTCGTTCGAGTTTGGTGGCCTTGTGAGAAGCCATCTTGTGATTTATCTATCTTGTCTATTGTGTACACCCTGTTGTGAGGATTTTCTTTCCGTATATTTATGCAGAAAATCTTATTGTTGTTGTTCTTTATTGCTTAGAGTTCAGGTTTAAGTGAGTTTAATCCCGACTCTATTAGTAGATTGTAGGGCTTTTTTTCTGAAATTAATCATTTTTGATTGATTAATTATTGAGCATCTTATTGAGTTTTGATTCGAAGATGGGATATCTTCGAAATTCTTTCGAGATACTTGGAAAATTAGATGGTTTGCTAATTACTATATTAGCACTTAATGGGCCATTGGATTAACCAAGTGAGTTTTTCCTTGTTTCTCTCAACCATTCTA